>CM059583.1:116482500-117682500 GCA_030407085.1 Trichopria drosophilae
TTCGTAATCAGCGACCCCAGAAACCCCCAAGGACCCAGTTTCATTCAACTTAGTTTTTACAATCGCGTCTGCTATTTTGAATCCGCCATTTTGAATTTTTAAATTCTGAGGTCAGATTCGCAATCAGCGATCTTAAAACCACATAAATCGATGTTAACATTGAAAAACATGCACTGTATAACTCTTAACTAGGACCATGTCCGAATCGCCCTATCTCTCGATCCACTGTGAGCCGGTAGAAAGACGTACGCACGAACAGCTGCGGCTTTTTCGATAATTATATCGCGTCGAAGCGACACGTGCAATCTATTAATGAAGACTAGGTCTCTCCTCCGTCGGCAAGAATTCGCAGATCATCTGCTTCCTCGTTAATAGAGAACTTCACTCTCAACCCTGAATCTGCAGATATGTAGACCGAGGAAGCTCTACAAAAAATGCAAGCTGCCGTTCTCGCGTCTATAGAGAGTTCTTTGAGAGCCGCCATGGATGAAATTAATAGATGCATGGCTGAAATCAAGGAAGTGAATAACTCAGAGACGTCCCAAAGAACTTGACACCAAGGTAGACACCCGCGAAACATCTATTGCGAAGTTGACAGCGAAATTGGAGCAGCAAGATAAACTCTTAAAGCGGAGAAATTTTATTATTTCTGATCTTAATCGACCTAAGAATTTAAACCAAGAGGTGGACAATTTCATCACTCAAAAGTTCACTTTTCCAAATGCGGTACTGTCGGCAAGAATTATCAATTCACACCCCTGCACTATTTCAGCCGAATTAACATCGGAAGAAAATAAATTCGCTATACGGAATGAAAAGAAGACAGTTCTGGCGAAGACACGTATCTTCATTTCTTACGATATAACGTACCGGGAAAGGACTACTGCCTACAGAGTTCGTTCTGCTCATCGAAAGGCCTCTGGTGTATCTTTTATCAAGAGTGGCAATAAAATTGCGGTCAACAATGTCTGGCATATGTGGTATGAGGTTGACCAAGACTTTTCAATTCCATGCGAGAGTCTACCTGCCGGACAGATTAGTTCCGTGCCTCTGACCCTTATGGAAGTAGCAGACTATGAAGCGACAGTCAATCCGCGAAATACTCCTCCCATGCTTCCAGGGACTGTTATTTCACTGAGATTACCCTCTCGTTCATTTTTTTGAATAGCTTATACAGTCGGCCTTAAGAATCGACTCGAGGGCTACAACTTCCGCAAATTCAACTTCTGCAAGAACCTCTAGTTTTTCGTATGCGGAGACTAATATTTTGAGAATAGCGTATTGGAACTCACGAGGTTTATTTAATATTAATAACAACTCTTTTATTCGGCATATCAAATTTTTAGTTTCTCGGAAACATGGTGTAAAGGTATGCAGCAGTCAGAAGATTGGTGCTGAGCATTATAGGGTTTTTTCTCCGGCTATGCGTCTAGTCTCTTATGGTCGCTACTCGGATGGTCTATTATCATTGATTAATGACATCGCGTGTACTACTTTAGAAATTGGCAAGGACTGGGTATTTTTTAAGGTCAGTACTCAACCGACTGATCTTATTGTAGGCGCTTTGTATTTCTTCCCTACCTCAGGCTTATCATCCTATATATCTAGTCCTCAAGACATTTTAGACTCCCTGACTGCTCAGTACTCCGACACTCTGTGTGTGCTTGAGGACGAGTTCAACGCTAGAATCGGTCATTTAGACTGTTTTAATGACATTGAATTTATTTTCGACAATTCTACCGTATCTAGGGTTAAGAGGTCGCACGATATTCAACAAAACAGACGGAGCTCTTTATTATTCGACTTCATGCAGTCTATTAATTTTGTATGGTTAAATGGCCGAAATATAAACGATTTTCTGGCACACTTTACTTATCTTAGTCACAGGGGATTCAACACGGTCGATCTTGTTTGGGTCTCTGCACTGCATCTGATCATTGCGGATTGTTAGACAGGCGATGACCTATATGATTCATACCATTTGCCTGTCGTTGTATCGCTGTATCTGTGCACTGTGGGCACCACCACTAAACAGGTTAATAGTCCCTTGCTGCTGTATACGAAATTTAGATTATTGTAGTCACCGGATGGCCCTAGTAACTTTCTGGGTTTTCTCTCGCGAAAAAATAATACAAGTATTTTGTTAGAGAATAGCTCAGTCGATGAACATTATAAGTCGTTACTTAATGCGATTATTACAGCAGCACAAATCGCAATGGTTTGGAATTGATGACCGCTGTCAAAGCCAGTAGAATATGTTCTCGTTCTAAACGGTGGTTCGACGGGGAGTAGGTCGCCAAGGAGGAGATTCCGTCTGGCATTAAAGAAAATGAGAAATCGCTGATAAATGTTGTGCGGCTAAAAACTCAGGAGAGTTCTGGTCGGCCCTTAGCACTTTTCGTAAGAATTCTAACGTCGGGCCGTTGGTGTCGGCGGACGACTGGAGGGTACATTTCTCTGCCATTTTCCTGCAGACCAGTGCCCTACCCGCGTATGTCGCCAGACCCTGCGACCCGTCACTCGATTCGCCTATATCTATGCAGGAATTATTGGAGAGCGTAAGAGTACTCAAGACTGGAAAAGCTATTGGCCCCGAAGGACTTCCAGCAGAAATTTTCAAACTTTTGGATACAAAGACATAATTGGCTGTCCCATCTTGTGCAATTATTCAGCAAGATCTTTGTCAAGTCCTTTTCTGAGGGTTGGGCCACTGCTTCACTTTTGACACTTTATAAGAAAGGTCTAAGCACAGATCTCGGCAATTACAGGATGATTGCAGCCTCCAATGCTATTACCAAGATCTTTTCCCAGTTTTATATGAAAGCGTCTTAATGACTGGGCGACCTAAAGGGTTCTGCTTCCTGAGGAGCAGGCTGATTTTCGTCATGGGAGAAGTACTGAGGTCAATATTTTTGCCCTCCTAGCTGCGATTCAGATGTCTCTGAGTCGTCCCAGGTCCAAAGTCTACTGTCCGCTTGTTGTTTTTAACCGTGCATTTGATTCAATCTCCCATACGCTCCTATGGAAAAAAAACTGCTAGATCTAGGTGCTATGGCGAAATTTACCAGAATTTTAAGTGCTCTATACCGCTCGGCGCCAGTTAAGATACAATCTCAGTTTGTTTCGCAGGAAGAATTTAAGGTCACAATCATGGTACTGCAAGGCGAAATTTTAAGCCCGCTACTCTTTATTTTGTATTTATCTGATATTACAACTTTTTTTAGAGGAAGAGGCGTCCACGGATTAGATATTACTCACGCGTTCGACATATTAATGATATTGTATGCCGACGATTTGACCATTTTCGGACATTCGTCCTCCGATCTTTGTAGAAAGTTAACATTCCTCTCAGAGTACTGCTCTCTAAATGAACTGTTCGATAATACAAGCAAGACCAAGACTATTTGTTTTCGAAAAGCTGGCCCTTTGGACTCGCATTCAAAATTGTTCTCCTATAGAGGAAACCAGGTAGAAGTAGTTAGTAAATATTGTTGCCCTCAGATATTGTTACCTGGGAGTAGTGTTTTATTCCTTGGGGTTAAGTTTTCAGGCTTGCGAGAACGCAAATGTAGCAAAAACGAAATCAGCCGTTGCAGCGGTACTGGTTCTAGTATACTCTGCTGAAATAGATGCGTGCATCCGTTCTCTTATACGCGTCACCCTTATGGGCTCTGCATTATCTGGACAAACTGGAATCTATACAGATTATGTTGTTTAAGAATCTTATTAATCTATCTAGATATGCTCCAGCTAATTTGCTGAGACTTGAGTTAGGTTTATATCCCATTGCAGTAGACATTTTCAGAAGAGCAGTTAATATGATTGTTAAAATCTTGAAGATACCAGACTCCAGGTTGCCCAAGATACTGCTGACGAAAATCAAGGATCTAGCCCTCGCCTTTTCCCCTGCGGTATCACTAAATTGGATTATGCAATTATCGGGCAGTACGGGGACAAGCGGCTTTTGGGAGAACTTTAATGCTGGCTTTTAGGAAGCGGCAATGGCGACGCAATACGCCGAAGTTCAGAGTAAAAGAGGCTGGCGACAATTCACTCGCGATAGATTTATATATGTGGATGTCGGTACAAATAAGACCCCCTCGCCTCCTGCATTTTAAACACTTTGCAACTTAAACGCTGCGGATCTTGCTGCATATTCTTACTGAGTGTCGTTTACTGTTACCATTACGTACATCCTTCGTTGCAAATTCGGAGCCGAATGCCAAGCAATTAGAGCTATATCTTCTGGATTTGCTTTCTAAAACAGATTCGTTCTCGGTCAAAATATTAAGCAACTTTGTAAGAGCATACTTCAAGTGTAGGCAATTTATGTTTCGCGACTGAACATGTTTTTTTCTCTCACAAGGAGAATCATACGTTGAATAAAAGTAGCATTGTATTCAACCGTTATAAGTTATTCATTTTGTAAGATTTAACCAGCCGTTGTGGTCATGTAATTAATTAATTCGGGCGTTATTGTATTAAGGAGGGAACTCCTTCTCAATGAGATATCGTTTCCCAAAGTATGATAAAAATAATAGTCGAATCATCATTACCAATCAATTCATCAAATCTGTTCAATTCACTTAATGTAACAAAACAATATGGACAATGGTAAGTTATCGTCACCGCCATTCGTAATTAACACAAGTTTTAAGCCTGAAAGAAATTTAAACGGGATCTAATTCAGTTTAGTGAATTGAACTAAGGTTTTGAAATTTTCAAATATCTCTTTAATCCTGGGGACTATGCAGAACAAAAACAACCTGTAGACACAATTTGGTAATATTATAATTGGAACGAAATATACAGAGGCGGTGTGCTACAAGAGTTAACGCGAAACCGATATGTTCACATTTATATCTTTAAATTTATGTATAAAATATTCGTCCTTGAAGCATAACTGTATTCCAGTGACCGAGAAACTTATCTTTATTTTTGTATAAATTGGTCTTATCAGGAATACATAATACGTGGATATATTTTCAATAGGAGCAGCTAGGATTTCATTTCAAACGGATTTTTCACCTGTAATTATCAACAAACATACACATATTTGTACATAATTATGATTGTAAGTTTACGCTTAGACGTATCGTAAATTCTCGCGTTAAATAATTGTCGAGCGAAACATATATTATGTTAAAGGTTTTTCGCTTGACACAAAGTGTTTTCGTATCTACCGTTCTCGTATCCATTTCAGTCGGATTGGCAAAACTTAAACACTCGCTATAAATTTGTTCGGGAAACGTATTTTATTGTGACTGTCGTTTGGTGCGCAGTATTTTTTTTATACATTTTGTATTAGACGAGTGGGATTTGCCGTAAAAGCGCCATAATCTGTAAAATTAAAAAGGCGAAATAATTACTTCACGTGAGTGCGATATTCTGACGACGTGCCAAAATGAACGTGGTTAATTAGCAATACTGCGGGGCTAAACGGCGTATTGTAAGTTTTGAATACGGCGATTTTTAGTCCGTTTTTTACACGTCTGTGTGAGACCACCTATTTGTGGCATTGAGAGATGGCGTGTTGAATTATGGTTACCATAATTTTGTATAATAAATTGTTTTATTACCTTATAATTTTGAAATATATAAAAATTCGTTTTAAAAGGGAAATTTTTGCAATGTATAGTCAAGATATTATAATAAATTCGTACTTGTGATATGAGAGGCAAGATTATTCAAAGTCACATCAAACGCGTCGGACCGTTAACAAGAAGATTAAATCTAAAGGAAAATGGAAAGCTAAACCTAGAATAGAGGAAAATTCAAGGGATCCGAGCGAACAAAGTTGATGTCAATTATAAATTCTACAAGTCAGTCTGCTATCGATGCACTGGAAATCAACGGAAAAATGCAGCTTCCTGTTTTCATCGGAACGTTCTCAGGTGTGTAACGAATGGGAGTTTTTGGTGTTATGCCTATTATGTATAATTGTTTGTTAACTGATGTCTTACAGTATTCCCCTTAATTTTAAAATTGGAGATTTATTTTTCAATAGGTATAATATTTTTTTTTTTTATCAATTTCCAGAATAAGCTTAATTTTATACGAGCTATTAACATGGATCGATTGGATCATTTTTTTATTATTTTTGAATATTCTAATTATTAGAATGTATGGAAGAGCAAACTTGAATAATTACAATTTGTCGTATCTTTACGGGTTTTCACGATCTCCGATTACGAATTTGCAGACAGATTTTAAAAATTCAAAGTGCACGACTCAAAATGGTCGAAGAATTTTTTATAAGAAATATTATTTTTATAAAATTTGATATCTAATAGTTTGGATGATATCTAATGGGGTCGCATATTATTAATCTTGTTTGCACGTTGGAAATGACTCTTGCATACCGCAGTCATAATATAAAAATAGTACGTTTAAATGAATCGTTTTTTTATTTGTTGAAATATTGTAATACAGTTTTTTAATGTTTTAACAAATATTTTCTTAATAAGTACATAAATGTTCTGAATGTAGATGTGATTATTCCACAGATCGTTTTTAAATAAGAAATGTATGAAATAAATTTTTTTTTCAACTGTCGGAATTGGGAATTTTAATTCAGGGATTTAAGAAGCTTTTTGCAGATCATTTGACTGCAAGAAATCGTGCCAATATAAAGATATTCAATAAATAGTGACGATTTTCATATTTCACGTTCTTTTCGATTATTACCAGAGCTCTCAATCTATTTATTAGATTCTGCTCATAATACGCGAATATACTTTTTATACATAACTATTTACATTTAAAGACATTTCATATATCATAATTTGTTTTATCGTTACCAGAGCAAGTCTATTTATACCAGTCTGGTAAGAATCGAGTAAACTTTAGTGGTTCAAAATAGGTCATTATTTAAATCAATGAACTTTTCAAGATTTACAATTTTTTTATTTATTACCAGAGCTCTCGAGTATATATATTAGAGTCTGGTAGTAAGCGAACAAACTTTTTATAGATAATTATTTACATCAATGAACTTTTCACGTTTCACATTTTTTTAATTATTACCAGAACTCTCAATTTATTTATTACAGCCCGGAATTAATAAGCGGATATACTTTTTATAGGTAATTATTTACATTTGAAGACATTTCATATATCGTATTTTGTTTAATTGGTACCAGTGCTGTGAAGTCTAATTATACGAGTCTGATAAGAAGCGAATAAACTTTAGTGGTTCCAAATAGATGATTATTTACTTCAATGAACTAATGAACTTTTCAAGTTTCACATTTTTTATAATTACCAGAGCTTTCAATCTATTTATTCAAGTCTGGTAAGAAGCGAATAAACTTAAGTGGTTCAAAATAGATCAATATTTAAATCCATGGAAATTGCATGCTTCGCATTTTGTTCAATTACTACCAGAGCTTCGAAGTCTATTTATTGGAATCTGGTAATAAGCGATTACATTTTTTTGTTTAAAATAGATTTGTATTTAAACCTATGGACATTTTATCTTACGCAATTTATTTAAATATTACCATAGCTCTTATCTCTATTTATTGGAGAATGCTAAGACCCGAATAAGCTTTTGGGGTTCTATTCCGTTCAAATTTAAGCCTTGATGGCTAAAATTAAACGCCGAAAGGGCGAGTCGACAGATGGACGGGTTCCGGAGAACGGATACTGCTACGCTGGCAAAGACCAATGGTAGGATCATCGAAAATACAAAGAAACGCGGGGCGAGTAGGGAGAAGCTTTATTTGTAAATTGTGAAAAAAAAAAATATATATAAGGATCAAGGGAGAAGAAAATTATGATTTTTACAGATCTTCCTGGCGGCTCTCTAAGTATCCGGGATATTTTAAGAGTGACTTGTCCCGCTGCGCTGCAGAAAAAACAACTCATTATTTTTATGTTTGATTTGACAGAAGAATTAGTGATATATATATGCATACTCTCACTTTTCTAGTTTCGTTGATACGGTAGACAGAGCGGCCCGCGTCAAGCTGTAGGTCTTCCTCTTCTGAGGCCTGTTGGGCCGGATTCGTTTATCCTGAGGGCTGGTCTCCTTGTAGACTCGGGTCGACTCTCCTGAATTCCTCGGATGGCGCGGAATTCTTTGTTTGTTGTTCGAAGGTTCTTTGATTTGTTTAGGGAATTAGGAAATGTAGAAGTATTAAGCGTTCAGAATGACAAGGAAGGAACGGATGTCAAGCCTTCAGAATGACAAAGAAGGAAATAATAAGGACTATATACGGAATGGCGTTATACTGCACTCCCGAAACATATATATTTGACTGGAACGGACTATACTAGATATACCTGACTGCACTACATTTTCGAGTTGTAAATAGTCTTTCAGACTGGACTACTAGACTGTACACTCGAAATAGAATCCACTAGACCAGGCTGCAATATTCTATTGAATTTTGAGATTGCTCTCCCAATAATAAAGTAAAATAGAATGCACTAGTGGACCCTGTAGGTGTTATACTGTGTGACCCCCAGCCCCCGCTTCATCGCCTCCGCCCGTCCGTCGTCGTCGCTCGTGGCCGCCTGCAAAAACCCAAACTTTTCCGGGGGGCCACAAAAATCCGCACGGCGCGCCGGATGGTAAGAGAGGGCGCCAGCCGAGCCGAAGCTCGACAAATTTATGGGAGCGCCGCACGCGCTGGCGTGCCCGCTAGCTCAGCCCCGAGTTCCCGGCTCGATAAGGGAGAGGGCGGTATTCTCTGGCGCAGACTAACTACTCCGCGACCACGCGCCGACTAGGACGGTTCTCTACGTATATCGCGCCCTCTCTCGCGCCCCAAATCACGGACGCCAAATTCTATTCGCGATTCCCAACTACGCGACGACACGCGATTCCCCGATACGCGACGACACGCGATTCCCCGACGGAGAGCTCGACAGGGACTTTACGCACGCGGTGCCTGGCGACGAACTCTACCAGGACATCCTAAAGACGGAGTGCCCGCCGACGAACTCGACAAGGACTTTCGAAGCGCACTGCCTTGCGACGGACTCGGTCGGGACTTTCGCACGCTGTCGCGGCGCCCTGCGACGAACCCATCGAGGAACCATGCTCGTCCGATGCACACGCGCCCTCCCCAATACGACATTACACTACCTACACGAATCTACACGAATCTACACGAATCTCATACCGAAACTACACTGAAGGACGTTATCTGAACCACACGAACTTTACCGAAACCGACCTAATTGACAGATTATACCCCTTTACTGAAATCTACTAAACGCGAACAACTCACCGAAATTACGCTACTCGAAACACACTCGAATTTATCGCGGGAATTAACAAACCGACTAATTCCCTAATTCCCTAATTTAACAATCTGCACTTTCGTTACTAAATTGAAACGGATCACCCGGACGCTATCGTTTACCGCGGATACTGCTATTCAAGTTAACACACTCACACTCATACGCAACAATTTTAGCGTCTCTGTAGAAGCAGTTATCCTCACGTACAAAAACATAACAAAAACACGGCGCTACCTTCCGACAGAGCGAGATAGTCTTGGCCCCACAAGATTGCTCGTGAATCAGCAGTCTAGGTAACTTAACCGCGCAGAGGGCCCGGTCCAGTTAGCATCGCACGCATGGTCCTTTCCTTACCGACAAATCGGCTGGAGTATTACCCGAGAAAAACCTTCTTATTGCACAAAAAGTCCGCTCGTTAATTCATAAGATAGCGCCACCTCACAATAGGGGCGAGATAACAGATAACCACAGTGTTCACTCTAACACAGTGAAAAGATAACCAGGAAGTTCAAGATACGATCGCTCACAAGAGCGAACTAGCGAACCAAGGTAAAATTAACGAGCTTGCGTTTTCGATCATAAGAAGTCAGACTATGAATTTAAAATGTCGACCATGCTAGTTAACGGCTCGCCAAGCCAACTGGAGATCGCGTCGCGGACCGCGGATCGGAACCGGCGACCATCTTGTCGGCGTCGCGGTGTGACGTCACAAAGCATCACGTTCGGCGGAATTTGCTTTTCACGCGTCGTATTTCCGTTTTCGTTACCGTCTTTATTTCCGATCACCGGACACGCACTTTCGAGACGATAAAGGTAACCACACTAGATTCGATCTTACGTTCGCCCGAACCGCTAGTTATTTCTCCCGGATACCGAACGATCACAAAAGATAACCAAATGACGGCTTTTTCCTGAAGTCCTCGATAGGACGAAGTTATCCTCTTACCGAAGCATCTCACAGAATTTTAAGAGAACGGTCTTCGATCACGTTTCCGATAGTTAACCATACCGACGCGCGTGGCCTTTGGGCTTCGTCTTTCCGAAAGTAACGAACAAAAAGCGTAAGATAACCATATTTTTCCCGAGTATGCCGAATAGAATAACGAGAGATAACTTCAGTCGCGTTAAAGAATGTAATCGAGATATTCTCCGCGAAAAGAAAGATTCCCGGAAGATAACCCTAGAGAAATTCGCGGCCAAAGCAGAAGTTTACCGAAGCACGATACGAACCGAAAAACCGACTCAGATAGCCGAAGGCGATTCGCGTTTTTCACTTTCACTTTCACTCGCGAAACGGCAACGGACAATCGGAAAAGCGCATTTTATTTAAATAGCCGTGAGCACAAAGAATCGAAATATTGGCGTACGGAAAGACTTCGTAGCCGAAACTATTTGCGCTCAGGGCTGTTGGTACCTTTTGATGACCAGGCGTACCTACAGGCTCTAGGGCCTCTACCAACGGACTGTCCCAATTGACTTCAACGGACTGCCACGGACTCCCACGGACTGGCGATCCGACGCGTCGGTTGCAATCGTGACGCTCGCGCCGCGCCGGCCGCCGTTTACCATTTCTCTACCGCGATCGTGATGGTAGGGAGAGCCCCGCGGTCCATACGGGCATATACGACTGGCCGTCCCCTCCCGGTACTCTTTTCTCGAATATTCGCGAAGTTTCGGCACGTCGCCCTCACGTACCCTCTCCTTCGCAAACATCCCAGAATCTACACGCGTCGTTCCCCCCTGCACGCCCGTAATAAGCAGCGTGCTTGACGATACCCTGGATGTTTAGGTCTCGTACTTCTGAAAATCGACAAGGCCGTCCTTGATCCGACTTCCAAAACAAAGCAAATAGAATATCCATGTTTACGCCTGAAATATTTATCGCTTGCCACATATTATTTCAGGAAATAATCAAATCAAAATTAAATACTGAATAATAACCCGATTTACCTACTTTTATAATTATCAATTACTAATTCCTAAACTACGAATTATATGCCTAAATTGTTGTCTTATTAAAAATTTGCGCTTATTCGGAGCAGTCCCCCCTATAATGACAACATTTCCCTTGGATAAAATATCCAAATCCATATACTATTCAAAAAGAGCCGAATGACGTCATCACCAAAATAAACACTAGCGCTTCATTGGAGCAGTCATTTGGATGAGATCATTTCGGAAATTGCACCCATATGAAATATTAGCGGTTCTTGAAGACCAGTGCCCCCTTTAAGTTACGCCCGTTGTGAGTCTCGTGGCAGATAGCACTGTAACGTGTTTTGCCACGTTACAACTGGTATACATGATGTCAATGATTTTATTCCATCTCTGGTTATTAAATTTGTAAGGTTCTCAGGAAATCAACTTTTGAAAAATTATTGACAATTTTGAATTAACAAAATCATTTGCATTATTTTATTGTTTGTATATTTAAAGTTATAAAATTTACAAATTAAAAACATTGTTGCGGCATGATATTATTGCCTTCAAAACAATCTCCTTACCAACGATTTTTGCTGTGATAAAATAAACAAATGTTTTTTTTTTTAAAAACAAAATCGTGAATTAAATTTATTCGCTTCTTACCAGACTCGTATAAATAGACTTGACAGCTCCGGTACCAATTAAACAAAATACGATATATGAAATGTCTTATGAAATAATCATGTATCAAAAGTTTATGCGCTTCTTATCAGACTCGTATAAATTCATTTGACAGCTCTAGTAATAACTAGGCTGAGAAGTCATTGAATGTAATGGATGTTACTTTTGCTGGATTCATAAAAATGTAAAAAGTGTTGAGCGATGTAAAAATTGAAAATTTGTTCGCTGGTAATGAATGTTACCATTGATTTGATGATCGATACAAATGTTGACAAAGTATTGTCGATGTAAAAATGATAAGATCGTTGATGGTAATGAATGTTACCAATACTTCGATCAGTAAAAAGTTACATGCTTGGTGTAAAGAATAGGAAAATATTCCTGTTACTTGGAACCAGATTATAAAAATATCAGTGTAATATAATGTAGTACAATAATAATTAAGTTAAAGCCGAATCGTCGAAGGTAATAAAAGATGCTATTGATGGGTCATAAAAATGTCAAAAAGTGTTCATTGACATAAAAATTGTAAATTTTTTTGCTGGTAATGAATGTTACAATTAGTTTGAATAATACAAATATTGAAAAATTATTGCTAATATAAAAAAGATCAGATCGTTGATGGTAATGAATTTTATCACTACTTCGATCGATAAAAATTTTCAAAAACTATTAACGATGTCAAAAATGTAACATCGTTGATGGTAATGAATGTTGCTATTACTTCAACATAAAATAGCTTAAAATATTGTTGTTAATGTAGTAAGGCGTGACGCTTCGGGGAGGGCAGCGGCGAAAATGGGTCATGACGAATGTTACACTAGTAACATTAAAATGTGACAATTAGAAAAGTAGATATCGTATTTTTAAGAAATTCAATGAATAGAACGTCACGGCCGCCATTTGAAAATGTCACAAAAATATTCTACCACAATGTTTTTCATGCCCAAACGCTTAAATATTTCATTTTTGTGGAATTCAGAGACATCGACCTTAGTTTTGATATTATTGACGTGGAATGACTAAATATAAAGTTTGAACGGTTAGTATTCGTTCAACTTTTGAATGCCTTCATTTAAATATATAATAATTACATTATTAGTATATATAGTTAATTTCTTGAGCGCTTTTAATATAATTATAATTGCATAATTATTTCTTGGCTCGACGGTCTATAATACACTAAACGGCGGGATACGCTTCACTTTCTCAATAGTAAAGTAACATTTTTAGGATATAAATAGTGTAGATAATGTTTTGTACGTTACGTTATCCCTAAATTTTGTAGTTCGCTTAGTTCGAAAATCAGCGGCAGCGACCGCAACGCCGTCATTAGCGAAGCGGGAGCGGCCAGCGTAACCGAAAAGTCAGTTTACGCAAATTGTTTGGGAATACTGCACACTGCAATTTTGCTCGAAACAAATCACGGATTTTTTAATCAATTTTAATAATATAGTTGCATTAAATCTAGATCATTCACATTCTTGTGTTTTATTACCTCCAAGTCCTACAAAATGAAAAGAGATTTTTGAGAGTCGCATTAACGAGTATCGTCGTTACCCTTGTTTACATCTTTAATTTTGTTTATTCTCTCCAACTGTAAATAGACCGTCGAGCCAAGAAAGAATTATGCAATTATAATTGAACTCGAATTAGTCCAGTATTTTTTAACAGTCGAATACAACGGAGCCTTAATTTCGGAGATGGTTAATGCCGGAATGCGTTGCGCCAAAACTTTTTCAAATCCGATAATTTTGGGAATGCTTTCTACCCGTCTACCGATAAATCCCATTGTTGGTGAGCGTGACAATCTAGGCGTATAACCATTAATTCCACTAAAAATGAATTCCATTGTTCGACGGGTTTACCGAGTTTTCGTAAAGCTGCAATACGAAAGCTCTACTTCGCTTTTCACCGAATTGGAAAATCGACACTTTCAATTAACTTCGTATAATTGATTTTCAAGTTTTGTTCACGACCGAACTACAACTCACTATCTCGCAATGCCACGTCTCTAATTTTTCCAGAAATATTCTATTGACCGGATTTGAACATCTCAACCTTTTCAATTCATTTTGTATAATTGATTTTCACGTTTTATTCGCGACCAAACCCCAACTCACTATCTAGCAATGCCACGTTTCTAATTTTACCGGAAATACTCTATTCACCGGATTTGAACATCTCAACCATTTCATATTAATTATTTATATAATTGATTTTTAAGTTTTTTTTTCACGACCGAACCATACTCACTATCCCGCTATCCTACGTTTCTTGTGACTCCCGACTTCTAGTAAAAAAAACGACTTCCAATCGCGCTGAAGACACTCAGGTTCCTGACCGTGTGTCACAAGTTCAGGAAAAGGATCCGGCTGCAATCAGGGAGGTCCCGGGTATACACTGAAATTTTACATAGAGTTCAGCGTTTATTTCTCGCATGAAAAATATAAGGAAAAAATCGAGGGTACATGAATTTTATTTCTTCAATCTCGCTTTTTCGAATGGCGATGAGAAAATTTTCAAAAAAATGAAATTTCTAATATTTTTTGCAAAAATATTCAAAAAATCATAATTATTAGACTCATTTTTATTCGTTTCTCATAAAAATGTTTGCCAACGTGCATTTGTATCGACTTCAAATAAGTCATAAACGTGCACTCGATATGTTCACTAAAGGAATCCAACATATTTGATTTTTTTTTTATTGTTTTATTAACAAAATGGCGGTTGGTACGACGAAATATTTGCGCGATTTTCAAAATTGCTCGTCATCGAACGCGAAAGTAATTCTATTTGGTCAAAAATCATTACTTGGGGGGTTTTGCGGTCGCTGATTGCGAATCTGTTGTTAATTGTGTTAAATTCAAAATGGCGGACCCAAAATATTAAATATTGAGAGCTCTCCCAATTGGTATCGATGTAGTGGTGCATAATTTGCAATTTCTTCTCTTAGATAGACGTCAATCATCTTCTCCAAGGTCTTAAGTAAACAGGATTTAAGACTGATTGGTCTATGGGACTTCGGGTTTTCCACGGGTCTGTTACCCTGTTTCGGAATGAATATGATTTAATCTCTTTCCACGCAAGGGGGCATACTCCAACCGAATGCTCCCCCGAAATATTTCCACCGGGTATGCCTTTAGTCACCCGCCTTAAAAGGCTCGAAGGAACTGAAAGCCCACGTTAGTCGATCCCTGGTTATGATTTTCCCGCCAATTTTGCTTACACTGCCCCGTCTCCGCTCATGACGTATGTTGTCCGGAATTGAGGGAGAGTTCGTTGGAAGCATCACTGACTTAGGAAAATGCGAGCTCGCAAGTAGCGCTAGCATTTCCTCTCTGTTAGCAGTGAAGCTCCCATCTTCTCTTTTGAGAAGACCTAAACGATTTGCATCTTCTTTCTTCAGGGATTTTTGGAGACGAGCAGCTTTGGGGGTCTCGACAATCTCCTCGCAGTGTCTTCTCCACGCTGCCCCTTTCGCCTTCCTTAGCTCATTACTGTAGGTCGTGAGGGTACTTCTGTACTTTTGCTGAGAAATCGGTAACTTCTTAACCTTGTTGAGATGTGTCCTAGCCAATTTTTTAAGTCTTTCAAGCTTGCTGTTCCACCACGGTACATTGCTTTGGACCGTATAGTACTTCTCAGCACAGCTCTCCAAATAGGACGTACTAATCAACTTATGTATCACATCCGCAGCTAGCTCCAGCTCGTCGGTGCTGTTTATATTCCTAATTAACTCCTCTTCGCCCTTCCTAATGCGCGAAACGTAGTCCCCCATTTAGTGAGCCGCGGGTTTCTAAAGGAAGTTACATTACCATGTTCGCAAGCCAGCTCGAATCTTATACGTCTGTGATCAGACCTTGATTCTTCGCTGAAAACATGCCAATTAGTAATTAATTCGAGGCAATGACCACCTCGCGACCGCCAATTTCGACGATAGCCGCCACTAGCGGCCTGGAAATTAAACCGGGAAAAGGCAAAACTTTTAATCCTGTACTATGTATAGTAGGGGGTAGAAGGGAGAACTGGCTGGGACCTGACTGTGGAGGAGCCTGATAGCGTCTGTCCAGCAGTCGAGGGCACCGCCTGGTCACATTCTCGTGCAGGCTGCCCCGCCGTTGCACCAGATGTTGTTGGTGTAGATGATGATGGTGGTGGAGGTGGTGGTGGTGGTGATGTTTTGATTGCCACCCCTTCTTCCGCTACCGAGTTCTTCGCGGCCTTTCCCCGATGGCGGACCTGCCCAAAGCGGAAGCTTACCACAAAGTCTCTATTTCCGACTTTTTGGAAGGAGTCTTCGGTCATCGCCATAGTGAGCTGAACGGTGCCACCCTCATGTACGCGTCGGAGAACGCTCCAGGACGAGGTATTCAGTCTGGGGTTTTGACACATGACTAGAGCCAGGATCCTTGAAGTGCCATCCTTGGCGCTGCTCGAGAAGTGACCCGTCAGCACCCTAGGCTTTGGAAGGTCAGCCTCATCCACCAGCCTGGCTTCAGCTCCTTCCCACAACCTGAGGCGTCCTAGGTCCCCCCTCAGCCACCCCGAAGTTTCGGCATCCTTGCAGTGCAGAACGAGCCATCCCTATCGGTGTTTTGAACCCAGAAATTGGGGCCTAATTGGCTCCTGTCTGAGCTCTACCACTACATCGAGTAAGGCCTCCTCTACAATGCTCAGGCGCTCCAAACTCCAGAGGGACCGTGGATAATCTGTGGGCATGATGCCCGTTCAGATACATCCGGCTACCTGGGAGTAGCTTCTTCCTGCACCTGGCGCGTGTCCGCTCGGGACATCTCTGCTCCTGGGCCTCGTAAAGCGGCCTTGATCCGAGGGGGATGTGGTCTCGTCTGACCTCATTCTTTTTAGAGCGCCTTGTCGCTCCTGCCTGATGCCTTTAGCTGGCATCTGTTCCTCACTGAGGCGTATAGCCTCTTCAACTGTCCTCCCTTATTTGAGGTCCACTTAAATCTCTTCTTCCTGGAGGAGGACATTTTGACAAGCTACGTTTCATGTGAATCCAATGAAGCCTCTTGAACCGTAGCGGTCGAAATGTTTGAGGCCGAACTGACAACGTTCTCTGTATCGCTGGAGATGCCAAGAGCGGCAAGCTGCTCTTCAACATTTATCTCGGAGACTGGAGGAGCGTTTCCGATCTCTCGAGGAAAACCGAGGAGAAGAAGTCAAAAACCAAGCAGGAGCAGGGCTGTGAATTCGTAGCCAGGTTTGTGAAGTCCCACCATAGAGGTAGAATCGCCACCGTCATTCGTGTACTTGCGTGTCTGGCTACGTGATTACTCTCGATGGGGGTTGTACATGCTTATTCAGGATAGACTGGAGAAGTTTAGTACCTCGGAGAAATGGTTGAGAAACCAAACAGGCACTGACTGATGCGAATATACAGAAAATCTTCCTGTCGGGCTGGGGGGCTTAAAAAGTATGTATAGAACTCTGGAAGATCTCGAGAACCCGGAGACCTTTCTTAGGGGAGCCGTGTTAAAAGCCATCTAAGTCAACTGCCCTCTCCAAAGGGTGAACCCCAAAGGGGAAGGACATAGATGGGAAGAGACTCTACAGAGAAGCCGAAAAGAATGAAGGGGACGGTTTAATGGAGAAAAGGCGGACGTGTCGATATGCGGACGGCTTATAGAACTGAGCTGAATGATTCCAGGAAAATGATTAAACAGTCTCGAAAAAATGAGTGGAAAGAGTTCTGTTCGGAAAGGGAAATCATCTCCTATGCAGCAAAGCTTGAGAGAATACTCTTCGAAGTAAATGTCAGTAATGTACGATTTGTTAAAAGTCAAAATGGCGATAGATTGCTAAATCTGCAAAGAAAAGCACGGGGGTGTTGTTTACAAGCAATTTTCCAGGTATTGAACTGGGACCTCAAAGAACGTTAGTAGAGCCACCTTATGGGAAGATAACGTGGGGTATTGCTACCCAAGTGGTAAATCCCAAAAACGTTGTAAAATCTCCAATGGCCTTCGAGGCGTTCAAGTCACCGGTACCGTACGCCATTTACCCGGCCCTTTTACAAGAGGGCCTGAAGATAATTTTGCAAACCATTTACTGCACTTCTTTGGGGTGGGGGGGGGGGTGTTGCCCTCTGTTATTCACCCACAAAAAAAAGCGCGAGTTTCATTTTTACATTATGTATCTATGTGCATGCGCATAGGCATATAACCTCACTTTATCGTCCATATACCATAAAGCACTAAAACACGTTACACGCACATAACCTCGGAAACCACACTCCTGATACATAAAATATCGTATGTAAGGTTGAACTAAAACAATTCTGGTCCCACCCATGTATTCCTGGTACTCGTCTGCGCCTCGTACCGAGAACACCATCCCCGGACCAGAATTACAGTTTTAGTTATTTCCATGTGACATAATATACTATTTCCGTGCTAGTGAAGACTGGAAAAATAATTTAGCAACGCTCAATGTTACTACACGCATGGAATAATCTGGCTTACTGCCGGTTCCAAATCTAGCCGGGCTGTAGGCATAGGTTCCCGAGGACCGATGCTATAGAAGAATTTTTCTTTGAAGTTCAATAATTGTAACACGTTCTTCCATGGCGAGGTTACGGACGTTTATAAAACTGGGCTCTCTTAGAACAGAGGGTTATAGGAAAACGATATGGTTTCTTGTTGTGAGAGCCAAGCGTTACTAAGAACAATATATTGATGCATACCAATGCAAAAAAATATCAATTTACCTTTCTTTAATATTATAATTTAAATTTTAATAATTATATTTGAAAATATTAATATACTTCGTTGTAATAATAATAGTATTGAACGATGCGCACTAAAGATGTTTTGAAGAATATGGTAATGGAATCAAGTCTAGCGCTAAAGGGAGAGACCGTAGAGACATAGAGACGATATAGAACAGCGCAAGGCCGAATATCTTTCCAGCGTCAGTAACGTGCTTATCGACAGGTGTGTTTGTCAGGACTCAGTCCAGTACGAGCGTAACATTTCGATAACCTTGCTGGATTACATGAAGGCGTACGATTCAACATCGGACGAGCTCTGAAGCTTGTTGCGTAAATGTCTTCATGTCCACCCAAATATAGTGAGAAGTATGGAGGACCTAATGCCTTTTTGGAAAACGCGCTTTGTCATGAAATCGGGCAAGCTTAGAACCATGTTCAGACTCGTTCAATTCCAAAAGCTGTCTATCATGGAGATTCTCTGAGTCATTTGTTATGTCGCATCTCACTAATCGCCTCTATCCGTTGCTCTCCGAGAATCTCAAGGGTACATGTGTGACCCACTTGGTGAACGTGTAAATAAGACCACCCATCTAGTCTATATGGATGACCTTAAATTGAACGAATCAGACGAGGATCAATTACATCGAACTCTGAAAATCGTGCTCACATATTCGACAGATATAGGTATGGAATTCGGATTGGACATATGTGCAATCGTTCATTTGCACAAAGGAAGGTCAGACCCCATTAATAACGACATGGAGCTTGTCATCAGAAACATCATCCGCCACCTTAGCGCTGAGAAAATTGCACGTACCTGCGAGTGGCTCAGATGCATGTACAGGATGTGCAGGCTACGCTTGGCATGAGATGGTTTGGCGGGACGCTAAGGCATTGACCCCATTCCGACATGCAAAGGTAAAACCCCCGATCTCGAGTTTCAAACCAGCAGATTTTAAGAACGAAGGTCTTGTCTACTGATAAGCCAAGTTGTTAAACATTTCGAGTGCTATATTATCATCTCCGTAGCACTTGCGGTATTAAGGCAACCCCAGTTTTGCCATACGTCCCCACTGATGTTGAAATCGTAGTCGGGAATGAGTCGTGCCCAATATACTAGAATTACGCCAAACAGGCAAATATCAGCCAATAAGCCTAACATCATCCTTGTTGACTACGATGAAAAATCCATCTACATCATCGTGTTCTCTGCACCAGCCGTGGCAAACATAGTCAGTAAAGAGGACGAAAACCGGATGAAATATCAGGACCTCCTGTTCGAGATTCGCAAGTGTTATCGAGGATTTATCGTCAAGCACGTAACGCTTGTAGTTATAGTGCTGGGGGGAATGAGACCAACTTTTCTCGAAAACATCAAAATCATTCCGGCTTTCAAACAAAATGCAAATTCCATTGCAGGCCAAATGCAGAGAACCGTGCTTCTGGGATCACTTCTTCTGCTGAGATCACACAAGATCCTGTAACCACTAACCCGATGGTAGAGTTGCCAAATCAGCCGGTGTATTCTGCAGCAGAGCAGATGGATATCAGAGCCACTTTTCTGCTGCAGATTGCACACGTGAATTATGGAGGGCCAAGGGAGGTTAATGTTTTAGTCGCTAAATCTTCCTGTCAGCATTAAAAGTAAGGGAGTCCGCCACACGGAAGGTTATCCAACATCATCAACCCTTATAGTGCCTAATGCATTTCTCCCTCCATCAAATAAAAAATTTAAAAAAAATAACAGTGTCTTTATTGGACCAAAAAAATTATGCCCAAAGGACGAGACACAACGAAAAGCTTTTTTATAGTCTGACCCAAAGTTTATAGTTCGGTACTTATAGTCTATGTGTAATATATAAATGGTTCACTGTAGTTTAAATAATATAAACAAATACAGATGTACATAATGAAAGCGTAAATGAACAGGTACGTATAAATTACTAAAATAAAAAAGTAGAAACTTATTGTTGGCTGATGAGATAACTTTTAGAAGCGTCCAGAAAACAGTTTATAGCTTACTGATGAGATCTTATAGTTAGAGGGAGAGAGTAGTACAATAACTGCAAACATTTATGGAATCACAATGGGCGGAAGTACTTTTTGATTAGTTGTTACAATTGTTATAGATCGGAGGTTAAGAAACATTGTCTTTTTTTGTATTTCATTCCTATGTCTATTATAGGTTGTCTTTTTGCATCTTTAGTGCATGCTACTAGTATCACTAAAAAGGGGGTTTTCAGGTTTAGACAATGACAAGACCGTTGAATAGGTAAAATCTAATTTATTAAAACTTTACTTATTAACTAAATACAATAAAGTCCGAAAATTGTTTACATATTAGACTTCTTCGCGTTTGCTCGCTCGCGCTTACGACGACGACGGTTTCTGCGTTGCTCAACCTTTTTATTTTCCCGATATTTTCTCGCCCAAACATCGAGATTAGTAAAGTCCGAGTATAATGTTTCCGTTGAGGAGTTTAAGCTCGGAATCACGACGGGACCCCATTCTCTACGTGCTGCTTCGTTCATGCGACTATATCGCTCGAAGGACTTTTGTAGTCGCGGATCGTGTGGCGTGGCACCGGATTGGTAGGGCCGAATAGATGCCGGTTTCCTGAATGGCCAAATCTCCAGCCGCCAAGGTGGAGCGCCCTCCGGAACTGTTTCAATGCGGGGACGGCTGTAATACACTCGATCCAGCTGTGTTGCTAGTTGGATAGTTGGCTGTTGCTCTGCTATTGGATCAGATGATGGGCGAATCCGTGAGATCGATGGCTGTGACAGGACGGGTAATGGTGGCCTACAAAGTGTCACACGGCGATTACTCGGGAGAATCTGAATTGACCGGATCCTTGCCTTTCGTGTTGGAGAAAGGTCTCTCAACAACGGAGGCAGGTGGCACTGATGCTGTCGATCGGGACTCTCCTCCAAAGATTTCTCGATCCTTTTGCACAACTTGCAAGGGGTTTTGCAGGGTTGAATGAAGTCTCGGTCTGAAGGCAGTAGCGGATCTTCTTCACCATCTACTGGCACCGGAGATGTAGCCTTCTCACGCTGTCGCTGGATCGAGCGTAACCGGACAGAGGACCGGATCTTCGACAAAGAGGGGGGCTAGTTGTTCATGAGGCCGCTGTTCATGAACTAATGATCTTGGACGCTCCATTGTTGGCAATTTATAGAAATCGGAATGATCGAGGTTTGTTTTGATTTGTTAAAAACAATGGAGAAGGAAACGCTTTACTATTGGTCGACAAGATTAGCTTATCGAAATGCTCTACAGAAAAACTTTCTACACGAGTTAGTTCGCGATCCTTTGCTAATCACGATTTACAACGACCAATCCTAACTAAACAGGTACTTACAAGCTATTGGTCGCGATTGAAACGAAATATCGACAAGAAGATCTTCGGTTAACGCGAACTAAGCTGGAACTTCAATTCGAGTCTAGCAGACGCAAGCTTGAGTTCGGAGAGAATCACGGCTTAAACTACCAATCACGGCGACGCACGTACTGAAACGCTATTGGTCGCGGTCGGAATGAACGTATTACGAATTTATCACGATATTTAGCGAGCGAGCTATGACAAGCTTGAGTTCGGACGAATTGGAACGCGAATTACAAAAATATAATGCGCAGCAAATTTTCAAATGCGACGGCATCTCTAACAGAGATGTTCATTCGACGTTTCTTCGGACAAAGGCGTCTCTAGCAGAGAGCTCAATTGTCGGAGTTGCTACGTTGGGACGAAGGCGTCTCTAGCAGAGAGCTCAGTCGTCGGAATTACTGTGAAGGCATCTCTAGCAGAGAGCACAATCACGCTGGAGTTCTGGCATAAGCACTAGCAGTGCTGCACGGAACTTTGCTAAAAATAAGAAAAACGAAGAGTTCGTTTCTACGTATTAGCGAGCAACGAATTAGTAGTTCCCTGTTCTAAGTCCTGAAAAGGAGTGTTTCCGCTAGAAACCGGGATTCCTCTGGTCGTTATTATCCGTGACCAACACTGAAGCTCCAGCTTCTCTTGACGAATTACACCTCCGACTGCTCCCAAGATTTCCGTATGTAGGCTCAATTATTCCTCCGACTGCTCCCAAGATTTCCGTATGTAGGATCTCAATTATTCCTTGGATTGTTCCCCAAGATTGCCGTATGTAGAAGCTCTTTTCCGCTAGCTGTCCGAAGATTGAATTACCTTTGAGCGAGAACATACGCTGTATTTATACTTCTACCGCTGTGCGCCGATTGGCCTGCGTCTGAGTGGTAGGTACGCGTCCAAATTCCTGCTGTTCTCTGATTGGTTTTCGGTTTGAATTTTTCATGTTTCAAGTTGCGCTAGCGGTCTCTCTGCTTGGTACGCGCTTCCTTCTCGGAATTGTTTACGAAAAACGATTTCTTGGCGAATGTTTACATTCGCGATTTGTTTACGTTTTTTTTTGTGTGTTGTCTTAACGCGTTCCTGTATAACATTTCTAATATTATATGAAATATTATTTTAATTTATAAAATAATACTGTGGCGAAATGTTAATGCCGCTACACATCTCTGGATGACGCTCGAAATTCGTTCCCTACTATGAAGCCGATGAATTTGCTGATTTCAACTTAAAATTTAAAGTACTACATATCACTAAAAAATACTCATAATAATAATAGTTTTTCGACCGCTCAATATTGAATACAAATGTTTAAATAAAATTAAATTTCTTGGTTTTATCGGTCAGTTGGAATGAACAATATATGCGTTCGGGTTTGAACCTTATAAATGTAAAAATATATAAACATGGATACGAATTGTAAAAGGTCCTGCATCCCGTCTTACAAAAAGGAGACTAAAATTGGAATAAAAGGAATTCGATGTAATTCACAAGGCAGGACACTATTGTTATCTTAGAAATTTTAAAACCACAAACAAATTCACAAGACTACTTAATTTATTATAAAGTTGTTAATAACATCGTTGCTAAAATGGTGAAAACCATGGATTCAAAAAATGACGGTTTAGGTAAATACGAAGAAGGCATCGCAGAACTTATCAATTTAATAAGGAAGGTTTAGGAATGCATAGCCAACCCGAATTGAAATCACTCCTTCCTATGGAACCATGAAGAAGTTCTGCAGGTAATTTCAAACCCTAAGGGGTCAACAATATCGCGCGTCCTTGGAAAAGCAGAAATGCAGAAAAAAGGACAAACTTTTATTAGACAAAAGGAAAACTTTAATGAAATAAAATATCGAATTAAAAAATCACTAAGCCAATCTACCAAATCTAGCAATTTACCAAAAGGATTTATCAATGAATCCCTTCATTCTGAAACATTAATGCCAGAAAATCGTGGAAATTTAACACCGGTACTCACCGGTAGTCCTAACTCTTCATTGCCAAAAACTTTATTTCTTGAAGAGGAACTAGAAGTATCTCCTAAATTTGTCTCCTCTGATACTGAAGAAATGAATGAACTATATGTGGAGCGATTGATATTAGGGGAGAATATTTTTGAACATCGCGATAAATTATACGTACGAGAGAACAGTTATGAGGTTTTCCTTTACACTCAAGATAAATGATTACTAATAAAGGCAATGCACTTTTCAAGAAAAACATGACCTAAGCAAATTCGGCACAGAAGAGTCCGGTAGAGTAAATATAGTGAGAATTGATCCATGCTAATATGTAAAATTGTTCTTATGTGATAGTTCATGGAATATCAATGCTGCGAACTACTTTTTAACAATGACCTGTATTACAAACAAATGTCTATCAATATTGCAAATCAAAAATATTTCTACTATTAGCACACCGAAATTCGATTCTGTAGAAGTTAATTTTTACTGGAATTGAATATTTTTTATTATACGTAATTTCATGTAGTATAAATAAAATTAAATTTCTTGATTTCAGCGGTCAGTTGGAATGAAAAATAACAAAAAATATATTAAATAACATACAGGGTGCGTGCAAGAGAACCGGCCATAGGGCAACCCATGTTAAAGCTAGCGCCCTTATGATTGCTCAATGCCTATTACTTGTATGCGTAAAATCTCTTGTCATTGGTTGCAGCGAAACATTAGTAAAATTCAATGTAGATACATTATTCGCATGCTTTTGACTTTGACAATCGGCCGGTGGGCGGTACATTCATCGTGAACGGTCGGACGTGAATGGGTCACTTTGACCTACTACCAGTTTGCGCCCTTTCCGCCGTGGGACTAGTCACCGTCTTGCAATGAATTGTACAATTATCTATTTATGCAATCCCCATGCTGAAATTCGCCATCTGGTACTTTTATTTTCTTTAATTCTAAAAATATAATAACCAATGCAGCTTGGTAGGGGTTTTCATTACATTAAGACCCTCGATAAAATCCCAGATATAGAGTTTTATTTCTTACCCAACGTTTCGAACTTGTTGGAGGTCCTCCTCAGGAGTATCTATCATAAAAGATATATATAAAATTCCGAACTGTATCAGCCATTATTGTATTTTTTAAATTTGAATATCAACAGTTCATTCACAACTTTGCTATAAAATCCCAGTAATTACAAATTGATTGAAAATTTTAATCCTTTTTTTGTAGTCTATTTTAAACGAATAATCAACTTCGTTTAAAACTAAATTATGTAAATATTATAAAAATGTTTATTTAACCTATCATAAATGACTAATAAATATAAAAGTAACATTTAAAAAATCATTATTTTTTAAATATCTTTTCCGACAAAAAAAACTGTAAAACAACATTTGCCATAATTACTTCGGACTTTTTATATGGCGGTCTTTCCATATACATTATATTATTATTTCTGAAATAATACTTTTAAAAGGTATATAAAATTTAAATTAAATGGTTCAACATGACCTTAAAGATGCAGACACTAAGGAGACATAAGAAGGTTGGGAACATCAAAGATGAACAGAAAAAGAGTTCTTAAAAAGCTATAAAGTTCATAATTATATCACTTGTTTACAAATTATTAATTTTTAACCTAATGTTTTCTCAACAATATAAATGAAATCCAGATAAAACTTAGAAATATCCTTGAATTTGCAGGTCGCGCATCCTTTATACAGAACGATATCGCTCTACCTAGCTTCGCCGCGCACTTTAATTAGAATCGCCATAACTTTGCGAATTTAATTCCAATCGACCTCAAATTTTCAAAAAAACTTCCTTCCTTTGTAAGGAACAAGTCTCTCGCCTGAAGATTTTTGAACTCGAAAGTGCCCCACAGAATTTTCGAAGGCAAAGCTTCGAAGTCGCGATTCAAAAATTAACTTCTTATTACAAAATTTGGCTTTTACAATATTTTATTGCTTCATATGCATTGCTAGGATATACTCCGTGTACTTCGGGAACCAGTAATTTCTCAGTATCGCAGGGTGCGTTTTCTAGCCACAAAAATGGCCTAATTCATCATGGTATTTTCGTATTACATTATTCAAAACTTTTTCCGGTAAATAAAAGAAAATTTCTCCGTCGCGCTTCCTGCAAACCACACCGTTCCGCATTTCGTACAGTTCATCATCATGGCGCAAGTCTCGAATGGTAGTGTCAAGATTTTGACTTATTACTAAATTTGAATCGAGTGTTCTCTTCAACAATCGTGACATTAACCATTCGACTTAAAGCATCGACATGTTGCATTTTGTTCCCTTCCCGATGTTCCAAAACTTTGTCATATACCTCTAGTTCGCTAGACTACCTTTCGATTCGTCAGTTAATGTCTTTTCTGTGTGGAGTCTGTTTCACAGCGTTGCAATCGGTAACGATTTTAAATTGTATCTCGTGAAGATACAGCCGGAATTGTCTCAAGGCATAAATGATCGCTAGGGGTTTGAGTTCAAAACTGTGATACCTAGACTCGGTGTCGGTGGTGCGTTTTGAAATATAGGAGATTGGATGAAAAAATCAATCTCTCGTCTTTTGATGCAAAATAACGCCGTAACCTAGTTTACTAGCAACACAGTGGAGCTCAGTCGTCCCTAGGATCATAAATGCTTAGGACTGGAGCTTCAATCAATCTTATCTTAAGATTTTCCCAAGCTCGATATTCCTGTTCCCCAAACGTAAACTCTGCATAATTACGTAAAAGGTCATACAAAGCTTTTGCAATTACTGAGAACCCACCCACGGATTTTCGAAAGTAGGTACATAATCCCAAAAAGCATTGAATTTCGAGAACGTTTTACGGAATGGGGACGGTTACTGTGGCTTGTATACCGCGATTAGTAGGGCTTACGCCATTGGATGAGATTCTGTAGCCAAGGTATTCAATTCCGTGCTGCAAAAATTTACATTTATCGAGTCTCATTTCAAGTTTGTTATCTACCATAAGTGAAAATACTCTTTGCAAAACTTCGAAATGTCCTTCTATTGTTTCCGTGGCAACTAAAATGTTTGTAACGTACGAGTCGTAATGCGTACGTTTTAGATACCCGGTATATTTAGAATATTTTGAAAACTTCTAAAAATCTCTAAATGCCCGTTGGAAAAGCGGAACATACGTTTCCTTAGCAGCAAGTCTTACATTCAAGCTGACCCATAAGTGAGAATACTTTGGGACCGCCGATAGTTTATTCTCATCTTCACACATAACCGTGTCGCTATAAGCAGTCTGGCGGACAACTGTCATAAAAGTTATCTAAAATTAAATACATGACCCACGCAGGAACTCTCGTATTTCCATTTTTCTAGAAATTTCTTCTGCAAAATACTCTAGAAAATATTATATTCTATTAAAATACAATGAGAATCATCCTTATTGACTTAAACTAAATTGTTACAACGTACTCTTTTAAAATTGCTCATTTCAAAGTAAAAAAATACAGTTAATATGAAAATATGCTAATCATGGATGATTTTCTGGTAATGCTTTTATTATTAACTAAAATTAGGCCGTATCATTTAAGATTAATATAGATCTTCGCCTTTTTAATATCTGAACTATATTCTAATTGTTAGATCGGAACACACCTTCTTGATTAATAATTGCAACAATATATTCCTTTCTTATTAATAACTATTACAATCTTAATAACGCTTCTTTTATATTACATTTCAATATATTTCTTCACCGTAGGCAAATATTAATATTAATATTAATATTAATTATCATCTAAGGATCAAGAAAATTTAGATTAATATTGAATAACATTAATTTAGTCTTTGTCTAGTTTCTAATTGGCGTATTCAATCACATTTATAAATGCCTGTTTAAAAATTATGTAACACTTATTGATATTAATCATCCGCTTGAAAATATATCCAAATAAATGACTACGTCTCAGGATCTAATAAGTCCCGAAAAAACAGCATTTACGAACCTTTGAAATTTCGCCGGAGCTGTTTTTAACCCAAATGGCATTTCCAAGAATTCGCACTAGTCTGTTACTGAAATTCGTGCGGAGTCAATGTGATAAAGCCCATCCCTTAGATCGAGGAGTGTGAAAAAGGGCTGGGGAACAAAGTTTCGAAAATCAAAATCCCGAAAGGTTAAAATTTCGATATTGCGTGAG
Source organism: Trichopria drosophilae (assembly GCA_030407085.1). Classification (NCBI taxonomy): domain Eukaryota; kingdom Metazoa; phylum Arthropoda; class Insecta; order Hymenoptera; family Diapriidae; genus Trichopria; species Trichopria drosophilae. The sequence goes on from CM059583.1 coordinate 116,510,604, forward strand.
TCCAATGTATTTTAATTTGCTTTCTTTTTGCGAAATTTTCAAAGGCAAAGTGAAGAAGATCATGCTGGAGCCATGCTATATCGAAATTTTGGCCTTTCGGGGTCCTGAAAAAGCATTTAGCGCGTAAACTGTTTGAATGATGCTCAATTAATGGGAGAGAATAATTATCCCGCAACATAATTTTGTTTAAAAAACAGAAGTTGTCGCAAAGTCTTACTTCGGAATTCAGTTTTCTCGTCAACACTATAGGAGACCCGTAAGGAGAATCGCTCTCTCGTATAACTCCCTTTTCCAACAATATATCCAATATTGTTTGTAATTTATTTTTCTCATCATATGATAGTTTACGTGGTCCAAAATATACCTAGTCAAACGTCAATCGCAAACTTTGTTCCATTTTTAATTTAGGCTGTTCATGACGTTCTTTATTCAAATACTCAGAAACGAATAAATCCCTTAACTTCGCCTGAAGCCTATCGTCTATTTCGGGGTTAATTTGTAATGTATCCGCGATACTATCATCCGATACATCAATTGCGAATATCTCTTTAATAGCTTCAGCCTTCTGTCTCGATAAAGCTACTAACCCTTGTTGAACGTTCCTAACGCTTGTCGATCTAACACAACAGAAGTACGCATAGTGCTATCGGGCACAACAAAAAGCTCGATTTTACGCTCTATACCGTCTAATTTCACGGCCACTGAAACAACTCGTAAGTGCAGGAGAGGACTGCCGTTCAGTCCACTATACGTCACTGCCGATTCGGCAAAACATTGCCTTATAGTGTCGATCCATTTTTAATAAAATTTATAGGAGTGTCCATTAAGGTGTTCAAAACCAAACACTGAGTCTCTTTTCCATCCATAAATTTGTAGGCGATTTTCCTGAAGCACTGTTCTTCTAAAAGATTCTGAAAATCCGCTTGCTGTTCCGACGATATAGCGTCACTCTGATGTTTTTGTAGCTCGTAGAGAAGGTCCTCTGATACGTTAGCGACTTGATTAGTGCCGAGGTTTTTCCATTCTTCCTTGGGTAGTCCTTTGATTGTTGCCCCACTCAGAAACACTTAAAACAGGCTCCGTAGGGCCTTTTGGGCAGCTTGCAATTTGCCGAAATGCGTCCGCTTTTACTACAATTAAAACATGGTAGAGCTGCAGAAATTTTGTCACAGGTCACTTTCCTATTTCGAGGTGTTCTTTCTAAATGTGGCACCCTGGAACTGAACCCACTATTTTCCGAAATACTTTTGACAATCCACCCGAGAGCCGACCCGCAAATAGACGATTAAATTATAATTATAATATAAATCATTAACGCGGGGGAAAATAACCTGTTCTTTGTCCTTTTTGTCTTACTTTTGACAATTGGTTGCAAACTATTTTCTCGAAAGCACTCAGCAAGTCCTTTTTGTGTTTGTAATATTTCAAATTCACTTTTTTGAACATTTTTCCTATTTACACGTGACTAATTATGATTATACGTAGTTACAGGATCCATTTCCACTTGATCATAAACACCGTTCTGTTGACCGGATACCTGAAGGATGTCAGCTATTTTCATCTATTCTCTTGTATGCGTCGTATAAGTTACGCCGTATTTCGACTCGTGGAGAGTCCTAGTCGAACACACACATTCTTCAAAATGACCAATTTTAATTTAGTGCGTACATACTTTAATTGGTCCTACGTCACGATGTATTCACTGGAGAGAAGGCTTTTTGCGTGACTGAGCTGCTTATCCGCACAAAATTTGCAGTGCCTCGTCGTGTTCACTTTCGGAAACTGATTGCTTACTGTAGTGTTGTATGTCACTGTAATTTTATAGAGTTGATTTTTCTCTAGTGGTAATTATTACTGCCGACTGGTTGGCAATCTCCTTTGATGCAACTGAACCGAAAAAAAGCCAAAAAAAATATCTTTGAGAATATTCAACAGCAGAAGCAACTCTCTCGTTACGTTGCTCGACCTCTGACGAAACTTAACATTAGCAATAAAATGTACGAAACGTTGGGCGTGAACGGATGTCTCATCGGAATTTGTTTTTAATAAAAAACTGAATCGTAATGGCCATAATCCTTGAAGTTTTATTTTATTAATTAGCAATAAAATGAAACACAATTAAACAGTAAATAACAAAATTTATTAAACTTAAATCAAGTAAGCTTTACAAGAGTTATCTTGGATTGGTTATAACGACGTCTCCTTTATACGTGTTTTGAAATTCTATATCGCGCTAGTTCATCGATATCTGTAACATCGTGTTCTATTGTTTTCGAAGGAGGTGTAATTACATTTAAATCTATCGGCCCTAATTATAATTTGGTTTCATCCGACGCGTGTTGAAATTTTATTATATCTGCTAACGGCGCGGATCTTCCTGCACAACATAGGTATGGTATGCCGGTCGGCTTTCAAAATCCGATTCAAAAGGAATTAATTTCCAGCGCCGCTTAATTTTTTTAACTACCGATTTCAATTTCGCCTGTCGCGTAATATCTACTAAGATGGATTCGATGAATATTTCTCGGCAGAAATGTATGCGTCTAATTGCGCTTTTCTACAGATTAAACAACTGGGGCCATATGGAGTCACCGCAGAACGAGTGAATGCCGAATTAAATAAATAATTGAATTCAGCATTTTTTTATACTGAAGATTCGCGGTTTTTACGTATACGCTCTGCGTCCGCACGTGAGCAGCCTTGAAAAGCTCGCGGGAGCACCATTTATAGTAAAAAGATGAAACGCGCCTTAAAAATCCGGTGTAGCACTTATCAGGTGGATGAGAGGAATAGCGTGAAGAAGAGCACGTCGCCTACTACACGAGTTGGGAAACGTGAGCGAAGGTACTTCGGTTTCTTCTGCTTCCTGGATATTCCGGATCCTACTATCTAGTGGGGATGCTTCCATGACTGTGAATTTCGTTGCCTGCCTTACAAGCGGCAAAAGCCGAATGATGTTACTTCCTTAATCCACTGGTACCCTGTCGATTGCTACGTTGTCGTCTCCGCTTCCCAGACGAAGGAGAAGGTAAGTTAGTGCAACAAGGGTTGCAGACTGGATGCTGTGGAGGCTGTGAAGAAGGTTTGCGATTAGGTAGACCTGAAAAGGCCTGATTAAGTTTCTACGAAACACGAATAAGTATTCCGTGCTTTTAAGATAGTTCTTTTGTGCTGGTCCAGCGCAGCCTCCCACAGCTGCAGATGTTATTTAGCTTCCAACCTGCTCCAGACTCGTCTATCCTCTTTCCGAGTCTGCTTGAATCTCCGGTATCTGAGTTGACCAGAGTTTTTCCCTCTGTCTCTGGAGGTCAATGCCCTTGGGAGCTCGTAACGGTTCTTCCTCGTTGTGCTCTGAAGACCCGAGTGATGGAGATAATTCATGTCCGAACCGCCCCGAATTTATATGATTGATTGCCTAGGCGTTTGCTGCAATTGGACGATCACCCGCGAGGAGGGGAAGTGCTTAAGTGCACTATACAAAAAATACTCAAAAAATGCATTTTCAGGTTGCGCTTGGTTCACTCTTAAAAATTACTAAAATAAATTTTTATGCGTTTTTGCGCGGAATTTACATAATGAACGGAAAATTACTCAGTTATACTTGTCATATTTATCTAAGCTTGTTTTTCTGTAATTTTAGCCATTTACTTTCAACTGGGCTAAAAAATGAAATATTCTAGTTAATTATATTTTAATTTTAATACATTTTTTGTATTCTTACTTAACAAATCGCTAGATTATCTGTACTTCAGTTTCGTAACGGTTTCGAATGAATTTTGCCTATTTTTTGAAACTTCCCATATTTTTTAAGGTGTTCGGGTGATAACAATCTACGTCTTATCATATATAGCCTCCTTATCGTGCATCGGAACTATATAGTTGCAGTCATAAAAAATATGCCTTTTTTAAGGTACTAAAACTATAAGTTCCTTTTTTTCCCGTATGGTGACCCATGGACTCTATTTTCCTCTTCCGTTTTCTAATAAAAAAGACACTTTCTTTTCTCTTTATAATTATCGTTAGGGATTCGAAATTGTACATTTAATTTAAATACTCGAATTCCTGGAATTCTGTAAATATTGCGGCATTTAAATAATCAAAGTTTAGATCGCTTATTATTGTCGCACTTTGGCTTAAGTATTCAATGCGAAATAGTATATGCCTTATTACAAATTCTGAATTTCACAAAAATGCTTAGTTTTTTTATGAAATACTTATTCTTGTGGGCATTCGACTACGTGTATGATGCATTAAATTTTTTAATTGCATTTTTTGTAAGAATTGCATCTTTTTGTGGGATGCACAAAACTGCATACGCCACACTTACTTATGCCGACGTCGATTTTATTTGTCGTTATTGAATGCCGACACCAGAATCTTATTTGGCACAATTCTCCGATTAAAACTTCGTAACCAGAATGCGCGTACACTCGCGTGTCCGATGTGTTTCTCAGGATGGATAAAAGTATCTCTGAAGCACGAAAACCAAAAACCGAAGTTCGGGGCAAGAGGCTTCGTTTTCTTAATTTTCACAGCGAATAGTTCGTCGACACTATTATTCTATACGATCCATTGTAGGCGGTTTCGGATTTCCAATTTGTGAAAGATACAGAAGGCCGAATTACTTATTAATACTTTATTTTTTTTACAGAAGTGCATGTCGCGGTTACAGAAGTTCGTCGTGGACTGGGGAGCCGACGCTAGTGTATATGATTTTCAAAATTCGGACGCAACGAATATCAGAGTATTTCCATATTATCCAAGGTATCACGAATTGAAGTTTTTATTTTTTATATTAATTTCGTCTTTCTAAGATAACCAACGCCTAATAAACAATCAAATTGAATACGTGCGAGTATCTAATTCAATTTGCTGAATTCAAAATAGTTATCGAAGCTTTTCTAATGGATTTAAAAGGGTTATCGCCGGAAACTCTTAATATCGCTAAAATTGGTAAATTATCAATGCCATTAATAAGTTTAGGATTGATGATTGTTACATCAGAAGCTGTATCAATGATGAAATTGCAAGAATTATTATTAATAAAACCCGAAATAAGAAAAGAATCTTGTGCAACATTTAAATGACAAGAAATTCTCGGAGAAATAAAATCACTAAATTTTTGTATAAGGCCCTTAATCCTTTAACGCCCAAATGTACAATTTTTTTCATGAAGTTTGACAATATATTTTAGCACTTAAACTCTATGGGAAGAATTCTGCGGTAGTCATTTCTTATTGGCTAACGACCACTCTTTCCAATGGTGCATTGCAAAATTGTTTAAATTTAAAAATAAAAAAGTTATACACGTTTTTTTTTTTTAAAAAACATGAATTTTTTTGTTTTTTTTTCATATTATTGTATTTTACTATGGGTTATGGCATTGGAGCATCTCTAAAAGTCATAAATATCGTGTCAAAAATGAATTTTCTATGAGTTGTGGGTATTTTGAAAAAAATCCAAAATGGCGTACACGAAATGGCGATAAAAGTGACATTTTATTTGTAATATCAAAGCCATGCACACAAAACCGAAATAAATTAATGATATTGTACAAAAATTGGCTTCCGACGGTTTTGGACGTCGCTGATCACGAATCTGAAGTCAGTTTTTAAAAATTAAAAATAGCGGATCCAATATGGCGGGAGAAAATTTAAAAAATTTATCGGATTTTCTTGAAACTCGTCACTTGGGAGGTTTTTGGGCTCGCTGATAACGAATCTGAAGTCAGTTTTCAAAAATTCAAAATGACGGATACAACACGGAGGCGAAAATTTTAAAAATGAATCGGATTTTTTTGAAACTCGTCACTTGGGGGTTTCTGGCTCACTGTTCGTTGAATATTACATTACTAGTAGTTAATAACAGCCTTATATATGTTGAATATCACTATACATGCACTTTGCGGAAGGTGCAGAAAGTTTACTGAACTGTATTATTCCAAATAGAATTCATTGAATATAATTTAGCTTGTGATAAAAAATTGTTTCTCCCACTTCTGATTTTGTTATATGCTATTTACTCTATTATTGTCAAGAAGTAGAATATGTCCAATCCGGCGTCGGAGTGCAGGTTTATACTCCAAAGAACTAAAAATTCAGTTACACGAAACCTACCCCATTTTTCATTCCTATGGACTGGAATTTCACTCCAATAATTTTAGTGTCTATGTATAAGTTTTGTACAGTAAAAAAAACAATCCATTTTTTCATTTTCAGGCTTCCGCATCGAAAACAATGCATGGTGCATTAAAAATTCACTCAAAATTCATTCAATCCGCCATTTTGAACTATTGAAAACTGATCCCAGATTCGTTTCGAGCGATCCTAAAAACCCCCAAGTAACAAATTTCAAGTGAAATCAATTAATTTTTAAAATTTTCACCCTCCATGTTGGATCCGCCATTTTTAAAAACTGACTTCAGATTCGTGATCAGCGACGTCAAAAACCACCGGAAGCCAATTTTTGTACAATTCCATTAATTTATTTCGGTTTTGTGTGCATGGCTTTGATGTTACAAATAAAATGTCACTTTTATCGCCATTTTGTGTCCGCCATTTTGGATTCATTTTTTGAAAATACCCACATCTGATAGAAAATTCATTTTTGACGCGATATTTATGACTTTTAGAGATGCTCCGATGCCATAACCCATAGTAAAGTACAATAATATGAAAAAAAAAAAATCATGTTTTTTTTTTAAAACACGTGTATAACTTTTTTATTTTTAAATTTAAACAATTTTACAATGCACCATTGGAAAGAGTGGTCTTTGGCCAATAAAAAATGACTGCCGCAGAATTTTTCCCATAGAGTTTAAGTGTAAAAATATACTGTCGAACTTCATGAAAAAAAATTGTACATTTGGGCGTTAAAGGGTTAACATATATGACAATCCCCATGTTTTATTTTGAAATATTCTTTCGATTTATACCTTTTATTAATCTTATTTTTATCATTAACGATTTTATTATTAATACTAGAATTGTGGCGATAGATATAATATGTGCATTACAGTATGCCTGTCGATGACCGAATTCACCGCAGTCCAACATTCGTCATTACTTTCATATACCGGTTGGATGCGGGAGAATTGGCCATAGGGAAGACCGTGTTAAGGCTAGCGTGCTTGTGATTGGTCCATTCTAATTAGCTGAATGCTTCAAGTCGTTCGTGATTGGTTGTAACAAAATTCTAGTAAATTTCAATTCAGATATTATACGCGAGCTCTTTGCTATGTGCTGTTTTTAGTGAAACTTCCAAATTATATTAAAATTAGATTTATTAATATTTTTTAAAAATAAAATTGATTAAACTACAAGCTTTATTTGTAAATTTATTTTCTAAGAGTTCGCTTAGAAATTGAAAATTGGTTAGTTTGGTCGCGGAAAGCTCATCTAAAATTGCTCGAGCATCACGTCGAAGGGACAAAGCTAAACACGACGCTTTAAATTATTCGGACAATCAATATAAATCCGCGAAAATGTCAAATTGTGTATATTATGTACAAATTATGTAATACACAAGTTCGAAGAGAATTTACCATCGTAGGCGTCCGACAAGATAAAGGGAGAAGAAATGAGGTTATGGAGTTGAAGAAAATAGGATTGGAGGGAAGGTGCAAATGCATCTGACCTTGCTAGACGGTATCCAGGAAGTTGCTCAACTGTGATAGTCTGCACTCATTCTGGAATCTCAGAGATCGCTGGGAGAGGGTGACGGATCTCAGGAGTTGCTGCGGGACACAGGCAGGACTTTTTAGTATTTTTATTTTTATCAATTGTTATTTTGCAATAAACAATTTATCTTGTTTAAACAAATCTATGCTACCGCACGATTGGGATCAACCGTTGTTTCTAGCATAATTTTACGCCACTATGAGTCTTTTCGAGTAGATTTCCAGTGCATAGATAATGCGTTAATAACATTAATTTTGCAATAAACAATTTATTTTGAGGTCGGCGTGATGGTCGTGCGAGTTAAGGCGTCAGTCTTAGTCCGCCCGAACTGAACGTCGCGAAGGTCCCGAGTTCCAGTGTGGAATAACCGGGGAACCTTGCTGGGCGAAGGTACGAATTTGGGACCGCTGCCGACCCCCGTCGGCAGTTATCGGTACCGTCAGCGTCTTATCCGCGGTTGGTACGTCGTGGGTCTTATCTCGGATAAACATGGGATAAGCCCCGCGTCGTACTCGCTAAGGCACAGACCGCCGAATCTGCTGGTGGTACCGATATTGGGGTAGGGGGGACTGGCTCTGGGTGGGTGTTGTGTGCGTATCTTCCTATAGTTCTGTCATGTACCTCTCCACCCGAGGACCGACCCGCAAATAGACATTAACGCGGGGGAAAATTTCCTGACCTTTGTCCTTTTTTTTTGTCCAATTTATTTTGTTTAACAAAATCCATGCTCCCTCACAATTTCGGTTAGACGTTGGTTCTAGCATAATTTTACGCCAATATGAATTTTTTCGAGTCGATCGGGGATTTCCTGCGTCTAGATATAGCGTTGTTAATATAAATTTTGTATTAAACCATTTATATGGTTTAACCCGTTTTTTTTGTGAATCCGAGCTTTATTCTTGCATGGATTATCTGTATGTAAGAACTTTACATTTATTTGTTTCCTCTATTAGTGTATACTGTGTATATTTTGTTGAAAAAAATATTGTGTGTGTTTGGGGGCCTCAGCCCGTACGCTGTTCGCCCTGGCTCGCGGCGTTTACACTGCTAGATTGCATTGGTAGCTTTAGCGTCATAGGGTATACCGCGATCGCCTTACCGAGTCCACGCGGCGGACAGGGACGAAACGTGACTATTTACAATAGACACTTGTTAATAAACAATACTTCTTTACCGTATTACCGTGAGAGGGAAACATAACGCACAATTAAGTTATTTTCTAAATGATTTATATACCGCCGATGTAATCGAGAATTCTGTCGCGGCAATGTTTATATATTTCTACATTTATGAGATACAAACCCTAATCTATATATAATATCTAATATGTTTATTTTTATTTTTCATTCCAACTGGCCGATAAAACCAAGAAAATTAATGTCATTTATACTACATATAATTACACATATTGGGGTAGGGGGGACATTTTAAATGTTACATTTATCAAATGTATACATAATATTAGTTAGTCATGGTAACATGAAACGTACTAAACTTAGTTCGTTTCCTTTTTTTCATTTTCTCGTTACTATAAAGCATAATCCCGTGTTTTAGTATAGTACGAGACTTGAATTATTAATTTTATTCTCGTTTTCGAGGCTTCACATTATACAATCAATATTGCGTCCAGGGTAAGGATGCCGTAAACCCTGCTGATGAGCACATTACGGTATCCTGGTGCGAAACGCATTTTCACAATAGTTTAAATTATTAACACAAGAGGGATACTTATTATATTAATCCAATATCTAAAAGCTAGTGAATCAAAAATTTAACACATAAGAAGATCTATTATCAAAGCGCCAGACGCATATTGCCATCGCAATTCGTCTGTTTACGGTTTTTTCTACTTGTTTACTTTTTCTACATATAATATACGGACCGTCACACCGAGTATACGCACAATATGTTTAAATACAAGCGGTCAAGAATTTTACATTTTAAATGTTACATTTATCAAATGTATACATAATATTACATATAATTACATATAATAAAATATATTATATTATATTTATTCAATCCTGTTGATTTGCAATGTTGATAGTTATTTTTTTAATGCAGGTCAATATATATATAGTTCTCACTATCTTTGCTGTTCCGGACTCTTCCTTTTTTGAAAAGTGAATGGTCTCTTTTTCTAACGGTTTACCTTGAATCTGGAAGAAAACCGCGTAATTTTCCTGTCGCATGTATAATTTATTGTGATGTTCAAAAATATTCTCCCCCAATAGCAATCCCTCCAAATGTAGTTCAGTAATTCGTCAGTATCAGAATTACTAAAATCATTCGCAGAAAGTTTATTTCCGCGATGTAGCGATATTAAAGTTTCAAAAGGATTAAAATTAGGGATAATATTATTTATTATTTCATATTTTTTTTATTTCATACCTACGTCGGAGCTTAAATTAATAACTTTAAAGGGAGGGGAGGGTAAGGTTTGCTTCTTCTAAAAAAGACTTTGTTCGTGAAGTGTTTTAGAAAAAATTATTACCGTAGGTTTATTTTTCATATTATTCTGTAAAAGTGTAATATTTAAAGAATATTCAACAAAATTTTTGTTCAAAAATAGAGATAACTGACAAATTTATTGCAGACATCCGCAGACACCACCAAAAAAGTTTTTGCGCGGTGATCAGTCTACAGCATCTGTAGATTATCTCAAACCAAAAACTAAAAATGCTTTTTTTAGCTTATTACTTTATCTTTCCAGCCTCGTTGAGTTTTTTTAATTTTTTAATTTTTGGAACCATTTTAAAACCAAAATAACGATTTTTAACGAAAAAAATCGGCCTACTTTTTATTGTAAAATTATTAGTATTTGAAACATTTTTTTAAACTTGACGTAACTAGCGAGATATTTAAATATAGAATATGTATACACAATTTCAAAACCATCGGTTCAGTAGTTTTTTCCGTAGGCTGGTTACCGACGTTAAAAATAACAGGTTTTGCAAAAGATTTAAAGTTTTGCACACTGAAAAGATGAAAATGTCTCGAAAAAAAAAATGGATTTTCTTATAAAATACGTACAGGCCATCGTCGATACCGAGTTCATACAGTACATCACTATCATGCACGTTATCTAAGGCATTTTTTGCTCCTGTCTACGCAAATTCTCGTACTCTGCCCTTGTTAGTTTCGCTCCAAATGACCTAAAAATTTAATACAAAATTCTTTATATGTTTCAGATCTAAACTATATGCTGTGACGAAAAACGTCACTGATCATTTCCCTACCAAATCAAATTTAGTATATAAGAAGAGCTATGTTTTGTGTATGACCAAGCAAGTGGCCGAAAGAAGACGCCTGCTTGTTCAGTGTGTGAGCAACAGCAGGAAAATCCCCACAAAGCCGCGCAGTGGCCTGTCGGAAGGATTCGTGGACCATCCTCAATGTCAACGCCCAACGTAGAGCATCATCACCATGACCACTTCCCTCATCTCAAAAATAAACCTCCTCTCCTCTCACCAACCACCACCTGTCCGGCAATTGCAGATTTAGCGATTGAACGGAAAAACATTAATTTCTCGAAGAAGCGCCCGTTTGTGTGAGAACCCTTCTCTCACACTTTCGATGAGTGAGCCTCTTTCCCCTTTTACCCCCCCCCCCACCTTTTATAGGGCGTTGTTGCAATATTTCATAAGAGATATACCATGACGAAGATTTTTTTTCAGATTCAATTAATTTTCAGCAAGGTATGGTTCCTCTGTAAATTGAATTTTTAAGTTTATTTATTTTAGGGGCATCCTCCCCAACGAGACAATTGGTGAACATGTCAATGTCGACTGCTTCACATCGTATACGTGGTCCGGTGACAGTTGAAAACCCAAGTCGAAATTGCCGGGAAAGATGTTTCGAAACAGTCAGATGTTTCAATTCCAATAACTGGACGCTTCCGGATGAGGTTCAAGTTATTAGAAATTTCGAACATTCGGTAAAAACATAAAACTTTAAATGATCATTGTTGGCAACGATGATGCAAAGCAATTAACAAGCTGATCTCGGTAAACAGTAAAAAAATAATGCTAGTACAACTTAAACAATAACCTTAATAATTCCGTTTTTCATCGTTCAAAAATAATCACAAAGGCTAGTGTAATTTTTGATGATCTAAAGTTATGAGTCGGCGAGATGGTCGTGCGGGCTGCGTCAGTCTGAACGTCGCTAAGGTCCCGAGTTCGAATCCCAGTCCGTGCAATTTTCTCTGCTTATGTGCAGTGTGGAATAACCGGGGAACCTTGTTGGGGAAGGTACGAATTTGGGACCACTGCCGACCCCCGTTGGCAGTTATTGGTACCGACAGCGTCTTATCCGCGGTCGGTACGTCGTGGATCTTATCTCGGATAAAGAGGGGATAATGTCCGCGACATGCTCGCTACGGCACAGATTTCCCAATGAGCTGGTGGTATCGATATTGGGGTAGGGGGGACTGGCTTTGGGTGGGTGTTGCGTTGAATGTCTGCTTAGTTATGTCTTGTACCATCCTGTCTATGTCCTGTACCTCTCCACCCGAGAGCCGACCCGCAAATAGACTAATAGTTGTCAATAACGCGGTGGAAAATTACCTATCCTTTTTTTTTTGTCCTAAAGTTAGGAGATATAATGAAAAATTCTTAATGAAACACATTATCTTCAGTTATGTGTAGGTTAATTCAAAACTTACCAATAAGTGGAACATACTTTATTCCTTTCGAAAACGCTACAATTAACGAACAAATCAGTATGTAAAATATTTTCTCAATTCACCAGTGGATAGTTCAAGTGCAATTCGCACTTCTATTGTTTCAATCGGTTAATAATAGTGCCAATCTGCTCCAAATTTTCTGATCAAGTTATACGCATTTTACAGAAATCGTTATAAACAATGATTATTTAAGGCATTGCAATGCGAAACATTGTAGACTACTGCTACCTAAGACGTCCTCCTCGGTCATGCGTGTATGCATTCATCGCACGTTCTCGACGCATGAACCATCTCCCCCCGCTGGATTTCTTCCATGTAACGGCCTCGTCTCGACTTCGTAGCAACCGCGACGCGCGAGAGCCATTTTTTCAAAAGAAATTTTTGTTTCTAATAATACTTTTTGAATTAACTTTTTACCCTTTATTTAGTTGTCATAATTCAAATGTCAAAATCGAAAAGAAATCATTAATTACATCCGGTAATAACAAATCAAAATATTAATAACTTTAAATGATTACTCAATTTTCTTTATAAAATATATTCTCTAGTATTAATTTCCTACACGTTTCATCGACCTGTCTTTGTTTACATTGCCGCCTTTTCAAGCCGGCTGGTATCGTTCCCTTCGGGTAAATGTAAACAATGTTCGAATTTTTCTAATTCTTTTCGTTTAAATCAACCCGTTCCAATAATCAAATTAAATTTTCAAAATTGTACAGTACCAAATAATAAATTAACACTCCTCAAACGTTCACTTAATTTTCAGACATATCATGAATTATCTACTGTGATCTCCCGCTTGTTTATTTCCCAAATTGAAAACGCAAAGAGGGGATCGAAATAAATTACGTTTATTTAGTAACTTCAAACCGATATATTTCCCGATACATTTACAAAAGATTATTCTAAATGTTGCATACGGCGCGGGTCCTAATCTCGCGAGGGGAGTCGTTACTTAAAAATGACCGGAGTACATCAATCTACTAAAGAAACGAGGGGAAAAGGCAATTCGCAAGTACCGAGGACGTGTATACCGCACTACACGTGATTTCTCGGAGAGAAATAATAAAAAAGAAAAGGGCAGTATTTAGAGGACAGTGGCCCCATGGGCGACTTACAGGTCGCTGGACGCTCGTCGGGAAGGCGTCCGATCACTCCTCCCAAGGACGGCTGTCTTCCGAAGTCGGCCGGGGACGTCGTCTTTTCCGATAGGGCGTCTAAAGGAGCCGTTGGGCCTTGGAGCACGTTCGCCTCCGATGGGTGAGGTCTCGGGTCTTCGGAGAACAATAATTAAACAAACCCGAAAATAATACATATTTCCCTTAAAAATGTTCATTTAAAATATTCTCAACTATACAATTTACTTTAGTATCTAAAGCCTTTATTAGACTCAATGTTTACTTTTGAGCGGCCTGCTATTCTCGGTTGCGGTAAACAGTGCTCAATTACTTCTTCGAACGTTTTCGTATTTACATTCTTTTACATTCTTTTAAATATTTCAATTTTTAACCGATTTTTCTTTTACTTTATTATTTTCAAATATTTTCAAATGTTTAAGGGTAAACCCTTACTATTCCAACGAAGCGTATCTTAACTTGCCCTTACTAAAATAAATTACTAAATTAATCCAGAGAATAAAGTAACACCTAACGTATTGACATCAACTAACATACATTATGACACATACATTAATTACAATTTTTATTTACAATTTGAATCCCGGTATACTAACTTAACATTAATACATGAAATCACAACATACATTAGCATAAATTAGGTCCTGTAATTTTCAATGCCGGTTTTTTTTTAAATTTTCCAAATATTTAGGTCTTTTTTTTCCAATTTGTTCGTTTTATTTCACTTTCCTAATTCTATTAATTTACCAACTTTAATATTTTCAAAATTTATATAACCAAAACTTTTAAAGTTTTTCCCTTTCATTAAATACTTAATCGTATTTCTTAAAAAAAAAATGTCATGTCAAAATTCAAAACTACTTAAGTTCGGGCGCCATTTGTAACGGCCGTTTTGAATTTTTAATGCCGGTACCTTCGGGAATTCAAATTTTATTACATCCGGTAGATTATTAATTTAGACAACACATTTACACCAATATAAACATCTATGTAAAAAGAATACTGAAAATTTGTGAATTCTGAAGGTCTCTAAAAGAGAATGAGATTGATTTACTAGCAATATGTACTTAGATTTTAATAACAACCAAAGCATTTGCACGAAATATTGAACGGTAAACTCGAAACGTCTATTATTAGGATTCTCTGAATAACTAATCCTCTATCAAATACAACATTTTGATGCATTTCCTTTTAATTTCGTTTTATCTGATTGGGACTCAAAAGAAAACAGTACGGACTTACAAAACCAGCAATTAGCCGCAAACGATCGGTAGTCCCAAAACAATTCCTTGTATGAATCTCACACGGTACACTGAATTCACCCGGAAAGTAACTTCACGAACAGGAGGCGGTATGACATTCGCCTCGGATATAAGAATATCGACCGATAAAATGGTCAATTGATCCTGTAATGGATCAATTGAACTTCTCGAGCTATTCACGATACTAATTTAACAATAATTTACACGACCGGTATCTTATTATACCAAAATCGATAAAACAAACTATTTCCGGACCTGCGTTTGTGCCGGTTGGATCGAGAGTGAAATCGTCAGGTCCGCGCACGCACCGAATCACACGCCCGTCGATAGATGGCGCGGATTTAAGACTTAGAATACCAAGATCGACCAGATAGCCAGCCAAAGAAATTGGCAAAATTAAATCGATGGAAGCTGACCAGCTTCGACGTTCAACAATACTTTTCTTTTTTTTTTGCTTTTATTGTAGAATAGCATATTTATCTTGGTTGAACGATAATCTTCTTAAGTGGATGGCAGTGACAGTAACCGATAGAACCCAGTTAAAGGAAGTACCACATGGAATGGTGCCTTCAAAGAGTGCGCATCACGAAGATTAATCTTAATAATTCTCAAGCTCCACGAAGCAACGCCCTTCTTTATCGTCTCAGCTATGATCATACAAAAACAAGATACCAACAAAAAATATAAATAATTGTACGGTAAAACAACAAATACATTCCGGGTAGCTCAGTTCACCGGGAGATTTCTCAATAACATCCTTATAACATCAATAAAGTTACCGGTAATTCTTAAAATTAATATTTCTCTGTCCAACGGGCACAGTTGCCTATAAATCGGTATCTTGTAACGGGTAAATAGTAAATAACGGGCAAGGTCTATAAGTAACACCGTTACAATATAGATTATATATTTATATTTATTAGTTCCAGTTCCGCTCTGGAAATTCACAGTTCGCTTTGCTTACCTGTGGTCAATTTATAATAAAAACTAAGTGTAATTGTAAATAGCCGGTCGTATTAGTGGTCGTCCGTGTAAGTGCCTCTCTGTGCAGTCTGAAATTCGTGTCGTCCTAAAAATTGTATCGTTTTTTGCGCCATAGTAAAGACGCTGGATTGTCCTAACCTCAATTTCGGGGAGGTTCATCTGCGAGGACTGTATAAATCTATGGAGTTTTTTTGTCAAGATAATTGAAGTGCACGAACGTGAGGTTTTAAAGTCGGTTTCATTTGCCGGCTAAATCCCTGCAAAATACATTAGCTTTTGTGTGCCATTTTCACGGCAGTTAGACAGAATCACGCGTTCGCCTGTCTAGTGTTGCGCATGCTTAGTGACAACTTGCCAGCGCTAGGCCATCCGGTATCTGCTCCTTTCAGCATTCATTGCTCTTTGTGCCCGTGACCACCCGAGGTCAAAAGCTCTTGGGCGCGTGCGACTCATCAACGGCCTCTTCCAGTGGAAGTGAGGCGGAATGTACGTCGTCCATATTGCGTCCGGCCGTCTTCAACGGCCGCCCCCCTATAGCGACTAAGTGGAAAGCGCTCCGCATGAACCGTTGCAGCGGATTAAAGGATTTCGGTTCCTCCAAACGAAAACGAGATTCTCTTCCCGACATGGACGATTCGAATGACCAGCGACCTAATAGACATAGGAAATTTGCACACTCAGTAAAACCAGACACGCTTTCAGCTATGCCTTCGACTACACCACCAGCCACGCTCTTCATCAATCGCTACTCGCTGCGATCGAGTAACAATCCACCACGCTTTAAGCGAGTATCGCCAATTGCTCAAACGAAATTGAAGCGGTAACGTCTACGGTAGACCACATTAACACTTATCTTACGTCGCACCTAGGCTTTTTAGAGGGAAGGATCGATACCTAAGACTCGCTTATTAAGACGATCACGGCCACGCTCTATGCACAGGAAAAAATAATGAAGAAAAAAACATAATTATTATTGATTTCATTCCTGGGCCAGGCTCGCTAAGGAAGGAAGTTTCGAAATTCCTTTCTGATAAATTCCCTCTCGAGTCTTCGGTTGTCGCTGCTAGACAGATCCGTATCAATCCGCCGGCCGATCTTGCGGAGCTAATGCTTGAAGATGATAAGTTTTTAATCTTGTCATCCAAGAAAACGGCGCTCCAGTCTACGAAAATTTTTATTAACCAGGATTACACCGATAGGGAGCGCTTCAAGGCCTGATCAGAGTAGCTCGCCGCTCTGCCACTACTAGTTGTACGACTTTCAAAAAGAGAGGAGATGCCATGGCCACTAACAACGTATGGCTTAAATGGTCAGAAGCAGACCAGGAATATAACATTCCATGCTCCGTATCTGCAGTGGAAAGAAATTCGGCTTCTTTCCGCTCATCTTCCGCGAGTCGAGCGCAAACCACCTCTAAACAGAAGAAGTCGAATGCCAATGCAAGACCTTCATCCATGGGCACCGAAGTAGTTCCGGCGACACGGGTTTTTAATGCATCCCCGTCCTCTGCGTATTGTCAACGTGTCACCGTTATCGTCTTCAGCCGCAGCATCATCGCCAGTTTTTTCTAAGTCGCCTATTCGTCATAATTTATTAAATATAGTTTTTTGGAACGCTCGCGGTTTTTTTAATATCAAAAAGAATTATTTTTATTCCGCGCACAAAATTATAAATTTTTCGAAAACTTGGCGAGATTTCGAAATTCGTACAGTGGATCTGCCTACTGGATCCAAGCTTTATTTATGGAACGGAAAGAAGTACTTACTAGTCCGTATTGTTTAATTGGACCACATGGAAAGCAGAAAGTTTGATGAACATTACTAAGGTTGTTTTATCTAATGCTGGAACTAATTGGGTTGACAATCCTACTAAATGTAATTATGATCGTGTCAATTCCTTTATATTTATTTGATTTACGGATGAATCTTGTTATGATTAGACTACTGCGAACGCTTATTTCAAATGCTAGCAGAAACTAATAACAGGAATTGACTGGGTGCAAAATAAAGTTAAGGTTGTAACCAAACGAAAACAAAATTTAAATACGAGATAATGAGAACTTGCGAAACGGGAGTGCTCTTTAGGGGTTGAAGTCGGTTTTTCTCGGTTTGCGGCGTAGCGTGACCTCTTAGTGAAAAATGTTCCATACAAAAAGTTATGGATAATACAAAAGTCGAAAACTTTTGTATACGACATTTTTTATGATAACTTCAAATTTTTCGAGGAAATGGCAAAAACTGATTTTTCACGTAAAAATAATTTAATTTCAATTAAATTTTGTAGAAGTATATCCTTTTTTTCTGGTATAAGCTTGATTTTTTTTCTGAACAGTTTTTGAGATATTGACACTTTATTATAAAACTACCCTGATCTTGCATAGATCTTGCATCAACTTCGTTGATGATTTTTGGTATTTTGATCTGCAACTATTACGAATTATAATCATTGAAATGCATAATTTCAAATGATCCCTGCATGTTGTAGGTTTAAATTTCATTAAACGGCTGAAAATTACGAAAATCTTAAAAAAACTGACTTCTAAACACTAATTAATCAGTCTACTGATTTTCAATTTTATTGTTATTTTTGTTAATAATTGACTACATTTTAATGACAGGACGTATTTTAAGGTAATTTTACTTTAGTTGTTTTATGTGATAAAGCAAAAAGTGGAAAGGTATTAAAAGTAACATTGTAATGGCTATAAATTGGACCATATTGAGAGTCGTAACCTATTAATAAGATTTGCTAACTTAGTGTACATATTATTAATGTATATTTTTTGCTTTTTCATTATGAATAGTAATGAGTCTATGTAGATTATTTAAAACAAAGTATTTTTAATAAAATATAATTAAATATATACTAGTTAAAAATAAAATATTTTTTTCTGCTTATTTATAAAATTACAAAATGTAGAATACAATGCAAAGTTTTAATTAGTTTTCAGTTTCTTTTCAGTTGAATCGTACTTCTTCTTCGTCAATGGAAGTTTCTAATAATTCTGAAGTATCGTCGTCATCTGCAACATCTTTTGGGTTTTGAAATTCGACGTCTCGATTTGTTTCCGACTCTTCATAATTTCCTCTGAATCACTCATTTTTTCGAATGTTTCATTGTTTTTATTCGAACAATTGTCATGACAATTGATAAATAAATTAGTGCATTTTAAGCCGTGCTTTCGACATATGTGAGTAATGTAAGCTTACGTACCTTATACATTTTAATAATTCTTGGAGCATTAAGTCGTAATCTTCTGACAGATATTTGGTAACAAGTCCACCTACATGTTCTGGATAATAGTTGCCACCTTCTAACGGAGCCATTAATCCACTTAGTATAGAGAGCTGATTTTATAAATTTTATGTTATTCAAAATCGCATAACTTTTTATTTAACCAGCCAAACCGGACGGGTCCTTGATAGAAAAGTTTATTTATGGCCCTAAAAATAGTAGGAATCGAGCAACAATTGCTGGATAATAGTTGCAGCTTCTGAACGAATCATTCATTAGTCCCCCTACCTAAACCTACTTATGTTTTTTTTTAAATATGGGAATCCATTTTATGAAACCCTATATTCTTTGAGTAATCTTTTAGCAACAAATGAGGAACAATTAGCTGCGTACTTGTTTTTTCTATAGGGTACGTTTTCTTTTATGTTTTGAGCTATGTTTGGCTAGCTTTTATACAAGCTGGCCAAACCTGCTTTTTTCATCATAAATATTTTCTATACAAATTGGCCTTAAACCATTCGAACTTTTCTTTTTAAAATGTTTCAACTCCAGTTTTGCTAATTTCTTTCGACAACGGAATGTTTTTTAATTTTTAATATTTTTTTGAATACGTGTTATTATCTGCATTATCGTGTACAAATTGAATATAAGCATCTTCAGTCAAAGTATGAATTGCCGGATAGTTAATAATTGATGCTTCAAATTTCTAAATCTCTTTGTAGGAAACTATTAATCCCACATTTGACAATGAAAGTATTACATCTTTTGATGCATTTTTTTTTTTTGAATAGTTGATGATAAACCAACTCGAATTAGCGATGTAAAGGATCGTTGTCTTGTGCTTGATAATATGTAGTGCGCTAACGTAGCGATTTTTTTTATCATATTTCACTTGATTAGTGTCATTTTTTTCTTTATAGCTTTTAATTACTATTTCCGAAAAAACTTTTAACGTATCCGGTACGCCATTACACATATTTTCTTTTATTAAATCTGGTACTTCATAATAATCGTTGATATAACACGATGATCTGATTCCTAATAAACAAATTTTTGCAGCCATCTCAACAATTTGAAGATTCTTTTCTGCGTTATTTTGAAACCACTTTACATTGTAATCTTCGGTATGCTCTTTTGTAATAATTATTTTATATAGTATGATATGAACCTTAAAAATTTCACACACTATTTCATTGGAGTAGAAATCGTATAATTTTTTTAAATTTTAGTTATAATGGGAAACTTATAATCTTTATCATTTGTAAAGTTACCCACCTTTAATTCGTTAATCGAAAACTGGCATTCACTCTTGTTATTTTGTAAAAACCGCAATACCTATTTCACGAAATCTTTGGTGCCCTATCTGGCAGGACGACTAATAATTGTTGAAGGACTATCTCTATAAAAGGTCGCCATACAAGCTGTGCGATACCCAGCATTTTCTGCAATGAAATCTTTAACATTGTGCAATCGAGCGAGCACGTTTTTAAGTTGTAATTGTTTTCCAATTAAATGTTTTCTGGTAGATTCATTGGTTACTAAACGTATTTCATGCTTGTATTTATTAAATTTTCCCCACAATAGAAGCAGAAAGATGAAAAATCCAAATTTGTTGCATCCTGTATTATTATGCGCCAGAAATTAGAATCAAATGGTTTATTTTTAGCTTTTTTAGGCTTGTAATAGTTAAAAAACAAGGTGCCAATGAAAAATAATGATATATGACTGACTATAACATCTGAGAAAACATTTAAAAAATCGATTATTAAGTAGAGCGTAAGACTTAACCCGTGTATGCCTATGCGTGACCCTATATGGTGTTTAGCGTATATAGTATAAGCGGGGAGCGCGAGGAATTCTCCAAGTCCTGTAGCTAAAATAAATCCGGTTCGGATTAGATAATTATTATATTATATTTATAGATATATATATATATATATATATATATTTTTTATTTATTTGATATTTACAATCTGTCCGAGGACAATGAGAAAATTGTTTGATAGATATATTTACATTTGGAGAAAAGCTGCCCATTAGCAGCAATCTTATCGGATTACCTAAATTTACAGACTATTGTTTCTAACTTAGAGTATCTATTTAAATTTTGACTGGAGGTCCAGAGGATTAGTTTTTTTTAGTCGATTTACACTGTGTTCCAGTAGTTTCGTTGCTTTTTTATTTAGATGAATCCTTAATCGATTTTGGTATTTTTCACTAAATGACATAATCTCACTTTTAACTGTTGGCACTATGGATTACTTCGTTTGGAACGTACCGCGGGGCATTAGTAATAATTCTTAAGGTCTTAGCTTGGAATCTTTGCATGATCTCGATATTAGAGATCGAAGCACTTCCCCACAGCTGAATCCCATAGGTCCAAACGGGTTTTAAGATTTCTTTGTATAATAGTATTTTATTTTCTAGTGATAGCTGGGAGTTTCGTCCAAGTAACCAGTACACTTTTCTAAATTTTAATCCAAGTTGCTTCCGTTTTGTCCAAATGTGCTTTTTTCATGTAAGCCTCCTGTCAATATGAATACCGAGGTACTTAACCTCTTCCGCTTGGGGTAAGTTTTTATGGTTGAGTGAGATCGGTGGGCAGTTTCCGGTTCGTGTAGTGAATGTAACGTGAGTAGATTTTGTTTCGTTGACTTTAATACGCCACTTATTTAGATAGTCCTGCACTTTATTGAGATGGTTTTGAAGGTTGAGTGAGGCTTGTGTAGAGTTTTTATGCGATGCAATAATCACTGTATCATCAGCAAATATAGCTCTTTCAGTATTGTGCTGTTGTGGAAGATCTGACGTAAAGAGCAAATATGGTACTGGTGCAAAAACACTGCTCTGAGGGACACCTGATTTGATGGGAAGTATTTCAGATTGCTCGTCTTTTTGTCTGACAAAGAAGTATCTGTCACTAATATAGGACTTTAGTAATAAATACAGGCTACGAGGTAAATTAGTTTTGATTTTGTATAGAAGACCTTCGTGCCATACCTTATCGAATGCTTGACTGATATCTAAGAAAGCTGTAGAACAATATTCCTTCTCTTGTATCGACTTATTTATAACCTTCACGACGTTATGAACTTGTTCCATGGTTCCGTGCTGCCTCCTAAATCCGAATTGATAATCGAGAATTAAATGTTCTCTCTCTACCACATGTAGTAGTCTTTTTAATATGATTTTCTCCAATATTTTGGAGAAAATTGGTAAAATACTAATGGGTCTTTAGGATTTCACTTCTTCCAGGTTTTTACCAGGTTTTGAAATCATGACAATTTGTGCGACTTTCCATGAATACGGAAAATATCTTATTCTTAGTACTGCATTGAATAATATTATTAGAATTCTACTGCTTTTTCTGGGAACTCTTTTACAACTCGACTTGTAATGAGATCAAACCCAGGAGCCTTTTTTAATTGTAGACCTTTAATTATACCTTTAACCTCTTGTATCTTTATAGGGTTGATAATTTCCGTTTTTGTAGCTGTGAGTTCTAAATAATCTAGAATGTCTTTCTCTTTACTTGCTGATACTATCGAGTTAAAAGGTGTAAATACTTTTTCTAGGTAATGTGCAAATGTAGTAGATTTATCATGGTCTGTTCTTACCCAATTTCCATCATCCCCCATAATGCGGAACGTATTGCTGTGGATGCTTAATTTTCCTCGTAGCTTTCCATAGTGACTAATCTGATGCTTCGGTAGGAGTTAAGGCTTCTAGATAATTTTTAATGGATTCTTTTCTCAGATTATTTAGTAGTTTTTTAAGGTTTTTCACAGCTTGGTTGAATCTCTGTTTATCTTTAGTATTACGTGTAAGTTGCCATTGTTTCCTTAATTTGCGTTTTTCAGCAATATTCTATTTGATACATATCGATAAAGTTTCCACATTTGCGCGGTTTCGTTGGTAGTAGATTCCCATGCTACCTGTTGTATAACTTCAGTAAATTCCTTAACGGCCACCTCCAAATCCACTTCAGATTTTAACGGGATATTACAGCAAATTTCCTCCTCTAGTTTACGTCTGAAAGCATACCAATCCGTCTTTCTATTGGAGATTGTGGGGGGCTTTTGTTTGACCATAACTTGAGTCCTGACATTGATGAAGACAGGTGAGTGATCCGATGGTAGGTCTAAGCAGGGCTCTGTATTTAAGTAATTTCTTGCGATTCCTTTTGTGACTGCAAAGTCAATCACATCCGGAATTTTTTTCTGTCGGTTGGCCAATAAGTAGGTTGACCCGTTGATACTTCACTTAATCCATGTTTTGTGATAGATTTCATTAATTCTCTACCTTTAGGGTTTTCTAGTCTGGATCCCCATTGCTGATGTTTAGCGTTGTAATCACCACCTGCTATGGACCTAGGTCCAAGCGATTTGAAGAACTCTGTGAATAGTTCTTCTTTGATATTATATTTGGGAGGACAGTATATAGCTGATATAGTAATAGGTCCACTTCAGTCTTCTACAATGATACTGGCAGCTTGCAAATATTCAAGTTGAACTTGTTGCAATTCGTGATATTTAATTGATGTTTTAACTATGACTGCTGATCCTCCATGGGCCTTGTTGTCTGGATGTTTTGCATGGATTATTTGATGTTTCGGTATTGTAAGATAACTCCGATCAGTACAGTGCGTCTCGAATATTAGCATAATATCAACATCTTTTTCGACTAAAAAGGTTTGTAACTCTTGTTTTTAAAGTAACAAGCCATTGGCATTCCATAATACGATTTTAAGATAATGAGCCAATGGGCTTAGTAATCAGAGTCATAATAAGGTCGAGCAATGTGTCCACTCTTTCCATCATTTTATCCATCCTATTCATTATCTTTTCTAGCATATTGTTATTAATCCCAGGTGCTGCATGTCCGCTATGCTCAGCTGCAGGTCCACATTTTTCATTTTCCACCGCCTGCGCGTAAGAGCGGTTTTCATTGACAATTTTTCGCTGTCCTTGTTTTCTCTGTTCCTCCTGCTGATGATATTCGTGATATTGTTGTTTAGGTCTAAGTTCAGGGAACTTTCTTTTTTGAATTGCTTTATATACAGTACAGCCTTTGTAGTTTGCAGAGTGATTTCCCTCACACAGAACGCATCGAGCTGCGGTATCTTTGCTTTTAGTGCATACAGTAGTCAAGTGGTTAAGTCCACATTTCACACATCGAGGCTGTCTAGCACAATAAGATTTAGTGTGTCCATATCGTTGACATCTTGTACATTGCACTATTTCTTTTTTAGTATGAACAGGTTCAAAAGTGATTTTTTGATATTGGAGAAACTGAATTTTATAGATTTCTTTATTGTTATTTTTCGGCAACAATGCAATATGAAACTAGATGCCTTCGATCCGGGTGCCTACAATTTTGGCTAAATTCGTATTGCAGTTCCCTGACGAAAGGCTGATGCTTCCGGGAATATTCCCATTTTAACACTGTCAGGAAAAAAGGCGGCAGAGGATAGTTCTAGCATCGTTAGGTTCGAGTAGTTTCTATACATATATTGTAACAATATCTTGTTCCTTAAATAGGGTGAATATGCCAATGAATGGACGGTTAAGCATTTTTCACACTTTGATCGATTGTAACTTTCGAATTCTTTTATGAAAATTTAATTATGATACCACCATTAGAATCGTTAGACTCTGCTCTTTATGACCGTGTAGTCATCTAAAAGAGAAGTCATTATATTCACATCTTTGACTGCCGGTATAAAAATTGGCGGTGGCTTAGGAACTTTTTCGCGTGCTGCGGGTATATCTTCTTCATTTATTTCTGGATCATTGTTTTCCAACGCTTGAAACTTGTTGGTTGTATTTATTTTAGGAACCATGAATTCCATTATTCGTCATTGTCTAACATTCCTGTTTGTTTCTCCTGGACTATTTCGCTTTTGTTTTCGAGAAATGCTCTGATTCCACTCTACACTTTCGTTGTTATTGTTTTTGTTTATGTGAGTATCATTATTAGTAGTGTACATACTTTCGTGATTCTTACATAGCAAGTTTTGGAACTTGCCGGTTTCACCGGCCATATCGGCCCGAAGACAGGTTTCTTCAATGATGGCTTTTGCAATTTATATTAACTCTTGCACAATAAGCACCAAGTATTAACCATTAATGCGCAATGCACCCTACACTACAACACCATGACTGTACGGATCGCAATTCGAAACTCATTTGCTAATTTCAAGAGCACACCAGTTAAGCGCCCGAGCCGTGCGGCAGCTCGAGTACAACTCCGTTGATATATAAGTACATATGTACTCTGTCTGTCATATTTAATTTAACTATATAGAGAAAAGAAATATAATTAAAACTGCAGGAATGTTATTTTAAAAAATTTGAAAATAAAGGAATTCATTAAGAAATTTTTTCGACGAAAGGATATTTGTTTTGCTTATAAACATATAAAATACATAAAAAAATTAATGTGGTATTGAATGTACAAACATTTTGTTTATTATGTAAATTAATGTTACTAATTTTATTATAAAATAATTAAATTAATTAATTGATCATTTTTAAAAACAAGACACTACTATTTGGAAAAAATCAGCAGAATAGTATTAGATCCAAGTGCGTCACATCCAACATGTACCTATTCTTTACTGTGATTTCTGCTCTTTGCGTTTGCCCCAGATCAAATAAAAACAAAAGCGATGAATCCGCTATTTTTAAAATTAAAAATCCAACACTGAATTAGTAATCCAAAGTAATGTGTTTCAATTGAATTTAACATTTTACTTACCAAAAATTTATGATGACCTTTGAGGTCACCTTGCCCGATGCAAAATATATAGATTCTAACAATAAAACAACTCATTTTATAAACGAATGGTTAATAGTAGTCATTCCTTCTGAAGGTTCAAGATGTACCGATTTCATGATTAGAAGAATACATTTCACAAACAAACAGTACATAGTATTTCCAGCATTTTATTTAAACAGATCAATATTAAAAGAATTATTAATGACATTTATAATATACGTACCAAAATTGAGAATTTACAGCAGTTACGCTGTATTTATTTTATTATTATTTATATATTAATTGTAATTCATGGTGTCCTTTAACTGCTTCAATATTGCAAGCAATGTTTACTTCAACATTACTTATTTCACAAACAAATCTAATAATAATTCTATAAAATTGAAATTGAAATATTTTGCATTACCTGTTCACTTATCAGAGAAATATAGCCATTTTAAAAATTTCATATAAAATGTTTTTAGGTTTTAATATAGTAGTAGTACTAGTAGTAATTTATTCTCATAAGCAGGGAATAAAAAACCCATTGAGATGGAGTTCCGAATGTTGAAAATTAATAAATAGTAAAAAATATGCAGTGAGAAAAGGAGACCGGGGCTCGCTTAAAATAAACGTAAACGTAAAATTACTTAACGGAGGATCTAGGAGGCCCAGTATATAAAACCATCGCAAAACTTAAAAACTAGAACGGAGATAGACCAAAAGGTTTTCTTATTCGCCCAAAGGAATGTCCTTCTATGAAAACTGGCTTTGGTATACATCTACAAAAGAGCAGTGGAATGAACGTTGTTTCAACAAAATAAAGAACATAGTAGATCGGCACCGTGTAGTGGGCGGTTGTTTCGCTGTAAGAGAAAATTCTACTCTGCACGAGGCTAATAGCCTGTATTCCGTCATAGTGCGCAGCAGCGTTTCCCGCGCATTGCAATTGCAACGAGAACCACACGCTGATGGTTTATATGTATAACGGCGACCGCCAATTAAAAAAGAGCGCGAGTATATAGTTGACAATATTAACTGGATCTTCACTTTCAGGTAATGCAGCGGCACGCGGGGGGGATATAAAGTATCAGCAGAATCAGCGGGGAGGCGATAGATTGGCATTTGAATAGATTCAGAAGCAAAATATTTGATCAGATCTTTCCTTCTGCATGACTCCGCCAACCCAGCGACTACTGACGGACCTTCTTTTTGCCAAACGTTAGCATTAAAATTGTTCCACAACTCCCCTGCCTCTGCATTATCAAGAATTGCCTTAAATCGAACGGTCCAGTTAAAGGTTTCCTCCGTGGAGGCGGTTGCTGCCACTGCCTTTAAACGCAGAAGTAACATTTAGGTTAACCTGTCATCCGGCACATTAAGCGTTTTAGTCACCCATTTAATTGCTCCCCAGAAAATGTCTACCGCTAAGGGCGGAATACTGAGTTCTAAACGGTTGAGCTAGCCGGGGTGTTTCTCGGTAAGCTGAACATTTCTTTTAAAAAAACGCATTCTTTATGGATTCCAGCTTATCAGTGTAACGCAGAGCCCAAAACGGATATAAAAGAACCGATATTATCAGCGCATTATACAATTTAAATAAGGCGCTCCATGCATCCATTCTAGGCGATACTGTTAACGAGGCTGTCGCGGTATTTATTTTTATTATGGCATCCGTAGTTTGGAGGCTACGCGTCGAGGTGGAGAATAGAAACCCCAGATACCGATAGCCGCTCACGACTTAAACCGGGCTATCTCCGAACCTAAACGATCTGGAGTACGCGTCTAACTGTCCTAAACAATTTTTGTCCAGCTCGTGTTGACCGTAAGATGGTTTTGGTGGCAATATTCCGCGAGCAAGAGTATTTCCTGCGTAGGTCAGCCGGAAAGTATGCGAAGATAATCAGGTCTTTGGCGAAGAGCAACATCAGAGGGTCCTGAGAGAGCGAAACATCCACTACACGAACATCCTCCGCGCGAAAGAACGTCATAATATCAGCTAGGTACAATGTAAAGAGAAGGGGGCTAAGTATTTCGCCCTGTAAGACCCCACTCGTGACCTTGAATTCTGGCATTGAGTTATCCGATTGTAGCGAACGGCAGCTGTTTGATAGAGGGCGGAAAGAATTCTCACAAATTTAGCGCTGACACCAAAACCGAGTAGCTTTCGCCAGATAAGTTTTGAGGGACGGAGTCAAAAGCTCTTTTGAAATCTACAAAGAGGCCGAATATTTTTGACTGCGGGTGCCTAAACGATATCTGTGCAATGGCGAAGAGCGAGGAAGCTATTGTCCTCTGTGTCCCTCCCAGCGCGAAACCTGGTCTGCTCCTCAGGCAATAAATCTCTGTCTGCAGCCCATTCGGTTATGCGTTTACAAAGTATTTGCGAAAAAACCTTGGTTAATGCGTTTGTAATTGCGATTAATCTGTAGTTTGAATGGTTGTCTCGTGCGTATAATTTTATTAAAGAGGCGGAGAAGACGGACAAGCCGTGCCTCGTCTAATAATTTAAGGAGTTCGGCAGGTAACTTGTCGAAACCAATGACTTTGCGGACCTTCAGCACTCTAATACTCTTCTCGAGCTCGTTGAGTGAAATCGGGGAGTCCAGTTCGGGAACAAACGTGCCAAGAAACGACTCTAAAGAGCAATATTCCCCAGGAAAAATTTGCGAAAAGTATGTTCACCAGGCCTCCTCAGAAACGTGCACCCCCACGAGTGGACCCTTCCAAAACTGGCGACACGTGCTTCAGAAGTCCGCAGAGTTACGTGCCGACGCAAACCTGTCGGAGATCGAGGAGATATTCTGTAGTTTTTTTCGCTTTAATGTATTTAAATATGACTTTTTCGCGTCTACAAAGATTCGAGTTGAACGTGCTCTGTACGCACTCTTTCTCAACTGGCACAAAGAGCGGCGGAAAGTCCTCCTTGCCAAAGCACAATGCTTATCAAACCTGGCTTTAAAGGCATTTAAGGATTTACATAGAAAATTATGATAGTCCCGTACCCCATCAATCGACCACATATATTTTAATGTGGCACGCTACTCTGACGGAGCAGGAACTATTTCGCAAGAAGACCTAACATAATATAAAAAGAGCGAATAATTACCGCGAGATGATCAGAGCCGCAAAGGTGAACATTACAAGATCGGCAATGAACGATAAATGCGGCGCCGAGACCCATGTAAGATCGACAACGCTGAAGCCCCTCGGTCGGAGTAAAGTAAAATGCGCCGGAAGATCGCTGGGACAACATCCATTCAGTAATACAAAGTTCTTAGTTTGCACGAAGTCGGAAAGAAGGGATCCGTAGCTATTGGTAAATTCATCAAATGACCTCCTTGCCGTAAAGAGTGTCGAGTCTTCAAAAATTTGGGGCAAGTCAGCATAGGGGTCCAGCAGACCGACTGGGCAGTTCAAGTTACCGCCCAGAACAAAAATACATTCTGAGTATCAAGCTAACAAGGTATCTACTAAATCTTGCAAAGACGATAGCAGATATACTAGGTCAGAATTAGGCGAAAAAAGCAACCAATTATTGCATTAATGGGTAGGATGTTGACGTGATAAAAAAAGGACGGAAGCGACAACTTGCGTCTGCTAGAAACTGGAGAGGCGCTCGACTCGTCCACGAGAGCCTGATGACAACGCTTACGTTTCACAAATCCGAAATCCTCTAAAGAGGTGCAACTGGTAGTTTTGTAAGCTAACCACTTAGATGTATTGGTGGGGCGGCCCGCTAATATCGATGGGCGAATATGCGATGAAGCAAGTTCGCTCTTCCCGTCTGTACCAATAGCGGGGGACGGGCCAGCTGATCGTGACTGGTCAGTGGGCGGACTGTGATCCGACATGTGCCGCAGAATAGTAACCCGGGAGGTGCTGCCACCTACAGCCTGTCTAGTAAGCGGGCGAAAGACAAGGAGACATCGCAAATGAACAAATAAGCATGAGAGGGATGCGGGTATATCGACTGCGCAAGAGCGCGACGCCGACGAACCGACCATGTGTTGGGCCGCACACAAGCATAAAATAAACCCACCGATATGCGGGCGAGTCTCGGCCGGCCTGCTAAAAAACAATCAGATGAGCGGTTGACTATGCTGAAACTCCTTAAATCCCGATGACACCTGTTATGTAGGCACCAATGATAACTCCACCAGGCGAAGCGTCGGTTCCAGGCGCAAGGAAGAATAAATCTTTCTCAAAAATAAATTCAACAAAGTGTAGAACCAATGACTGATACTCCTTTACAAATGCAAACTTGTGACGTCACCACAGGCCCTGAAGAACGAGGCTGCCATGCAACCATTACTTTGGCGATTGAAGGAAATCCGGAGTGGATACTCGGAAAATCGCAGGCTTACATCGAACAAAATCCAAGACGCTCCGCAAGCACGAACTATAGTAAAAATTGTCAAAAAGACAGGAGTAAATGAAAGAAGTTCAAAGTGTAGAGCGAAAGAAACAGGTCTGTTCTATTTACCGTCCAAAACAAAACTCGAAGGTTTCAATATAATTTTGGTATGTAATCCTTTTAATATACAGGGTGTTCCAAAAGTTGCACTTGTAAGGATTAAATGGTTAGTTACCACGACCAAAATTTTAATGCAACCAAACAACCAATTCTTTGGTATCTTCAGAAATTCTGAAAACCATCATTGTTGGAGAAATTTCACTTCCTCGAATGTAACATTTAGAAAAACTGTAGGTTATATTGACTCTTTGCCTGCGAATTATTGAAAAATATAACAGAATAATTGCAACTTAAATTTCGAATTTCATTATGAAAAATAAAAGTAAATTGATAGGAACGAAGGAGTTTGTAGACGAAGTTTTAAGTAAGGATGAGAAATAGATTAGCGGTGGGCAAAGAGACCGAAAGAGAGGGGTAAACAATTAAAAGTGGGTTTTGGAAGAGAACGGATGAAAGTTTCTAGATCCAGCCCGCCTCAATATACAAAAACCATTAAAAGGTTTGCGATTTTGTTGCAATCGGTCTCAAACGCATGCGATTCGTTTGCGATTTGTGAAAATATAGCAATCTCAGGAATATCATAATAAATAATGCGAAAATAAACGAATTATCGAAAGTTACTAGATCCAGCCCGCCTTGATATACAAAAACCATTAAAAGGTCTGCGATTTTTTTGCAATCGGTCTCAAACGTTTGCGATTCGTTTGCAAATGATGGCGATTAACAATTTTTCGTTTGTGACTTTTTCGTTTTTATGTTATTTTCGGAAAACGACATGGTCGGCTAACTTCAAGTTCGCTTCAAAATCCCTTAAAAGTTTTGCGATTTTTTTGCAATAGGTAACAAACGTTTGCGATTCGTTGCGATTTGAGAAAATATAGCAATCTCCCGAAAATCATAATAAATAATGCGAAAATAAACGAATTATCGAAAGTTACTAGATGCAGCCCGCCTCGATATACAAAACCCTTTAAAAGGTTTCCGATTTTTTTTGCAATCGGTCTCAAACGTTTTATATTTTATTTTACTTTACATACAAAATCTTTTAATTCGTTTATTTTCGCATTAGTTGTGATTATATTTGGAAAATTCGCATATTATCTCTATTCGCAAACGAATCGCAAACGTTTGAGATTTACTTTTTTTTATTTTACAAGTTATCGGAAAATGCACTTTTACTTCATAATTCGCAAACGATCAAGACTAATTTGGGCGAAATTGGTCGTTTGGTTGCCGAGTAATTGCGTTTTCAAAACTGCTACCGTGAAGTTAGCCGGCCATGTCGATTTTTGCAAATAACTCAAAACCGACGAAGTCGCAAACGAAAAATCGGTAATCGCAATCATTCGCAAACGATTCGCGCTATTTTCAATCGATTTCATTACAATGGCTGGTTAACTTCACGGAAGTGTAGACGTGGGTAGAAGAAGAAAGGTGAAGGAAATTAAAAGACAAAATGCTAGAAGGATGGAGATGGAAATGCCAGCCAGCGAGGAGAGAAAGGAAAAAGAGATAGGCAATGGGCGGGGAAAAGGGGATAATAACAGGAATAAGAAAGAAACTAGCAGAGGTAAATGTGAGTGGGGAAGAAGTAGAGGGGATACAGCCGAGGGAAGTTATAATAGACAAAGAAAGGTGGAGAATTGTAACGATATATAATATGCAGGGAACCAAGGAAGAGTTAGATAGACTGGGAATGATGATAGAAGAGAGGGAAGAAGGTAATTTGATGATAGTAGGAGATTTTGACGCTAGAATCGGGAGGGAAGGAGGGGGGGTGGTCAGAGAGGAGAAGCAGAAAAAGAAAATGGTAAAGAAGGGTGATCTAAAGACTACATAATAAATAAACAAAGGTATGAGCTCATTAAAATCGTAGAAGAGAGGGGGTGGATGATATTAAATGGGTGGAGAGAAGGGGAAGAAAAGGGAGAGTGGACAGAAAAAAAACAGCAGGGAGATCAGTGGTAGATTTTGGAGTTGTAAATATGGAGGCAGGAGAGAAAATTAGCTTGTTTGAAATAGGTTGTAGGGTAGAGTCAGATCATCAGCCGATTATTATAGAATGGGGAACGAGATGTAGAAGGGATGAGAATGAAAAGGAGAGGGGGATTGGGGTGATACAGGATTGGTCGGAGGACGGGGTAGATACTTTTAGGAGGAACATAGAGAGGATAGTATGGGAAAAAGCGGATGTAGAAGGAGGATAGGAAGAGTTAGAGGATGGGATAAGAAGAGCAATGAAAGAGAAAAGAGGAGGGAAAGGAAAAGATATAGGATGGGTACCATGGTGGGACCAAGAACGTAGGCAGAAAAAGAAAGAAGTAAATAGGGTTGGGGGAAAAGCCAGAAGGGGAAAGACAGGATATGAAAAGTTTTCAAGAAAAAGGAGGGAATATAGGGACCTATGCGAAAAGAAAGAAGAGGATCATAGGAGAATAGAGGACAGAGAGAGAGAGATAGAAAAGATAAGAACAGAAGCGCAGGCATGGGAATTTATTAATAGGGAGAGGACGAAATGGGAAGGAGTAAGTAAAGAAATGAAAATGAAGGAGTGGGTAGAGCATTTCATGATGACACTGGAAGGAGCCGAGGAAAAATGCGGAGAGGGAGGAGGAAAGCGAGAGGTAGCTAAAAATGAGGAAAAAGTGCTAAGTAGAGAGGAGATCAATGCAGAGATAAAAAGAAGGGTAAGGCGGCGGGGATTGATGAGATAGGAAATAAAGTATGGATGATGAAAGGAGTCAAAGTGAGTAATAAGTTGGTGGATATTTGCAGAAAAATATGGAGAGGAGAAGGTTATCCAGACAAATGGAGAATAGGGGTTGTAATCCCGATATGGAAAAAGGGAGACAAAAATGTGGTAGGGAATTATAGGGGGGTTACGCTAACGAATACGGCTTATATAAGATATATGCAAATGTTTAAACAAAAAAAGTTAGTGAAGAGCTAGATAAGAAAGGAGGGTGGGGGAGGACATAGGCAGGTTTTAGGAAAGGGAGCGTTAGAAAATATAAAGATATTGAAACATATAGTAGGAAAGAGCGTAAAATAAAAGAAAAGGAATTGGGCATTCATCATGGACTTTAAAGGGGCGTTTGATGAAATAGATAGGGCAGTGCTATGGGAAATGATGAGGGAAGCGGGATAAGTGAGGGGTTGATAGAACGAGTAAAAGAAATATATATGGAGACAAGATGTGTGATAAGGATAGGGGAGGAGCTTGCGAAGGAACTTTGGGTAGAAAAAGGAGTGAGGCAGGGATGTCCTTTAAGTCCAACTCTTCAATATTTATATAGCAGATATGGAGGAGGAACTAAGAAAAGGAAGAGGAGGGGTACAAGTGGGAAGAGATAAGGTATGATCTTTGGAATAAGTGGATGACATTGGGGTGGTAGCTGAAGAAGAAGAAAGGTTAAGGGAAATGGTAAGAGGCTTGCAGAGATACTTAAAAGGGAACAAATTAGAGTTAAGCCCGGAAAAATCGAAAGTTGTAGTGTTTAGAAAGAAGGGGGAAGGGAGAACGAAATGTATGATGCTGGGAAAAGGAAAGGGTAGAAGAGATGAAGGAATATAAATACTTAGGGTACTGTATGTCAAGATATGGAGGGGAAAAGGAACATGTGAGGGAAAGGGTGAGAAAAGCGAGGGTAGCAATGGGATGGGTATGGAGCTATGGAGAAAGAAAGATGAAGAGGGATATAAAATGGAGACTGAAGTTATTTGACAGTATTGTGAAAGGAATATTGCTATATGGGGTGGAGATATGGGGGATCAAGGAGTGGAAAGACCTAGAGGTGCTACAAGAAAAGTATATAACTGAGATAGATACTAGGATTGAATAGAAGCACTCCGAGATATATAGTAATGAAGGAATTGAAAAGGAATAAAATGAGGGTGGAGAGCGGGAAAGTATGAAGAACTGATACAGAACGGAGAAGGAGGAGGGAATGAAGCGAAAGTATGAGGGAAAGAAGGAAGGATGAAATAGAAAGTCGAAAAGAGGAGTGGATGAGGGAAAGCGGGGAAAGAATTAATTATTTGTAAAGAGAGGGAGAAAGTGAGGAGGAGATAAGCGGGTGGGGAGGGGGGAAATGGGAGAGACTAAGAGAAATAGAAGAGGGGAAAGGGCAGGAAAGGAGAGAAGAGGTAAGAAAATCAAGATCTTGCAAGAATTACCCCGGAGCTTCGAGAATTCCAGAATATATAAGAACAAGTAAAAAGAGAGAGAGTCAGAAAGTAGAGATGATAGCGAGATAGAGATGTGGTTATTGAAGAAAGGGAAAGCAAGTATTAGTTGGGAGAAGAAAAGAAAGTGTAGAATGTGTGGAAAAGATAGAGAGGACATAATACATATGAGAGAAGTGTGTGAAGTAGCGAGAAAAAGAGAAATAAGAGGGCCGATGTTTTACATGAAGACGGAAGAGGGTATGAATGGATGAAAATGATAGAAGAAGTAAGAAAGAAGAGAGAGGGAGAGAAAGAAGGAGAGAGAATGAAAGACTAGAAAGAATGGGAAAGCAAGAGATGTAAGTTTGAGATAGTAACGAAGAAGTGTGCGGTCATGAAAAGTGATGAATTGGGAAAGTATGAATGAGAGTAAAGTAGAAATATATATATGTAAATAATGAAACTCAGTAGGAATGAAGGGGGTATGTGGAATCATGTAAGAATATCGATGCGATGTAGACAGATAATTTTATAAGTTAATGAATGTCTAAAATGAGAGACTAAGTAGAGTATGATGGTATGACAATGATATGGTATGGAAATAAGTAAGTGAGTTAGAAACAGCGAGAAAACATCGGTAAAATCATTTGTAAATTTATCTGTAAAAAGGAAGTCCGTGCAAATGCATTGGTGAGCACGTAAATCAACTGCATAAAATTATACATAAAACATTTGTATACGCAGATAAACAATAATGTAATAAATTATAATTGACCATGGAGGTAACGCAAAAAAACGGTATTTATAACAAGTTCTTAAAAAACATTTCTTAGCTCGTTAATGTAAACCTTAAAAAAGTGGAATGGATGAATCGATTGAGATTCAATAGAAAGTTTCCACACCCTTTCAAAGTCTTATCGTTACGGCAAAGAATCCATAGTTAGATCGATTTGTGGTTTCAAAGAGAGGACGATGAAATCTAAGTTGGTGTTGAAGAGATCGATAAGTAAATAAATTTAATAATTCAGAAGAAGAAAACAGTCCGTAAATGACTTTGTAAACAGTGTGATTGTCGATTGCGTGATGAATGGATTAAACGGTCGGAAGGTTGAATGCTAAAACATTAAGGTAAGACAAATTATGGTCTAAAAAGGAAAGTGGCGAGTCGGTTTTTGAAGACAAATAGCGGATAAATTTGTGTTGAACAGATTCAAGGACTGTTATTCCCTTGGCTGTGCAAGGTGACCAAATGGGAGAACAATATAGTAGATGCGGAAGTACCGTGGATTTGTATAGATAAATAATAGGATGGGTATTTTTAAAGTAGCCAGTTGAACGCATTTTGAAAAATTATTAGTTAAGCATTTGTTTAGTTGTAATCAAAATCTCATATGTAACGAACGTCAATTCAGTTTTTCTGTGTAAATTAAATCTGGTTATAAATTACAACATTTAAAATAAACATATGGTGGTGAGTGTTTTTAAAATTTAAATTCCTTATTATTTTTAAATGCATGGTATAAATTAATTAGATGAACGTGAAATTTATTTTTGTATAATATTTTGAAAGAAAAGTGATGTGGCCGAACTTCGATAGCCACCTAGTGGCCGAACTCCGACCGCCAACTAGTGGCCTTACGCCGACTTCCGGTTAAACCGGGTAACCCAGTTTCACTTTTTTTTTAAGTAAATAATGATGCGACGAAATAGAAATAAAAAAGAACGAAGGGATCCCCAGCTATTTCCCAGGGCTGTTATGAAGGCAGTCATGAAGTTAGGACTGTCTTTACGTGCAGCTTCTTGAAATTTCAATATACCGCGTTCAACATTACTTTAACACCGAAAACGAAACAACCATGAAATATTTCTTACGAATAAAGGTCAAAACCAATAGGCAGCCATTAAGGCAGAAACAGTTCAACAAAAGCAAGTTACAATTGCGCGACAGAGAGATGTGAATGAACGGAAACTAGTAATTCCTGCTTTGATGTTATTCCATAAAACACAAAATAATAAATATGAAACTTTTAGTTGTTTTTTGTATTTTTTACACTTACTTCCGAAAGCGATGTTAAATTCCCATTTATTTTTTATTAAGTGTTCAATTCAAAACAGGAAAGTGCATTAGAAGAATATCTTTTACGCTTTTCAGATATATATTTTGGATTAACATCGATACATGCGCGACAATTAGCTTTTCAATTCGCAAAAAAAGTTACAAATTATTTATCCTGACATATGGAATGACAACGAAATTGCGGGGATTAAATGGATCCCGAATTTTATGAGCCGCCATCCGAAATTATCCTTGCGTATACCTGAGGCTATAAGCTTAGCACGATTCAGTGGATTTAATCGAACCAATGCGTCTGCATTCTTTGGAAATTACTTGAAAGTGATGGAAAACATCAGTGTTGAACCGGGTAGTATATGGAATTTGATGAAACCGGAGTAACCACAGTTCACAAGATCGTTTGAGTAATATTATGTAGTGGACGCAAAAAGAACAAATTACCTCGGCCGAACGTGGCAACTTGGTTACACGTGTCTTAGCCGTTTCTGCCACGAATGTGTGCGGCTCCCTACTTCGTTTTCCAGCGTACTCGATTTCAGCAGCATTTCCTTAATGGGAGTCCTGCAGGCTCTACTAGTGGGCGAATCTGTCAGGGTGGATCAATTCTGATTTGTTTTTGCATTTCTTGCAAAGTATTAAAAATTTCCCTTGATGCATTGTTGCTCAT
This sequence comes from Trichopria drosophilae, assembly GCA_030407085.1. Taxonomy (NCBI): domain Eukaryota; kingdom Metazoa; phylum Arthropoda; class Insecta; order Hymenoptera; family Diapriidae; genus Trichopria; species Trichopria drosophilae. The sequence goes on from CM059583.1 coordinate 116,547,730, forward strand.
CCGATCCTTCTTTCTATAGATAACCATGAGTCTTATCGGTCTTTAGCAGCCTTACAGTTTTGTCAGAAAAATGGCATTAATGGTACCATTTAATTTGATGTTGAACATGGCCTTGTAGGTTACTTAGAAGTCAAGTTTGTTTTTTTAAACAGAAACCTCTATTTTTTCTCACCGGTTCGGAAAGAGCACAATATTTCACGTCCGAATTTGGTACGTTCGATTTTTCCAGCATGGTCATTTGAAGATCAAATTTAAAAGTCCTGGAATTGTGAATTAACTTAGCGGGAGTGCATTTTCGGGGAAAACGATTCAGACAAATGTTGAACAATTTTTGTCTGGTTATTTAATGGTACCATTGAATTTGACGTTGAATATGACCTTGATGATTATTTCGAGGATAAGTTTATTTTTTCAAATGGAAACCCATTTTTTTCTTACAGATTCGGAAAGAGCACAAAATTTTACGTCCGAATTTGATATGCTCGATTTTTCCTGCAAGCTAATTGCAAAGTCAAACTCAAAAGTCCTGGAATTGTGAATTAACTCAGCGGGAGTGCATTTTCGGGGAAAACGATTCAGACAAAAGTTGAACGATTTATCCCGGGGTATTTAATGGCGATATTGAATTTGAACTTGAGCAAGACCTTGTAGGTTATTTCAAAGTCAAGTTTGTTTTTTTAAATAGAAACCCCTATTTTATTTTCACTGATTCGGAAAGAGCACAAAATTTTACGTCGGAATTTGATATGCTCAATTTTTCCGGCAAGGTAATTTGAAGGTCAAACTTATTACTCCCGGAATTGCGAATTGACTCAGCGGGAGTGCATTTTCGGGGAAAACGATTCAGACATAAGTTAAAGTATTTTTCACTTGCTATTTAATAGTACCATTTAATTTGATGTTGAACATGGCCTTGTAGGTTATTTAGAAGTCAAGTTTGTTTTTTTAAACAGAAACCCCTATTTTTTCTCACTGGTCGGAAAGAGCACAATATCTTACGTCCGAATTTGGTACGTTCGATTTTTCCAGCATGGTCATTTGAAGATCAAATTTAAAAGTCCTGGAATTGTGAATTAACTCAGCGGGAGTGTATTTTCGGGGAAAACTATTCAGACATAAGTTGAAGTATTTTTCTCTTGCTATTTAATGGTACCATTGAATTTGAAGTTGAACATGACCTTGTAGGTTATTTCCAGGACAAGTGTATTTTTTTTTAATGTAAACCCTATTTTTTCTCACCGATTCGGAAAGAGCTATGAATTTTACGTCCAAATTTGATATGTGAGACATTCCACGTGAGGAATATCAGTCATGTCTCAGAAATTGATGTAATTTTACATATCGGTAGCTTTTGGCAAAATACAATATTCCCTAAAGTGATTCTTTTTTACTTTTCAAATTGTTCGAGTTAAAAACAGTTAAAAATTTGGACACTTTTTATTCAAAAATGTATAAATTGACTTAATGCAACGTTATCGGAATATATTAGGAGGGGAATTTGTGTGAAAAATGTTGAATTTTAATACAAAATTATGAACGTTGTGCAAATAAATTTTTGTCTGTTACTTATTTAACAATATATTTTTTACGGAATTTTTTAACAACCAAGAAGATGGTAAAAAATTCTGAAAAAAATTTTGTTAGAAACTACCTATGAAGTGGTTATAATTCAGTATTTGAATATTGGCGCCAATCTAAAGCGGCACCACATGCGCCTTATATGTGTTCGCGAAATGCTTCGCAGTTTTCGCCCGCGTTTTTCCCTCACCACTAGTTAGTCAAATATATGTCTCACGCGCGAGCGGTCATCTTTATATATACAATTATTATCACTTTTTGCGATTATAGTTTTAGAACCACTAATGTATATTATGCAGATTAATACATACAGTTGAGCATAATTTCGTTGTTCAATTATTTGTTCAACAAGGTTATGGGCCCAGGAACGCACAGATGCCTGGAAAATTAGTGGATATCGCAAAGTGAGGTTAAGTACCACGTGTAGTGTCGACGCTTGCAATTGTTCGACGATTCGAATTTCTTTTGAGGTTAACTGCTTCGTATATATAGAATCATGAGTGTTTCCAAAGCAGGAAAAATAGATAGACTCAATGGGGATAATTATAGAACTTGGAAATTTGCAGCGAAGATGCATCTAATACAAAAGGATTTGTGGCCGTACGTAAATGGAGAAAAGGAACTCGATGAAGACGCGTCTGCAGCACACAAGCTTCAATTTCAGAGTCACGTGGATAAGGCACTTGCTACAATAGCTCTTGGTTTAGAACCAGATCAGCAAATACATATTGTGGATTGTATAACCGCATCAGAAGCGTGGGATATTCTTCAACAAGTATACGAACCTAAATCTAGACAGAGGATTTTGCAGTTAAAAAGAGAATTTGTAAGAATTCGTCTCAGGGAAGATGAGACTATGACGTCATACATATCAAGAATGAAGATAGTGGCAGATTATCTACAGGATGCTGGATCGGAAATGAAGGACGAAGATTTGGCATACGCAATGCTTTCTGGACTACCGGATTCGTACGATTCACTTACGATGTCACTGGCTAACCTAGAAGGAGAAAAGTTCAGGTCGTCTGAGATTAAGAGGTCGTTGTTGATGGAATTTGAAAGACAATCATCGAAAAGGTTAGATGAAGATTTAAAGCGTGAAGTATCGGCTTACCAAGTAAGTAAAAACTCACAAAGTAAATTTAAAAGGGCAAGTAGAGATTGGTTTTATTGTGGTAAGCCCGGTCATTTTGCGAGAGAATGTCGCAAGAAAGAATTTTATACAAAAATTAAGAATCAAACTCGTTCACGTAAAAAAGAATCTTTGATCGTTTCTATTCAAGCAAATAATTTAATTGTTGATGATGCTTGGTTAATTGGCAGTGCTTCCACACATCATGTTTGCAAAAACAAAAACTGGTTTCGTAATTTTAGAACAATCAAACCTGAGCCTGTGGTTTCAGCAGAAACAATAACAAACAAAACTGGCATGCACCTTATGGCAAAAGGCATCGGTAATATTGTGTTGAATTCGGAAGTAAATGGTGACAATTTTGAAATAACGATAAATGAAGTGTATTATGTTCCAAAATTAAGAAAAAATTTATTATCTGTAGCACAAATCGAAAAGGGAGGAAAAAGCGTTATTTTCAAGCACGGATGTGGAGAAATAACAAATGAAAGAACGAATACGGTTATAGCTGTAGCTCCTCGATCGGAAAATTTGTATGTTTTACAGGCACAAGTTGCAAATTTGGGACCGAATACAGTTGAACTAAATTCCACAACAATTGATGGCCATGGGCTGTGGCATTATAGGTATTGCCATGTGAACGATAGAAGCATCTCGGAGCTAGCCAAAAGTGGTTATGTTCGAGGATTATCTACTGAAGCAACACGAAAGGACAAATGTTACGGATGCTGCGTTGGTAAATCGACCAAGCTGCCGTGTAAGACACTCGAGAACAAGTCGTCGAAGGGAGTCTTGGAACTTCTTCACTCTGATTTGTGCGGACCGCTTCCAGTACAGTCTGAAGGTGGTTCGAGATATTTTATGACAATCATCGATGACTGTTCGAGAAAGGTATATGTAGAGTTTTTAAAATCTAAGGATGAAGCCGCAAATGAGATAATAGCATTCATAAAAAGATTTGAAAGAGAGCTCGGTAAAAGGGTTAAACGTTTTCGATCTGATAATGGCCTTGAATATGTTAATAAAAATTTATATTCGTTTTTCAAGGAACAAGGAATAAAACCGGAAAGGACGTGTGTATAAACGTCGCAGATGAACGGTGTTGCAGAAAGATGCAATCGAACATTGCTTGATATGACGAGAGCAATGTTGTTGTCTTCAAAATTACCTCAGAGCTTCTGGACTGAAGCTGTAGCCATAGCTGCATACATTCGGAATCGAATGATTCACAGTAACGTACAAAATGGCGTTCCAGAAGGTATTTGGATAGGAAAAGAACCCAGTGTGAGCCATTTAGAGGTGTTTGGATGCCTTGCGTATGCCCACAGTCCATCACGAGGTAGGAAAAAGTTGGATCCAAGGGCAAAAGCCTGTATATTCGTTGGATACTCCATCAGAACAAAACGATACAGAGTATGGGATCCATCAACGAGGGACGTTGTACAAACTAAACATGTTAGATTTGATGAGAATATAATAGGATACGACTACAGCAATGGAATTACGATGTCTCGTTATTCTTTCAATGAGGTTAAAAGAAAGATTCACGATATCTCGCAGATAAATAATTCGTCAGACGATACAGATTCCAGCGATGATATCAGGAATCCATCACCGGAAAATGAGTCATCGAAATGTAGAAGCGATGACGAAACGGAGGATTCAGAAGAGATGCGAAATAGCCCCGACGAGTCAAAATCCCCGAAAACGAAAATAGTGGGGGCAAATGGTGATGAAGAAGAGACGAAAAAAGGCCCTGGACGTCCTAAGAAGAAAGTGAAAAACCCATACGGACGAAAGGGCAAATCTAAACCCGACGAACCCGTGGAACTGAATTTTGTTCAAGTCGATGAACCTAACAGTTTATCAGAAGCCATGTCATCGCCGTACGCAGATCAATGGAAAGCCGCGATTCAGGAATAACATGACAGTTTGAACCATCATGAGACATGGATAGACGTCGATAAAGCAAATGGAAAGGCTCCTATTGGTAGCAAATGGGTTTTTAAGATAAAAACAAACGAAAATGGTGAAGTTTTACGATTTAAGGCAAGATTAGTCGCGCAAGGATTTAGCCAAAAAGAGGGAATAGACTACACCAAGACTTATGCTTCGGTGGCGAACTTTAGTATCGTCAGATATCTATTAGCTCTATCGGCTATATTTAATTGGAAATCTCGTCACGTTGACGTCAAATGCGCATATTTAAACGGAAATCTGGAAGAAGATATTTTTATGAGGTTACCACTAACCGTTAAAAGTGAAAAAGGGGAGAAATTAGTGAAACTTCGAAAACCTATATATGGTCTGAAATAAAGTGGCCATAATTGGAATACAACGCTAGACAATTTTCTGATTAAAAACAAATTCGAAAGATTAAAATCATCTAGTTGCATCTGCAAAAGAGATATCTGTACTTTCATCGTCATATATGTTGATGATGTTGTAATATTTTCTAATAAAGAAGAAAAATTAGAAAAGGTTATCTCAATTATAGGTAAAGAATTTGAAATTCGAGATTTGAGAAGTCTGACATATTTCTTGGGAATCAGAATTCATCAAAACGAAGAGAAAATCATACTAAGTCAAGAGGCCTATATTTATTCTCTACTGGATAAATATGGCATGACGGATTGTAGACCTTCTTATACTCCCTTAGAACCAGGTATGAAGTTGAGCAAAGAAGAATGCCCTTGTACCGATGAGGAGAGAGACGAGATAAAAATGTTCCATACCGAGAATTGATAGGTTCCCTAATGTACCTAGCTCAAAACACGCGACCAGACATCGCTTATGCCGTGGTGAAACTATCCCAGTTCTCATCAAATCCTGGACGGACGCATTGGCTAGAAGCGAAGAGGATCTTGAGATATTTGAGACATACGGATAAAATTGGATTAACATATACGAGAAACACTGACCTTAAAGTCAAGATTTGGACAGATGCTGATTGGGCTGGAGATTTAGATGATAGACATTCCTTCAGTGGAATTATGATTGGCATCGGCGGAAATATCGTAAACTGGATATCGGCGAAACAAAAGTGCACATCTACATCGACTATGAAGGCCGAATATGTTGCAATGTCAACAGGGGCCAAGGAAGCAAAATGAGTACAGTCTTTTGCAAATGAGCAAAGACTAAATAAGTATATCATTGAACCCTATAAAATGATGTGCGATAATAAATCGTCAATTAATTTCGCAAGGAATCGAATAGAAAGACCAAGAACGAAGCATATAGATGTTGCTTATCGTTACGTCAGAGAATTTATTAATAATGACGTAGTAAATTTAAAATACGTATCAACAAAAGAAAATGTGGCCGATATACTTACGAAGAGTCTCGCAAGAAAATTACAAGAAGAAGCAAAATTGAAGATTGGACTTCATCGTTTTTCTGTGAATTATAAAGTGGGGGAATGAAGTGGTTATAATTCAGTATTTGAATATTGGCGCCAATCTAAAGCGACACCACATGCGCCTTATATGTGTTCGCGAAATGCTTCGCAGTTTTCGCCCGCGTTTTTCCCTCACCACTAGTTAGTCAAATATATGTCTCACGTGCGAGCGGTCATCTTTATATACAATTATTATCACGTTTTGCGATTATAGTTTTAGAACCACTAATGTATATTATGCAGGTAAATACATATAGTTAAGCATAATTTCGGTGTTCAATTATTTATTCAACAACCAACATATGTGTATTCTACAAAAAATCAGCAACGATATGTTTTTCTTCGTTTTTAAGAAATTAATTACTGAAGTGAAGAAGGCGGTCGATGCGAGCGCGTACATGCATAACGCAGCGTAGCGCGGCGTGTGAGCTATATGTATTCCGCGCGTCCTGACGCAGCGACCCACGCTTTTGCTCTGCGCTGCTTTAGATGTTATTATCGGATTCGATGAAAACGCTGAAATACTTGCTAGTTGTCTATCAATTATTTGATAATAAAATTACGAATTATAAATATAAATATATTTTTTAAATTAAGATGCCAAACAAAGTTTGGTTTAAAAAACCATAACTGGGTTACTAAAAGGATAACTACCGTTTCGTCGTCTATGCGCGAAAAATTCTCTGGTTTAGGCGACTTCATTTGTTTTAGCTGCCGGATGAAAGTTAACAACGGCAATATTTCACTTAGGTTACCAAACATTCAAGAAGAAGGCGACGAATCTAACGAAATGGACTCCAATGAAATTCCTGAAGATGTTACCGAAGAAGAAGAAAATCAATCTACGAACGCTAGAGAATACGAAGTGTTATCAAGTCCAGAATTGGAAGATACATCAGACAGCAAATCGTTGTACATTGAAAAAATGGTATGTTCCGCGTAATGGTATGTATGTACCGCGTGGAGGACGCTCGGTCAGTTGGGGTGCTTTTTTATGGTGTTTCCCCTTGCCGTCACCTGTGTGTTTGTGTGTGCGTGTATTTGTTCGTCGCCAGAGATCAGGACACCATGATTCGTCAGTTCCACGGTAATTTTTTACTCCAAACCCTCTCTGGAGCGTGTGTGTGTGTGCGTGTTTGTGTGTTTAGAAATTAAAAATAAATTCAACGCATAACTTTTCGGACAAGAACTTCTTTTGAATCAGAGAATATTTTGCAACCGATTGTCGCCATACTTTGAGGAATAAACGAGTGAAACTGCCTTGTACCTTGAATCGTCCCTGCTTTATTGAACCGCGGCTCTAGAAATTTTTTCGTTTCATTATATTATTTTGTCGTACAATATTGAAAATGCGTCGTTTTTAACGTCTTTTGAGCCCAGTCCTACAAGTACTTAGCTGTCAAAATATGACCGCCATGCGTTTTTTGCAAACTGTAATGTGCTGCGAATCTTTTGACCGTACCATCGAGACCGTCACAGGGACCTTTTCCATGTCATGTCGCAAAGAATTTCCACTCAATTTTAATATTAAAATCGGTTAAGAGGTGGGCGATGTTCACAAAATTACTTTTATTTTTGTATTGAGCCGCGGAGCCATCGGTGAAATAAATAAGTTTCTTAATTTGTTCATTACCAAATATTTCTTTTAATTTTAAAATGAGTTTTTGATGGAAAATATATACTGCAATTGTATCGTGATGTAAATTTTCTGAGATGATTACGAAGCTAATATGTTTTAATTCGTCATTATCGTTATAATAGACCACAAAAGGGTGTACGGTAGCTTGGTTGTTATTCCAACTAAAACTTTGAATTGAATCTTGTACGAAAAATGCGTAGTTCTCGGGAAAAACCGGTAATAATTATATAATCTCCAGGTTGCAAGGAAGACTTCATACTTTTTAAATATACATTCTGTTCTTTTGCAATGAAGTCGTGAACTTTAAGCTTAATAAGTTCTTCTTGCGACTTTTCCACAAATTCGTCACTCGGCATTGTCATGCCTTCTAAAGTGGAACGATCAGTATTGGTCCACCTGCTAAATGTGATATTTTCTATAAAATTGTCGTTTATCAAATGTTCAATATCTTTTACCGCACAATTTGAATTTTGACACGTTTCACATTCATTAAGTGACATGCCGAAGTAGCAGGGATACATACCATTTTTTCGAGAACTGATGGTATGTTCGTGAAAACGACCGAGAAATAGAATTTAGTCCTGCTAACATTAATTTTACATTCTGGTGAATTTTGCACACACAGATGGAAATGCTAAAATACATTCTTTCTGACGATGCTCGGCAAATTTTGAAAACCTTTGTCAGGATATTGGTTCTTAAATTCAACGTACGCTTCTTTCAGATTACACAAAATCAAGCGCTTTTGAATTTGGCGTTTTATACCGTTAACGTCTCTTATGATTACGTAATCTTTTTTTCCCGGTAACATGCGGCTGATCTCATCAGAATGATGAAAATTAATTATTTTCGTGATTACTGACTGAGAAAGCGTGCGTGATGTTCTCGGATTTGGAGTGGAACCAAATCCGCATTCGTCTTGAAGATGTTTGGCTTTTCTGGCCATACTGTACGTAGTTTTGAAATTTCTTTCTAATTCTCTGATGGACCAACTGCGAGGAGTCATGGTCAAGTATTCTGTTCTCTCGCTGAACGTCGACGTCTCTTTAAATAAACGTTTTATGTCGTTTAATAATTCTTGACCAATATCTCCAATGTACAACGATTCGCTGTCTGACGTATCTTCCTATTCTGTACTTGATAACACTTCGTGTTCTCTGTCGTTCGTATATTGATTTTCTTCTTCTTCGATAACATCTTCAGGAATTTCATTAGATCATTTCGTCAGATTCGTCGTCTTCTTCGTGAATGTTTGGTAACCCAAGTGAAATATAACCGTTGTGAACTTTCATCCTGCAGCTAAAACAAATGAAGTCGCCTAAACCAGAGAATTTTTCGCACATAGCCGACGAAACGGTAGTTATCCTTTTAGTAATCCAACTATGGTTTTTTAAATCAAACGGAATGGAACAAACTTTGTTTGGCATCTTAATTTAAAAAATATATTTATATTTATAATTCGTAATTTTATTATCAAATAATTGATAGGCAACTAGCAAGTATTTCAGCGTTTTAATCGAATCCGATAATAACATCCGAAGCAGCGCAGAGCAAAGGCGTGGGTCGTTGCGTCAGGACGCGCGGAATACATATAGCGCACACACCGTGCTGTGCCCAGTTATGCATGCACGCGCTCGCGTCGACCAGCCAACTTCCGTAATTAATTTCTCAAAAACGAAGAAAAACATATCGTTGCTGATTCTTTGTAGAATACACACATGTTGGTAGTTTCTAAAAAAAATTTTTTCAGAATTTTTTACCATTTTCTTGGTTGTTAAAAAATTCCGCAAAAAATATATTGTTAAATAAATAACAGACAAAAATTTATTTGCACAAAGTTCATAATTTTGTATTACAATTCAACATTTTTCACACAAATTTCCCTCCTAATATATTCCGATAACGTTGCATTAAGTCAAGTTATACATATTTGAAAAAAAAGTGTCCAAATTTTTAACTGTTTTTAACTCGAACAATTTGGTAATTAAAAAAAATCACTTGAGGGAATATTATATTTTGCCGAAAGCTACCGATATTTAAATTACATCAATTTCTGAGACATTAATAATATTCCTCACGTGGAATGCCTCATGTTTTCTTTTTCCAGTAAGGCCATTTGAAGGTCAAACTTAAAAGTCCCGGAATTGCGAATTGACTCAGCGGGAGTGAATTTTCGGGGAAAACGATTCAGACAAAAGTTGAACGATTTATCCCGGGATATTTAATGGCGATATTGAATTTGAACTTGAGCAAGACCTTCCAGGTTATTTCAAGGTCAACTTTGTGGTTTTAAATAGAAACCCCTATTTTTTATCACGGATTTGGAAAAAGCACAAAATTTTATGTCCGAATATGATATGCTCAATTTTTCCTGCAAGGTAATTTGAAGGTCAAACTTAAAACTCCCGGAATGGCAAATTAATTCAGCGGGAGTGCATTTTCGGGGAAAATGTTTCAGACAAAAGTTGCAGAAATTTTCTCTGGCCATTTAATGGTACCATTCAATTTGATGTTGAACATGATCTTGTATGTTATTTCCAGGACAAGTTTATTTTTTCAAATGGAAATCCCTATTTTTGCTTACGGATTTGGAACGAGCACAAAATTTTACTTCCGAATATGATATGCTCGATTTTTCCAGCAAGGTCAATTGAAGGTCAAACTTCAAAGTCCCGGAATCGCGAATTGACTCAGCGGGAGTGCATTTTCGGGGAAAACGATTCAGACATATGTTTAACGATTTTTCCCTGGATATTTATTGATGATATTGAATTTGAACATGAGCAAGACCTTGCATGATATTTCACGGTCAAGTTTTTTTTTTTTTAAATAGAACCCTCTTTTTTTTCTCACCCATTCGGAAAGAGCAAAACATTTTAGGTCCCATTGTGATATACTCGAATTTTCCTGGAAGGGCATTTCAAGGTCAAACTTAAAACTCCCGGAACTGCGAATTAACTCAGCAGGAGTGACTTTTCGGGGAAAATGTTTCCGACAAAAGTTGAAGTATTTTTCTCTGGCTATTTAATGGCGATATTAAATTTGTGCTAGAGCAAGACCTTGCATGTTATTTCACGGTCAAGTTTGTTTTTTTAAATAGAAACCCCTATTTTTTCGCACCGATTCGAAAAAAGCACAATATATTACGTCTTTATTTGGTATGTTCGATTTTTCCAGCACCGTCATTTGAAAGACAAACTTAAAAGTCCTGGAATTGCGAATTAAGTCTGCGGGAGTGCAATTTGGGGGAAAATATCGCAGACAAGATGTGAAGGATATTTCTCTGTCTATTTAATGGTAACATTGAATTTGACGTTGAACATGATCTTGAAGGATATTTCCAGGACAAGTTTATTTCTTTTAATGGAAACCCCTATTTTTTCTCCCAGATTCGGAAAGGGCACAAAATTTTATGTCCGAATTTGATATGCTCGATTTTCCAGCAAGATCATTTCACGGTCAAACTTAAAACTCCCCGAACCGAGAAATATCTCAGCGGGTGTGCATTTTTTTTAATGTTTCAGACAATAGTTGAAAGAGTTTTCCCTGGCTATTTTCTGGCAATAATGAATTTAACTTTAAACAAGACCTTGAAGGTTATTTAAAGGTCAAGTTCGCTTTTTATGTAGAAACCCCTATTTTTTCTCACTGATTGGGAAAGAACACAAAATTTTTCTTCCGAATATGATATGCTCGATTTTTCCGGCATGATCGATTCAAGGTTTAACTTAAAATTGCCGGAATTGCGAATTAACTTAGCTAAAGTGCATTTTCGGGGAAAATGTTTCAGACAAAAGTTGAAGGATTTTTCTCTGGCTATATAATGGTACCATGGAATTTGACCTTGAGCAATATGCTAAACCTATATAAAAAATTAATACTATGTCGCAATCTAAGAAATCGGTGGATAAACAAAAATTTATAATTTATGTATTTATTTACATTTGCTTTCGACATTCTCTAAGCCCCATTCTCTTCTTCAGTAATAGCTGCGTACTTGTGGCGTAACTGGTCCTGGACCAAGAAAACGTGTCATTCCCAAAACTGTTGTGACATTTTCATGCTGTAGGCATCACAATTTCCTGTTTTTCACTAAGTAGTGTCATTCTTTTAAATTTGGTGGGTTCTTCCTGCAACGCATTTCGTCGTGATTGCATCATTCAAACATTTCAACATGGTTGAAATATTTTCCAAGCGCCATCTGTCGGAATCCTTGCCCCGATTCCCGAGCCAGCGGGGTGATCGACAAAGTTCGTATGATCAAGTGAAGACACTCTTCAATGATTCTTTTCACAAGCATGGTAACGGTGTTTCAAAACGTATAATTACGCGTTTCGAGGATACAGGAACAAATAAAAATCGCGAAAAATCTGGAAGACCGAAATCTGAAACCACAGAAGAAAAGGCATTGGATGTTAGACAAGCTTTCGTAGAGAGTCCAAGGCTATTTGCGAGTCGAGCATCGCAGGAACTTGAAATTAGCGCAACTTCTGTTTTCAGGAATCTACAACTTATCCTATTTCATCCTTATAAAATTCACCTCATTCTAGAATTAACTGATGATGATTACGATCGCCGTAATGAATTTTGTGACATGCTAATGACAGGGACAGACTAGCAGAGATTTCTTATTCCATCTTTTTCAGATGAAGCAACCTTTAATATCAGTGGCGAAGTGAACTGACATAATTGTCATTTTTGGACCGATCACAACCCTGATTGTATTTATAAACATATCGGATGTGGAAACGAAAAGTTTTATATTTTCTACCCGGAACAATGATATTGCATTGCGCTCTGATAATTCTCTTAACCGATTAGCAGTTTTTGTTACTTCTTTTAATGATTTACATGAACATTTATCGGTAATTTGATTTTTGAAATTCAAAATGTCCGTGTCGCACTCTGCAATCAATTTAAATCGATGTTGGCCATCCCAAGTAGCTTTCAGAAATTTTGTGGTCTTTCCGAATCCAGGAGAAAAAGCATTGGTTTCCATTTAAAAAAATTAACTTGACCTCGAAATAACCTTCAATGGCAAAATCAATGTTACCATTAAAAAGCCAAAGAAAAATCCTTCAACTTTTGTGTGAAACCTTTTCCCCGAAAATTGCACTCCCGTTGAGTAAATTCGCAGTTCCGGGAATTTTAGGTTTGACCTTGAAATAACCTTGCTGCAAAAATCGACCATATTATATTCGGACGTAAAATTTTGTGCGCTTTCCGAATCCGTGAGAAAAAATTGGGGTTTCCATTAAAAAAAAAACTTGACCTTAAAATAACCTTCAAAGTCTTGTTCAAGGTCAAATTCAATTTCGCTATTAAATAGCCAGGAAAAAAATCCTTAACCTTTTGTCTGAAATATTTTCCAAAAAAATGCACTCCTGCTGAGATATTTCGCCGTCCCGGTACTTTTGGCGGACCCTGTATACAGGGTGTCCCATTTTAAGTGTCCACCCCAACTATCTTGAAAATAACGCGTTGTACAAAAAAATGTTTCAGACAAAAGTTTCAAGATTTTTTCTGGGCAATTTAACGGCGACATTTATTCGACCTTGGCCATGACCTTGATGGTCATATGAAGGTCAAATTCAATTTTTTTAAATAAGAAACTCCATTTTTTATTGCAGATTTGGAAAGAGCAGAAACTTTTACGTTCAGGTACAACCTTGTCCATGTCCGGGACAACGACCTTCAAGATCTTTTCAAGGTTAAAGTTGTTTTTTTAACGGGAATCCCATTTTTTATTGTAGATTTGGAAAGAGTTGATAGTTGACGTTCAAGTATGACCTTAAGGGTGTCCTCGATCACGACATTCCAGGTCATTCGAAGGTCAAAGTTGTTTTTTGTTTTTAACGGGAACCCCTAAGTTTTTACTGTGGTTTTGGAAAGAGCTGAAATCTGAATCGTACTGCAAGTACTTTTTTTTCGTTGCATGTATGCTGTTCGTATTACTAACCCCGTAAAAAGAAAGATAAATCTAAGAATAACCTTCAAGTTTGCAAGACCAGCGAAAAAGACATGACTTTTATTAGATTCTTGCAGTTAGTTTGAAAACAGCAAACTTTATAAATAATGTGTCCAACAAAAAATCTAGCACATGAGTTTCTGTACAGAAATGTTTTAAGGAGAGTAACCTATTAAGAACGTGTACCGCCGGCATTAGCATTACTCGATGTGCACCACGGGGAGGAAGCGCGGTCGGATTTTGCACATCATTTGGCCGATTGTGCGTGTGCGTGTTGTACGTGTACGCGTGGGCGTGTGCGTGTGCGTGTGCGTGTGCGTGTGCGTGTGCGTGTGCGTGTGGGTGTGATTGTCCACCTAAAGAAATTGTAGATATAATTCGTCAAGTTGGTCGAGGTGAGGATAATTATTCGCTAGCAGCCCGCTTTTATGCTGCAAAATGTCTGAACATGCGTCATCCTATTAGAAAGACTATAAAAAGGTAAGGTATAAAAAGCACCAGAGCTGAGAGCGGAAGTCTAAAAAGAGAGCGACGAAAATCAGGTGCTGGTGAAGAAAAATCTGTAGCTCCTGTAACATCTAATATATCATAATATCTCAACCAGAGAAATCGAAAAACGTCATGATATTCTAAAATCGACGGCCAATCGATTTCTGAAAGCTCAAAAATTCCATCCATATCACATTCACATGCTTAAAAAATTAGAAGAGGCTGATTATCCTCGACGTTTAGCTTTTTGCAATTGAGTGCAAGGACTGGTGGAAGCATTTGTTAAAATAGTACTGTTCAGCGATGAAACCACCTTCACCAATAGGGATGATGTTAGTAGGCATATTATGCATTATTATACAGATTCTAATCCCCACTGGAAAAGGCATAAAAAGTTTCGGCTTACCAATAATAATCGCTTAACGTCGGGGTTGACATTGTGGATAATTACACTGTGGGACCATATTTCTTTGAGGAACATTTAAATGGTAATAACTATGGATAAAACTGCCGGTACTCGTGCTTGATGGTTTACTAAAACATTTTTATAGAGAAATTTAAATGCTACTTTTTTTGGAAACATTATTTATCCATCATTACGTAGATTTGCTGTTTTTAAAATAAGTGCAAGAATCTAATAAAAGTCATGTCTTTTTCGTGGTTTTTGCAAAATTGAAGTTTATTATTAGATTTACCCCTCTTTTATGGGTTCACCTTTAGTAATACAAACAAAATACATGCAACGATTCAATATTTGACAATATTTACAGACTTTGAATATTTTATCATCTGAAGGTTACTATAGCATATTATAAACTATCATGTCGGACATAAAATATCCCGTTCTTCCCAAATCCACAATAAAAAATAGGGCTTTACATTAAAAAAACAACTTTGACCTTGGAATTACCTCGAAGGTCGTGGATCAGGAATGGTCATTGTCATATTCAAACGTCAACTATCAACTCTTTCCAAATCTACAATAAAAAATGGAATTCCCGTTAAGAAAACAACTTTGACCTTGAAAAGATCTCGAAGGTCGTTGTCCCGGACATGGACAATGTACCTGACCGTAAAATTTCCCATTTAAAAAAATTGAATTTTACCTTGATATGACCTTTAAAGTCATGGCAAAGGTCGAATAAAGGTTGCCGTTAAATTGCCCAAAAAAAATCTTGAAACTTTTGTCTGAAACATTTTTTTTTTTGTACAACGCGTTATTTTCAAGATATTTGGGGTGGACACTTAAAATGGGACACCCTGTATACAGGGTCCGCCAAAAGTACCGGGACGGCGAAATATCTCAGCAGGAGTGCATTAATTTGGAAAATATTTCAGACAAAAGTTTAAGGATTTTTTCATTTTTTCAGTATACAGGGTGTCAATTATGTACCGGGACGGCCAAATATTTCGACAACTTCCAACATTAAAAAAAAACGCTGAAACACGTGAAACGATTTTTTAACAAATCTACTTTCTGCGGAGGGTGGCGCCCCCCCCCCCCACACCTTGTAAAGGGACCAGGGGGCGCGAGGGGGGTCGAAAATCTTAAATGACAACATAGGGCGAGTGGGGGCTCATTACAAGCTAATTTTTGCAAAAGAATAGGAATTATTTAGGAGTTATAATAAAAACTGTGAATCGAATAAAATTAAAATAGCTGAATTAACGTCAGTTATAAATTATACGAACGACTTTTGCTGTACGCCCGTCGAGATCGTTCGTCTCGTGCCGGTCGACTTCCAATTTCCCGTCAAATGGCATGTCGATTCTAACGATCGACTTTTCCCGGAGTTTCCACGACACTGACTCTAAAATTAATATGAATATGTGAAAATGAACAAATGTCGACGCATAGATAAGAATACAGACGTCAAAACGATATCCCCAGAACTGGAATTTATCGCGAGAAAATTATCGTTAAAGAAAAGAAAATGAGGAAAGTGCTAAATGATATAGTATTAATATTAATTATTATTTACTTAAATTTGTGATACACAATATAGGCCCGACGCTCGAGAAACCGGTAAGAAGGAGCCGATACTTATGATATTGCCATCGGGGCTGTCTTTCTCTCTCGCAGACATTATTTCCGGTGGCTGCAGCCCACGGACGTCACTCCTAACACTCAAACGCCCGACAGTTATCAATCAGTGCACCCACACAATTAACTCGCTGTCTTCGAAATTAGACACAATCGTCCAATTTACGAAATAATTTACAATCGTCCGTCAATCTATTTTCGTTGTATCGAATAGTCGCAAACAATAAAACTCCCCGCGCGAAAGTCAGGTAAGGTCTGGCGAGGTACGCGTGTCCTCGCGGATGCGCGTAGTTCCCCAAACTCGTCAATTGTTTATGTTATTGGCTGAAAATAAAGACATGAACTATAACATTATACTGTAGATCAGCCGTTCCAGACCAGCACAAACCAGTACTCAGGCACAAGACATAACGCGATGTCACAGTAAATATTACAACATTTCTATAAAAAAATTCACGTTACAATATTATAAACATAATAATATCATTATCTAATCCGAAATAGATTTATTTTAGCTACAGGACTTCGTTGAAATGGAAAAAATGGCGGTTGCGCGCTACCTTCGAGTAGCAACGGTCAAGTATGATAACCTTCCGGATATGAGAACTAAATTTAAATACATTTATACATAGTTAATAATATTATACACATAAAAGAAGAATTAGCTAATCCGAATCGAATTTATTTTAGCTACAGGACTTCGTTGAAATCGAAAAAGTCACCGTTGTCGCTACATTCGAGTAGCAACGGTCAAATATGAAAACCTTCCGGACATGAGAACTTAATTAAAACTCATTTATAAATAAATAAATAGTGTTGTTGTAGACTAAGGGTCATAAAAAAAAATTTCGAAATACTCTTTCCGACGTTAAAATGTCCTCTCTTTTCGAATCCGGTGTCAAAGACAGGGGTTCCCATTTAAAAAAAAAACACTTTGACCTTCAAATGACCTTGAAAGAAAAGCTCAAGATCAATTGCACAGACATATGTCCTCCGTTGTCCTGCACAACTTTCGTCTGAACAATTTTTCCCTATCTGCCTTAGGTTACGACAAATTCGGGTGCGGCGATTAAAATGGGCCACCCTGCATACTGGGTGTTGCAATAGCGCATGAGAGATATACCATGATCAAGTTTATACAATTTAATTTATCGACATTTTCCCACGTTTCGAACAACCCGTGTTCATTTTCTAGATGTTGCTGCGTTTCTTTTGTGTATTCAATTCTTGTTTGTGAATTATGTATGTAAATTCGTCTTGTAAGATATTTGTTAATCATTGCCTTTGGGTAGTCGTTATATATTAATTATTGTTTCATTTTATGAATATTGTTATTGTGGAATTTTTTTATCACTTAATTTTAGGGCTCTACAATACCAATCATACGAGAGACTATTATTGTTATTTTTAATGATCAGAAGTTCTAAAAAATGCATTTTGTTAAGTTGTTCTATTTCGTGCGCAAACAGTAAACTATGATAGTAGCTATTAAATGTGGAGGGTATTTCATTTACTTTATTTTTTGGTATACACGTCAAGATGTCATCGAGATAACGATAAAAAAGGCAGGTTTGATTGTTACTTTTTGAAGGCATTGTTTCCAAATCATTCATAACAATATTCGATGTTATATATTATAGTAATATTGGTGACATCGGTGAACCCATGGGTGTTCCGCGTGTTTATTTGCAAACACGGTTGTTAAATTTAAAATAAGTGTTATCGAATAGAAATTCTATTATGTTAATTATCTCTTCCAAAGGAATTATAATAGTCCTTCTCATTATATGAATATCTTTTGATGATATTGTTAAAGTAAAATATAGTCGGATGGTATATTGATATCCCGAATTAACGAGTGTAGGGATATACTGTCTTGTCCGTGTGAAAGTGTTTTTTTTTTGTATTGTTTTTAATTATTTTTGCTAAAAATTTTACTATTGCAAATGTGGGGTTTCTATTGAAGATATAATTGATCATAAGAGTGTACCTTTTTTATGTAACTTCGGTAAACCATCTCCACGAGCTAATGTTTTATTCGTTTGTTTCAGATTATTTTTATGAAAACGGTAGTTTAAGTACTCGTTATCGTTTAGATGTTTTAAAATTTTATAACACGATGATTGTAATGATTTTGTAGGATCTTTGTAAACTGTTGTGTAATAATCGGTATCCGAAAATAATAATTCCATTTGTTGTATATTAGTGTTGTGACGAGGTCACCGATCAAATAATTAAAAACAATACAAAAAACAAAAACATAATGTTTACACCAGCAGATAACGGCAATGTAACGCCTCCGTTACCGTTATCTGCTGGTGTAAACATTATGTTTTTGTTTTTTTGTAAACATTTTTTCGTTTCTATTGTGTAGTATGCTTCTGTTTCTTTGTTAGTAAATTTTGAAATTGCGTGTGTATGTCTCTAATTTCTACATTTAACAATTTCTTTTGAAAATTCTGTATCCATCTGGATAAGTTCTTATGTACTATTCTACTATGGATCCTTATGTTGTATACGTGTTTTATACTATTTTTAATCTGGTTTGCAATAATGTCTAAGCATCTCATTTTAATTAGAAATTGTTTGGTAAGCTAGGATCGAATAATATTCTTTCCCATTTTCCTATATTCAAAGAAACGGGTTCTGAACGTTATATTGTCCATAGACAGGTGGTGATTGGCCCTTTCTCGCCCAGGGCTCATGATAAATAAATGGTGTTGTTGTGTAGGAGTATATATAATAAAAAACAAATAAACAGGTGGGCTTTTTCGTACCATTTCATTTGTTGAAATTTTCCCTAGACGTTTCGAACAACTCGTGATCATTTTCAAGAGGTTACCCGCAGTACGGAGCCCTGATGGCACTCTGTTTCGTATCGGGCTTCGTCTTTAGAAGAGAGGGGGGGGGGCAGCGAGAGAGAGGGGGGAGCGAGAGAGAGACATACCTAGTGGTACTCGTGATGTTGTGGAGAAGGAACTCCCGGCAGCGACTGTCGTCTAGAGCGCCACGAGCGGGGAGGTATATGCCCCTACTCCACGCACGCTTGAAAGCGGCTGGAGGAGGCCACGCCGAAGAGGGGGAATCCCCTGAATCTACTAGCTCGAACTCCAGGGACGGACCATCAATTATACAATCTTTTATGCAAATGCCCGGCTAGATCGGTGACCTCGTCACAAACCCCCGGGTCTGACTCGAGTACATCTTTAACCAAAATATACGAGTGACACATTAAATGTCACTAAGAGGCACATAATTGAAACGTGTCCGTTTCCTTACATCTAATGCACTTAACAGAATCAACAGAGGTGTCTTCTCCGCCCCTGGGACAGAATCGCCATGACGCCTAAACATAGAATTTCTATAACTAACTAACTAGCCATTGGAATTGTCGAACGCAAAAATGCAAAGAAAAGGGTCGCCCGCAATGAAGTCGGGAAAACAAGAAAAATGCAATATAGGTGATCGCAAAATCAGGAAAAGGTGAATATACAGGATTTTATGGCGCAAAAATAAAAAACGCAACGCAGGATAGCGCAAAAATCAGGATCGTGAACAGAATATCGCAAAGATCATGCTCGCAAACAAAATATCGCAAAAATATACCATCGCAAACGGAATATCACACAAATCCATATCGCAAAAATATATCATCGCAAAGATCAATATCGCAAACAGAATATCACACAAATAAATAGCGCAAAAATATAATATCGCAAAGATCAGATACACAAGATCAACGGGGTACTCTTCCTTTTCCTCCGGGATAGTAAAAGTGCCATCTGGCTAATGCACAGAAATTTGCAACTAGGTCTTAATTTCTACCACAATACTAGGATTCGCGTCTTCCAGCTCCATGTGGTTCTACTCATCCAATCATCCGCAATGAAACGGAAAGTAGGGAAAAGGATGGAGTGAAGTGGAATCCGGGTGACAAAAGAAAAGAGATTCATCATGAAACTTAAAGCGAGATACACCAACGCGATCGATTAGTGCTCACGAGGGGGGTATGTAGGGAGGTTTTATACATACTTTAGGCCAGCTGAACGCAGCGGGACAGATGCAAAGAAGAATCAACTCACTTTATTCCTTAAATACTAAGTCCAGAAATGAATTACCCAATGATATATACATATGGTACCGAATTTATACGGTGAACTAATCTTCGATAGTATTAGTGAGTATATGTAACAAACAGAATGCAGTAAGAATAACCTCAGGATAACTACATGAAAACTAAATACTAGTAATTTTTCAAAATATGGTCGTGTAAATTCAGTATCCGCAATAATCATGGACGATAACGGATGGTTTCCCTCATCGGGGCCGCGCAAGCGAGGTCGTTCTGATACCATGTCCCGCGGGTCCGACGACGGGGACCCGGTTGGCCGTTGTGGGTACGGCGAACCGGTTCGATGTTACTTCTGCTGGCGGGGGCGGAGTACACGACGTCGGGAGCAGCAACATAAGAATATCGGGACGGCGTATGGTTTTTCCAGCAAAAATCATAGAAAACTACCAAAATCATTAACAAGTCTCTGTATATTCCATCCAAAATCAAGGTACCAGTGCGGCAGCGAGGCTCTACGCGACCGTAGACCAGAACGTCCTTCGAGTAGAGGCCCGAATGGGGAAAGCGCGCGCACGCAGCATTGACGTCTTACGCGGACGCCCTGGCCGCCTTCGAATTAAAGTCGGTTCGGCAGTTTCACATTTTCTGCCCCGCTGCTGCGTGGCATACTGGTGACCTCCTTCAAATGACTTTTATCCGTTCGGGGTTGTTTCGGTGGGCGACCGCGGCGATGCGCCATCGGTTTCGGCTGAGAGCCGGAAAGACTCTCACGCGCAGGAGTCAACTCTGTTTCGTCGTTTCCCAAATGGCTCAATGAATCGGATGCATGATAGGGATCGATCCACCACTGTCCGGGTCGTCGAGCTCGAAAACGACGGGAGAAATTACCCAAACTACGAGATGCGGGCCTCTGAATTTATGTGCGAAATTTTGGACGCCCAACGGAAGGAATCGTACGCGACGTAGTACGATATGGCCCACCTTATATTCTGCTTCGCGATGGGAACGGTTATAATACCTGCCATGGCACGTCGCGGCGCACTGAAGGGTAACCGCTTCATCCGATCACGCCATAACTCAGGGTCCTTAGGTAGAGTGAGCGGAGGAGGTGGGAGGTCAGTACGCAAATTCCTAATCGTTAAAGCGTTGCGACCGTAATTTAGATATGCAGGGTTCATGCGAGTGGAAGACTCGACAGCCTATTCAGGGCGAACGAAAATTCCTCGACGTGCGCATCCCAGTCACGGTGATCATGTGAAACGAATGTACACATCATCGTTTTGAGTGTTCTATTAACCCTCTCGACTCGGTTCGCTTGCGCGTGGTAGGGGGGAGTGCGGGCGGGAGTAATACCTAACTGACTCAAATGTGACTGTACGTGCGAATTATCATATTGTTTCGCATTATACGATAAGAAATACTTCGGACAAACCCCGTCGGTTGACCACTAGAAAGCTGCCATTATGTTCGGTCCAGTGGCAGAGCGGAGAAGTTTCACTTCTATAAATTTCGTAAACATATCCTGAAATACTGTAATGAAATTCAGTGTTCCTTTGATATATATTGTTCAATTTGATTGCATCTATTTTATGTTATTAGAAAATTATACTTTTTGGATTTATTTTTTTGTTTGTTTGTTGACAACTCCAGAGTTTTATGTACTGTTTAATTATATCACATTTACATATAGAACTAACAAAAAAATATATCAATCTGAATGACGTTTTAAAAATTGAGTCCTACGCAAATTAGAAGTTAAAAAAAAAATAGCACAAATTATCTTTCAAGCTAATGATTTATTTTTGTAAAATAGTTGAACGAGTAAAAATGGGTGTCCGAAAGACAAGAAATTAGCACTGTGATTTTATTCATATTCAAACATATTATTTATTAGAACAAAAGTAATGATAGAAAACTACGCAAATACAATTCCTTGTTCCGCCATGGACACAACTAATTACATTAATAAATTTATCTGTCATAAAATAATCATTCATTTTTACGCATTATCGCAATAATTACAGTGAGCCGAATAACTGACTAAATGTTTTTAAATAAACAAAAATTATAACAATTTGATCAAAAAAAAAAAATCAATTAAGAGAGTTGAGAGATTTGATTATGAACAAATGTTCGCTTACGGTTGAAGAGTGCACTCTTTTCTTCGTAACCTCGATGATCTTCATTTTTCTCCAATCGATTTTACTTCCGTCCAATGGATTCTTGAAATTATGGCCACATTTTTTGTATTTTCTTGATCCTTGCTTATTGAACGTAATTTTTGGATACGATCCTTTGTCGACATGTGGCTGAATAAAAAAATGCTTTTGAATTGGAGTCCCAACGAATTCAATGGCGTCGTCTGTTTCTTTTCACGTGAAAGCAGGTTTCCATGAACACTCGAATACTTTAGACCTTCTTCGAATAATTCACGGATTAAAATAAAACTAGA
Organism: Trichopria drosophilae; assembly: GCA_030407085.1. NCBI lineage: Eukaryota > Metazoa > Arthropoda > Insecta > Hymenoptera > Diapriidae > Trichopria > Trichopria drosophilae. The sequence goes on from CM059583.1 coordinate 116,570,504, forward strand.
ATGCTTCCTTGATCGAAAAACCAAATTTAAAACCATGTCGACAGGACGCGGTCAGAAGAGCTTTTTTGTTTTTGACGTGTCTTTCTTGCAAAGCGAAACAGTACTGTCTAGAAAAGGTCTCCTTCCACATAGTGTGTTCCGAAAATCACGCACACTAGTGCCACTCAATCGCCGAGGGATTCCTGCGTTCTGATTTGTGAAAATTTCAAATTTCACTAACTTATCTCCCTCTCTCTCTCTCTCTCTCGCTCTCTCTTATATATTATTATTATTATACACATTTATGTATACGCACATGTAATAGATATTGGTATATTCGAAATTGTCCATTACATTACCCCCCTAGATTGAACATGTACCAGACATCATGGGCTATCTAAAAAATTTCGCATTACAATGTAATATGTTAAAAGAACTCAAATATTAATATATACATACAGTTTCGACTTGAAATGAAATGAGCTATTACTGAAATCACGCGTTTTTCTCGTCATCTGTATAATACTTGCGCAAGGAGCAGCGATTATACACTCCTTTCCTCTTTGAGGTTTCCACATTTCCCAACTCATAAGCATTATTTTCCAATGACTTTGTTATCACATATGGCCCTTCGAATAAGTGAAAAAATTTTTTAGTCACTTTATCTAAACTACTGGATAGGTGTGGCACAGAAATTAAAACCAAATCTCCTACTGCAAGGGTTACTTTCGATACACCTTTTTGATCATTTTTTCGTTGCTCAAACTTTTCAAATAATCGACGTTTTACCATTATCAGCTTAGAATCATGAGATAATTCATCACATGATGGATAATCGATTAAAGTGCGAATATGATCTTGTGGTTTTATTCCGAAATGCAACTCCATTGGACTATACCCGGTACTGCTATGTGTAGTGATGTTCAAAATAAGTTCTATTTTTCGTAGATATCGTGCCCAAGATGTGTATGATTCTGATACAAAAATCCTAAAAAATTTTCCCAATTCGCGCATAATTCTTTCACTCGGATTACTTTGCGGATGACGGATCGATGAATACGTTACTAGAACGTCTTGTTCCCTCAAGGTGTTTTCCCATCTTGGAGAAACAAATTGTGATCCGTGATCCGAAAGTATTATCCTGGGTTCACCTACAATTGGTATATATTCCTTTATGATACGATTTAATGTTGTAGCCGTAGTTGCTTTTTTCAAGGCGTACAATTTCACGTATTTAGTGAACACATCGAGGACAACAAATATATACTGAACACCACCAGTGGACACGGGCAACGGACCATAGTAGTCCACAGCTACTAAATCTCTCGGACCCTTAGATTCCACCATTCGGTACGAGCCCTCCATCCGATGATTTAAATGTTTGACCCATTGACATAAGTCACAACACGATACAAATTTTTTGACAGTGATTTGCATACCTTTCCAGTAATAGCACTGGCGAATGTAGGAATACGTTTTATAGTAACCAGGGTGGCCTAAGGATGTATGGATTTCGCAAACTAAAGACCTAACCAAATTCCTTGGGATCACCAATTGTCTCATTTTTAAAACTGGATCTACGCAAAAAAAAAATACTATTATAACTTATAAAATTTTGTAACTTGTCTTGTTCACATCGCTCTCGGATTTTCATTACGTCTTCATCAGATTTTTGCAGTTCACCAATTTTTCGAAGTTTCGACACTATGTCACTATCCACATCAAACAAACTAAACCAAAATGGTTTTTTCTTATCGACTCGGATTTCATGAACAAAAATATCGCTAATTACAGAACCAACCAAAAAACCAGTGGTATCCTCCTTTGCAAATTTACCATCCGGATTTCTGCTAAAAAAGTCAGCAACTAGATTATCTTTTCCGGAACAATGGTCTACAGAAAATTGGAATTGTTGCAAAAGAAGACACCATCTGATTATACGAGCATTATGATACGGAGTACTGTCCAAAAAAGTGAGTGCCCGTTATGACTTGAAACTTCCGACCGTATAAATATGGCCGCAACTTCATAACTGAATAAACAATTGCCAAAAGTTCTTTTTCGCTTATTCCTAAATTCGATCCATCGGTTTGCAATACAAACGGCCTATTAGGATCTACATGACTAAGCATTATTGAGTTCACGAAATTTTGCTTAAGATCGGCAAACGCATTGGTATGTTTCGGCGTCCATAACCAAGCGTTCTTCGATCGAAGCAAATCCCGAAAAGGCTCAATAAAATTAGCATGCTTCACACTAAACTGCCGGTAGTATGTGCAAACTCCGAGGAACTTTTGCAATTGTTTTAAATTTTGTGGCTGTTCGAAGTTACGAATAGCATCCAATCAGTCTGGATCAGGTCGCACTCCCTTCGTGGAAAGTTCATAACCAAGAAATTTAACGATACTAGCAAAAAATACAGATTTATCAAGACGTAATGTAAAGTTATTTTGCTGTAAAATTGTAAACACCACGTCTAAATGATTCAAATGTTCATCAAAATTTGGTGATGCAAAAATCAGATCATCGATATATGTTGACAAGTAACTATCAAATTTATGACCCAGCACTAACGACAATGCCCGAATAAAACCAGCTCCTGCGGTTTTTAATCCGAATGGGATTCTTCGGAATTGATACAATTCGTTACCAATAAGGAAAGCAGTATACGGTCTTGAATCGGGATGCAATTCAATTTGCCAATACCCATTTGCTAAATCTGTAGTTGTAAGGTATTGGGATCCGTAAAATTTTTGCACTAGGTCATTAATTATTGGTGGACACTCTTGATCCGGTTCGATCTGATCATTGAGGAAACGTGCATCCAAACAAATTCGCAGCCTCCCGTCTTTCTTTTTTACGATTCTTAACGGATTACAAAATCCACTATCCGACCTTTCGATTATACCCGAATCCAACATGTCCTGAATTTCTTTAAAAACTTCATTTCTCAATGACATAGGTATCGGATATGATCGATTAACAATGGTCTCAGGATTTTTCAATCGGATCTTATGTTGATAATGACCGGCAGGTTCTTTTTTATATGAGAACAATTTTTTAAATTTTTGCATCATCTTTACGAATTTGTCGCGTTCCTCAATATTCAGAAAAATCATAGATTGCGCGATTGATGTGACGTCTTTAAAATAATCTTGTCATCGTGTTCTTTATATAATTGTGCTACATATGGAAGATGGGTTTCCGTATCATTATCTACAGTATAAAAATCCTCTAAAATATTAATATTGTCAATTACACATTCATTGTCAACAAAATTATCATAATCATTATCATTGTCAATTTCAGCATCAACATGAGCATCATTAAAAAGCTTAAATGACTGTTCATCAATACGTACAAATCATTTATCTTTTTACATGTTTTTTTTTTACAATTGTCAATATTTATCATTTCCATTGACCTATCATTTACTCTCTCAATATTTATTATTTCAACATCATCAATATCATTTATTCAATCAGACTGCATGTTTACTTTAGTATTAGTCTTATCTTCTAAATGATTCGCATGACTTAACTTATTATTTATAATATGCTTGTTTTTTGTTAAATTTATTCCTCCAACCTTATTTATTTTATTTATAAGATCTTCATAATGCTGCATGTTAAATATGTGACTACAACAATCATAAGCTCGATCGACACAATGATTTTTATTATTTATATTAACTTTTTTTATTTCTATATTTGTATTATTATTAACAAAATTTCGATTATTAGATCTTTCATTTTCACATTCAGATGGTACTATTAAATGAAGAACCATAATTTCCTCTTCCTCTGAGGTAATCATTTTTTCTGGGAGTTTTTGCTCATATTGTACATTTTCTGGAGAAATTAATGTCTTCCCACTAAGAGATTGTAATTTGCCATAATCCACAATGATATTGTTTTTTTAACAACCAATCATTCCCAATTATCATATTAGAAGTTAAGTGGGGAATTACCAAAAAAATAGAAGGAATCATCAGAGAATCTACGTTTAAATTTAACATAATCTGTCGTTTTACTGTTGTGGGTTTCTTTCCAATTGCGGTTAATACGATCAAATTGGTTACTGGTAACACATCAATTTGATAATAACGCGATAAATATTCGAACATTTCTTGAGAAATACACGTAATCTGACTGCCCGTGTCAATCAATGCAGATATAGGTATATCATTATATTTAACAAGTAATCGAGGACAATCAGCAATTTTTTTACGTTTTTCTACATTATTCGATTTTTCAACAGTAAATTCTTTATGCAGATCCTCGACAAAATCATAAGGTGAACACCTCGACGGATTGCATTTCAAGGCGTCACTATTTAGTTTAAATTAATGGATCCCTGTATACTATTATGGGTCGTACCGAATGGTGGCGGAGGAACACTAAAATCAGGCACAATTATAGGACTATTGGTTATACCACCATTATTTGATGGCAATGATCCACATGAGTGACCACCTACTTGGGAATTCAGTGCATTTATAGGAATTACATATGGCTGAAACGTTTGATCATTATTATGTTTACTTGCTTTCATTTTGCGAACTTGCGCACTCTGAGATCGATTGTTAGGATTGGATGTAGATTGATTTCTATGATAATCATTATTTCTCTCTTGATTAATTACAGCTAAATTACAAAGAGCCTGTACTACATCTTCCTCCGCACAATCAATAAATGCCAAAGTTTCACGTATACGTAATGGCAACTGTTGGATAATATGATAATGTAATGCATATGATGAAAAATGAGGTTCTAAATAACGAGCTTTTTTGACCTGGTCAAAAAAATAAAAGTAAAGTAACCTGTAAAACTCCTGTAAAGCTCCATCTTTTTTAAAATCAAATCTACGTGCAAGCCATGTACTAAGTATTCGAGTTTGTGTAGCTTCATTATAAAATTTAGAAAGAAACAATTTTTTAAAATGAGAAAATGAAGCGAAAACTCTCGATTCGAACCAGTGTCGCGCTTGTCCATTTAACAATGTTTCGACAAAATATATTTTCGTCTCGTCATTCACTTTTTTCATTGCACAATACCGTTCAAATTTATCGAGAAATTCGCTCGCATTTTCACTTGCATTTCCATGAAACTTTGGAGCAGGGATATCAATATTGACTGTATTAAAGTTTTTTAAAAAATCTACGATGCTGGAATTATTTTCGATATTATTCCGATTCATAGAATTTCCTTGCCTATTTATGTTTTCTTGTGTTCGATTCATTAATTTGCTCATTTCATTTCTTAACATAATATTTTCGTTTCGATTCAATTCATATTCAAATTTGGAACATTTACACTTTGTTTATCACGCACATATTTAAGAAATTCTGCGAACAATATTTGATTTTGATCATTGTTTTTAGTCTGCATGGGCTGCGTATTATCGGTATTTGTTCCATTATTTACATTATTTTGTAATTGTTCAATTTCAATCAAATTTTCCTCAGACGTTAAATCCGGATTATTCTGAGAATTCATGGTACTATTTGCCATCGCTGTATTGTTATCGTTGTTTATACTATTTGAATTGTCTATTTTCTTTTCCTTCGACTGTGACCTTGTTTTCACTGGTGTTCGATTCAGATTGGGCATAATCAACACATTTAAACATTCAAACTATAACTGATTTTTCAAATTTAATTTCAAGTTTATTATATTATATATTTTTATACGATTAATTCTTAAACTTCAATTATGCTGTAGTCCCTGTTCGGGCGCCATTGTAATAAAATTCAGTGTTCCTTAGATATATATTGTTCAGTTTGATTGCATCTATTTTATGTTATTAGAAAATTGTACTTTTTGGATTTATTTTTTTGTTTGTTTGTTGACAACTCCAGAGTTTTATGTACTGTTTAATTATATCACATTTACATATAGAAATAACAAAAAAATATATCAATCTGAATGACGTTTTAAAAATTGAGTCCTACGCAAATTAGAAGTTAAAAAAAAAATAGCACAAATTATCTTTCAAGCTAATGATTTATTTTTGTAAAATAGTTGAACGAGTAAAAATGGGTGTCCGAAAGACAAGAAATTAGCACTATGATTTTATTCATATTCAAACATATTATTTATTAGAACAAAAGTAATGATAGAAAACTACGCAAATACAATTCCTTGTTCCGCCATGGACACAACTAATTACATTAATAAATTTATCTGTCATAAAATAATCATTCATTTTTACGCATTATCGCAATAATTACAGTGAGCCGAATAACTGACTAAATGTTTTTAAATAAACAAAAATTATAACAATTTGATCAAAAAAAAAAATCAATTAAGAGAGTTGAGAGATTTGATTATGAACAAATGTTCGCTTACGGTTGAAGAGTGCACTCTTTTCTTCGTAACCTCGATGATCTTCATTTTTCTCCAATCGATTTTACTTCCGTCGAATGGATTCTTGAAATTATGGCCACATTTTTTGTATTTTCTTGATCCTTGCTTAATGAATGTAATTTTTGGATACGATCCTTTGTCGACATGTGGCTGAATCAAAAAATGCTTTTGAATTGGAGTCCCAACGAATTCAATGGCGTCGACTGTTTCTTTTCATGTGAAAGCAGGTTTCCATGAACACTCGAATACTTTAGACCTTCGTCGAATAATTCACGGATTAAAATAAAACTAAAATGCTTCCTTGATCAAAAAACCAAATTTAAAACCATGTCGACAGGACGAGGTCAGAAGAAGCTTTTTTGTTTTTGACGTGTCTTTCTTGCAAAGCGAAACAGTACTGTCTAGAAAAGGTCTCCTTCCACATAGTGTATTCCGAAAACCACGCACACTAGTGCCACTCAATCGACGAGGGATTCCTGCGTTCTGATTTGTGAAAATTTCAAATTTCACTAACTTATCTCCCTCTCTCTCTCTCTCTCTCTCTCTCTCTCTCTCTCTCTCTCTCTCTCTCTTATATATTATTATTATTATACAGATTTATGTATACGCACATGTAATAGATATTGGTATATTCGAAATTGTCCATTACACTACTACAATAAATTGGTTTTGACGCTTGCTGGGATGCTTCAGTTGTTTTCTCGCGCAGGATTCCTGCAGGGGCCTGCTGTGAGACTTTTTGTCTCTGACACGCGGGACAACGTGAGACGAATCTAGCGACATCTTGAAAGACGCCGGGCCAGTAGAAATCCTGGATGAGACGATGGTGCGTCTTGTCCACTCGTAAGTAGCCGACTTTAGGACAATTGTGTGCATCACTTAGGGCCCGGCACGCGATTCCAATGGGAGGACTAACTTCCAAGCGTCGAGATCGGTAAGGGCAAACTCTAGAACCGGATGTGGTCTGTGGAAATATATTCAGTGGTGTTCGATCCGCCAATCGGGGTTCTTCGAAGGGAACCTACGATCATTTTCCATCTTCTGCGTATACCATTGATCCTCTGTATCTCCAAGGACGCAAAGCCATCAACGTTTTCATACATTCGCGAAAGAACTTCGGGACCCACGTTCAGGGCACCTTCCCGTGCTCTATCTTCTTGTCATAAGTCTGCATGGCCAGGGCTCACCGCGCCAATCGGCCGGTCGGGTCACGAAAGTTCCGCGGGATAAAATCGGTTGAAAATCCTCCTTGGACGTGGTAAGGCTTCCTGGGAGGGAGCAACTAAACCAGCGCAGTCATATACTGTGTGGGCGGTAACTGAAATGCCAACCTCATTTAGCGAATGCAGGACACCTTCGCGACTACCCCATGAATTACTGTCGGTATCTAATTTAAGACCGAATAAGCGCATAAAGTCCATCCCTAGCACACACGCATTATGGAAGGGAGCGACTCTTACCTCGAAATTCTTGGTTTGACCATCGACTGTAATCGCGAGGGTAACGACGCCATCTAAGTGGATTAACGCACCATTCGCGACTTTAACTTGCTCTTCGCTTCGTGTCATAAATTGTAAGGCGATGTCGTGACACGCGAGACCTAAATACGATCGTGAGGCTCCTGTATCGACGAGAGTCCTAATAACATTCCCGTTTAAAGCGAGACGTACATGGGGACGGGGATCCGAATATAATGTACGAAAATTAAACTCGCATGAATCGATTGATGCAAAAGATCTACTTGACACAATGGGATTACGAAATGGGGAGGGTTGGCTCACGACAGCCGAATGATCCGTAAAAGCGGTCTTTTTTAAGTCAACGCGATTGACCGTTGGACGCTACAGAGTGGAGTTCAGAGAAAACGTGGTAAGGCGGTCTTGGGGTTCCTCCTCCCCTCACTTCACTATCAGTTTCCCGACTTTTTTGGTGCGCAAGCGGAACAAGTATTACTCTCCCGGCCCGGATAGCCACAGATGCGTCAGAAGTGGCCTAAGGGGTGAGAGCACTCCCTATACACGTGGCCTGTCTATTTGAAATTATAGCAGCGGACGGGATTACGATCATGCAGTGACTTAGTCTCTGGAGGTGGACGCTCCTTCGGCACCACGTCCATTCGACGAGGTGATCTGCAAAGCCGAGGATTCGGTAGTGTATTCGCTGGGGATTGACGCGACAAATCTGACGGTACTGAAAGTATGAGGTTATAAGTCGTATGTTTCTCAACGCGAACCACCGGTGTGACTTTTTTTATTGGCCGGCTTCACTGCGGGAGTTGCAAGTTCCAGATTTTCGTTCCCTCACCTCGTCTTAGGCGTATAAGCGAAGGCGGGGAAGGCTGATTGATTTTCCGCGGGAAGAGGTCGATATACCCTTGTATAAGGTCTACCCTAATTATAGGTCTTCAGTCTCGCCCGATTTTTTTAGCAAGGTCGTGGTGCAAATTTTGTACCGCAATGTCCAATTGTTCCTCTACGGAAAGGGGGGAAAGTAAGCAAATTGAAAAGACTACGCGGGGAAACCAAATATTACCGAATAGGCTCCTCAGACCCTTGTGTGCGCAAGGTGATATCCCTCTTAATACTGGCCTCAAGATGGCGCTGGCCAAAAGCATTGCGGAAGTAACATACGAAATCAGAGTAGGTACTCCAGCTCGATTTCCCAACTCTATACCAGTTGAGGGCCGATCCCTTGAACGTTTCGGGTAGGGCGCGCAGTTCCTCCACGTTCTCCCCCTCCTGGACTGAATAGCGTGGGCCATGCGTCTTCTAATGTAAGATGGCTGACTTATATGCCATCGGACACCGGTCATCGATGGGGTGGTGTTAAATGACCCACCAGCCAGCGACACATCACCGTTTTACATGGTGCGAGGATTGGGGATGGCCGACTCGCGTGCTATTATAGGGGGGTTGAAGAGGAGACAAATTATATGTGAAATCTGCTGGAAAGTGAACATGTGAATTATACGCGGTCGAGCGGCGAGGGGGACGCTGCACTGCCACCATCGGGCGGAGGGGGAACCCCGCCTGGCGCGAATAGAAATCATCACGAGTTTGTGGTACATCCCGCTTTTCAAACAAGACGGTACCATGTTGGAAAGACTAAGGTGCCGATTGGGTAGGGTAATTGTGACCCGCTCTGCTGACCTTTATCCCTAATTAACGTACCAGAGGGGTTAAGGTCGTTATCCACCAGAACTTCTCGATGAGACGCGTCCTCGCGTTGTGCGTCACGAGGGGAAGCAACATGTCCATCATTAGACCTACCGATTGGGTGTATGGATGCATCCGTTATCGGGAACCAGAAACTCTCCTCTTCGAATTTGATCAGGTCTTGATAACACGCGAGTGATCGATCCGACGGTAGTCCGTAGATGGGAGACGCTGAGCTTCCTAGACGAGATGTCCGTTGGGGCTCAACGAGGCCAGAATAGGTCGCATGAAGTGATGCATTCAACATGCTGCCGAAGATAGGACAACTCACGGCCTCGGATAACGTATAAGGGGGGTGATCGCCGCGCCCATCTATCATGGCGTCTCATTCGACCATGGTATCAGGGAACCGCTGCAAAATGGTGTATCGCGTGAGCTGATCCCGAATTATTTCCACCGACCCCAAGATTAATAGCTCGGTCCTATTGCATCGGCTGATAAGGTCACGCAGGTCAATTATCCGGTATATCTCCGCCCGGATAGCGGAGATTTGCCCAAGGCTTGCAATGCGTCGTCCAGTTGCGCGAGATGGAGTGACGTTAGTAGCGGTTGTCGTAAATGACACGGGCATTGTCGTAATGGAGAAGTGTTGTGATGCAGTGGTGGGCGTTATCGGCATTAACGTGGGTACTACCTTTACGGGGGAAGGGTCGGGGGTCGACACGTAAAAGGCCATGTCACCGGAATCAACATGAATCAGAAAAACGCAATCAAGAAAACTACAAAAGAGTAACGGTGTAATTAAGGTGTCCGCGAACTGAAACCTAAAATACCGTAAATAAATCCCAAGAATCGGAGGAAATCCAAATCTGAAAATTTATAATTTGAATAGCGCGCGAAACTTGTCAATAATATTCGTAAAAATGAAGGGTGCACTCAATCAAATCGCGGAAAATAGGGAGCGCGAGTCGCGACGGGAAATAAAACTTTATTTCCACTCGAAAATTATTCGAGTCATTGCACTGGTACCTGAAACCACTAATCCGATTAGCTGTAAGAACCATATAAAAAATCTAAAATCGTAGCGGCAACGGAGAAATGTGTATCGTTCTATTACTTCTGGAAGGGCGAGCGGGGGAACCGACGCGAAAATGTTTAATTATTCTAAATGAAGTATGATATTCTCCTAAAACGCATCCAATTAAAGTTCAGAAATGAACTGAAATGTATGTTGACAAAGCTGTGATAAGAATGTACAAATTTGATGAAGCCAAAATTCACAATCAAAATTGAAAACTAATTAAAAAATGGCTAATAAGTTGAATTTTTTAAAACGTAATCTCGTTATATGGTTGAAGTCCGCAAGTGGATTTTAATTCCCAAAGATCACAAGTATGAAACAAATTCAAAATCTGTTCAAAAATTTCAAAAAATTTAATTAATGGAAGTTGAATCTTAACCCATTAACGCCGAGGTGATCAGAATTTTGACTAACTTTTCAACGTGTTTATTTATTATGTAATCGGACCAAAAAAATAATGCAATACCTTTACTCCTGTGCAAAATTTGATGCTCTTTCAGAATCTGAGCTCAAAATTTCAATTAGACACTGAGAAAAAAAAATATGGCCGTTTTAAACGTGAAAAACGTGAAATTCTTCGAAAAAAATTTTTTTTCGCATTTTTTTCACAATGATACCGCAAAGGTATCGACTTTCTACTGTGATCAGAGATGATCATGGCACTCGAACATTAAGAGGAATTTTTTTCAGAAAAATTCATCGACGCGTTTTTGCAAAATGGCGGCGGGAATGAAAAAATTTTATAAAAATCTTAATCTATTGTTTTTTTTTTAAACTATAAAGTTTAGACAAAAACTTCTAAGAACAAAAATGTCTTAAAATTAGTCAAAGAACACTCTCAAATATTTTCAGAATTTTTTGAGATAATTTTTGATTTTCGAAAATTTGAAAAAATCAAATTTTGGAAAAAATGTTTGAAAAAATTTGTGATTTGTGTTTTATCTCAAAAAATTCTGAAAATATTTGAGAGTGTTCTTTGACTAATTTTAAGATATTTTTGTTCTTAGAAATTTTTGTCTAAACTTTATAGTTTAAAAAAAAACAATAGATTAAGATTTTTATAAAATTTTTTCATTCCCGCCGCCATTTTGCAAAAACGCGTCGATGAATTTTTCTGAAAAAAATTCCTCTTAATGTTCGAGTGCCATGATCACATCTGATCATAGTAGAATGTCGATACCTTTGCGGTATCATTGTGAAAAAAAATGTGAAAAAATATTTTTTTCGAAAAATTTCACGTTTTTCACGTTTAAAACGGCCATATTTTTTTTTCTCAGTGTCTAATTGAAATTTTGAGCTCAGATTCTGAAAGAGCATCAAATTTTGCATAGGAGTAGAGGTATTGCATTATTTTTTTGGTCCGATTACATAATAAATAAACAGGTTGAAAAGTTAGTAAAAATTCTGATCTCCTCGGCGTTAATGGGTTAAGAACTAAACCAGAAATAAAAGAAAAGTTTTAACTCAAGAAAAAGATTCAAAATTTGTTATTAATTTGGAAATCTATAATTTACAATTAAGTTTCAAAATAACGAAATACTATAATAAAAATTTGGAAAATATCACGAAAATGTACGTTATTGTTTTTCCGGTATTTATAAATATTATTTCATTTAATACTATTCCAGGACCGGCAACACGCACCGCTGATTGCGTCATGCTATGTTTAGGATGGCTCTACGTCTTTATTTCACGTGACAACTATTCACACGATAAAATAAAACACGACAAAATATCACATGGACAAAGAAACATCACACACGAAAACTCATGTCAGTCTTTTGCCGCCGCCCTTTGGCCAGGACGTTTTGGCTCCGCCGTTTTGGTGCCAGTCTATTTGACCCTAGTTTTTATCGCGAGTATTATTTTAGATCAAAATAATAAAATGGGGGAAACGGATAAATGGCAACGTCACAAAAATATCCTAACCTGACCAGTCAGAACTCCTAATAATGCATAAATGAATATCGCTGCACAGGAACATTCTTAAACGTGTGGTATTTTGTCAATGTGATATTTTCTCGTGTGATCATTTGTCCGCGAAATAAAGACGTGCTACCATGCAAATAAATCACGGTTATTAAACGGATTTATTTATAATGATAATTTCAAAACGTACAAATAAAATTAATCAGGTATTGACGAATTTCAGAAATCTAACAATTTTTTATTGATCGTAAATTCCCAAAAGCTCCAGAAAGAAAAAAAATATAAATTTAGAATCGATGAATCGGAATTTTAAATTTCGAATATACTCATAGAAAACAACGTTAAATCCATAGACTTAAAAATTCTAAAAGAAATTCGAAAATTAAAATCAAAATTATTGACTTTGCGGAAATCGAAACATTAGAATCAAAATCGGAAAAACAAGGACAACAATGCATGCGGCTTATGACGTTACGCTATACTGAGGGAAAACGAAAGTTGCTTTGGTGCGCCATCTCAGCCAAAACGGCTGAACACCGCCACGTATATAGCGGCTAGAGACATAAAACAGCAATTAAAATTCGAAATTGTAAAAAATTAATTTTTTGTTGATAGATCTACCTTTTTTATATCATTATGAATATTTATACATAATTTTTAAACTAGTTTGTTATTTCTGCGATTTGTAAAGGGCATTAAAAGTAAAATAATCAGGACTTTTTTCATTTGAATGCTTACGTATCAAAAACCGTGCAAGATACGTCCGAAATGCATCTAACCATTTTTATAAAGCACAAAATTTCCTACAAAAAAGTCAGTGGCAGCCCTATTGTAAAGTACATTTTTGGCGTATGTTGTACCTTTTTCGATACGGAAGCCGTAAAATGAAAAAAGTTCCGAATATTTTAATTTTAATAACCTTTATAAATCGTAGAAATAACAATATAGTCTAAAAATTATGCATTAATAATTAGAATGATATAACAAAAGTAGATCTATTAATAAAAAATCCATTTTTACGATTTTGAATGTTAATCGTTGTTTTACGTCTCTAACCACTATCTGCGTGGCAGTGATCAGCCGTTTTGGTGTATTTTTTCTCTCAGTGTATTATTGAGACAGCGTTATTTATTGATGTCGAGAAGACACAGGGATAAACAATAAACATGCTCGATTAATGCTGAAAAGGTAATGTCTTGTGTTAAATTTATATTCGGGAATAATTAAAGCGAAAAACAATGATGATTCCGGAGCGTGAATAGGAAAATAATAAACACATTTCCCTCAATGGGTAAAGTTCTCAGAAAATAATTAATTAAATCGGGATTATCTTCGCATTTTCAATTTCTCTTATCTTTTATTTATTTGAAAATGAATCGACTAGCTCGAACTCCAGGGCCGGACCATTAATTATACCATTTTTTATGCAAATGCCAGGCTAGATCGGTGACCTCGTCATGTTATAAACATAATAAAATAATTATCTAGTTCGAAATGGATATATTTTACCTACAGGACCGTTCGAAAAAATGACCGTTGCTCGCGATGCGTTAACATCAACAGGCTGGCATGAACACTTTCCGGATATGAGAACTTAATTAAAATTAGCTCATTAATAGTTAATGATATTATAAACATAATAAAATAATTATGTAATCGGAACCTGATTTATTTTAGCTACGGGAATTTATTTGCTTCTCTTTCTCAGATTCCTTCAATTGCGCAGGGCTCCGTTCGGCATCGCTGTCAGAATTTTGTTACGCCAGAACCCGGGGTACTTATATGAGTACTCTGAATACTCACGTGAAAGGGCGGTCGACCGGTCGGGTCGACTCTGGGCTCTGGATGAACGGAGATGGCTGCGCTAGAGAAAGAAAATCTGAGGAGGGGAAATAAACAGCACTGTATCAATTGAAATGATGAATTTATTTTAGACGAGTTCAGGATTTGATAAAGACTAGGAATTTTACATAGGAATATTGAGGGAAGTCAGGGGCGCAACAGCGGCTGGTTGACATCCCCGGTCAGGTTTCGACGCCGGAAAACTGTCCGACTGAAAAGGGAGAATGCACAATATAAAAATAGTGACCACAAATATTATTTTTGGTAGCTAATAGGGATGAGAAACACACGAGAGGGTAGGAAATCTAATACTTAGATTAACAAAGTTATAAAAATAATTTTAAGGGGGGCCGGTTGATTTGAATTCCTAAAAAGTCCCTACTGATGCTCGTGGCTTGATTGAGTTTTCGTTTAAAGAAGGATCTCGAGACAAGTCTCTAGTATCCCTAATTTAAAAAAAATGATCCCTAAGGCGTTAATCTCTTTTCTTGGTGTAAAAAAAGAACATTAAAAAGATTAACACGTTCGTTTCGTAAAAATAAAAAATATATAAATAAAATTGAATTTTAAAAAATGTTGCCGTAGCAACTCGTCTCTTTTCGGGCAAAAAGAAAGAGGGAAGGATAAATTAGTGGGAATTTAATTGAGGGTAAACTTACTCGTTGTTCCTCCTTGGCGATGCTTTGGTCCTCGTGCGTGAGTTGGTGGGACGATGTTCTTGAATATCAACCTTGAGTCCCTAGACCGTGAAGCAGGTTGGACTACTAAGGGCGAACGATAGAACTTCGCGTGCTTTCTTTTTGTTTTTTTGACTTTAAAATCTTTCGGTTCCGGTCGTTATTTGTTAAAATTAAAATGTCGGGTCTCGTAATTAACTAAAGTTCCGGGTGTCGTTATCTTGAAAGCATCGAGGCTAAAATGTAATTTTGGACGTAGTGCGGGTTTCGTCCTTTGTTCTGCTAACGCGTTTCAGCAACCAAGTTCGTGCGCGGCAGGATGGCACCACGCGGTAAAATCAAATTAATAATTTCTTTGTTTCGCGTCGCTCGGGTTGAAAAAGTTCCAAGGAAAGTGAAAATTTGGTTATACTTAAATAATTCTTAAAATGTATATCGGTTTAATTAACTTTAAGGGAAACCTTTGTGGCTATCGTTCTTGACATTGGTTAAGGAGACACTAAACTTTTCTTAATATTTAAATAATTATTAAACTGGATATCGCCTTTGAATATAATTCAAAGGGTTTAACTAACTTTAAAGACAAACCTTCACGGCTATCGTCCTTGACAGGGATCAAGGAGACAATTAAAATGTTGTAAAGCTTAAATAACTCGTCCCACGGATACCGCCTTCGAAGAGATTTCGAAGGGTTTAACCTAAAATTCAAAAGAGAATACTTCACGACTATCGTCCCTAAAAATATTCAAGGATAGTACTCTTAATCATGCAATCTTTCACGCGTTTATTAAAATACGTCACGTATTACCTTGGAAGATATTCAATTGATAAGTGAAATCGTGTTGGAAGTCCCGGCCTCGTCGCGTATGTCGTACCGCGGAAATAGCCGTACACGCATAAGGGAGTATTCGGATCAAGCGGCGCTGGCCTGCGTAGTCGAAGTTAGCGTCGATCGCGGATAATGTGGAAACCTTGGTTACCGGCACTGTGTGCAACCGCGAAATTAATTAATTTCTTTGGTACCGATATTTACATTACGATGATGGCTACGGACACCCGCTGTGGAGGTGGGGCGCGATTTTTTCTATTGATTTTTTTCCGAATGGCTCCCGGCCCCTACGAGGCAACCCAAAATTTTTGGTCGGGAAAATTTGGTTTCGCTTCGTGAAGGAATTTTGAGGTTAAGTTTTTGGGGGGTCACAAGGCTTAAAAAAAAGCTATACTCATGAATTTGATCAGGATTTTGTATCATCCTGATGGCCAATAATTGATTCTTGACCGCTTGTATAAATTAATTTAAGAAATTTTCGTAGAATGAAAATTCTAATGAATCTTTTCTTGGTGTAGTCGGTCCCTGAAATAAAACAATTTAAATGTCTATGGACATATCAATTCCGCGATATATGTTTGAAATGCACGAACCATTTTCATCAAATGTCATATCATGTAAAGTGTCAGTGAGTATGGAAAAACGTCAATTAACATCATCGACGGGAAATGACCTTAAGATCACTCTTTCCACTTCTATCAATGCTGTCAAAATTCATACTGCACTCACCAACACTACTTTGACATGTTAATGTTTCATCGCGTGATTTTAATTTCTATTTCTTTACAACCATAATTGTAAAAAATAAACTGAAGAGGGCACACATCAGGTTGCCGAAACGTTTTTTAAAATTTAAATTGTTTTATTTGAGGGACCGACTACACCAAGAAAAGATTCATTAGAATTTTCATTCTATGAAAATTTCTTAAATTAAGCTATACTTATATACTATAAATTCGCGGAAGTAAGAGGGAAAGACATTTGGGCCTACAATGAACTTTATATGGAAACTTGTCATTCAGTGGCTGAAATGTTTTCCACAAATGATCAACAATGGGCATGCAGGCTGTGCAACACTAACCTCGAGGAAGAACAAAAAAAAGCTTTTCAAAAACTAACAATGGTCCACATAAAAACTGCACCGGGAGAGGAAATTGACTGTGGATACTGCTTAAACAAATTACTAATAACAAATCAAGCACCGAAATGCATAAGATGTCTAAACCTCCATATATGGGGCATGCCACGCCAAGTGATACCATCCCAAAATACGGCGCGTTCGGAGAGGAGTTTTCCAACGCTTATATCTTTTCTTTTATAGCAGATATAAAAATTGCCATCGATTCTTAAAGCTTTTTTCCTGATCTTTCAAGCGGTAGTCTTTATTTTTAACAATTTTAACCTTCTGTTTAAAAAAAAAAGAATAAAATTCCATTTTTTTACCAACCCGCGTATTTTTTTTTTAATTAGGCTTTAAAAAAGCTGTATACCTATGTACTATAAATTCCCAAAGAAAAAATTATGGTCTGGGCAATTGGTAAAAAGTTGTATTGATTATGATACGTAAACAACAGCGCGTCGCGCCACGCGGCTCACAGTGGATCGACGCAAGGTATAAGCACGGACATGGGGCAGAAAATAAAACTTTTGAAAAATGAAACAAAAAATGCATAAATATATTCTTAAATAGTTGTTTAACTAATATCAGTTCATATTATGGTATTAACATTAGTTGTCGTTAATAAGTACATAAAATTAATACTTGCAAAATTCATTGATATATTCCTTTTGTTAAGAATAAATTCAATACTATCAATAAAATTTTGTTTATCCAATACATATATTTCTGAGTACTTAACCAAATATAGACGTATAAAAAAATAAGGTTAGATGCCGAACAAGAATGTTTTAAAAGCTTGTAATGGTCAGCCTGTTATAGACTAATAAAACATATGACAAGGACTCTTTAAACTTGTCTTACAAAAATTGTATGTATTTGTATGCGTTTTTCTCTATTGGAGTGTCTAAAGTCTAAAAAAAAAACATTATTCTTTAAGTAAGCCCTATTTCAATTGCACTATATGTGCGTGCGTGCGTGCGTGCGTGCGTGCGTGTGTGTGTGTGTGTGTGTGTGTGTGTGTGTGTGTGTGTGTGTGTGTGTGTGTGTGTGTGTGTGTGTGTGTGTGTGTGTGTGTGTGTGTGTGTGTGTGTGTGTGTGTGTGTGTGTGTGTGTGTTGTTTTTTTTTCCGAAGCGATGATGGAAAGCTCTACCAGCCATCCCTGCCGGCCGGTACCAGCAGGAGTGCGGGGCTCCCACCCGCTAAAACCACCTCCGCTCAGACTGTGATTCCCCCCTCGGAAACCGCAGCAAGGCATTACTTCGAGGGGGGCAGTCTTTGCCTCAGTAGGCCCTCCGCCGATGTTTTGGCTCTTCAAGTCTGGGCGATGTTGTTGCCTCTTCCGTCTTCTTCTCTTCTGATGGCATTCTACCTATCGATGATGGAGGTGGCGATGATGACCACCGCGTCCCATCCCTCCTGTGAGGCGAGCAGACATTCCCCAATGCCCTCAGGTGTTAGTGGTCCTCCTACCGAGATCCGGAACTGTTCCCGTTCCGCTGCAAATCTCGGGCAGTGGAAGAGGACATGGGCCACGTCTTCGTCGACACCAGGGCATGCCGGGCACTCCGCACTTTGATAAATGCGGAAACGATGTAAGTAGCTGCGAAAGCAGCCGTGCCCGGTGAGCACCTGGGTGAGATGAAAGGTGGTGTATCCGTGTTGTCTGCCCGTCCACTTTGCTACATCTGGGATGACGCAGTGGGTCCACCGCCCCGAATCCGCTGAATCCCATCTTTTTTGCCACTCTTCTATGGTCCTCATGGACCATTTGTCGTGGTTCGGCTCCTGGTCGGCGATGTCCTGCCTTATACACCTGCCTTCGCGGTGTATTGCTGCCCTCTCCATAGCAAGAAGGTCTATGGGAGGGAGTCCCGCGACCACCGAGAGAGCGATGTCCGATACAGAACGGTAGGCACGGGCCACTCTTAGGGCGGCTGTTCTATAAGCCCGCCGGCAGGTGGCTCCGTAGCTCTTATGGATGTTCATGGCATCAGCCCATATCGGTGCCCCGTAAAGAATAACGGAGCTTACTACCTGACCTTACTAAGATATCTAATAGTGTCCACCGTCCTGATCTGCGTATCTTCCACCGTGAAGGTGGCGTATACCCTTTTCTTCGTTCGAGAGATGAGCACCGCCTCCGTCTTCTCAGCCGCCAGATCTAACCCATGGTTGCTCAACCACCTAGCTACTACCTCGATAGCTTCATCTCCGCTAAATTGCACCTCGTCGATGGTCTTCGAGACGACGATTAGTGCAAGGTCGTCTGCGAAAGCTACCATGGACACCCCGTCTGGGAGGGATTGCCTGAGCAGTTCGTCATATAAGACGTTCCAGAGCAAGGGTCCCAGAACCGAACCTTGTGGCACGCCTCCCGTGATGTTGTAGGAGTGCCTGCCGTCATCGGTGTCATAATACAGGGTTCGTTCTGTTAGGTAGCTTGAGATGGCTTCTCTTAGGTAGAGAGGCACCTTCAGATTTTCGAGTGCCTGCATGATGCAATCCCACCTGGCCGAATTGAATGCGTTCCGGATATCCAGGGCAATGATGGCACACATGCACCTGGTGTTTCGGCTGCCACTGATGGCATCCGTGGCTATTGCTTTCACTCGGCCGATTGCATCGATGGTTGAGCGACCCTTTCTAAATCCGAACTGGTTTTCGGAAAGACCTCCGGCATTTTCGATGGCTGCTTCCAGTCTGGCACAGATAACCCTCTCATATAGCTTCCCGGAGATGTCAAGCATGCAGAGCGGTCGGAATGAGGATGGGTCGTCCGGGGGTTTGTTTCCCTTAGACAGCAGCACCAACCTCTGTTCCTTCCACTGCGCCGGGAAGCATCCTTCCTTCAGGCAAGCACTGAATGTCAATGTGAAGATGGTTGGTACATTCAGCGCTGCGATCTTCACTGCCATTCCAGGTACCCCATCCATTCCTGGGGCCTTACGGGTGGAGATCTTCTTAGCAGCCATCATTACTTCGGCTTCGGTAACATCTGGCGGCTCGGCTGCACCAGCAATTGCCATCAGGCCAGTGCCAATCGGCCGTTCCCGCTGTTCTGGGAATAAATGGCCGACGACTTTGCCAAGGAAGGATGGACAAGATGGTGCGTTGGGTCCCCTGGGCTTGATCTTGTTCATGACCGTTTTATACGGTCGCCCCCAGGGATCGCGGTCCACCTCCTCACAAAAGTCCTGCCAGCACTTTCTTTTCGCGGCTTTGATGGCAATCTTGAGCCTCTTTCTCTTTCTTTCATAGTCCGCGGCCAGTTGGTAGTACCGGGGCTTATGGATTGCTCTCTGGTGCAGCCTTCGAGCCCGAAGGCACTCTCGACGGATATCTGCGATTTCCTCGTTCCACCAGTAAACTGGGGGGCGGCCGCGAGGATTTGACTTCACGGCCATAGAGGCATCGCAAGCCGCTGTTATCGCTCGGGAAAGGCATTGGGCTCTCTCCTCTGCTGTTCCCTCCACCTCCGTCTGTTCCAAGCTGTAGAGGAACATTTCCCGATCGATGGTGGCCGGTGCCCATCTCTCTTTGCTTGCGCTCTGCACCTTTCCTACTGCTCTGCCGGTCAGTTGGAGCTGGTACACCAAGGCTTGATGGTCACTGCCCGTGTATCGGTCGCTAACTTTCCAGCCCAACCCTTCCCCCATCAATTTTGGGTCGACGAAGGTCAGGTCGACTACGGAGGACTTGCCGGCCTTGGAGTAGGTCGGCTTTCCCCCCGTGTTAGCAATCTCCAACTCCAGTAACGAGAAGGCCTCAATGAGGGCATATCCTCGATGGTTGGTCTTCGCGCTACCCCATTCCGTCGCCCATGCATTGAAGTCCCCCCCGATCGCTAACGGGAGTCGGGAGGTTCTTGCACTGGCGACGATGGCCTCCAGGGATCCTTGGAACTCGTCGATGGTAAGACTGGGAGGGAGGTAGCAACTGTATAGTCTTATACCAGCCACCTCCACCCACGTGAAGCTGGGCAGGGGGTCGGACATCTTATTGGATATGTGGAGATTCCCACACACCCAGATGGCCGCCTTGCTGGTGGAATCCTTCACCCAGCTCGGTTTACAAAGGTCCCGGTAAGCCTCGCTGATGACGGCGATATCGGCCTTCTCCTCCTTGACCAGTTGAAACATCAGGTCCTGGGCCACCGCACAGTGATTGAGGTTTATTTGGAGCACCTTAGCCATAGTTGGTCTGTGCTCCAACCTCCTGCGTTGCCCGATGTTTGGCTACGCAGTCCTCAATCTTGTGGCCCTCCTTGCCACACCGGAAGCACTGCGCCGAGCGATCGACCGCGCTCTTACAACCCCTTGCCAGATGTCCGCTTTCGTGGCACCTGTAACAGCGTGGGGGTCCCTCGCGCAGTCGAACCCGGCAATTAACCCAGCCAATTTTAAGCTTCCCCTTTTGCAGCAGTGTGTTTGCTACTGCGACGGGAAGCAATATATTGGCCGCCTGGGTTCCGCTATATGCTCCCCTGAGCTTGATATTCTCAGGGGTCACTGCTTCCGGTGAAGTCATCTCAATGATGGCCTGTGCCACCTCCTGCCGAGTTGTGGCCTCATCCATGTCCTTGATGGTGATGGCTTCCTTATGGGACAGTGCCTGTACGACAGCTGTCCCTTTTAGGATGGACGTGGCCGCTGCTTGGAGCTCTTGGGTGCACACGCCAGGCGTTGCAAGCTCTATGAGCAGTTCGCCTGCTTTCGTCCGCCTGATGGCGGTCACCCTTTCTCCTAACTGTTGCAGTTCTGGCGCAGCTTTTATGGTTCTCAGGATGTCGACATATGACGCACCGTCCGCTGCCTTGATCTTGATGGCATCGGGGCGGAAGGGTCGAAGGCCGGCTTTTGATTCCGGCTTCCCCCTGTGTCCCTTGCCGACATCCGTTCCCTGCTGCTGCTGATGTTGTTGCTGCTGCTGCTGCTGCCGTTGTTGCTGTCGTTGCTCCTGCGGATGTTGTTGCTGCTGATGCTGTTGCGGTTGTTGTTGCTGCAGCTGCTTCGCCTTCTTCTTTAGGCCGTTTCTGACCACCGTAACCCAGTCCTGGTCTTCCGACTGGGGTTGCCGCCGTTGTTCTGCAGCTGGTGGTACGGGGCGTTCCTCTTTATCCGCTTCTTTCCTGACCCGTTTTGTCGCTGGCAGCTTCAGCGGCGAGGGTCCTTTACGCTCCGGATATTCGGGGGGCTTACGGAATAGGGGCGACCTTTGGCTCGCCCCGTCCTGGCAGGTGACCGACGCCTGCGAAGCCCCCGAACTTTCTCGTGCCTTGGCGTAATGGCTAAAGGCACGCAGTGTGCCTCTAGCCATATTCTTGAGCTCCCTGAGGAGATTTTTCTTTTCCTGGATAAATTCCACAAGGAGCTGAAGTTTTTCTTCCAGGCGCTCGAAACTTACAGTTTCCTGCGCCTTTCCTGACATAGTGTCACTTGTAGCATTTAATGCTGTTGGGGCCGAGTGACCAACCCCAACAACACTGCGGTTGCCTGATAACGACGCCGGAGAGCCCGCTTGCTCACTCGTACCCGACGCCGGTACTGGGGATCCGACCCCTGCACCGTAAGCTTTTATCTGCAGCTGATCTTCCATACTTGGTTTCTTGTTCGGGGTTCCTTCCCCTAGCTAGTTCTGTGGTCCGCGTCGGGTATTTTATTTCTCCGATACCTTTTACCAGCATTCCCCGATCCGCCACCTGGGGACGCGCCCGTTAGAAGGAACCAGCAAGACTCCGGCGTGTGTGTGTGTGTGTGTGTGTGTGTGTGTGTGTGTGTGTGTGTGTGTGTGTGTGTGTGTGTGTGTGTGTGTGTGTGTGTGTGTGTGTGTGTGTGTGTGTGTGTGTGTGTGTGTGTGTGTGTGTGTGTGTGTGTGTGTGTGTGTGTGTGTGTGTGTGTGTGAATATATAAAAGCATCTCATAAGGCACGGAAACATTATTGCAATACATGCTCTCGAATTCTCTTTTTATAATAATAGCGTTTTCTTGAACAAAATCAAATTTGACAGGACGACAATATCGAGTTGAAGGGATGTATGTATACAGATATGTAGGTGTATGTTTATGTATACAACAGGCATGGCATGGCTCCAGTATTCAGTTCCATCTCATTCAACTTAGTTTTTGAATTTCGGTCGGCCATATTCCATCCGCCATATTGAATTCTTAAAATCTAAGACGAAATTCGTAATCAGCGATCCCATAAACCCCCAAGGACCCAGTTCCATCTCATTCAACTTAGTTTTGACAATCTCGTCAGCCGTATTAAATCCGCCATTTTGAATTTTTAAATTCTGAGGTCACATTCGTAATCAGCGATCTTAAAACCACATAAATCGATGTTCATATTCAAAAACATGCACTGTATAACTCTTAACTAGGAGCATGCCCGAATTGCCCTATCTCTCGATCCACTGTGTAGCATTCGGCCTGGAGTGCGTAATTTCGCGTTTTAATTTCAAATAACTTAAGAAAAACAAGTTCTTAAATTAAAATGTATACTACTCACTCTATTCCTTGTCTGTTTAAAATCTCGTTAAACATACGCATTCCTTTTTATTTCTAAGTAATTCATTCCTCACACACTAACAACTTTACACTGGAAAGTTTACTTCAGTTAACAGTGAACTTTTTTTTTTATTTCGAATGTAATTTTTATAAAGTGAGTTTTCACCCAAATAAAAGTAAAAGACCCCACAGAAAATGATAGGAAAATGGCTTTCAAAATATCTTTTGAAACTGCAATGAATTTTTAAACAATATTCGACCGCTATGTTAGCGATTTCAGTTATCACGATTGTTTTGTGCTATTATTATAGAAATGGATTTCAGTTTGGTATATAAGCAATATCGAAATTACACAAAGTTTCCATTATAATAAGATTTCACTTTATTAAAGTAAAATTTCTCTTCGCGGAGAGTCTATTACAATAAACGTGATATTATCGTCGCCTCATTTTGTAAATAATTTTATTATTTAGTATAAAATATTATTAGTAAATAATTGTTCCAATGGAATGATTGGGCTGCGTTATGTACTATGAACGCATAATTCTCTGCGACGTCACATTGTACAATAAACTCTCCTTCTACAAGATCATTTTTTACTTTCTTGTACGCTGCTTGTTCACGTGCACAAAAATCATGTGTCTTCAAGTTTATCATACGATCGCAAAATTCTTGTAAAAAGTCTTCAGTTTTGGCAACTTCGGTCTTAAATGTACTCCTGTCAGTATGCTGCCAAACTCGAAACTGTATTTCTGAGAGAACATTTTCTTAAATAAATCTGTCAAATATTGCTTCAGAACGCCTGTTCCAGGGAATGATTTGCACTCATTTAAGTAACAGGCATCTTTTGGATTACTGCAGACAATCATACCGTTACAATCTTTGTAATTTTCCAAAACATGATCTGAATTTGCAGTTAATTTTTTTATATTCATTGAATCTAACATCAATTTAATATTTTCGTGGTAAACACAAACACAGACGTTATGAGTACCACTAGCCTCAGCCAGAACAGAGTGGGTCGGTCTCAGTTGCACAAATTTGGATAATCCAACTTTGATATCTTTATATTTGTCGACAAATTTTTGATATAATTTTGAGAGATTGCATAAAATAAGTTTTTACGGACATATTCAGTGGACCCATTTTCTTGCTTCACTTTTATAACATCTTTCAATCCCGGCAACATTCTACTATTATCGTCATCTTCGTAGAAATTCACAATTGTGGCTTTTGCATCTAGCAATAACGATTTGCCCGGTTTCGGATCGGGCGACGTAAATATGCCATTTTCTGCAACCAACTTTTTAGCGGGGTTGGCCTGCCTTTCAGACCCATCGAATTATCTTGCTATTGCTCTACGCCTCCAAGATTTTGGAGCAAGAGTTAGCAATAACATTATTTCGGCTTCATCAGAAGTGTTCTTAATTTTTTCTTTTATTTGTTCAAGAACTTCCATTGTGGTTTGACCATAAATATTGTCACAACTTCCATTTACCACATTTTGGGAAACTTGGCTGTCTGTCTGAGATCTATCAGCTTCATATTTATCATTCTCTTCTGCGGAGGAAGTCTTCTGTTGAAATTTCTTACATTCGTTTCTGCATGGCAAACATAATTTTGTGCACTCCGGAAGATCAGGAAACAATACACGCTGCTTGGTCGTCAAACTACGCAAATCACTACTTTTGCCGTTATATTCTTTTTTTCAAAGAATTTGAAAAAAATTATTTACAATCGGCTTCGTGGCTCAGGCGGTTAACGCACTGGACTACGAAGTCGTAGGTCGTGAGTTCGATCCCCGTACGGTGAACAATTTTTCGATTTCAATTACAAGCAGCAGCTCGCTGTTGGTAAGACCCCGTTGTTTGTTTACTTTTCGAAAATATTGTTTATCTGGCGGAAATCGACTCATGACCGCTGCTGTACTTGGTGTAGGTTTCTGCAGTCCTACATTTCATACATAAATGCGAAGTATAGCGCCATCTTCATAAGTCGATCTGCAGCTCTCGCAAAATCTTACGATTATTAAAAATATGGCAAAAATTAAGCAAAAGGGCGATTTCGCCCGTTAATTAATAAAAAAAAAAAAAAAATGAGGCGACGATATTATCACGTTTATTGTAATAGACTCTCCATGAAGAGAAATTTTACTTTAATAAAGTGAAATTTTATTATAATGTAAACTTTGTGTAATTTCGCTATTGCTTCTACACCAAACTGAAATCCATTTCTATAATAACAGCACTAAACAATCGTGATAACTGAAATCGCTAACATAGCGGCTGAATATTGTTTAAAAAATCATTGCAGTTTAAAAGGTATTTTCGTATTTTCGTATTTTTGGCAAACTGAAATCTATATGCAAGAACACCTACTAGTAAATAATACTGATATTTTTTACAAATTTCGGGCATGAAGTATCCACTTATCCATCAATAAATATGTTTTGAGTGCATACTTGCTATTGCGTATGTACCAAATTGAAATCCATTTCGATAATGGGAGTGCAAAACAACAGCGAGAACTAACATCGCTCCCTAGTGGACGTTTTCGTGACAGCTTTCATGCACATCGAATATTGTTCGAAAAATATTAAACAATTCTGCAAAACACATTTTAACAATTTTGAAAATTAAACCTTCTGTTTAAAAAAAAAAAGAATAAAATTCCATTTTTTTACCAACCCGCGTATTTTTTTTTAATTAGGCTTTAAAAAAGCTGTATACCTATGTACTATAAATTCGCAAAGAAAAAATTATGGTCTGGGCAATTGGTAAAAAGTTGTATTGATTATGGTACGTAAACAACAGCGCGTCGCGCCACGCGGCTCACAGTGGATCGACGCAAGGTATAAGCACGGACATGGGGCAGAAAATAAAACTTTTGAAAAGTGAAACAAATATGCACAAATATATTCTTAAATAGTTGTCCCTAGTGGACGTTTTCGTGACAGCTTTCATGCACATAGAATATTGTTCGAAAAATATTAAACAATTCTGCAAAATGCATTTCAAATTAAGATAAAATATTGACTGTGTTGGATATAGTACACAAATTTACTTGTATTTGGGTGAAAACTCACTTTATAAAAATTACATTCGAAATAAAAAAAAGTTTCCAGTGTAAAGTTTATAGTGTGTGAGGAATGAATTACTTAGAAATAAAAAGGAATGCGTATATTTAACGAGATTTTAAACAGACAAGGAATGGAGTGAGTAGTATACATTTTAATTCAAGAACTTGTTTTTCTTAAATTGTGTTATTTGAAATTAAAGAGCGAAATTACGCACTCTATGCCGAACGTGGCGCGCCGTTGTTTACGTACCATAATCAGTACAACTTTTTACCAATTGCCCAGACCACAATTTTTTCTTTGCGAATTTATAGTACATAGGTATAGCTTTTTTTAAGCCTAATTAAAAAAAAATGTGCGGGTTGGTGAAAAAATGGAATTTTATTCTTTTTTTTTTTTTGTGAAAATAGGAGGTAGTAGTAGTAGTAGTAATTTATTTCTCATAAATAGGGTATACAGTACTTAGTGAGGAGTTCCGAGTTTTATAAATAATTATAGAAAGCTTTTAGAGAAACATGATAAAGAGAAAGAAAAACAAAAAAAATAAAAAGCGCTACGCAATTAATACAGGACTAGAAGAATCGACGCGGACAAAATTACTCTCTAAGGAGAAACGATCTTCTCTGGAAACTGGCTTTTGTGAATTTGTACAAAAGTGTCGCGGATTGAGCGTCGTTGGCGCAAAGTAAATAGCCTAATACATCGGATGAATGTTGCAGATGTTGGTTCATTATCCCGGTGTACTATGCACTAGTCGATGCTAATAAAGGGCATTCCGCTAGAATATGCAGCAACGTTTCCGGCGCGTTTGTGTTACATAATGTGCATGGAGTCGGGCTGTACAGGTGACGCTGACCGGCAATAAAAAAAGAGCGCGAGTATATATTCGCTAAGCGCAATTGAATCTTTACCTTGAGAAAGTGTAGGGGCAGGCGAGGAGGGTACAAAGTGAAAGCAGAGTCCACAGGAAGGCGATACAGTGGCATTTGAATGGCATCCGAGATAAAGTATGCTCTCAGATCGTCCCTCCGGCAGGCCTCGGCAAATTTGGCCACTACCGATGGCCCTGTTTGTCTCCAGTAATCGGCATTAAAATTAAGCCACAAATCGCCCGCCCCCGCACCCTTAAGAAGTGTCTTCAATTGTGAAGCCCAGTTGAAAGTATTCGTCGCGGGAGCCGTTGCTGCCAATTCCTTTAGGCGTAGGAGCAAGATTTTGGGTAGTCTGTGATCCGGTAGACTGAGCGTTCTGATTACCCATTTAATTGCACGCGAGCAAATTTCTACCGCAATAGGTGGCGTACCGAGTTCTAAACGGATAAGGTAGTGTGGAGTGTTTCTCGGTAAGTTGAGAAGCATTTTAAAAAACTCAATCTGAACGGACCCCAGTCTATCCAAGTATCTCAACGCCCAAAACGGTGCCGCGTATAAAAGAACCGAAATTATCAGCGCGTTGTACAATTTAAAGTAGGCTTGCCACGAATCCATTTTCGACGCATAGATTAAAGACGTAACTGCAGCTGCTGCTGCCTGCGTTCTGATTGTGGCGTCCTCTGTGGGTTGAAGGCCGCGCGATGAAGAGGAGAACAATACACCCAGGTAGCGATAATTGCTCACGACTTCGACCCGACCATCTCCGTAACGAAACGATCGAGAGTGCGCGTCTAAATGGCCGGCCTTTCTAAAGCAGATTATCTTCGTTTTACTTGTGTTGACAGTAATAAGGTTCTGTTGGCAGTATTCCTCTAGCAGAAGTAATTTTCTACGGAGGTCCACAGGAGAGTATGCAAAGATAGTCAGGTCGTCGGCATAGAGCAGCATCAGCAGGTCCTGAGTGGGCGTAACGTCCACTCCACGAGCACCCCCCTCACGAAAGAACGCCACAATATCAGATAAATATAAAATAAAGAGAAGGGGGCTAAGGATTTCGCCCTGAAGCACACCCCTCGTTACCTTAAAGTTGGGAATCGAGAAATTATCCGACTGTAAACGCACGTAAGCAGTCTGGTACAAAGCAGACAAAATCCTTAGAAATTTTGCGCTGACACCGAGTACGAGCAGCTTTCGCCAGAGGAGTTTGTGAGGGACGGAATCAAAGGCCCTTTTGAAGTCTACAAATAGACCAAACAGTTTCGATTTGGGTCGCCTGAGTGATATTTGTATAGTGGCGAGGAGCGAGAAGATGTTATCTTCTGTGCACCTTCCAGTGCGAAACCCGGCCTATTCTTCAGGTAGTAGTTCTCTGGCGGAAGCCCAGTCGGACAGGCGTTTACATAAAACTTGCGAAAAGATCTTCGATAAAGCGTTCGAGATTGCGATCAATCGGTAATTCGCTGGGTCATCTCGCGGACCCTTTTTAAAAAGCGCAAAGAGAGAGGCGCGTGCCCAATCCGTGGGGAAGGTCTCCTCAAGGAAGACTTTATTATAGAGCTGAAGAAGGCGGGCAAGCCATGTCTCATCTAATAGTTTAAATAGTTCGGCCGGTAATTCGTCGGGTCCAATGGCCTTGCCCGTCTTTAGCGCTCTGATACTGGCGCGCAACTCCGCCGAGGAAATCGGGGAGTCCAGGGCGGGGTCAAACGTGCCATAGAACATTTCAGGTGGGCTCACTTCCCGGGGAAAAATTTCCGAAAAGTAAGCTCTCCAAGCGTCGACCGAGACCTGCGTTCCCGTGATGGGTTTTTTCCGAAACTGTCGACACGCACTCCAAAAGTCTGCGGAGTTGCGCGCCTTCGCGAACCTGTCTACAATCGTTTCAGCGTACTTCAACTTTTTCTGCTTCAAAACGCCTAAATAAACTTTTTTGCAGTTTTAAAGGTACAAGTTGAACTTGTATTATATGCATTCTTTCTCATTTTATATAGAGAGTTGCGAAAAGCCCTCCTTGCTGAGGCACATTCCCCATCGAACCAGGGCTTAGAACTGACATAACGCTTGCGCGATTTACAAGAGGTGATTTTCGAGGTTAAATCTACATTGAATGCCGCAGCGCGAATAGTGCCCGTCAGATGCTCATATAACAAGTCCAAAGACTCTGATTCCTCCGGTGAAGAGTCGGACAAAGATTGTCTTAGTAAATTTCTAAAATTGCGCTCCCCGTCACTCGACCACGAGTAACATATTTTTACGCGACGCTCTGACGGAGAGTCAGTTAGCTCCCGAGATGCCCTTACGGAGTGAAGTGAAGTAGTCAAAATTACCGGTAAATGGTCTGAACCGTGAAGGTCAGCGGCCAGCGAGAGGTCTGCAATAAACGGTAAATGCGGGGCCGAGACCCAAATGAGGTCAACAACACTGAATCCCCTCTGCCCGAGGTACGTAAAGTGCGCCGGACGGTCACCGAGACTGCGACCGTTTAATAAAACAAAACTATTCAGTAGCGTGAACGCGGACAGAATGGACCCACGTGTGTTGCAGACCCCATCATGAGACTCCCTCACCATATGAATTGAAGTGTCCTCGAAAATTTCGGGGAAATCATTATACTGGTCCGACGAGCCAATTCTGCAATTAAAATCACCACCCATAATAAAAATACTATTCGGAAAACGGGCTTTAAGTGAATCAATTATTGTTTGTATGGCTGAAAGATGAGCGGCTAGATCGGAAGTGGGTGGAAAATAAAAAGAACCAACTATTGTATTGAGCCTGAGAGTGTTGACATAATAAAAAATCCAGTTGGGTGCAATTTCGAGTATTGTGTGGGAGTAATCTGAATGAATAAGGGATAAAAGGCCACCGCTGCATCGACCGAATCCACTGCGACGGGTAGCTGCGGAAAAGATTCCCGAATATCCTGGGGCTAGGCCCTTCAACCCCGGTGTCGCGTTCAGACCAAGTTTCCGAAAAATTGACTAGTTCGAATGACGAAAAGAACGTATTATTTTTAATATTATAAAAGCCGCGAGCATTCCAGAATACAATTTTTAAAAAGTCCAATGGTCGGTTATTGGAACAAACAGCGCGTTGAGAGGACGTTCGCGGAAGACCGTGAGATGACGCGATTGGGCATCGTTGACGGTGACGAGGGGAATTTAAAAAATTGGAGCAGAATTGGAGTTCAGAGGAGCTGTGTCCATTGCAGACGTCGCCTTCGAAGGTTGCTGTTGAGAAGCATTGAAGCCCGCAGAATTTTGTGGTGTATGGGTCGACCGGGAAGGTCTTCTTTCGTGCGATGGGCCTGCGCAGCTTATCGTGTAATCTTGTTCCACCTCAGACCATTTCAGCCAGGCGTTATCAACGGCAATCATATTTCCCTTTATCTTAAAGGAGGCACCTCTGGCGGTAGCTGCACGTCTAGCTTCCCTTGCTTTGAAGGCCATGTAGCGTTCTATATTCGTGAGGTCAGAGTTAATAAAAATGGAGCTATTTTTTAAAACATTTTTTTTTTTTAGATATAATCCGAAATTTGTCCTCTTCTGAGGATAGTTCCGCCAAAATACTCAGCGGGTTAAAACGGATTCCTCTTGCCGAGACTACCGTGCCCAGTATGGAAAATTTCGCTTTAAGAAATTTTTGTACTTCGTCCATTAACCGGGCCGTTCCGGGTTGTAAGCCAGTTAAAATTATTTTTTTCCTTTTTAAGAATCTTTCCTGGGACTCTAGCTTGGCAGCCATACTTTCTATAAGGTGGTCCTGTGATTCAATTCTTTTCTCGAGTACTGCAATACGATTGGAGAAGTCCTCCTTTGTCCCACTAATCGCATTTTTTAAAACCGTAATTTCCTTAGCGCACTCGTCAATTCCCGGTTGTAAGGTCGAAGTGATATTCAGCGCAGCTTCTTTTATTGTGTCCCTTATTGACGCTAAAAGAGATTTTTGCATAAGATCAAGGTCGACCTGCGTGACCGGAGTGTTCTCCATATCTGAGGCTGAAGGAATTGAGGAGTTCGAGGGTGCAGGTACAAGTTTGAGGCGTCTAGAAGCCGGAAAAAGTGACAGCTCGTCCGCCGCGTAGGAACGCTTTCGCTTTACAAACCCGAAATCCTCGAGGGAACTACAGCTGCTCGTGCGATAAGTTGACCATTTTGACGCGGTGGTGGGGCGGCCTGCCAAGATCGATGGACGGAGAATCGGCGTACCAAGTTCCGCCTTCCCATCAGTAATAGTACTGGGGGGCGAGTCCGGTTGCTGCGACTGGGTTATAGTGGGCGGACTCTTGAATGGACTCGCTTCCGACATGTGCCGCTAGCTACTAGCCCGAGAGGTGCTGCCGTCTGCTTGTTCTCTAGTGAAAGAACCTAAGACAGAGACGCAGCGTAGACCGAGACAGACTATGAGGCATGCGCAGTGAGCGGCGAGCAATCACGAAGCTGCCGGCGATCTGAGCGTGTGTGGGGTCGCAGACAAGCAAAGAATAGACTCACCGATATACATTCGAGTTACTGTCAAATGGTGACAGATACCATGCAGAGTGAATGACCTATTGATTGTAGATGGTGTAAAAAAAAAGCCTGTAGATGTTGAGCCTCAAATCATTCGTTGATTGTCAACTTTTAAAGCAGGGTGCAGGGTCCACAGATTTGAAGTCACTGTAATACCAGGCCGGTGTTTAGTTCTCCTTGCGCTTTCAAATTGATGACGTCATCGTAGGAACACGTTGGCACGTTGCACAACAACCGTCACTTCGGCGATTATTGAGGAGAAAGAAAATCTCAAAATAATCCAGATGAATGACACGGATAATCACTGGCTCATAATGAACAAGATCCGAGTCGGTCCAGAAACAGGTCACTGTTTGCTTGATATGTTATTAGTAATTTGTTTAAGCAGTATCCACAGTCAATTTGCTCTGACGGTGCAGTTTTTATGTAGACCATTGTTAGTTTTTCAAAAACTTTTTTTTGTTCTTCCTCGAGGTTAGTGTTGCACCCCCTGCATGCCCATTGTTCATCATTTGTGGAAAACATTTCAGCCACTGAATGACAAGTTTCCATATAAAGTTCATTGTGGGCCCAAATGTCTTTCCCTCTTACTTCCAGGTTACTGAGGAAGATGTTTTTTGGCTATTCCATTTTGCTTGTTTTTTGTTTTTTAAAGAGGGTCCCACTTTAAAAGCCTATTGTGAAAAGAATCTATTTGTTGTTAGTGTATTAATTAAGAATATTTGAAATATTTGTAATATTAATTATTTGCTTGGTAAAAAATAAATAAATAATATTAGTCTGTTAAGAAGCACATTTATTTTTTTTATTAGTTCTCGGGTTTTTTTATAATTGGTTTTGGTATGTCGTTTATTTGAGTGATACTCTTTGTTGTTGGATGGTTGTTTTCTATTGTTGCGAAGTTGAATCGTACTTGTTGGAAATGATTTCATTATTCTGTTGCTCGGTTTGTTCTACGAGTTTATATCCGTGGTGTTTTATTCTTTGCATTGAAGTTTTTTTTTGTCATAATAGAGTTGTGTCTTCTGTTGGTATTTATTATTTGAAGTTCTGCATCTTGGTTGAATTTTATGTATATTCTGTCATCTGTATTGTTTTTATAATGTTTGCATGTTTTCATTGTTATTATAATTAATAATATTGTAACTCATATGCTGTAAATTCCTATAATTCCTTTTCCAATTAGTATTTTATGTTCATAAATTATTTCTTCTATATTTGAGTTTTCGGTTGTTGGTCTAATATTACTCTAGTTTTGAATGTTAGTTTCATCTGTCATTTCATTGTCGTCAATGCCTTTTCTTATAGTTGACAACGTCGCTGATGATATCTTTGATCTTTTTGGTGTTGTCCGTCTAAATGTATTTGGTATCGATGATGGTGGGTGCCACGCAGATTTTCTATAGATGCCATGTGTGTATTCTCCGGCATATAAATCTTCTGAGGATTTTCGTACGTTTGTAAGTCCTGACAAAATGAGTATATTTTCGGATGGTACAATTTCAACTTTATAACTTCTTGTCCTTATATAGAATTTTTCTATTGTTGTGAAAAATGGTTTGTTGTTGCAAATATCTCTTGTTGCTACTTTGTGTATGTGTTCTATTGTTCCACCTTCCCACAGTCAGGAAAGCCAAGAACGACAGCTGGGAATCCTTCTGCTCGGAGGTCGAGAAGGGACCTCCGGCAGCCAGGCCTAGAAAGGTTCTGGCGAAGGACCCGGCTGCAATCATGGGAGTGAAACTGCCAGATGGCACCAGTACGACGACAGACGCGAAGACACTGGACTGCCTGATCCGAGCCCACTTCCCGGGCTTTTATAGGTCTAGGAGTGGTAAGGGGGAGACGGAGACCTGAACCGAGCCGTTCCCGGTACGGGAGGTGGGATGTCCAAGGCCCGCAGAGAACTTGGACGCCGAATCGCTCGGGAAATCGTCACCCCCGTGAGGATGAGGTGGGCCGTACACTCCTTTAGTCCGTATAAGTCTATGCTTTGCTTTATTTTAGACTTTTCTTCATTTTTTATTTTAATTTTAACGTTTCCATTTTCAAACACTTCTAAAACTTCGAAAGGACCTTGATATTCATCATCTAGTTTATCGGTTTTGTGATTTTTTTTTTGTAAAAACACTAAATTTCCTATTTCCAATTTCAGTGGATTTATTTTTCGATCATAATAATATTTTGATTTTGTCTTTGCAGATATTTGGTTTTTTCTTGAGTGTTCTTGTGTGTTATATAGTTTAGTAGCTAACAGTTGAATGTAGTCGCTGTATGTTATTTGGGTAATATCTTTTATAGCTTTTTGCGATGGTAATTTTGCTATTCTTCCGAACATTAGTTCGAATGGGGTATATTTTGTGCCTTCATGGATACTAGTGTTGTACGAGAAAGTTGCGAGTTCTAACCATTTATCCCAATCGGTGTATTTATCTGAAAAATATTTAATGTATTCTTTGATTAGGTGGTGTGAAAGTTCAAGTGATCCATTTAATTGTGGATGAAATGCTGTAGTTTTTATATGTTTGATGTTACAAATTTGTTCCATAACTTGGCTTGGGGAGCAGAGGGACTGGGATGCTTATAGGATTAGCCTTAAGGAATATAAAAGCGAAATTAAACGCGCGAAAACCCGATCATGGCAAGGCTTCTGTGAGGTGATAGAAAGCACAGCGGAAGCTGCTAGGCTCCGCAAGTTTCTATCTAAGGATCCCAGCCTACCGGGACTCCTGCAAAGAAGCGATGGTACATGGACCATGGACGGGAGATAGTCAGGGAACCTTAGACTTGCTGATGGATACGCATTTTCCAGGCAGCAAAATGCCGGTGCAAAGTAGGGAGGGAACTCACCACTATACCCCCCCCCCCTATTTAGGAATCGATGAATCTGTAATCGGGGAGATTGTAGACGAGGAAAGGGTAAGGTGGGCACTGGGATCCTTCAAACCTTATAAATTTCCAGGAGATGATGGCATATATCCTATTATGCTTAAGAAAATGGTGGAAATGTTAGTACCCCGACTCGTGTCAATTTTTAGGGCTTGCCTAAGGCACGGGGTTATACCAGAGAGGTGGAAGCAATCGCGGGTTTCTTTTATACCCAAGGCGGGCAAGATGGGACAAAGTACGGCCAAAGACTCTAGACCCATCAGCCTGTCCTCGTTCCTCCTGAAAACACTGAAGAGACTCATTGATCTCTATATCAAGGGGATTCTGGGAAGAGAAGGCCTGTCCTCTAATCAGCACGCTTATCTGAGAGGGAAATCGGTGGAAACCGCGGTGCACAGTGTAGTGCATACTATAGAGAAATCACTGCTCCTATGCAGGACGGTTGGCTCAAGGTTGGGGACCGGGGAGACAAGGAGGACGGTGGGCAGGAGCACCCCGCTAGGTGGGGTACTTTCACCGCTATTATGACTGCGCTCTGTCGACGGTATCCGGAGATCCTTCGGCCGAACAGGGGCGAACGTGGTGCCGACGATATTGTACTCATGATAACGGGAAAGGATCCCCCCATAATCTGTGAGTTGCTGGACAGAGCTTTGAAGAAGCTAGAAGCCTAGGCTCGCGAGTGTGGCTTGGCGGTGAATCTATCCAAGACG
Source organism: Trichopria drosophilae (assembly GCA_030407085.1). Classification (NCBI taxonomy): domain Eukaryota; kingdom Metazoa; phylum Arthropoda; class Insecta; order Hymenoptera; family Diapriidae; genus Trichopria; species Trichopria drosophilae. The sequence continues at coordinate 116,606,052 of CM059583.1, forward strand.
GAGCTGGTGCTGTTTACGAACAGGAGGAAAATACCCGACTTTACATTGCCGAGGTTAGGCGGTGTCCAACTTCAAACGAAAAGCAGCATGCGCCAAGTATCTATGTGTAATGCTAGGCTCCAAGCTTAATTAGAAATTAAATATGAAAGTAAAGGTGAAGAAGGCATATATAGCCCTGTTCGCCTGTAAGAAAACCTTTGGTAGGAAATGAAGTACCCAACCGTGGATAGTACACTGGATGTACACGGCCATAGTGGGACCCATCCTAAGTTACGGTACAGTGGTATGGTGGAAGGCAACACAGGCTAAGGGAAACCTGGACGCGGTGACCAAGATATAAAGAATGGCATGTCTGGGCATCACAGGCGCACTCGGATTCACACCGACGGCGGGAATGGAGGTAATAGTAAACCTCCACCCAATGGACATACATGTGAGGAGAGTGGCTTGCTGCAGCGCAATCAAACTGAGGGACGCGGGATGGTGGAGGGGCTCAACCTATGGACACGGCAGCATTTTGCAGTGTGATCCGCTGGGCCGGCTCATGCCACCCAGAACGGACTACAGTGTGCCGCAGCTGGAGTTCGGGAAGAGCGTCTCCTACATCTCGCTGGAAAACGATGATTGGAAAGAGGAGCTGGCCAAGGCAGGGAGAGCTCTCTCTTCACGGACGGGTCAAAATGGGGGACAAAGTGGGGATAGGTGTATACTCGCATGCACCACACCTGCGAGTCTCCCTGGGCCTGCCGGGTGACGACAGCGTTCTTCAGGCGGAGGTGAAAGCAATTAAAGTAGCAGCCGAGAAACTGGTGGAGAACATGCCAAAGCAAGCATCAATCTTCAGCGACAACAAGACTTCGTTAAAAACGCTTATGTCTAGGGACGTACGTTCAAGAACGGTTAAGGAGTGCAAGGACATCCTTAATCGATTAAGTTAAACCTGCATCCTACGGTTATGCTGGGCGCCTGGCCACCAGAACATTCCAGGGCATGAAAAAGAGGACAGGCTGGCCAAGAGAGGACTGAGCATGCGGGTTACGGGAGAAAGCAGGATCACGTATGAGACAGCCAAGAAAACTCTATTTCAGTTCGCGACAGAGGAGGCTTCTTCAGATAGATACGGCTGCCATCTTGGCGTATCTCCAGGCAGATGTGGCCCTTAATAAATGGGAACAAAACTAAGTTTTTGATTTCACTGCCAGATGGCACAAGTACGACGACAGACGCGGAGACACTGGACTGCCTGATCCGAGCCCACTTCCCGGGCTTTTATAGGTCTGGGAGTGGGAAGGGGGAGATGAAGACCTGAACCGAGCCATTCCCGGTACGGGATGTGGGATGTGATGTCCAAGGCCCCCAGAGAACTTGGACGCCGAATCGCTCGGGAAATCGTCACCCCCGTGAGGATGAGGTGGGCCGTACACTCCTTTAGTCCGTATAAGTCACCGGGGCCAGACGGAATTTATCCACCTCTTCTTCAAAGAGCTGGCGACCGTGATCAGTTAGTATTTTTTTTTGGTGAACCAATTAATCGTTTTACTAATGCTTCGGCGATATCTGAAGATGTTGCTTTTTTTAGTGGAATCGCTATCAAATATTTAGTTACGTTATCTTGAATAGTTAGTATATTTTCATAGCCGTCTTCTGTTTTATTATTTTGAATTACTATACCCATTGCTATTTTCTCCATTGCTTGCTTAGGCGCATCTGATGTAATCATTGGTTGTTTCATGGTTGGAAATTTTAGTTGTTTCGTAGTTGGAAATTTTGATAATTGGTTTCTGGTGTATTAGTATCAGGCTTATTGTTTCTAAATCGACATATGTTGTAACTATTTTTTGTTAGTTGCATTATATAATTACTAAAAAATTCAAATCATATTGGAATCTAAAAGATATTTCATATATTAAAGTCAACAAATTCATTAGTTGTCGAATAAATCAATACCGAACTTAGAATATTCATTGGCTTTTAAAGCACTTTAATAAATTCATATTTAACAGATATTGTTTCCTTCAACATAAAAAATATATTCGCACATTTCTCATTCATTGCACATCGTTACATATAGGTTATCATTTCTGATTTAAACAAAAATTAAATATTCTTAACATAAATCACACATCATTCTAAATTAAACGGTTTGATTCGTTGATCACATCGTCTTTGACATAGTAATTATCCGATTTATTTTAACGTAACATTAATTAATTTTCACTTTAATATTCTCTTAAGAAAAGATAGTCAAATAAACAATAGAAAATATTCATTTCAATGTTTAAAGTATTTGTCAATCCATTCGCACTGACACGAAATAAACGGATCATAGGAACGAAGAAATAAACCATACATATTACTCGATTAAAACTTGGTCGACTTATCTGATATTTCGCCGATATTGAAGTTAAACGTCATCATTCTTCTGTTCGTATCTTTATTTTTCCGATGTAACATGGTTCATATCTATTAGGTCGAACTTTGAATTCCCAGCACTCGTACGGTCGAATTGATTTGGTTTAAATGCATCGAAATTCCAACACCCATGACCATGCCAGAACGATCCAGGACTCCGTACATTAAAGAAATAACAAAATCGTGGCAGATTATTCTTTTGAATAATTGTAGAAATTGGAAATGTTTCGACTCACCCAGACTTCGACCGCGTGGTCGAAGTTCCAATATCACGTCGCGTTGTTTTGTCAATTGCGCCAAACTCGAAATCACGATTTGCACGTGTCTGCGAATTCGATCAAATACTGGAGACATTGGTCGTCGACATAGCCCGATAACTTTAGGAATTTAAACGGAAAAAAGTGGAAGAAGACATTTATGTACTACTAACCAAATATGTACTAGAATATAGAATCACGTTTTTAGACCAAAATTTAATATGGCGTCATTCCCAAAATGTGGACTCTTTAATTTTTTCACGTTTTCTCAATTTGCAGCCGTATTATTCATTTTTCGCTAAAAATTGTGAAAAACAAATTTACGCAGAATTAAATTCTCTATCTGTTTTGTGTAAAAAACTTTTGTGTAAAATAATTATTTATTACTAATAACAAGCATAGAAGATACAAAATTTGGACATTGAACCAGTTTTTTCAAATTTTCGACCATTTTTATTAAAAATAAGTTGTATATTTACATAGCAAAGTTCCGTACAAGTTTCATATAAAACATTTTTTTGTACGACAAACATATCACGAACAGGAAGACGCTGAACACAACATTTTTTATGTTACTATAATTTTATAAGGTCACTGTAATTTCTGCCTTTTTGGCGCACATTCCCATATGGTATCATAGGTTCCTAAGAGGTCTTCTGTCACGTTTTCTTCGGCATGGATATCATTCGATTCGGAAGACAAGTGGAAATCATCTTCTTCGTCGTCGTGGAGTTCATTAGGAGCATTCGTGCATGAATTCACACTACAAATGTCGCAAAGTATTGTGTATTTCCGGCCAGCTTTTATGCAGCTGCAAGCTGCTCCGCAGCCCGTTTTGCATTTGCACGAAATTGTCCGCAATAATGATTCTGGTGCAGGTGAGGCATCATTATCCACAGGTTCAAGGCCCCGCGGTGTTTTTTTCCAACCCCATTCTGTGGGTTCAAGTTCTTCTCCCAGCCATTTTTGAATTTGATGGAATACTCGCAAAGAATGCTGATTTGCAGAGGATTCCGACGGTGATAATTTCGACATGTTATTTCTGTTTTCAAAAACAGAAATTTCTAGGTACGATTCAGAAAAGGTTATGCAGGATATCAATCAAAGTTCGGGAACCAAACTTCTTAAAAATGAATGCACCAATTCCTAACAGCACCGGTGATGTAAAAGACCGAGGACGAGCTGCCGAAATAATCGCATGTGCAATGCTTACACACTTCCGCTCAAATAGGTGTAATGAGCCTTTCTTATATTTTAAAAACATCTCTTTCAAAAGTACTTTAAGGGTTTCGGGGACTTGACGTTCAGCATCCTCTAAAAAATTGTTGGGAGGAGGATATGAATTCATTTCGTAAACTTGTGCCCGAATATCTTCGACAATAATGGCAGCTGCCTCTCGTACAACTCTTAATCTTTCTTTATTGGGATCACATTCTTGGGATTCGTACCACGCTTTCGCAAGTAATTTGTGTCCACTCAAATTCCTGAAGCAAACAATGGGAGCAATGTTTTTGTTTTCAAAGATAAGGACATTGTTCCCATACTTTGACAGTAGCCGTTGTTTAATCGTTTTTATGTTGGGCTGATAATTACTTTTTATTTGTTTCATCAGATGCGAAAATGTAAACTGACATTCGTCAGAATTATTTTCAATATATTCAAATATATCACTCATTGCATCATCAACTTCACTCGAAGACGGTCGACCTCTTACATTTTGGGGTTGTTCTTTATAAACAATATTAAAGCACTTGACGCGATAACGTGCCTTAACTTTCATCAAATCGGGAACATCATTTAAACGTGCTAGTATTTCACACGCAATAATTTATATAAAATATATAAATAATAATTTAAATTTTCATAAATAGTTTCACGTATAATATTCGAGGACACTACAGACACTTTTATTCTGGATGCTGGAGTCACTTTCACTTGCTTTGCGATGAAATCATTGTCAGCTTCTTTTCCGCAAATGAAACATAATTTCTCGAAATTAAAAGTTTCGTTTACGGATTCTTCGTATGAAGGCGAGGGTGCACGCTCCGAACTACGCGCGCTTCGCCGACGAGCAGCCAAAATCAGTTTTTCTTTTGTATAATTACGCCAGCAAGCCGAATGAATAGTCACGGAATTTAATTCTTTCATTTTCTCTTCGTGCTCTTTTTCACCTCTTTCAACACTCGCTAACAACAACTTTTTCATGCCCTTTTCCTTCACAGTTGAAACTTCACCAATATCACATGATATTCCACATATAAAACAATCTGACGTGGTCGAAATTTCGTTCTCAAGCTACTGCGACGAATGCTAGAGAAGGATTGAATTTGGAAGAAATCCGTTAATGTGCGCAGATGTTTTCAAGGCCGACCGATAAATTCCTTCTATTGTCCCAACCCTCAGGTATAATGTACAGTTCCGCGTTAAGCAACTTTCTCTCCCGGCCTGTCTTTAACGTGCTCTTGGCCGTTTTGCGTTCGTCGTACGAAAAAATGTTTTATACGAAACTTGTGCGGAATTTTGTCCTTTACAACTTTGCTATGTAAATATACAACTTATTTTTTATAAAAATGGTCTAAAATTTGAAAAAACTGGTTCAATGTCCACATTTTTTATCCTCTGTGCTTATTATTAGTAATAAATAATTATTTTACACAAAAGCTGTTTACACAAAACAGATAGAGAATTTAATGTATATATATATATATATATATATATATATATATATATATATATATATATATATATATATATATATATATATACGTCTGATGGTTTCTTTGGGGACTGCAACTGTGAAATAATGGCAGTTTAGGGGACAAATATATAAATCAAGTATAGATTTCCAACTTCTTTTTCATTTCATTAAATACGCAAACTGACGCAGCATTCGTAAACAGCCACCCAAAAATCATCCCGTTTTATCCATAATTTCAACGTGTTGTAATTAATCTCGACGGACAGATTTTTTAAATTCAACAATACTAAAATTCCAATGTTCCTGAATTTTGATCTTGAAAACGATGGGTTGCATAAAAAAATCCCAAGGGGATATTTGTGTTTAGAATTTAATGTAGTACACGATATATTTTTTTCAATTCAAAATTTTTAATTTTATTTTTCATCCGCCATATTGGATCCGTCATTTTGAATTTTTCGAAATACAACATAACTAACGGAAAGTACATATATTGAGTCATAATATGCGCCTCAAACAAAATTTTTTTTGTACGTCATTATGCTTTTTTAACAGTAAATGTAATGTTTGTTTAAATTTGTTCATGTTCAGGGCGCCATTTTGAGTCCGCCATTTTGAAATTATGCTTTGGGCCACTCAGCATTCGAAAGTAGACACTTTGAACTAAATTTTAAGCCCAAGCAGCATGCGTATAGTGCAGATGAATTTTGTTGGGAGCACTGTCGTGGTTGACGTGGAATGTCCCATATATATATATATATATATATATAAAATTTTAAGCCGTTTAACCCTTTCGCAGTGTCGGACTAAAATCAGAAAGTGGACTCATAGTGCGGAATGGGATCCAAGCAACGAAATTTAATGGCTAAACGTATACGACTGTTTTCAGGGTCACTGATTATGAATCTGATGTCCGATTTTTGAAATTTAAAATGGCGAATCCATTATGACAGCCGAAAATGCGAATTTTAATTCTTGCACGTCGAAATTAGCCATGTCTTCTATAGAAGACATCGACAGTGAAGGGGTTAATTTTAATTAAACCTACTGCATAGATCATTTGAAAGTCGACATTTCAATGATTACACTTCGCACTAGTCATATCAAAATACCAAAAAACATAAATGAAATTGTCGGTGCAAGATTAGGGTAGTTTTTTAAAAACATATAAATATTTTAAAAAAAAAACTATTTGGTTATTTTGTTACATTTTCATAACGCATCTAGCTAATTCTAGAATAATATAATAATTTACTAACACATGATTATTAAATGCATGAACGAAATTCTGTAATAAAATTTAACAATACCCTTGTACTTTTAACCAAAATTAATTTTTCTTGAAAAAGGAAATAAAGTAATAAATTAAATTCTTATTCTGTTTCTTTTCTTGAAGCAGTCGACCTGTCGATTCGAACTCATGTAGATTCGGTCTACAAAATCTATAGGTTTGAAGAGCACATTTCTGTGGTTTACAGGTCGTAACAATTTCATTCCGAAAAAATCAAGCTTATTATAGGCAAAAAGTATACATCCAGTAAATATCATATAAATTAAATTATTGTTTAGCGACAAAAAAGTTAAAAACTGAAAAATCTGTTTTTTGCCATTTTCTTAAAAAATTTGAGGTTATATCGAAAAATGATATGTACAAAGTTTCTGACTTTTTGATTACCCACGTCCAAGGCCGGATTAAGGCATGGAGATACCCTAGGCCCTAGAAGCTAGGAATCCCCTCCCCCTCTCCGCACTGGTAATAATAGCAATATATATTTTATAATACATATATATATATACATATATAATACCATTATGGTAAATCTTCGTAAAGATTTGACCACCCACAAAACAAAAATAAAATATGGTTTCTTATGTGTTTTAGCCCCCCCCCCCTCCACCTTAATTGCGGTCCGCAGTGACTTGATATTTTCAGTTATATTGGCTCGAGATAACTTTATCTTCATTTCGTTTATGAGCTTCAATTAATAAGTAACCTACCGTGCTAGCTCTATTAAGATAAGAAGCTACTTTTGTAATTGATTTTTTATATAATCTGCATAATTAATCGCCCAAAGACAAAGTTGAATGGCATAAACCAAGTATAGCTCGTAGAAATTTTCAGATATCGTTTATCGTATCCGGATTATTGCCTAACAAACTTCTGTAGACTTCGTCCTTACGACAGGATACTACTAATTTATTTAATGCTCTGTCAGAGTTTTTTTTCGTATATCTTTACAACAAGCATTTGCGAATTCATATCTTCATAGAGAATTGATTAACTGGAAAAAATTATGATAAATGAAGTCTAGTTAATGGAATTCTCTTCACGGAGAATTAATTACCTAAAAAATGAAATAGAAAAAAACTATATGTTAGTCAAATCTCTTAATAGAGAATTGATCATCGGGAAAAATAAAAAATAATTGCACCGGCTCACGAACCCGTATATATATATATATTTATTTGTATAACTAATTTACGTGTGTTGGAAAATTACTCACCCTGACAGATGTTAGATTGGATTTAAAATTTTATTGACTCGTATAATTCTGTTACAGATATGATGATGAATTTCGAAATTTAAGTTTACAACAACTTCGTTCATTAGCAACTCTTGGAGTAGGTGGTTTCGGAAGAGTAGAGCTTGTAAAAATATTTGGTGATAATTCTAGATCATTTGCTTTGAAGCAAATGAAAAAAGCACAAATTATTGAGACTCGGCAACAACAGCACATCATGTCTGAAAAAATCATTATGAGTGAAGCTGATTGCGAGTTCGTTGTGAAACTGTTCAAAACCTTTAAAGACAGAAAATACTTATACATGTTAATGGAAGCATGTTTGGGTGGAGAGCTTTGGACTGTTCTAAGAGATAAAGGCCATTTCGATGATTCCACAACTCGATTCTACACTGCTTGTGTTGTTGAAGCATTCGATTATCTTCATGCACGCAATATTATTTACAGGGATCTGAAGCCTGAAAATCTTTTACTTGACAATCACGGGTGAGTTGCTTATGCATTTTGACAGCTAAGAAATTAAAATAATCAGAAACGACTCTCACATTTTAATTATGTGCGTTTAGAATTGTTAAATTAATAATAAATATAATTGACGATGATAATAATAATGATAATAATCATAGGGGGCGAGATGGTTACGATGGCTAAGGAGTCCGCCTTGTTTCGTAACTTAAACGTCTCCGAAGGTTCTGGGTTCGAGTCCCCGTGTAGACAATTTTCTGCGCGTTGAATTGAACTCAGTACCGACACTGCAATCACCTACCTTATGGTTTGAGGCGTAGTTGCAGTGACATTTTACGCTAATCTGGTAGAGATTTGAGCAAACAAATATCTCATTTTTCGGACAGATTGAGCGACATAAGAAACCAATGTTGTTGTGTAAGTTATTATTAAAATAATAATAATAACAATAAAAAATAATAAAGGGGGGCGAGATGGTTACGAAGGCTAAGGCGTCTGCCTTGTTTCGAAACTTGAACGTCTCCGAAGGTTCTGGGTTCGAGTCCTCGTTTAGACAATTTTCTGCGCGTTGAATTATGTGTCCCGACACTGTAATCACCTACCTCATGGTTTGGGCGTGGTTAAAAAATAATAATAAAGTGTTACGTTCCAATACCGACTGGCCGTGTTCAATGGCAATGAAAATCTTGTATTTGTCCATCTTCTTGACGTTTCATAAGGTAGGTGACGATACACCTCATTGGGTATACAGTAAGACTTTATTAACTGCTCAGAGCTCATCGCCATTTGGGCGCCTCCTCCCCCGAGGCGGGCCATATTCTATGATGCAGGACACCGCTGGTTATGCCGTTGAAAAATGACAACAAGTCAGCTACCAAATTATTAATAACAAACTGCCAGCCTTGATATTTCTGTTGGTTCAGAAAACCTTTCTAACGTTACCATGACCCATCATAGGTCAACCCTAACTGCGATTTACTACCGAAAACGGACACGGCTTGCCGTAGCGCTCCCCTATGTAGAATCCGCTGGCATGGGCTCAACGCCTCACCTTGACATCCTCAGCACGGTGAGTATCACGAGTCATTTCTCGATCAGGCAATCGATAGTAAGCAGACCAACCAAACGGTCGGGTCCGTGTGGTGATCAATTCTCAAAGCTTGCTAAGAGAACCGAATTCTTTCAAAAGCTTTGCTCCTCTTCGTGTTCGGGCACTTCGACCCCTCCCTCTTCCTTACGGACGGAGATATCCGGAGATACTCTCTTCCACAAGCCCCCTGAGGGGGCCTTATTTGTTATATTCGAAGTTACACCACGATCACGGAAAAGGACATGGGTGCTCTGTACCGCTTCCCTTATCTCGGCTTCCTCTGTCGTAGAGTCGATATCCGTGATCACCACCTTAGATCGAGAGGTCAGTTGTCGGACTCCCGCTTGGTCGCCGATTGCTTTCTTCAGTGCCGCGCTGAACAGTTCCCGACTCTCTGACAAGGCACCCCCCTCAACGAGTACATCACATGCTCTTGTCTCTTGGATACTCCGTACCTTCACCTCGAGATTATCTGAGCTGACGCCCTCTTTTCATCTTTTTAGCACATTCGCATATTACATACTCTCCGCTGGATTAATGAGTACGGCATCGTCTCGTGCAACTTTCTTCTTTTTCGGAGGCCTCTTCTTAGGTATCTCTCCGTTCTTCCTCTTCACCTTGTTTGGGATGGACCCAAACCTATAGCAATACCTGCAACGTACTCTCTTGTATTATCAGCCGAGTTCCGCTCATTTAGCTGCGCACCGTTCGGAGGCTGGAAATTCCCCCCTCTTCCTTATTTCTCCCTTAGTGTTTTCTTGCTGTGTACCCGTGTCTTCTTATTCATTAGTACATCGTGAGCAGAGTGGCGGGTTGGCTTGCTGAGAAAAGATGTACCCACAGCACCATGCCTTTCGCACGATGCATGCAGCTGAACTGTTCTTGAAGGTGTTCATGTTCTGCAAAAATAATAGAAAATTCTTATTACACTGATAAATATTTATATGATTGTTACTAATTTAGCGATTATCTTAGTGAGCTTATTATGAACACATTTCATAGAAGTGACACGTCACATGTGTGATCTCATAGTGAGCAATAACAAAATATTAAAAAATTGCTTACTTTTTTCCCTGCTTGGCCAGCTCCTCGTCCCCTCGCCTCGCCTCGGAGTTCCTTTTGTGTCGTCGCTGAACATGGCAAGAACATTCTTGCTGTTACCAGGAAAGTTATTGTCGCTGTGGTTTTCCGTGACGTCCATTTTATTATACCCGGTGCTCTGAAAATTAACAAAATTATGTTTATTAATGTTTATTTATGTTTTAATTGAATCATTACGTTTTTATTGATTAATTAATTAATTAATTATGAATAAACAAACATTGTATAAAATAAACGGTTCTTGTCAGTTTTCGTAGGCTTTCAACACTGGTGCTGCCGACTAGATGGTGATCGTGTTGGCACGAAATGTTTATCTCATTACCAGGGTTACTATATAAATACAGTTAGTCCACTATGCGCTGGAAATAAACGAATTTCGATTACACGCTTCGGAGCGGTTGCTACTTGTCGTTCAATTCACTAAATAATTTTGTATTTCACTAATACACCTTTTCTAGAGAAAATGTTACTTCGCAATAGTAATTTTTACTTTGGAGAGGACTGTAATGAAACAGTAGTAAATGACAATATCCACGTGAAACGATACCATGAAGATAGTATATGGAACTTCCGTATGGAATTTCCGTTCAGTTTCTACGGAAATTCTACAGAAATTTCACAAGAGTTTCTACGGATATTTTTAGCAAATTTCCATATGGAAATTCCACGAGATGAAAGCGGGCATGGTGATGTTCTTATACTAAAGTAATTAATTAAATTTTGGGTCACCATTGAGTTTGACCGAAATAAGTTAACAGAGTCTTGAGTCGTCGCTAACACCTATTTCAGATTATTCTCGACTTCGAAGAGCGGGATTTCCATTTTATCATATTTATCGTTGAACTTAATGTTGAATGGACCTACATTTAGAGTGGTTATCCTTATGGGCTACCATCAGATCAATGATTTATATCTGAATCCAGACTGGCGTATCTATCGATGTAGTACGAACTTTATTCACTTTTTCATCGGCTTTACCTTAGGCTGTCCAAAATTATTAAAAATTAACTCAAATTATACTGAAACCTATTCTGTGAAACAAAAAGTCTTGCAGAATTCAAACGTTTCCCGAGGACCTCGAAAAATTAGAGGGAATGTTTTATAGTTCAAGACAGTCAGTTCAGTGTTAACTGCAATCAGTTCAAGGATCTCAGCGAGAGCACTACCTCATAATCCGTGACATGTTTGTATTGCTGTTTCGGAATCTTGACTAATACAACGATACATCACATTTCCTGCATCGAACAATTTCAACTGCATACTTGATTTGTCAATAAAAAGTTAAAAAAGTGAAATTTATTAAAGTACTCCGAGAAAATCCAGGTTTAAACGAGGTTATCGAAGTATTTAAAAATCCAAATGCTGATCCGGAGCTCATTGCTAAAGGTGGAGAACGGTTTCTTCTTGAATTATACAGCTACAGTGATGTGAAAAGTAAGAAAAGCACATCTTTAATAATTATGGACATGCATGCTTCACGGCGTCAATGTATAAAAGTAAATTGAATATTGTATAGCTACCACCAACAGAAGCAGCAGCACGACAACATTCGTTTCGAACCTATCACCAGGTTCAACAGTCGTATGAAAATGAAATAAATGCAGAGCAATTGTGATGTAAAAAACCAAGAATCGGCTAATCTCTGTCACTACACTTGAGCCCCCTGCTCCATAAAGATTACTACAGATTATTTCTTGCAAAAGCAAAAAAGCTTGTCAAAAATCTTGCGGATACAGAAAGGCTGGGCTAAAGTGCTCCATTATGTGCTGTAACGTGGCAACACGTTACAGCTGTAGATCTGCGCGAGAATCAATCCGAAGGGGTGCTGCAGTGCCTATAATGGGCACGGTGGGCTTGAAGCTGGAAAGTTCCTAGCAAAAATGACGAGAAAATCGGCAAAGTAGGATACGTTCAGATTGATATAAACATTAAAAATCACTTTTATTTAAAATCCTAGCTGATCATTTAAGCGAGATATCGCGAAATCAGTCTACAATATACGGATTAGTATCGATAAAGTGATTTTCTGGGAAAAGTATTGGTTTAACGAAAAAAAGGTTTATACAAAAGTTGTAGCTTCTCGAATTCTAAACATTTTATGTCCTTATACTTTTTTTGCTACCTTTAATAGTTTTCGAGAAAAAATAGAAAAATCAAATGTAAACGTCTACTTCAACTATCATTTTCAAACTCGACATTATTTCATCCGGTTGGTTCTGAAACTCATCTATTTCATTTATTCTATAAAATAACATAATTTTGGAGTATGTGGTGACCCATATTCAGTAGCATTCAATGATTAAGTTTGTATCTACTGCAAAACGATACGAAATTAGTAGAACTGAATGTTAAAGTTAGATTACATGAAATTCGAAATATAACATATTCTATCTTTTGAAAACACTATAAAGCAGTTATATAGAGGTTCCTAGACGCATTGGAAAAAAAATCTACCATTACTCTCATCAGTCTCTCTGCACAAGCTGCAAATGATCCCTCAGCGTCTACCACACAATTAACTCATTACAGGTAATGCCTAGTACAACAGCGAGAGTGCCAAACTAACTAGAGGACATGGAACATTAGCAAAAAATAAAGTACCCGCGGTTTTTCGTTTGTCGTTTTTTATTGTTTATAACAATTTGTTAAAAACAAATACTTTTAAAAGTAATTTTATGTAAAAACTGAGAGCGCCATTCGATTCTACGGGAAAAATTATTTGGAAGTCATGTCTCGTATGTTGTTAAAAATTATCGAATTTGTTATAAAAAATATAAATAACCAATATGGCGGAAAACCCACTTCCGCCCATGCTTACCATAGTAAAGATAGTGCCGGAGTAATTAGTGGATACAGGAGGACGGTTCAAATATAAAATATTAGTGTTTCTTGTTTGTAATTTTTTAATGTTTATAACAATTTGTTAAAAACAATTGGTAACGAACAATAAAAAATGGAAAAAAAAATAATACGGGTATTTTATTTTTGTGCTAACGCTCTATATCCAATACTTATTTTGGATATTTATTTATTATTTATTAGCATTCTTTATTTATTTTTTTTTCAACAAATTCGATAATTATTAATGTATACGATACATGACTTCCATTTTAAGTTTTCCCGTAGAATCGAATGGCGCTATCCGTTTTTACATAAAACCATTTTTAACGGCATTTGTTTATAACAAATTATATAAACAATAAATTATTATTATTATAATAAACAATAAAAATTGATGAGGAAAAAACCGCGTGTATTTTATTTTTGGGTAATGTCCTATATCGACTACTTAGTTTGGCACTCACGCTCTTATACTAGTGTTAATGGGAAAAGTTTATACGTTCGCTAAGTTTTTCGAAAAGAATGATGGGTAGTTTCGCCGAATAATAACGCCGAATATTAAAATGAGTTTACATACAATTTGAACAACAAAATACTTTATTTATTGAAAATGTTACAAAAAAGTTACATAGAAGTTCTTAGACGTGCTGGGAAGAAAATTCCACGACTGCTCTCAACAGTCTCTCTGGATAAGTTGCAAATGATCCCTCTGCGTTTACCATACAATTAACTTTATATTTTGTCCACGTTTTTAGAAATGAATGATGGACACTTTCGCCAGCTTGCTCGGACCAAATCCCTAAGCCATCCTTTCTTCCCAAAAACTGCAAACATTGCACAAGATGATCTAGAAGCACGTGGATCTTGAGAGTTGAAGTCATTTCAGTTGCTTGATAAGTTTTTTTCACGTTTTCTATTTCATTATTTAATGCAGTGTAGTTGACTTCTTTTGTAGAAAAACAATTGTTTACTAATTTATCGAAAGCTTTCAAAGCAGATACGAAGGGAACCAGTGTAAACTCAGTATGATCTTCATAAATTTGTGGATCCAACAACTTATCTGCTTCCGACAAAAGTTTTCTGCAACCATTCCCTTCAAATACTTCACCATGATAAGACTTTGAGATAACACCAACTTTTCTAGGCCATATAAGAGCCTTTTCACGACCGACAAGAGGCACTATCCCATCCCAAAACAAGTGGTTAACAAACCCCTGAAGAATATGTAGTTCAGGGATAATACATTTCTCTAATATGTAGAGGTCATCGGATTCTTCGAACAATGATGCATTTATTGTACTATGAAAATTTTTCGCATTTTTTTTATCTTTTCCCGCGTCACAAAATGCTTTAAAGTCATTCTTCATCTGTCCAAAAGTTTTTAACTCGCGAGACTCTGGAAATGCGTTATATGTTGCTTTATTTACATTTGTATCGTCGACCTCGTTTGAATTTCTCAAAGTACGCAGCGATACCCAACAATATGGGCACGGAAACATCGAAGTAGCGGTTTGCTGACCGATTACCATGAGTATCAGCTTGAAGTCAGCAATGAATTTAAACGGGATATTATTCAGCTTAGTCAACTCAAACAAAACCTCTAAGTTTTCATATGTCTCCTTGATTTTCGGAACTATACACAAAATTATTAAACGATTAACACTTGTTAATTTTGCCTTTTTACCGCTTACTGCGCCTTCAGAATAACGACTTCGTTTGATTATAGATGATTCGGGATCAACATTTTCATGTATATCGTCTCCAGCACCAATTTCATTATTAGTATTATTATAATTGAATGGAAGTACAGTCATACAAATTTTGAAAAAACCTTGCCCTCCATCTGCAAGAATTTTAATATGGTAATCACCAATCAAATTTCGGTGCTCAATAATTCTGGAAACTATCTCTTCAGCATCAGCATACACAACGGGTCTTTTTTCTTTGACGCCCTTTACGCCTTCTACATCAAAGTCTTTGACATCATCTTGATACAGATCAGATAATAGTGTCGATTTCTTCGACAAGTGCGCGGCTAACCCAGGAGATACCGAATGTTTACCAGCAAAGCACCTTACAAAATTAGCCATTTTCTTCATGAAATTTGTCAATGATCCTGTATTAGCTTGAAAATTGCTAAATTGTTCATTAGAGACAGTAATCTCCTTCTTCACAGGATAGAGGGCAATTTTCATCGAAGGTCCTGATACATTGGTCAGCTCAATATTAATATTATTTTTTTTATTTATATTTTCTAGGCTGGTGCGATCTCGCAACAAACTACATATAATGCGTTCCTGTTGTTTTTCCGGAAGTTGTTGAACAAAGTTAACCACATTTTCGCAAGAAACATTTTGATTGCGCACGCAGCAGGCGTGTGTTATGCCTCGACCAACTATTTGCAAACAAATGCTGCATCTCGTCGCGGATGTAACAGATTTTTTTTTCCTTTTCAAGAGTTTTTTCAGGCTGTTCGCAGTTTGAATTTGAAGAAATATTATTTTGGGTTGATGGAATGATGTTATTTTCAAATTTTCTTTTGTACCCGGTACCTTTTTTTGACTTGACATGACCTTTATATCGAGCCTTTGTACATATGTAGTCAGAACATTCAATGTCATTATTTTGACGAGTATTTTTTGACAATAGGATATCTAAATAATTCGGCATTGTTGGTACTGGTCTTTTGAAGATACCCTTCGCGTACTCATCTAGTGATAAACGGCAAGAAACGCAAATACTCAAAGGAAACTTCGAATCTTGTATATCAAATTTTTCGCACACAAATTTTTTTATCAAGTCTTCATATTTTCCTGTTATGGAAAACCACTCTAACCTTTTAACTTTGAGAACGATTTTTTTTACCACACGGAGCACAAACTTTTCGGCGGTTCTCTTCGTGGGTAGCTGAGATATTACTTTTCAACATTTCCATGCATTTAAAATTTTTCTATAACACTCAACACTATCTTTACGCGAAATCTGTGATAAATTTAAGATAGGATCGCAGGTTACATTACAAAAGTAAACTACACTGATTAAAAAAAATGACTGTCAGACGTTTCAAAATATGCTTTTATGTGAAATTAATAGATAAGCTTATAAAGATACTGAAATATCCGCAACTCTGAATAAATACCCGTATTCTTTGCCTTGTCCATTTATATTGTTTATAATAATTTGTTGTAAACAAATGCCCTTAAAGGTTTTTAACATGTTTTTAAATTTTTAACAAATGTTGTGAATAATTCTCGAATTTGTTGTAAAAAATATAAATAAACAGCACTAATAAATAATAAATAAATATCCAAAAAATGAATTGGATATAGGGCATTAGCAAAAAAATAAAATACCCGTATTATTTTGTTTGCCATTTTTTATTGTTCATAACCAATTGTTTTTAACAAATTGTTATATACAATAAACAATAACAAACAGGGAACACGGCTATTTTATATTTGGATAATGTCCTATATCCACTAATTAGTTCGGAAGTGAATTTCCCGCCTTATTGGTTATATATAATATATTTTTTATAACAAATTCGATAATTTATAACAACATACGAGACATGGCTTCTATATCATTTTTCCCGTAGAATCGAATGGCGCTCTCAGTTTTTACATAAAATCACTTTTAAAAGTATTTGTTTATAACAAATTGTTATAAACAATAAAAAACGACAAACAAAAAACCGCGGGTACTTTATTTTTTTCTAATGTTCCATGTCCTCTAGTTAGTTTGGCACTCGCTGTTGTACTAGGCATTACCTGTAATGAGTTAATTGTGTGGTAGACGCTGAGGGATCATTTGCAGCTTGTGCAGAGAGACTGATGAGAGTAATGGTAGATTTTTTTTCCAACGCGTCTAGGAACCTCTATGTAACTGCTTTATAGTGTTTTCAATAGATAGAATATGTTATATTTCGAATTTCATGTAATCTAACTTTAACATTCCGTTCTACTAATTTCGTATCGTTTTGCAGTAGATACAAACTTAATCATTGAATGCTACTGAATATGGGTCACCACATACTCCGAAATTATGTTATTTCATAGAATAAATGAAATAGATGAGTTTCAGAACCAACCGGGATTAGCCGATTCTTGGTTTTTTACATCACAATTGCTCTGCCTTTATTTCATTTTCATACGACTGTTGAACTTGGTGATAGGTTCGAAACGAATGTTGTCGTGCTGCTGCTTCTGTTGGTGGTAGCTATACAATATTCAATTTACTTTTATACATTGACGCCGTGAAGCATGCATGTCCATAATTATTAAAGATGTGCTTTTCTTACTTTTCACATCACTGTAGCTGTATAATTCAAGAAGAAACCGTTCTCCACCTTTAGCAATGAGCTCCGGATCAGCATTTGGATTTTTAAATACTTCGATAACCTCGTTTAAACCTGGATTTTCTCGGAGTACTTTAATAAATTTCACTTTTTTAACTTTTTATTGACAAATCAAGTATGCAGTTGAAATTGTTCGATGCAGGAAATGTGATGTATCGTTGTATTAGTCAAGATTCCGAAACAGCAATACAAACATGTCACGGATTATGAGGTACATTGCGTTGAGAGTGTTGAGATTCCCGAGATCGCAAAAGTAAATTAAATTAAGTAAAATTAAGCTAAATTAAGTTAGGGTAATTTAGAGTAAGTTAAATTAAGTTACATTAAGTTAGGATAAATTGGAGAAAGTTAAATTAAGTTACAGGAAGTTAGGATAAATTAGAGTAAGTTAAATTAAGTTACAGGAAGTTATGGTAAGTTAAAGTAAGTTAAATTAAGTTAAAGTAAGTAAAAGTAGTTGGAGTTCCGTTACGGACGGTAAGTAGAGCAGTCGCATGCCTCTTCGCTCCGTACTAAAATTCGAATATAATTGCTTAATTCCACTTTTTGGGAGCTCAAATTCTAGTGACGTACTACCGGATCGACTCGGATTGTGTTCGAAGAGAGCTGTTAAACATCCGAGTCATCGAGCCGGCTTTTTTTTTTGGATTATCTGCATCTCCGTGTCAATTTCTGTTGTGGCAGTTGTGTTACGCTTAATCACCGGCTCTCCGAATGACGTCACGCGTCAACAAATGAAGCGGGAACCAATCTCCGTCCCGACACCGACGACAACTTGAATCGAAAATTCTTAAAGACTGGTTACTCCTCTTCATCGGGAATTGGTGCATCAACTACTGCTTGCTAAAATTAGTGGATGCCTGACAGCTGTCAATTGCCCTCAAGAGACTAATGCTCCATTTTTTTGGCATCAAGCTTCCCATTTTCTGGTAGCTGTCAAGTGCAGTTCGTGGTATTTTCTGGCATTCGTTATCTCGGAGCGGAACCTCGCCAGCATATCGGTGAGTTCGTTCTGTGCATGTGTGAGTCCCACTACACGCTCAACGCGCTGTAGTACGTGTTTTCGTCGCCGCGCACTACGCAGGCGTCGCACGCTGCCTCTCTCTAATCGTTCAAGACTCGACTTCAGTGCCGACTTTGATTTCGACTTTCGTGCACTTGTTAGGCACCAGACGGCAGCATCTCCCGGGCACACGTCGCTCCGGCATATGTCGGACAAGAAGAAATCCACTATCCAGCCGTAGCAGCTCAACGCACCCAGCAGCTCTAGCATTGACGGAAAGACGGAGCACGCCTCACCGCTTCTGCGACCACCGATTTTACCGGGCCGCCCCACCACCGCATCTAAGTGGCTGGTATATCGTTCTAGCAGTGGTAGCTCGCTCGAAGACTTTGGTTTCGTGAAGCGTAAGCGCGATCGTCCGGCTGTCGCGGACGACTCGTATATTTCTGCAGCGCCTAGACGCCGCAAAGTTTCGCTTCCATCCATAGAGTTCCCATCTGCCTCGACGGCTACAATGGGGGCCACTCCAATTACGCAAGCCAGCCTGGATGTCTTGCAAAAATCTCTCCTAGATGCCATCATCAAATCGACACAAAACGTCATCAGCTCGTTGCAACCCGGGATTGACGAATGCTCTAGAGAGATTACGGCTGTTAAGAGTGCAATCTACGACATTAAGAACGATTTCTCTACCCGTATCGTAGCGCTCGAAGAAAAAATTGAATCCCAGGACCACCTTATAAAGAGGATGGCGACAAAGCTAGAGGCACAGGAAAGGCTACTGAAAAGGCGAAACCTAATAATATCTGGTTTTCAACCTGGCCCGGCCCCGCTAAAAAGAGAGGTCCAGTCGTTTCTATCTACACACTTTTCTTTGGCAGGTGAGATAGCCTCGGCGAGAATAATTCGTGCCGACCCGGTGGCCGTCCTCGTTGAAGTAGCTTCCGAAGAGGATAAATATAAGATATTGTCGTCAAAGAAATCGGCCCTTAAAAACACAAGGTTTTTCATCAACCCCGACTATACCGATAAGGAACGCTTTATGGCGTATAAAGCCAGAGAGGCAAGTCGGGCTGCCGCTGCCAAAGGCCAGTCGTTTAAGAAGAAAGGCAATTCTATCGCCATTAACAACACCTGGTTCAAATGGTCCGAAGCTGACCAGGATTACTCGACCCGCCTAAATGAGCCAACTCCTGAATCAAGGACCTCTTATTCGAGAGCGGCACAACAGGGTTCATCATGATCCTCTCCAGCAATGCCCATTGGCTCTGAGAACTCGACAATGCGCCAAAATTTTTGAATCTCCCCCGTCAACACTCACGAAGATCTGCTCGGAAGTCTGCCAACATTTTGTTAACGTCTGCACCACGCGCTAATGTTACTTGTAAATCGTCTCTAAATGTATTAAATATTGTATTTTGGAACGCTCGCGGATTAATAAATGTAAAAAATAACGATTTTTTCAGCCCGTATAAAATAATTAACTTTTCGGAAACTTGGTCAGATCGTGAAATAGACTCGGAGGCGATAGCCGCTGGTCATTCAAGAATCTTCACCCCCGCTGTCCGCTCCAGTCACTTCGGTCGCTGTAGTGGAGGCCTTCTGTCGTTAGTCAACCCAGAATTTACTTACACGACTCTGGCGGCTTCTCCGCATTGGCTCTTTTTCCACGCTAACACCCTACCGATTAAATTAGTAGTCGGCTCTTTTTATTTTCCGCCGAATTCGGATTTAGTATCTCAACTCTCGGCGCTACAAATAGAAATGGATTCCTTGAATGACCAGTTTCCAGAAGCGATTTTTGTTCTTGGAGGCGACTTTAACTGTCGAGTAGGAACTTCAGACCCATACTCCGACTTCCCACAGATATTTGAAGGCTCGTCAATCCGCATGCGGAGGCAGACACACGATGAACTATGCAACACCCGTGGAGTCCTTCTGTCCGAATTTATGCAGACAAACAATTTCGTCTTATTAAATGGGCGCTGTACCAGCGACGTTCCGGCGCACTTTACTTTTCTCGGACATAAGGGCTTCAGTGTTGTCGACCTTGTATGGGTTTCGGCCCTACATTTGCCCTTCATAGACGACCTAAAGACAGGCGACGACCTACACGGTTCAGACCACTTACCGGTCTCCCTGTCACTACTGCGGATGTCGGAAAGTGCTAGAATAGAAACGCCTGCTGCCATGCCATTAGGGCGGGCAGCAGTGCGATTTTCGGGGTCGTTAGACGGGGTGAGTAACTTTCGCGATATTTTAAGACTGCCGTTGTCAGCTACTACCGCAGAGAACTCGGAGTCTCTCGATGCTCAATAGGAGCTTCTCGTCAAATACCTGCGCGCAGCGGCGCTAAATGCAGGTGTATGCGTTAAATTTACTGTCAAAAGTACACGCTCTAGAACGGTATCTTCGAAGGCCTGGTTCGATAGGGATTGTACAAGCGCAAAACGAGCTTTCCACCATGCCCTGAAGCGTATGAGGAGAGACGCTTATTCTCCAAATTCGACTCGCGCCTTTAAGACCGCGAAAAAAACGTATCTAGACATAATAAAAAATAAGAAGCTCCTCTATGCAAAAGAGGTAGCGGATAAGTTCGCGGGCGTCCGGAATGCGGCTGTTTTCTGGAACACATGTCGCCAATATCGGAAAAAACCCCGTACGGGTGCGCAGGTGTCCGGGGACGCCTGGGGGGCGTATTTCACAGAGATTTTTCCCCCTGAAGAGTGCCCCTCAGAGACGTTTTACGGCACTTTTGACCCAGCTTTGGACTCGCCGATCACTTTAACAGAACTCAAAGACAGCATAAGGAGGCTGAAGGTGGGAAGGGCAGTAGGCCCAGATGAGTTACCTGCCGAACTTTTTAAGTTTTTGGAAGATACGTGGCTCTCTCACCTCCTGCTACTTTTTAATAACAACCTTCTTCTGGAGACCTTTCCCAAAGGCTGGGCTCGGGCTTCGTTAATTGCTCTCTTTAAAAAAGGCGCGCGTGACGACCCGGCCAACTACAGACTGATCGCAATCACTAACGCCATAGCAAAGATCTTCTCGCAGGTTATGTGCGGGCGTCTGACTGAGTGGGCGCTGCTAAGGGACCTGCTACCTGAGGAACAGGCCGGTTTTCGTAGTGGGAGAAGCACGGAAGACAACATCTTCTCGCTTCTCGCCACCATTCAGATTGTTTTCAGACGACAACAAGCGAAGTTATACGGATTATTCGTGGACTTTAAACGAGCCTTTGACTCTGTTCCTCACTCGCTTCTCTGGCGGAAGCTGCTCGGTCTCGGCGTTAGCGCAAAGCTTGTGAGAATTCTCTCCGCCCTATATCGCTCAGCTTCGGTGTGCCCCAATATCGATAACTGCAACGTACAGGATTTCGACGTCTCGAAGGGGGTCCTCCAGGGCGAAATCCTCAGCCCTCTTCTCTTTTTGTTGTATATAGCCGATATCGTGGAATTCTTCTGGAGTGGGGGGTCGCGCGGGGTGGATGTTTCGCACACACAGGATTTGCTGATGTTACTGTATGCCGACGACCTGACTATTTTTGCTTACTCGCCAGCAGATCTGCGCAGGAAACTAATTTTGTTATCGAATTACTGCTAAAAAAATCAACTAACAGTTGACATTGACAAAACGAAAATCATCTGTTTCAATAAAGCTGGCAGACTAAATGCATATTCGAGGTCTTTTCTGTTCAGAAATAGCCCGGTCGAGGTTATAGGTTCGTACCGCTACCTGGGTGTGCTGTTTTCCTCCTCTGCGCGCGGCCTATCGCCCACGGAAGATGCAATAAAGAGGACTAAAACGGCGGCAGGCGCTGTTCTGTCGTTGGTACATGCGGCAAGGATAGAGGCCTGAGATGCCTTTTGGAAATTATATGGCGCGATGATTGTTTCCGTTTTGCTCTATGCGGCACCATTTTGGGCCCTGCGATACTTGGATAAGCTGGAATCCCTGCAGATAGAGTTCTTTAAGAGTCTCTCAAGTCTACCAAGAAACACTCCGGCTTACCTTGTCCGTTTAGAACTTGGTATTCCGCACATAGCGGTGGAAATTCTGTCAAGAACTATTAAATGGGTATCAAAAACTCTTAAACTGCAGGATTACAGATTGCCCAAGATACTATTGTTGCGTCTCAAAGAACTGGCGGACGCTGACGCGTCGCAGAGTACATTCAACTGGGCCCTCCAAGTAAAAGCTCTGCTGATCAAGGCCGGAGCGTCCGAGTTGTGGAGTAATTTCGACGCGGACATTTGGGATTCAACTTGGCTTACGCCAAATTCACATTTTTCTGTGTTTAGAATTAAACCTGCATCTTTTATTGTACTTAGTGTTTTTGTTAGTAGGTGTTTGTGTTCTTCAAATGTTTCTGATACAATTATAATGTCGTCTAAGTATGCAAATATGTGAGGATTTTCGTCGTGTCCTATTATTTTGTCTAGTAATCTTTGGAATGTGGCTGGTGCGTTTGTTAATCCGTATGGCATTCGTTTGAATTGGTAAAGTCCTTTTCCTGGTACTATGAAAGCGGTTAGGTGTTTGCTATTGTTTTCTAGTGGGATCTGGTAATATGCTTGGCTTAGGTCTAATTTCGATATTATTTTTGCAGTTGGTAATGTTTTTAGTATGGTGTCCATTTTTGGTAGTGGGTAAGCGTCTTTTTTTGTTACTGAATTTAATTTTCTAAAATCTAGACAAAGTCTGTATGTACCATTTTGTTTTTTTATCATTATTATTGGGCTTGACCAATCGCTTTTTGATGGTTCAATGATTCCATCTCTTAGCATTTCCTCTACTTGTTCATGTCTTTTTTTGTTAATAATTGGTGATACTGTGTACGCCCGTTGTTTTATTGGTGTGTGATTTTGTACGTCAATTGTGTGTTCTGTCAGTCTGGTTAGTCCTATTTTTTTATTTTTTGTTAATTTGTGTACTATTGCTTGGATTTCGTGTTGTTGTATTGGTGTAAGTTCTATCAGTCCTGTTTGTGTTTTTGTAAGTGTTTTTTCCTGTATACTGTATAGTGTTCTGTTTGGTAGTGTGTCTGGTGTTGGCAATAAAGGTTTTTTTTTGTATGTGTGTGTTCGTTCTTGGTTTTTCATCGGTTGAATGTTTGTCGGTGTTTCTTTAAAGAACCATGTTTCCTGTCCATAGTCTGGTATTATTTTTGCTTTTTTTATGTAGTCTATTCCTAAAATACATTCTATTTTTATGTCCGGTGCTATTCTTATGTTTGTGTTGAGTGTTTTATTTTTTAATGTAATTGGTAGTTCTACTATTCCTATAATTTCTATGTTAGTGTTGTTTGCTAGTTGTACTTTAATATCGTTGTTTTTAATTTTAATTTTGTCTTGTATTTTGTTTCCTAATTTTTGTATGCCTGTCTGTCCTATGTATGTGTTTGTTGCACCTGGATCAACTAATGCAGTAATTTGAGTGTTACCTATTTTAATTTGTGTGTACCAGCGAGGGTCGTTTTCTATCTCTGAAGCTAAATTGACCCATTCTTTTAGCCTCAGTGTCGGTTTCCCTGTTCCTTGTTGTTTGTGTACTGTTTGTATGATTGTTGTTTTGGGCATTCTCGTTTGTAGTGTCCTCGTTGTCCGCACTTGAAGCATTGTTCTATTGTATTTTGTGTTTTTTCTTTTTCTGTCTGTTGTCTGTAATTTTTGTAAGTTGAGTAATTATTTGTTTGTGGTGTATATGTTTTTGGTTTGTAATATTGTGTTTTTTGTGTGTAAGTGTGTCGTGTAGGTGTGAATTCTTTTGCGTAGATGTTTAATGGTGTGTGTGTTTTTGGTGTGTAATTTTGTGTGATTTGTTTTTCTCAGTTTTTTTGAGTTAGTCTTTCGAATTCTGTCCCTATTGTTTGTAATTCTTTGAATGTGTGTATTTCATAGCGTCTGATGTGGTATTGGTATTCTTGTCTTAAGTGTTCGTATGTTTTATCTAATTGTTTTTCTAGTGTGTATGGTGGGTGTAACTGGTTTAATAATGTCCTGTAGTGTAATATAAAATCTATTATTTTTTCTGTTGGTTTTTGAAATTTCTCTTCTAATTGTTTTTTTATATTAGTTCTATATGATTTATTTTGAAATGTGTCTAATAATATCTCTGTAAATTGTTCCCAGTTATTCCATTCGTTTTTATTTAATTTATACCAGTCGTATACATTTCCTGATAATAATATTGGTATTGTTTTGTATAATTCGTCATTTGATAAATTATATCCATTCTGTAGTTCTCTTAGTCTTTCTAAGAAGTCGTATATGTTTTCATTTTCCTTTCCTTCAAATTTTAATTGCCAATTTTGTACCACTTCCATAGGTGTTTTTTTTTGTATAGATTTGCCATGGAATGAAGTTTTGATTTTGTCTGTGTAAATGTTGATGTTGTGTATATGTGTTTTCTCTTTCTGTGTTTTGGTTCTGTTCTTGTCTGTGTGGTGTATTATTTTCCTCTTCTATTTGGTTATAGTTTTGTGTTTGTCGTAAAGCGAATACGTTGTTTCTTTGTAAATGTGTGTTCCTACCGTCTTCTGAGTATTCGTCCAATAGGTTCCGTACTCTTATATTTGGCATAATGTGTTGTGATTGTTGATTCTGATTATTTCTTGGTGTGCCTTGTGTGTTTGTGTTTGTATGTAGTTCTTTATTTAGTTCTTCTATTGGCATGTCTAATAATGATTTGTTGATGTTATTGTCTGAGTTGTTTTGATCGGTTTGCGTCTCCTCTATGTTTATGTTTATCGTCGCGCCTGCTCTTGCTGGCGTGAATGCCGGCGTTCGTAGCATGTTTATAGCTTTATTTATTATATCTAAATTTGTAATTGAAAATAATAATTTATTTTTTTTTTTGCAATAATTGTTTTTGTCTCTAATGTTTTTAAGTTTGGTAATAGTAATGGTTAAGTGTAATAGTAAGTTGTCTGATTGTGTTGTGTGGTATGTTTGATTTCTTTTTGTGTATTTATGTTATCTGTGTTGTATGTTTTATATATAATTTATTCTATTCTTTTTGTGTAATGTGTTATTGTTTGTTGTATGTGAGAGTTTTATGTTTGATTAGTTGTGTAATGTGTATCTATGTATGTGTCACAATTTTCGTTTTAATATGATGAATTTATGTGAGTTTTTCACGTTGGCGCCATTGTAACTTGACTAGGGCCGCAGTAAGAAATAACTCATAAATGTTAAAAAAGAGTTTATTAATTAACTATATTCACTTACAATTTGTCTCTTAACCTACGTACTTCTCCAATGGGCACTAGGGTTATCACTCACTCTTATCTCACGTGCACAACGCTAACTAATATTCTGGGGCCGCGTTACGCAGGACGCGTCGCCACCACTCTTTCTCTCTCTCTCCCTCTCTCTCTCTCTCCCTCTCTCTCTTTGTAACGGTCCGTTACAACATGCATGTTAAGAAATCTACAAGAAAAATTTGCGAGTACGTCAGACCGAAAAATGAGAATAAAAATTTTAACAACAGTTCACCAATGCGAAAATTCAAGAATATTTTCCAAATGCTACAAGACATATGATTGATATAGCAAAGACGATTGCTACGGAAAAAGGTATTTTAGAAGAACCAAATCCGAAAAGCCATCCGGCATTGGAAGAGCACGTAATTAATACAATAGTTGCGTTTTACCAATCAGACGAAGTGAGTAGAGTAATGCCAGGACAAAAGGATTACGTGTCGGTGAAAATAGACGGAATGAAACATCACATTCAAAAAAGATTAATTTTAAATAATTTAAAATAATTGTATCACGCGTTTCAAGAAAAAAATCCTGAGATTGAGTGCAGCTTTTCGAAGTTTGCGTCATTACGGCCAAAACAATGCATTTTAGCCGGAGCAAGTGGCACGCATTCAGTCTGCGTGTATGTTATATATGAAAATGTAAAATTATCAATCGACGGTGTAAATCTTAAACGGCTCACAGCTAATTATCCGCAACCTATTAAAACCTACAACGACTGCTTCAATAAAATGATATGCAACCCTTTAGCAGAAGAGGATGAACCATTTTTAATTACAATTATATCGATACCGTTACTTACAAGCAGTGGACACACGTCGATCGTACTACACTCCAAACTATAGTATCGCCAGTGGATGAATTCTTACAAAACTTAACAGTTGGACTTAATAAATTATGACGCCATTCTTTCATAGTAAAAAAACAAAACGAATTTTTGAATAGTAAAAAAGAAAACTTACAGCCTAATGAATGCATCGTTATTCTGGACTTTTCGGAGAATTACTCATTTGTACTTCAAAATGCAATACAAGGTGTCCATTGGCCACCGTTTATCCCACTGTTATTTATTATAAAAACGAAAAAAATGAATTGAAAATGAAAAGTCTGGTAGCAATATCTGAATGTTTAAATCACGATACAATTACGGTACGTCTTTTTCAATCAAAAATTGTTGAATTCATAAAACAGAATCTACCATCAGTTAACAAAAAATATACTTCTCGGACGGAGCAAATGTTCAGTACAAAAACCGGAAAAATTTCATAAATTTAAGTCATCACAAGAAGGATTTTAAAATAACAGCAGAGTGGCATTTTTCCCCATGTCACATGGAAAAGGGGCTTGTGACGGTATAGGAGGACTCTTAAAAAGGCTCGCTGCCCGAGCAAGTTTGCAATCGACAATTCCATTCAAACACCGAAAGAACTGTTTCTGTGGGCAAAGGAAGCTTTGCCAAATATTCACTGCGATTACTTCACAACTGATGAATATAACAAGGAAGAAGAAAAATTAACAGCACGTTTTCTCTTATCAAAAACAGTGAAAGGGACATTAAATTACCATTGCGACGTTTCCGCAACATTAACAACGTTACATGTGAAACCATTTTCACTTCTGGAAAAAGTTACAGTGTCAAAATTATGAAATAAGTTATGCAAAAATAAAATAAATTGTAAAAACTAATTATTCTTTTGTATTACTCCTTCAACATTTTCATAATAGTATATAACTCAGCGGGCGGCGCACGGCGTAAGTTTTATTGTATTTCAAGTAGAAAAAAAAGTTCCCATTCAGGAAAAGTACTTTTCTTTTAGAAAATTTGACGAGTAATTTGATGGTATTTTTTAAAATTTCGTAAAGTGGTGGCTCGGCTGTCAAAATTAACTTTTTAAATTTCATTTGTAAAAAAAAAATACTTTTTTATCAATGTACGCAAATGAAAAAAACTTTACTAGAAAGCTGATGTAATTAACCTTTAAAATGAAAGAAAAAATTTAGTTGTGCGATAAAAATTAACGGAGATATGATCGTTTGAATTTACCCGAAAAACGCAAAACGTCAAAATTTCACATCTCCATTATCTCCGAAAATAAAAAAAAATTCATATTCTCAACATTCAAAACTTTCCAATACTTTTACAAGGATTAAGAAATAGCATTCAGAAGTATTGAAAATTTCAATATTTCTGAATGCTTTTTCGTTTACTGGGCAGTTGCTTTCGTTCTTAGTGTTCACATACTAACCGTATACATTCTTGAACTGTAAAAAAAAATCAGTGTATATTTACTACGCTAGTTATAAGACTATTACGTCTTAGATACGAATATATTGTAAAGCCATTCTCATAAATATATACACAAGCTTTTGTGATCAATTACAGATTACATTAATTTATCTTGGCAATTATAGAATATAATATAATAAAATAGAAATATAATAAAAGGTGACCTTTAACAGTACATTTAGTGACATTGCATGTTCAAATTGAGATGATATTTTTTTTTTAAATTTAAGGGCCCTAGAGCATGCCACGGCGCTCGCCGTCTGCGACGTCAGAAGCGAGGAAAAAGACGTGAAAATTTTGCGCTGATCTTTAAGAATTACCTGCAACTTTTCAAATAATTTTTTTTTTGACGAAAATATTTCTTATTATATTTACTACCGAGTAAGTGATTTTGAAAATATTCTGCTACTAGGAAGTTTGTAAAAATACGTGCTTTCACTCCAGCTTTCCTGAAGTCCCGTGACAGGTTTCGTAACCTACTACTCAATACCGAACTGTTCTACGTATTTTTACAAACTTCCTAGCAGCAGAATTTTTTGAAAATCACTTACTCGGTAGTAAAGGTAATAAGAAATATTTCTTTCAACACAAATTATCTGAAAAGTTGCTGGTATTTCTTAAAGATCAGCGCAAATTTTTCACGTTTTTTTCATCCCTTCTGACGTCACAGGCGGTGAGCACCATGGCATGCTCGAGGGCCCTTAACGTTTTTATGTTTCTTTATTTTTTAACATCTAATTATCATTTAATACTATATTTTTTGCTTTGTCGTGGTTTATGAAATTGGTGTTAAACTAGTATTTTTATGACTGTATTCTAGAGAATAATACTTTTTAATGCCACATCGAAAAGATTTTTAAATATTTCTAAAATAATTTTTTTTATACATATGGTGAAAGTAAAGACTTTATTTCAAATAAACTTTCATAATTTTTGCTCGCAAAATAAAATTTTTAATTATTTTTACCTGTTTTTTGGTAATCTTATAAAAAAAAATAAGATTCGTTCTTCCATAATACAATATAATAATTTTTCATCTAATGTTAATAAATAGGATTTTTCACGATGTGTTATTTCTGAGGACCGTCTTAACCCTTACAACCATGGTGGCAACTCACATTATCAATTCGATTTCTTTGAGTTTGTGTATTTAAATTCCATTTAACATATTCATGTCAGTATTTTTCCTAAATTTTAAATCATATAGAAATATGGCTGAGAGAGTTAAGATCCACAAACTGTATCAAAATTATTTTCTTTACTTTTGTATAACTAGTTTTTCATTGAAATCATTTTTTCGTTAATTTTTCAGTTAAGATTCCGCCTCATTACATGGTTGTGCCAAATTTTCACAATGAGTTTCAACATCCGTATTCTTCGCACCCTCGAAGTCTCCAGCATGTAATTCCTCACCGTCAACATAGCAATGTCAATCCTGACATATCACATCTCATAAGCCATAAATCATTCGACGTTTCTTCTTTATCCAATGGTTCAAAAAGACAAAAGCTAGATATTGCCAGCGGACTATCGAACGTTGTTGCACACTGTAATACACCTTCCAATAATGCTGTACTCCCTCCCAAATCGCAGTTGGAGGTTGTCGATGTTGAGAATAGTCCACTACAAACTGTATACAGCCACCATTCGCAACCATTGAAATTACAAAGTACAAAGTCTTTATCTCACATATATCATTCGAAACGTAAAAGGCCAGCATCATTGTTAGAAATATCATTTAATGTCAGTAACTTGTAACTATTTAGAATATAACTCCATCAGCTAATACGCAATCTCAGATCCTATTTTGGCTATTCTAATGATCTGAAAATAAAAATAAGACTTTGTTCATAAGAATAAAATGTACTTAACATATGTGAAGCTAATTTTTGAAGTGAACTTTTGTGGTCCACATTATAAAATAGCTTTTTCATACTACCATGTGGTATAAAAAGGCCATTTGCTTGCTTCCTATGAACAATGTTCCACAGAAATTTTGAGCTTATAAACTGATTTTGAATTGAAAAATAATTTAAATTTAAATATTAGAGTAAAAAGTAAAAAGTGGCTTTTTCACCCTCTACTGTATTGAGTCATGTAAACTAGTATTTATTCATTGTGTTAATTGAACTTTCTTTGTTTGGATAATTTCTACGTGAAGGTGCTTCCAATGACGGAGAAAAAAACTTGGTGTACCAAATTGTAAAAAAATGTTTCTACAGAGGAGAATTGATATTCGCCGCTTATGATAATTACGTAAACACCAATGACGACAGCATTTTTGCAAAATATCGGCCGAAAATTGCGTAACTCATAATCGACTATGAGATCTCACAGTCAGTGACGTAAGTTATTGCACTGTTCTCTCCTTTCAATGTGGGTTTTCTCGTTTAAATGGGCCTCTATTGGGCCCGACCTCAATGTTCCGAAAATCAAAATCCCGAAAGGACAAAATTTCAAAACAGCGTGCTTCCAGCATACTTTGATTCACCTTTTTTTTTATTTGGCCAAACAAAGTGAATTAAAATACCCTGCAGCCTCACAATTTCGAAATTTTGAACTTTTGGAATTTGACCCTTTGAAATATCACTTTTTGGTTCATCATTTTGCAGTAATTCTCCGGAAATGTTATGACCGTGTTTAGAAGAGTTTTCATATTTACTTTTAAGGTTAAAGACCATTTGGCAAAGAAGGATTATCGGTAATTCCGGATATGTTTTACCGGCTGACCTTCAAATTTCCTTACTTTCTAAAAAATTAAGGTAGTTCACTGCGTACCGTGACTTGTTTGATAAATGTACCTAAAGCCTATCTGTGTAAAGACACACTACCATACTAAAAGAATTTTGACAACTACAATATCAGAAGTGGGCAGGAAACATGCGCGTTACATTACTGCTTCTCGGAAATTAGTTCCGCAAGGTATACTTCTTAAAAATTGCATTTTATTCAGAGTATTTTAGAGTACAATGTATTACTTTTGTACAAAATTTCTAAGAAAACTCATTGCCCAATTAACAAAAATGTCTAGTTCGAAGGCTGGAAACGCGTTTTCTGTATACTTCCATATTAAAAGCTTGAAATTAAGGCTCGAATATCTTGAAATTTAGCACCGCTTCCTACTGTAAGCAATATGTCTATGTATTCAGTGAAACTTCAACTACATTCTACTTCAAATAGAAAACATTTGTAAGAAATCAAAAAATTAGGTGAACTACCTTAAACCAAAAACCTCTTATGTGGATTCTAAAGGAGTTAGCCGATAAGGCAGTAATAAGATAGTAATGTCAACCGGCACGGATCAACCGTAGAAAATTTAAATATGAACGATTCGATATTTATATATTTAACGATATTCATAATCGCTACATATGATATTCTAAAAAATATCAAAGACCTTTGTCAACAATTGAGCGAGATTTTACTGAAATAAGGGAAAAAATACAATTATTAATCACTTTAGAACCACCTTAGGTAGGAAAATTGACTCATTCCCAAGAGTAATCAAGTTCTCAATCTATTAAAAAAAAAGATTTCTCAATTGCAGAGTTTCTTAATACATTCAGAATTAATGAATTACTTATACGTTTTTAGAATTAGGAGAGAGAGATTTGTGGAACTGAGAATCAGTATCATTCAATGTTTTCCGAAAGACGATTCTAATAAGTTAGCATATTACACACCAAGGGTAAAGCATTCTAATGCACGAGGTTTTTTGTACTCGAAGTACATGACAACTAGAGCATCAGCAATCGAAGTTAACTCAATCAACGAACAGGAAAGCAAGAATTTTTCGACCTCGGGTAAGATTCTGGTTTCCCTGCAAAGCTCTTTTAAGTACGACTTTCTCTGTTAAATACAATTTTTACTCGAATGGATATATAGGGTTATTACTGCGGGCCATCTCTGCAGCGCTCCAATTACTGCGGATCCATGTATTTCTTATGAGATTATGACGTAAACAGAAACCGCAGTAATAAGAAGAAGGCCCGCAATAATATCCACAGTTACCCTAATTAAGAATGTTGACTTCTTCGTCAGAACCTATTGCATTCCAGCTCTTCAAAATTTATATTTAAAATATCCACAAATTACTATCGTATTTACCCGAATATAAGCACCCCCCTGATTTTTTAAGAACATATGGTAAAAAAGTTTTACTTTAATATAAGCCTCCAAATTCATTAAAAGAACTGGAAATAATTATTTTAAATGATATTTTTATTTTTATTCTTCAGTAATATGGATATCACACAGTCTTTATAATTTATTAATTGTGATTGTGGAATCTTTGATAAATTACAATACGCATCATTTTTATTCGTAATTACTTTCTTCGGTTTCTGAAATCAGTGGCCATAATTTTAACCAAATAACCCGATATTTTACATATAGTTCTAATACTAATATCAGTTAATACCAACTGTGGTGAACATTGGTATAGGTCCACCCAGCGGCATTAATTCTTTCACCAACACTGCTCTGTTATCCTTGTTTTCTACTATGCTTCTTCATGTGATAAATAAGGATAACAGAGCAGTGTTGGTGAAAGAATTAATGCCGTTAAGTGTACGTGTTTCACGACTGCTAACATAACCTCGAAGTTTCTAACTTGACTTTCTTTAAGATTCGATTATAAGCACCCTCTAGATCTTCAAAGTACCGAAATTTGAAAAAAGGTGCTCTTATATTCAGGTAAATACGATATATTTAAATATGATTGGAAAAATACGGTATATTTAAATATGATTCAAATATGATTAAAATGTTGTTACGATGTAGACATGCATGAAGACCATCTTCGCACTCCTTTATTTTAAGATATTATTTCAACATCGACATTTTATTATTATGATAGTTTATCAAATGAATGCAAATTTTACGTGACAATTCCAGTTGCTGCTGATGCCCAGAATGAAAGTTTAAAACGCCTCGAGCGACGAATCTGTATGCGTATGGAAATCCCTATTAAAAATTCGTAAGGAGCTGAAGAGAGATTTGAGAGGTTCTCAAGACTCTTGAGAGGTTCTTTTCTACGATACCAGTTCTGAAGACACCAAATGAATATTTATTGATAATACAAAAATATAGAATACAGATAAAAAGGTTCACTTCTTTTCAGAGATGGATAACTTTTGATTAATAATGACACAGATTAAAAAATTCGTGAATCACTCATAACTTTGAAATATTAAAAATACAATTGAAAATCGAGAAGAAGTTATGAATTTGAATAAAATCATTTATCAGTCAAAAATTAAATTAAAAAATACAAGTTTAGATGGGCTATTTTTCATCAGTTCTTGGTTCTCACATTTAATTTATTATTGTTGTTTTGATTACAATTTGTATTAGTTTGATTTGTTTCAAACTTACAATACATTTGGGTTATTAATTATATTTTTAATACTCCAAGTAATGAGTGATTCACAATACTTTTTATAATTCGCAATTTTTTCGTCATTTTGTATATTCGATTAAATTATTTACGAAAATGACAAATCTCATGCCCATCTCTGCGTTTCGTTATGTCCACAAGTTTGAGATGCTTTATATCATAACATATTTTAAGAAATCCGAAAGAGTACCGTCTAAAATGAGACTTGGTTTCAATACAAATCTTTTAAAATGTATTCTGGATTCTTTTTTCAATAAAAAGTTTAATTTTTTCTGTATTCGCAGCTTATAAACGACTTCGTAACATTACTCGAAAAAGAAAAGGATTACTTCGTTTAGAAGTGGCCTGTAGTGTCCAAATCAATTTTAAAATATGCTGAATTGAAAGCAAAAAAAGAAGCAGACATTCGAGATTTGTTAAGCACTTGGAAAGACGCGACTGGAAGTGGTAAGAAACACGCATGAACACATAAGTTGTTATTTTCTTGTGGTGTCGTCCCTAAAAGGACCGGAGTCCGAACTCATCCCAACGTTGGTGTCCATCCCGTCGTACAGTGATCCAGCACGAGAATTTAGCACCGCCATCGCCTATCCCGAAGAAAAGTAATCCTTGAAAAAGAACTTATCCTGAAACGCGAATCCTTCCAAACACATTCCCAAAATTCCCTCGTCCCGCCCTGTTCCCGATACGGTTCCACCACACGCCCGAAACGTTTTCCCGGCATGCGTGCATCGACGACCGCCATCGAGGGATCGTCACCCACGTTGCCCGCAATTTCGAGTCCCCGCAAACTGACGACGACCGACCATTGTTGCCACCGCAGAGATGCTATGCAGCTCGCAACGCCATGAGAGCCTCGACTGTCAACCTGCGCGCGCGCAGCCGCGCAGTTCACTTCACGCGCATGTCATCGATATCGATCTAGATTCGATTATCAATGCGCCCATGTACGTCATCGGGCGTACGTCAGTGGCCCAATTCAGATCACTGCGCATATATCGACCCTGAACAAAGACGAAAATGTGTCTTTGCGACTATCGAGGTTGAGCACTAGCCCGAACACAGTGCTTGCGCAATATTCGCAGCAGCACTATCGGGATGCGGGTTATTAAAGACTTGCGCAGTAGCGATTTCTGCTCTGCCAAGCTATGTTCCACTCGTGTTTAGGAAAAATTTGACAAAGTTTTGCCTAAGCAACGAGAAATAGACAGAGCAAATAGCCTACTTCTAGATGCTCTTCCAGATGACTGCGACCTGTGGCAAGTCAATTGTGCCGTTTACGAGGCTGCAAGTGATCTGGTGATTCCGCGAAATCTGACACAGATATCGGGGAGTCGGCAGATTACAAAACGCATGTCTCAATTGAACGGTAAGATTCGACTGACACGGAAACTCGCTCCCGAATTCAGTGTGTGATCGACTATTTAACATCTGGCCGTTCATTTACGGCTAAAGTCAAGAAGTTCGCACAACAACTGCGGACGTACTATCACACACTGAACAAGCTGAAGTTGCTCAACATCAAGCAACGTTTGGCGGATAAAATTCGGATTTTGGCCGATGCCAAAAAGAGGCTGCAAAGACGGGAAGATGGAATTCGACAAAACTCAATATTTTGGACGAATCCTTCCAACCTCTTCAAACATCGTATCGCAGCCTCATGCGAGTTTCCGTCGATGGCCTCAGTTGAGGAATTCTGGGGGAGCATCTACGAGAAAACATCTAGGCTTAATGCAGACACTCCAGGTATTGAAATCTTCACCGAGTTGTGCGACGAAGTCACACAACAAAGTGAAGATTGCCCACACGACAGTGCATTAGAGGTGAAAAATGCCATCACAGGAGCGAGGAATTTCTCCTCGCCGGGCTGGGATGGAATTAACAACTATTGGTGGAAGAAGTTCACTTCTGTCCATCAACACCTAGCCCGAATATTCACCTCTTATATAAATGGAGACCAACCCATTCCGCACTGACTGGTGGAGGGCCGAACGACACTGATCCCAAAATCGGGAGACTTGTCCAATCCGAGAAATCATAGACCGATCACGTGTCTCAATAGGTTATACAAATTGCTCACTAACATCTTGAACGAACGTATTGAGAAATCCGTGAAACCGGTGTGGCAACGAATAGTTGAACAACGAGGCTGCAAAATGGGTGTATCCGGCTGCAAGGACAACTTGCTTATCGACAGGTGTGTTTGTCAGGACGCAGTCCAGAACAAGCGTAACCTGTCGATAGCCTCGCTGGATTACACGAAAGCGTATGACTCAACATCACACGAGCTTTTAAGCTTATTGCTCAAATGTCTCCATGTCCACCCAAACATAGTGAGAATTGTAGAAGACCTGATGCCTCTTTGGAAAACACGCTTTGTCATGACATCGGGCAAGCGTCGAACCATGTCTAAGACTGGTTCAATTCCAAAGAGGTGTCTATCAGGGAGATTCTCTGAGTCCTCTGCTCTTCTGCATCTCACTATTGCCTCTATCCGTTGCTCTCCGGAAATCTCAAGGGTACATGTGTGGACCGCCTGGTGATCGTGTACATAAGATCACCCATCTTTTCTATATGGATTATCTTAAATTATACGCATCAGGCGAGGATCAATTACATCGATCTCTGAACATTGCACTCACATACTCGAGAGATATCGGCATGGAATTCGGATTGGAAAAGTGTGCAGTCGTTCATTTGCACAGAGGAAGGTCAGGCTCCCATAACAACGATATGGAGCTCGTCAACGGAAATGTCATCCGCCACTTTAGCGCCGAAGAAGCCTACACATATCTCGGCGTACCTCAAAGGCATGTCCAGGATATGCAGGCTGCTAAAACCACCATCATTAAGAAATACTGGCGCATTTTCCGTCTGATCTGGTCATCAGAATTGACCGGGAGAAATAAGGTGGCAGTCACGAATATGTTGGCCGTATTCATTTGGAGCAGTGAAGTGGAACGTCGACGAGCTAAGGGATCTTGACCGAAGCACACGGAAGATGATTTGTATGCAACGGAGTTTGCATCCAAGATCTTCCGTGGAACGACTGTATTTGCCCCGAAATATGGGAGGTCGTGGCCTTTTAAGTCTGGAGTGTATGCATGACCGATTGGTCCTCGACACAGCTTGCAACGTGATTAATCGAACGGAGGATCCCCTGATGATGCTAGTGCATCAGCATGAAATTCAGGGGAAAGGGGCGTTTTTGTACAACGCGTCGGAACGAGCGGCGCGAAACCTCGGTCTGGTTTTTAACGCCGGACGTAGTGGTGCACAGGAAGCTGAATCAGTCATCAATCTGTGCCCAGTGCGTCTCAGGGCTAACATACGGAAGGAACAACTCCGTATGTTGGAGGGAAGGCATGTAGTCAAGCCATTGCATGGACAATTCTTTTGAAATGTACAACCTTGTCGGCAGAGATGACCTTCTCGTTCTTAAAATAAGCTAGCTGAAATGCGAGACCGAGGGTTTTATCTTCGCATGTCAGGATGGGGTCATCAACACCTTAGCGTATCGACAGAACGTCTTACACCAGGCGGTACAGAGTACGCTTTGTAGATTGTGTAGATGTCATGCTGAGATACTAATGCATCTTTTGGCAGCATGCCCAATATATGCAGTTTCAGCATACATCGAACGTCACAATGCGGCTCTTCGTGTGCTGTATTACCATCTTCGCAGCACTTATGGTATTGATGCAACCCCAGTTTTGCCGTACGTCCCCACTGATATTGAATCCGTAGTCGGGAATGAGTCGTGCCGAATATACTGGAATTACTCATTCCCGACGAGCAGGCAAATATCAGCCAACAAGTCTGACATCGTCCTTGTTGACTTCGATGACAAATCCATCTTCGTCATCGAGTTCTCTGCACCAGCAGAGACAAATATAGTCAGCAAAGAGGACGAAAAACGGATGAAATATCGGGAACTCCTGTTCGAAATGCGCAAGCTGTATCGAGGATTCAAAATCAAGCTCGTCGTGCTGATAATTGGAGTGCTGGGAGGAATGAGACCAACTTTCCTCGAAAACATCAAAAGCATTCGGGCCTGCCGAGAACATGCAAATTCCATCGCAGGCCGAATGCAGAAAGCAGTGCTGCTGGGATCTCTCCGTCTACTGAGGTCACACGAGATCCTGTAACCACTTACCCAATGGTAGAGGGAGTGGTTACAGTTGCAAAAGAAATGGCCCGGTGTAGTCTGCAGCGGAGGAGATGGATATCGGAGCCACTTTTCTGTTGCAGACTACACGCGTAGATTATGGAGGGCCAAGGGAGGTTAGGGTTTTAGTCGGTAAACCTTGCCGTCTACATCCAAGGTGAGGGGTCCGACACATGAGGGGTTAAACGACATCTTCAACGCATTTCCCCGCTTCGCCAAAAAAATAAATAAATAAATAAATATTAAATAAAATAAATAATAATAAATGGCCCACATATTATTCGTGTGCACACTCTAAATTATCTTTATTTTTGTTGATTTTGCTCCGTGTTCCTCTCAGATTACTTTTTAATAGAAGCGAAATAGAAAATAATGATAGTACTAAATAAATTCCCATCCTTTGATAATTTGATTCAGCATTTGCTGCTTTCCAGGCTTTTATCGTAATAAATACTCCGCTGCCGACATGACCAATTTCTAGTCACAAGAAAAATTATAATGTTAGTTTAATTACAATACTTGTTACTATTACATTCGTACATAACCTGCTCATCACGATTGTTGTTTCCGATGTTTTTATTATTTTTTAAATTTTCTTTTAATGTCTTTACTTCATTCAGTAACTCTTTCAGAAAGAATTTTCAGAGATGTCTTCTCTAAAATATCACATAAAAATTATTTATTATTATCCAATAAATTTTTGTCGTAACTATTTGCGGAATACTAGACTGTATTGTAATATCTAACCTTTATTTATAGGGCTTTTAGATGTCGATGGTAGGTTTCGAGTCTTATCTGTATCACTTTCCGCTTCGCTCGTCTCACTGAACAATGGAGAGTTAAGAGAGTTTGCCTTTTTTTGCTATGAAAATAATAATTGCTTAATACAGATTTTAGAAAATTACATTAGAGTTATTTTTAGATGAGTTTGTAAAGAACATTATGTTTTACTGTAGTAAATGCCAAAAAAAACGTAAGATATTTTAAATAATTTGTATATTTATTTGATGTGTTTATTACATTTTAATAAATGTTAGTTAGAATGTTTGTAAATAAATAATATTATCAAATTAATGCAATATTTTTTGAGAATACTAAAGCTAATGATTTTAAATAATTTTGTTGATTGACAGTGTTACGATTTTTATGTTTTTCGTAATGCAATTTTTATCAGGATCTGGAGTTGTAAGGGATGATTCTCGGTAGCTGAGAATCGTTTTTGGGATCTTCCGCATAAAGGGGATCGACACCCCAAGTGACGAAATACTGGCGAATTTAGTAATGATAACTTTATTTTGACTTATGGAAATTCCAACTTCAGGTCGTTCAGATCGTCCGGGTATATAAATACTAAGTCCGGTATTGATTCGCGGAGAGTCGCGGATTAATGTATCGCGAAGCTTCTAAGTCTCGTGCGCGAGATCCTTTCGGTGTTGTTCACGATGCGACTCTAACGGAGATGTTCACTGAGTCAATCGCGGGGCGACTCTGCACCGAGATCTTCACGGCGTCAATCGCGGGGCGACTCTAATGGAGATCTTCGCTTGATCATACGCGGGGCGACTCTGCACCGAGATCTTCACTCGATCATTAACGGGGCGACTCTGCACCGAGATCGTCACTCGATCATTAACGGGGCGACTCTGATTTCGGGCAATGCGATTGCCCTTTTTATATGGTAGATGTCGATGAGATCATCGTCCTTTTTGATGGACACCTGCACTTGTTGTTTGCCACGTGCCATCTTCCACGAATCGCTCACCCCTTTTGACTTATCGGTAACCTTGGCGATTCGGGGAACGTGTGCTATTGTGTGCGTGTGTGAGTCACAATCTTAAGGATTATGTTACTTCGAGCTTCGGCGTGGCACATTCTTTTCTTGATCGTTTGGGCTTGCAGCTAGAGGAACCCGTGGTTCCCAGTGTAAGTTACAGCACGTGTCCAATATATGTGCGACGCCGAATCGGGCTCTTCGGTGTGTGTGTGTGTCTTGTCGATCTTACAAAGACAAGTATTGTCTATGTTACGATTGCTATGTGCGTAGCCAGCATCCGTAACACGCCAGGGGTTGAAAAAATTGACGACCCACCGTCAATCAATGGTCGTACAAAAAATTAATACGCAACTTAAATTATACGCGTGACCTTCAGTTGGCTATTGTTAGTAAGAAAAATTTTACATTATTGTCTTATTGGGTCATCTTATACATTCCAAAGTATCTTAATCTATGGTTAGTGATACATTTTTCTTATATATATATATATATATATATATATATATATATATATATATATATATATATATATATATATATATATATATTTATATGCGCTTGCTTAGGCGTTCGTATTGAATTTCTTATAAAATGACATGTTATGACGCATCCCGTAGTGTGCATACATAAAAAAGTCCGCTGTAGCCCTATGGCGCCTCCTTGTCTCGTTTGGACGCCGGGCTAGCCGTAACGTGGTCTGTGTTCAGAAGTCTATTTATATCTTACATACACACTTGACACTACACATCACTAACACTGCTATTATGCTATTGCGCATTATGTTGTCTATGGCGTTGTAAAAATGCATTTCTGAGTTTTGCTACTCCATGGAGATTTCACTGTTGACATTTCCATGGAACAACCAAACATGACGATTGTTGTGAATACTTCTATGTATCATAATTGAACAGATTTATGTGAATTATAATTGAAACACTTATGTGTATTATAATTGGTATAATCCTTGAAACACCTATGTTTAGTATAATTGAAATGCTTATTGAAATACTTATTGATACATTTATGTGTATTATAATTGAAATATTCATTGAAATACCTATGTATATTATAATTGAAAAACTTGTTGAAACACTTATGTGTATTATAATTGGAATATTCATTGAAACACCTATGTTTAGTATAATTGAAATGCTTATTGAAATACTTATTGATACACTTATGTGTATTATAATTGAAATACTTATTGATATACCTATGTATATTATGATTGAAAAACTTATATGATTGATATGTATGAATGAAATTTCCAAAAAAATTTGGTTTGAATATTATCTCTAATGGTTAAGTTTTTTAAAGAACAAAAAATCTTATATACGCAGAACTTCTATATCATCTTGTTCACGTATTCTTAATATAATCATGTCCTAATGACCGTTTGATATAAGAAAAAAAAAAATTTTTATTTTCGTATAACAAATGGCACATACAGACGTTCACTTTGTTAAGGCTGATTTTGGATATCTGCGTTTCGCAGCAAATTTTTATATCCTGGGTTATTTGGTGTATTTAAAAAAAATGTCCAAAATTTATATTTAGTACATCAATTGTGTGTCGATGTATTGAGGAGAAAAGTGGAAGGATGAAGATCATAAGAAAATGCGTGCGCGAGTTACTCCTATGCTGCACTTGGGCCTTTCCGGCTTATTCTCTTCTTCTCTCTCTTAAGTGTGAGGCCCACTCTAGGGGTTTCGCTTTCCTCGCGTATCGCATCTTTCGATAATGTTTTACTGGCAATGTAACTTGAGAGTTTCAAGTGTTTATATGATTCTTTCGCTTTTCTACACGATCCGTGTGGTCCTAGGACAATAGGGATTCTGTTCTAGAAATGGCTTGTTTCAACAGATTTTATCTTTCCACTAAACAAGTGTGGATTGCTTCAGTATCGATAGTTGCATTTTCGTCTTCTTACTTTTCGATCTCGTTTTCAGTTCTTATTGTGCTTTCTAAGATGATGCGTCGACTGGTGTGTTCAGAGTGGATTATAGTGCCTACCGAATCATCGGAGCTCCTCTGCGTTCCGATTTCTTCTGTAAGTGAGAGAGAGTTTTTCTTTGAAAAAAAAATAAAAAATGTTTAGTGAAAATTTAACAAGTGTTTTCTATTTGTTCTTCGTCGTTTATGATTCTTCCCGTGCGTTCCGGGGGAGGCGTTGGTGCCCTCCCGGCGTCGTGGTGTTGTTTCAGTGCTTGTATTATACTGTTCTGAAATCGTCAGCTTATAT
Source organism: Trichopria drosophilae (assembly GCA_030407085.1). Classification (NCBI taxonomy): domain Eukaryota; kingdom Metazoa; phylum Arthropoda; class Insecta; order Hymenoptera; family Diapriidae; genus Trichopria; species Trichopria drosophilae. The sequence continues at coordinate 116,647,931 of CM059583.1, forward strand.
CTGGTCCACGGATTCTGTGATTGTATAACGGAGGAATGATGGTAAATTCTAAAGATGCGTAAAAATGTAGTGGATCCTTTCATTTCTCCAATGTTCCGAGTATGTGTATCTTTACGTGTGGGGTAGTCGGTTATCCACTTTTTTATGTTTAATATATATTTTTCTCTATCTTATATTAATATTGTATAAACAAATATCCATCAACTTTTTATATTTTTTTTTGTATCATTATCGTTGGTGTATATATTTTTCTACGTCTTATTTTAATTTTCTATAGACAAATATCCGTTAATTTTTTATTTATATTTTTTTTGTATCATTATCGTATATATCTTTTTTCCACATCTTTTTTTAATTTCCTATAGACAAATATCCATCAACGGGTCATGGTTCTTTTTTACTTTATCAATGTGTACTATTTTGTTTTTTCGCGCATTGATACGTAATTTTATATTTCGTGAGCCACATATTTCAATAATTTCATAGGGTCCAGTGTATTCGTCGTCTACCTTGCCCTTCCGGGGTTCTTTTAATAATAATACCATTTCACCTTCGCGAAAATGGAAAATATTCAATTTTTGATCATAATATTTTTTCGACCGATGTTTCATTTGTGAGAGATTCATCGCGGCTAACGTCCGTGCTTCCGTGATTCTCTCGGTCAATTCTGCCAAATAATCGTCGTATGTAATGAGCTTCTCGCGGGTGGCGTGTGCACTTGGCAATCGTGCGTTTGTCCCATATACAAGCTCGTGTGGCGAGTAGTTTGTCCCTTCGTGAACACTCGTGTTGTATGAAAACATGGCGAATGAAAGCCAAATGTCCCAATCGCTACGTTTCTCGACAAAATTCTTTAGGTAGTCGAGCATCACCTGGTGACTCCTTTCTAGGCTTCCGTTGCTTTGCGGGTGGTAAGCAGATGTCACGAATGTTTTAATTCTAAAAATGTTCGCAAATTCTTTCATGATCTTTGCGATAAAGCAACGACCTTGGTCGGTAAGAATAGATATAGGGGCTCCAAAACTGCAAATAAAATGTTCTGCAAACGCCTTCGCGACTTCTACTGCTGATGCCTCCGCTAGCGGAATTCCAAGGGAGTATTTCGTGAGTAGGTCTTGTATGGTTAATACATACTGATTTCCACTCTCAGTGATATCTGCTGGTCCCCATATATCAAGGGCCACTTTGTCAAATGCGTTTCGTGGTGTGTCTGTAATGACCATTGGTAATCGTGTTTTTACGCGTACGAGTTTTTTCCTTTGACATCCGGCACATCTTTTTACGTATTCCGTGACGTCACTTTTCATGTTTCGCCAAAAAAAAGGCATTCTTACATATTGATGGTGACCGTTTGGAGTCGAAAACGCAGTTTTATGTGCATCTCGCTCATCCATCATTATCTGATGGAACCCAGATTTAAGGTCGAGAGTTGTAAAATACACGGACTGACCTAATTGGTCCAAAACGTCAGTAATATTCGGAATAGGATAAGCATCCCCAATTGTTTTCTCATTGAGATCGCGAAAATCGATAACTAAACGCCATCGCTTTTCGCCGTTAGGACCTGGTTTCTTAGGGGCAACCCAAGCTGGAGAGTCATATGGAGAGCAGGACGGTTTAATCAGTCCTGCCTCGAGCTGCTCGTCCACTTGTCGCTGCATTTCGGTTTTTATAGCAGGTGGGTGCCGGAAACGTTTAGCGCGTATCGGCACATCATTTGTGGTATAAATGCGGTATTTGAATGCGGAAGTCGCGCCTAATGGTTCCCCTGGTAGGTGAAACATGTGAGCGTAGTCGTGAACGAGATTCTCCACATGTTTTCTTTCCTCGTCCGACAAGCCGTCCACATTTATCCGCTTGAAAACATCGTTATTTCTCTGTTTATCATGTCCCATAGCCACTTGTATTTTTGCGTGATTTTGTTTTTTCCGATTATTTTCGTAATTCTTAAGATCCTGCATGGTTTTTATAACATTATTTTCTCTTTGTATATTTTCTGCTACTTCGCATTCTTCCAGTTCAATTTGTGGGACTGTAAATTTTATTTCATAGTCGTTCGTATTTATGACATACAGATATGCGTATCCATCGCGATTTTTTACTAGGGCATTACCAAAAAATAAACCACTGCAGATGTTGACTTTTGGTACAAATCCGAAGTCTAAGTTGTTTAGAACTTCTACGCGAACTACTCTGCGACTTCTTGGCGAAATCTGTATGAATTCTTCATTAATAAATGGGATTATATCATTTCTTATATGTACGCAATCTTGTTCGTAATCGATTTTTGCTCCGAGAGTTCGGAAAAAAGGATTTCCCATGATTCCATCTTCATCGATAGGGAAGTCATCTCTGACTATTTGTAACTCTATAATTTCATCATTAAATTGTACTTGTGCACATCCTAGCGTACCGATTATTCCTTTGCCGATTCCGCTTAAATCTAATTTGATATCCTGATCGGGGTACAGATCTCGACGTAATTTACTCAGTTTTATAAGATTTATTTCTGCTCCGGAGTCAACCAAGAATATTCCGTTTCCGTAATGCAGATCGGGGCTAGAAATGTCTATTCGTGGGCATTCTGAAAAACTAACATGCCCGAAATGGACTCTGGCCGTTCCGCTTTTACGGCGCGCATTTTCCGAGTGGAATTTTTGTCTCGGGCGTCGCTCGACATTGCTGGTTGCTGTCGAGCGCCCCTGGAGTTTAAATGATTGTGATTTTGGCTGTAAGATGAAATGTTTTCTCGTTTATCGGTGTCTTGATTATTCCCGTATTTATTTCTCTGCCATCTATCATTAGTCTGATGAGACGAATGATAATTTCCCGAGAACGAACGGTTTCCAGAAAAATTTGGGAGGTTTTCCCTATTTCGGTCATTCTGGAATTTCAATTCGTCCCGGCGATCGTTATTAAAAAAAGTTTGGTTATTTTCTGCAAACCTATTTTTTGACCTATCCTGAAATTTTCCTTCCGAAATCTTTTTTTTCACGCCGTTTCTAAAAAGACATGTTTCACTGCCGTGACCTATTCGCTGGCAAAACTCGCATTTTCGTTGATTAAATCTTTGCGCGGGACAGTTATCTCTGGTGTGACCTATGCGATCGCACCAAGTGCAATGTCTCTGCATGTCCTGGGTATCGAAATTCCTATTTTTTAGAGTTCGGCATTGTTTTCGAGAGTGCCCTATTCTATTACAATAACTACATTGAATGTCGTTATAATTTTGCCATTCAGAATCGATTTCATAACGTCCTGGCCGGTCCAAATAGTTATGCTGATATTGCGGACCTTTCGAAACGAAATGAGCAGACGCTTGATAATATCTTTCTCCGCGACCTCCTAGCATAGGATCGGATCCTGCGTCTTTCGCGCTGTATTTTTCAGTTAGTTTTCTAGCGTGTTCTACGGCAGCCTCGAGCGTATCTGGATTCAACTGCGTGAGGCGTACTTCCATAGGGCCTTTCGCGCAGTAAATGAAATGGTCCTTTCCGTCACGATTTGCCAAAGTTAATAATCTCTGACCGGCAACTGCGTCAAAATCTCTCGACGAGTTTATGGCTTTCTCGAGAGCTCGGTAATCACGTAATAAACGATAACCAAAATCTTCTAAACTTTCGCGGGGTCCGGGGTAAGTATTTTTTAATCCCGCTAGCAACTTGAGCGGATCACTAGAGATGCCGTAGGCAGATTTTAGATCGGCCAGAAAGGCTTCTACTGTCGCGTATGTCGAAATTTTTTCGCAAAAAATTTTTGCTTTCCCGATAAGCTTTTTTCTCATCATATGTAGGTAAATCCGGGTTTCGTCGGCCGATAATAATCCGAATCCATCGCGACACGCACTTTCGAAGTCTGAGAATTTTTTGCGGGTGCCGTCAAATTCTGGCACACTGCTCACTGCTTCCGCAATTGGTGGTGCTCGTGCTACCACATATACCGTACCTGCGGGGGCCACTTGGTGGCTACCGCTTGTCGTTATTCCGCTTTTATAGTCCGCCATTTTTTGTATATTTTTTTTTGAAAGTCGCTATTATTAATTTCTGATTCGCGTTTGTTTTGTATTCAAAATTTCCCTTTTTTTGTTAAAAAATGTTCGCACGATGCAACAAATCGTAAATTTGATAATATTCAAATTTAGTTAAAAGAATATTTGGAAGTTAATTATAACAATATTTCAAGGTTAATTGTGACAGTATTTCAACATTAATTGAATAAGCACTCCAAAATGAATTACAATAGTGTTTCAAAATGAATTGTAATAGTTTTCCTTTTTAAATCAACAATATTTCAAAGTTCATAAAATTCACAACAATCGTTAAATAGTTTACAAATTTTCTCTCTTTTTGTTCGTGAAATTTAAATATGCTTCTGAGCAAAAGATTGATAAATTATTCCAAAGTTTTTTCTTTTTGAGAAAATTTGTACGGAAATGCAAATTTACTTACGCAGCTGCACTCATGAAGTAGACAATCAGCGTCCTCGATGTCTTCTCTGCTCTAGTTGATGCGTTGAGCTTCCTCAAGTTACTGGACAGTCCCTCAGGTTAGTGAAGCGCCCTCGTGAATCTTGAATTGGATAGAGCCTCCTCCGCGTTCTGGAGCAATGAATCCTGGATAGCTGTGTCTCCAAACAGCTCGTGTTCATTCAGAACTTTATTTTACGCGAACCGGACTCCGTTTACCCGTTCTAATTTCCTTGAAAAGTTATTTTTGAAGTTCACCAGTCACTTGCGGATCCCACCGCTGCCACCATTTTTTATGTTACGATTTTTATGTTTTTCGTAATGCAATTTTTATCAGGATCAGGAGTTGTAAGGGATGATTCTTGGTAGCTGAGAATCGTTTTTGGGATCTTCCGCATAAAGGGGATCGACACCCCAAGTGACGAAATACTGGCGAATTTAGTAATGATAACTTTATTTTGACTTATGGAAATTCCAACTTCAGGTCGTACAGATCGTCCGGGTATATAAATACTAAGTCCGGTATTGATTCGCGGAGAGTCGCGGATTAATGTGTCGCGAAGCTTCTAAGTCCCGTGCGCAAGATCCTTTCAGTGTTGTTCACGATGCGACTCTAACGGAGATGTTCACTGCGTCAATCGCGGGGCGACTCTGCACCGAGATATTCACGGCGTCAATCGCGGGGCGACTCTAATGGAGATCTTCTCTTGATCGTACGCGGGGCGACTCTGCACCGAGATCTTCACTCGATCATTAACGGGGCGACTCTGATTTCGGGCAATGCGATTGCCCTTTTTATATGGTAGATGTCGATGAGATCATAGTCCTTTTTGATGGACACCTGCACTTGTTGTTTGCCACGTACCATCTTCCACGAATCGCTCACCCCTTTTGACTTCTCGGTAACCTTGGCGATTCGGGGAACGTGTGCTATTGTGTGCGTGTGTGAGTCACAATCTTAAGGATTGTGTTACTTCGAGCTTCGGCGTGGCACATTCTTTTCTTGACCGTTTGGGCTTGCAGCTAGAGGAACTCGTGGTTCCCAGTGTAAGTTACAGCACGTGTGCAATATATGTGCGACGCCGAATCGGGCTCTTCGGTGTGTGTGTGTGTGTGTCTTGTCGATCTTACAAAGACAAGTATTGTCTATGTTACGATTGCTATGTACGTAGCCAGCATCCGTAACAACAGAAATAATTTCTTGTCATAAGTAAATAATTTTGCACAACTATTAAAATAATATTTACTTTTAACGAAATATTGTAACGTAGGTTTAATATAGTTTAGATTTTGCAAAGATAAGGAATGGTTTGTAAATTTATATAAAATGAACTACATGTCGGATCGTGTAACTCATTTTCTATAATTCTTTTTACCTTATTTGTATTAAATTTGGTTGATTTTTTCAGCGTTACCTTTTTAAATTTAAATTTTATTGGTTACATTTCATCATCAAGATTTTTGTTTCTTTTTTTTTAATTAACGGGCGGAATCACCCTTTTTTACTCAATTGTTACCATATTTTGAATTGTAATATTTTGCGAGAGCTGCAGATCGACTTAGAAAAATGGCGCCATAATTCACATTTGTGTATGAAATGTAGGACTGCAGAAACCTACACCAAGTACAGCGGCGGTCATGAGTCGATTTCCGCCGGATAAACAATACTTTCGAAACGTAAACACAAACAACGTGGCTCGTCTTTCCAACAGCCAACTGCTGCTTGTAAAGCATATTGAAGTTTTGATCGATCAATGATCGAAATTTTTTTTTTTTTTTTTTAATGTTTAAACAATCTAAAATAGCAAAAAAACAACTTCCTACAAAGGAAAAAAGGTTTACATGAGTCCAAAATCGATTACAGACGAATTACATTCCGTCGAAAAATCGATCAAGTTCAGGCGGACGAGGCGTAAATTTTACAAGTCCATAACTTTTGTAAAAATAATTTCTACCAGTTTTAACTAATAGAGGGTATTAATATAACCGTAATTAATCTACCATTAAAAGCATTAAGCTACAGTATGGTCGGAAAGTATTCATTTTCGAACTTGAAGATTGTGAAAAATCGATCAAGAGCGGCCGGATGAGGCGTAAATATTACAAGTCCATAACTTTTGTAAAAATAATTTCTACCAGTTTTAACTAATAGAGGGTATTAATATAACCGTAATTAATCTACCGTTAAAAGGACTAAGCTACAGTATGGTCGGAAAGTGTTTATTTCCGAACTTCTGTCCGGCGAAAAATCGATCAAGTAGAGGCGGACGAGGCGTAAATTTTACAAGTCCATAACTTTTGTAAAAATAATTTCTACCAGTTTTAACTAATAGAGGGTATTAATATAACCGTAATTAATCTACCATTAAAAGCATTAAGCTACAGTATGGTCGGAAAGTATTCATTTTCGAACTTGAAGATTGTGAAAAATCGATCAAGAGCGGCCGGATGAGGCGTAAATATTACAAGTCCATAACTTTTGTAAAAATAATTTCTGCCAGTTTTAACTAATAGAGGGTATTAATATAACCGTAATTAATCTACCGCTAAAAGCATTAAGCTACAGTATGGTCGGAAAGTGTTTATTTCCGAACTTCTGTCCGGCGAAAAATCGATCAAGTAGAGGCGGACGAGGCGTAAATTTTACAAGTCCATAACTTTTGTAAAAATAATTTCTACCAGTTTTAACTAATAGAGGGTATTAATATAACCCTAATTAATCTATCATTAAAAGCATTAAGCTACAGTATAGTCGGAAAGTATTCATTTTCGAACTTGAAGATTGTGAAAAATCGATCAAGAGCGGCCGGATGAGGCGTAAATATTACAAGTTCATAACTTTTGTAAAAATAATTTCTACCAGTTTTAACTAATAGAGGGTATTAATATAACCGTAATTAATCTACCATTAAAAGCAATAAGCTACAGTATGGTCGGAAAGTATTCATTTTCGAACTTGAAGATTGTGAAAAATCGATCAAGAGCGGCCGGATGAGGCGTAAATATTACAAGTTCATAACTTTTGTAAAAATAATTTCTACCAGTTTTAACTAATAGAGGGTATTAATATAACCGTAATTAATCTACCATTAAAAGCAATAAGCTACAGTATGGTCGGAAAGTATTCATTTTCGAACTTGAAGATTGTGAAAAATCGATCAAGAGCGGCCGGATGAGGCGTAAATATTACAAGTTCATAACTTTTGTAAAAATAATTTCTACCAGTTTTAACTAATAGAGGGTATTAATATAACCGTAATTAATCTACCGTTAAAAGGATTAAGCTACAGTATGGTCGGAAAGTGTTTATTTCCGAACTTCTGTCCGGCGAAAAATCGATCAAGTAGAGGCGGACGAGGCGTAAATTTTACAAGTCCATAACTTTTGTAAAAATAATTTCTACCAGTTTTAACTAATAGAGGGTATTAATATAACCGTAATTAATCTACCGTTAAAAGGACTAAGCTACAGTATGGTCGGAAAGTGTTTATTTCCGAACTTCTGTCCGGCGAAAAATCGATCAAGTAGAGGCGGACGAGGCGTAAATTTTACAAGTCCATAACTTTTGTAAAAATAATTTCTACCAGTTTTAACTAATAGAGGGTATTAATATAACCGTAATTAATCTACCATTAAAAGCATTAAGCTACAGTATGGTCGGAAAGTGTTCATTTTCGAACTTGAAGATTGTGAAAAATCGATCAAGAGCGGCCGGATGAGGCGTAAATATTACAAGTTCATAACTTTTGTAAAAATAATTTCTACCAGTTTTAACTAATAGAGGGTATTAATATAACCGTAATTAATCTACCATTAAAAGCAATAAGCAACAGTATGGTCGGAAAGTATTCATTTTCGAACTTGAAGATTGTGAAAAATCGATCAAGAGCGGCCGGATGAGGCGTAAATATTACAAGTTCATAACTTTTGTAAAAATAATTTCTACCAGTTTTAACTAATAGAGGGTATTAATATAACCGTAATTAATCTACCATTAAAAGCAATAAGCTACAGTATGGTCGGAAAGTATTCATTTTCGAACTTGAAAATTGTGAAAAATCGATCAGGAGCGGCCGGATGAGGCGTAAACATTACAAGTTCATAACTTTTGTAAAAATAATTTCTACCAGTTTTAACTAATAGAGGGTATTAATATAACCGTAATTAATCTACCGTTAAAAGCATTAAGCTACACTATAGTCGGAAAGTATTCATTTTCGAACTTGAAGATTGTGAAAAATCGATCAAGAGCGGCCGGATGAGGCGTAAATATTACAAGTTCATAACTTTTGTAAAAATAATTTCTACCAGTTTTAACTAATAGAGGGTATTAATATAACCGTAATTAATCTACCATTAAAAGCAATAAGCTACAGTATGGTCGGAAAGTATTCATTTTCGAACTTGAAGATTGTGAAAAATCGATCAAGAGCGGCCGGATGAGGCGTAAATATTACAAGTTCATAACTTTTGGAAAAATAATTTCTACCAGTTTTAACTAATAGAGGGTATTAATATAACCGTAATTAATCTACCGTTAAAAGGATTAAGCTACAGTATGGTCGGAAAGTGTTTATTTCCGAACTTCTGTCCGGCGAAAAATCGATCAAGTAGAGGCGGACGAGGCGTAAATTTTACAAGTCCATAACTTTTGTAAAAATAATTTCTACCAGTTTTAACTAATAGAGGGTATTAATATAACCGTAATTAATCTACCGTTAAGAGGATTAAGCTACAGTATGGTCGGAAAGTATTCATTTTCGAACTTGAAGATTGTGAAAAATCGATCAAGAGCGGCCGGATGAGGCGTAAATATTACAAGTTCATAACTTTTGTAAAAATAATTTCTACCAGTTTTAACTAATAGAGGGTATTAATATAACCGTAATTAATCTACCATTAAAAGCATTAAGCTACAGTATGGTCGGAAAGTATTCATTTTCGAACTTGAAGATTGTGAAAAATCGATCAAGAGCGGCCGGATGAGGCGTAAATATTACAAGTTCATAACTTTTGTAAAAATAATTTCTACCAGTTTTAACTAATAGAGGGTATTAATATAACCGTAATTAATCTACCATTAAAAGCATTAAGCTACAGTATGGTCGGAAAGTGTTCATTTTCGAACTTGAAGATTGTGAAAAATCGATCAAGAGCGGCCGGATGAGGCGTAAATATTACAAGTTCATAACTTTTGTAAAAATAATTTCTACCAGTTTTAACTAATAGAGGGTATTAATATAACCGTAATTAATCTACCATTAAAAGCAATAAGCAACAGTATGGTCGGAAAGTATTCATTTTCGAACTTGAAGATTGTGAAAAATCGATCAAGAGCGGCCGGATGAGGCGTAAATATTACAAGTTCATAACTTTTGTAAAAATAATTTCTACCAGTTTTAACTAATAGAGGGTATTAATATAACCGTAATTAATCTACCATTAAAAGCATTAAGCTACAGTATGGTCGGAAAGTATTCATTTTCGAACTTGAAGATTGTGAAAAATCGATCAAGAGCGGCCGGATGAGGCGTAAATATTACAAGTCCATAACTTTTGTAAAAATAATTTCTACCAATTTTAACTAATAGAGGGTATTAATATAACCGTAATTAATCTACCGTTAAAAGGATTAAGCTACAGTATGGTCGGAAAGTATTCATTTTCGAACTTGAAGATTGTGAAAAATCGATCAAGAGCGGCCGGATGAGGCGTAAATATTACAAGTCCATAACTTTTGTAAAAATAATTTCTACCAATTTTAACTAATAGAGGGTATTAATATAACCGTAATTAATCTACCGTTAAAAGGATTAAGCTACAGTATGGTCGGAAAGTATTCATTTTCGAACTTGAAGATTGTGAAAAATCGATCAAGAGCGGCCGGATGAGGCGTAAATATTACAAGTTCATAACTTTTGTAAAAATAATTTCTACCAGTTTTAACTAATAGAGGGTATTAATATAACCGTAATTAATCTACCGTTAAAAGGATTAAGCTACAGTATGGTCGGAAAGTGTTTATTTCCGAACTTCTGTCCGGCGAAAAATCGATCAAGTAGAGGCGGACGAGGCGTAAATTTTACAAGTCCATAACTTTTGTAAAAATAATTTCTACCAGTTTTAACTAATAGAGGGTATTAATATAACCGTAATTAAACTACCGTTAAAAGCATTAAGCTACAGTATGGTCGGAAAGTGTTCATTTTCGAACTTGAAGATTGTGAAAAATCGATCAAGAGCGGCCGGATGAGGCGTAAATATTACAAGTTCATAACTTTTGTAAAAATAATTTCTACCAGTTTTAACTAATAGAGGGTATTAATATAACCGTAATTAATCTACCATTAAAAGCAATAAGCTACAGTATGGTCGGAAAGTATTCATTTTCGAACTTGAAGATTGTGAAAAATCGATCAAGAGCGGCCGGATGAGGCGTAAATATTACAAGTTCATAACTTTTGTAAAAATAATTTCTACCAGTTTTAACTAATAGAGGGTATTAATATAACCGTAATTAATCTACCATTAAAAGCAATAAGCTACAGTATGGTCGGAAAGTATTCATTTTCGAACTTGAAGATTGTGAAAAATCGATCAGGAGCGGCCGGATGAGGCGTAAACATTACAAGTTCATAACTTTTGTAAAAATAATTTCTACCAGTTTTAACTAATAGAGGGTATTAATATAACCGTAATTAATCTACCGTTAAAAGCATTAAGCTACAGTATGGTCGGAAAGTGTTTATTTCCGAACTTCTGTCCGGCGAAAAATCGATCAAGTAGAGGCGGACGAGGCGTAAATTTTACAAGTTCATAACTTTTGGAAAAATAATTTCTACCAGTTTTAACTAATAGAGGGTATTAATATAACCGTAATTAATCTACCGTTAAAAGGATTAAGCTACAGTGTGGTCGGAAAGTGTTTATTTCCGATCTTCTGTCCGGCGAAAAATCGATCAAGTAGAGGCGGACGAGGCGTAAATTTTACAAGTCCATAACTTTTGTAAAAATAATTTCTACCAGTTTTAACTAATAGAGGGTATTAATATAACCGTAATTAATCTACCATTAAAAGCATTAAGCTACAGTATGGTCGGAAAGTATTCATTTTCGAACTTGAAGATTGTGAAAAATCGATCAAGAGCGGCCGGATGAGGCGTAAATATTACAAGTTCATAACTTTTGTAAAAATAATTTCTACCAGTTTTAACTAATAGAGGGTATTAATATAACCGTAATTAATCTACCGTTAAAAGCATTAAGCTACAGTATGGTCGGAAAGTATTCATTTTCGAACTTGAAGATTGTGAAAAATCGATCAAGAGCGGCCGGATGAGGCGTAAATATTACAAGTTCATAACTTTTGTAAAAATAATTTCTACCAGTTTTAACTAATAGAGGGTATTAATATAACCGTAATTAATCTACCATTAAAAGCATTAAGCTACAGTATGGTCGGAAAGTATTCATTTTCGAACTTGAAGATTGTGAAAAATCGATCAAGAGCGGCCGGATGAGGCGTAAATATTACAAGTCCATAACTTTTGTAAAAATAATTTCTACCAATTTTAACTAATAGAGGGTATTAATATAACCGTAATTAATCTACCGTTAAAAGCATTAAGCTACAGTATGGTCGGAAAGTATTCATTTTCGAACTTGAAGATTGTGAAAAATCGATCAAGAGCGGCCGGATGAGGCGTAAATATTACAAGTCCATAACTTTTGTAAAAATAATTTCTACCAATTTTAACTAATAGAGGGTATTAATATAACCGTAATTAATCTACCATTAAAAGTATTAAGCTACAGTATGGTCGGAAAGTATTCATTTTCGAACTTGAAGATTGTGAAAAATCGATCAAGAGCGGCCGGATGAGGCGTAAATATTACAAGTTCATAACTTTTGGAAAAATAATTTCTACCAGTTTTAACTAATAGAGGGTATTAATATAACCGTAATTAATCTACCGTTAAAAGGATTAAGCTACAGTATGGTCGGAAAGTGTTTATTTCCGAACTTCTGTCCGGCGAAAAATCGATCAAGTAGAGACGGACGAGGCGTAAATTTTACAAGTCCATAACTTTTGTAAAAATAATTTCTACCAGTTTTAACTAATAGAGGGTATTAATATAACCGTAATTAATCTACCATTAAAAGCATTAAGCTACAGTATGGTCGGAAAGTATTCATTTTCGAACTTGAAGATTGTGAAAAATCGATCAAGAGCGGCCGGATGAGGCGTAAATATTACAAGTACATAACTTTTGTAAAAATAATTTCTACCAATTTTAACTAATAGAGGGTATTAATATAACCGTAATTAATCTACCGTTAAGAGGATTAAGCTACAGTATGGTCGGAAAGTATTCATTTTCGAACTTGAAAATTGTGAAAAATCGATCAAGAGCGGCCGGATGAGGCGTAAATATTACAAGTTCATAACTTTTGGAAAAATAATTTCTACCAGTTTTAACTAATAGAGGGTATTAATATAACCGTAATTAATCTACCATTAAAAGCATTAAGCTACAGTATGGTCGGAAAGTATTCATTTTCGAACTTGAAGATTGTGAAAAATCGATCAAGAGCGGCCGGATGAGGCGTAAATATTACAAGTTCATAACTTTTGTAAAAATAATTTCTACCAGTTTTAACTAATAGAGGGTATTAATATAACCGTAATTAATCTACCGTTAAAAGCATTAAGCTACAGTATGGTCGGAAAGTGTTTATTTTCGAACTTGAAGATTGTGAAAAATCGATCAAGTAGAGGCGGATGAGGCGTAAATTTTACAAGTCCATAACTTTTGTAAAAATAATTTCTACCAGTTTTAACTAATAGAGGGTATTAATATAACCGTAATTAATCTACCGTTAAAAGCATTAAGCTACAGTATGGTCGGAAAGTGTTTATTTCCGAACTTCTGTCCGGCGAAAAATCGATCAAGTAGAGGCGGACGAGGCGTAAATTTTACAAGTCCATAACTTTTGTAAAAATAATTTCTACCAGTTTTAACTAATAGAGGGTATTAATATAACCGTAATTAATCTACCATTAAAAGCATTAAGCTACAGTATGGTCGGAAAGTGTTCATTTTCGAACTTGAAGATTGTGAAAAATCGATCAAGAGCGGCCGGATGAGGCGTAAATATTACAAGTTCATAACTTTTGTAAAAATAATTTCTACCAGTTTTAACTAATAGAGGGTATTAATATAACCGTAATTAATCTACCATTAAAAGCATTAAGCTACAGTATGGTCGGAAAGTATTCATTTTCGAACTTGAAGATTGTGAAAAATCGATCAAGAGCGGCCGGATGAGGCGTAAATATTACAAGTTCATAACTTTTGTAAAAATAATTTCTACCAGTTTTAACTAATAGAGGGTATTAATATAACCGTAATTAATCTACCATTAAAAGCATTAAGCTACAGTATGGTCGGAAAGTATTCATTTTCGAACTTGAAGATTGTGAAAAATCGATCAAGAGCGGCCGGATGAGGCGTAAATATTACAAGTCCATAACTTTTGTAAAAATAATTTCTACCAGTTTTAACTAATAGAGGGTATTAATATAACCGTAATTAATCTACCGTTAAAAGGATTAAGCTACAGTATGGTCGGAAAGTGTTTATTTCCGAACTTCTGTCCGGCGAAAAATCGATCAAGTAGAGGCGGACGAGGCGTAAATTTTACAAGTCCATAACTTTTGTAAAAATAATTTCTACCAGTTTTAACTAATAGAGGGTATTAATATAACCGTAATTAATCTACCATTAAAAGCATTAAGCTACAGTATGGTCGGAAAGTATTCATTTTCGAACTTGAAGATTGTGAAAAATCGATCAAGAGCGGCCGGATGAGGCGTAAATATTACAAGTCCATAACTTTTGTAAAAATAATTTCTACCAATTTTAACTAATAGAGGGTATTAATATAACCGTAATTAATCTACCGTTAAAAGGATTAAGCTACAGTATGGTCGGAAAGTGTTTATTTCCGAACTTCTGTCCGGCGAAAAATCGATCAAGTAGAGGCGGACGAGGCGTAAATTTTACAAGTCCATAACTTTTGTAAAAATAATTTCTACCAGTTTTAACTAATAGAGGGTATTAATATAACCGTAATTAATCTACCATTAAAAGCATTAAGCTACAGTATGGTCGGAAAGTATTCATTTTCGAACTTGAAGATTGTGAAAAATCGATCAAGAGCGGCCGGATGAGGCGTAAATATTACAAGTTCATAACTTTTGTAAAAATAATTTCTACCAATTTTAACTAATAGAGTGTATTAATATAACCGTAATTAATCTACCGTTAAAAGTATTTAGCTACAGTATGGTCGGAAAGTATTCATTTTCGAACTTGAAGATTGTGAAAAATCGATCAAGAGCGGCCGGATGAGGCGTAAATATTACAAGTTCATAACTTTTGGAAAAATAATTTCTACCAGTTTTAACTAATAGAGGGTATTAATATAACCGTAATTAATCTACCGTTAAAAGGATTAAGCTACAGTATGGTCGGAAAGTGTTTATTTCCGAACTTCTGTCCGGCGAAAAATCGATCAAGTAGAGGCGGACGAGGCGTAAATTTTACAAGTCCATAACTTTTGTAAAAATAATTTCTACCAGTTTTAACTAATAGAGGGTATTAATATAACCGTAATTAATCTACCATTAAAAGCATTAAGCTACAGTATGGTCGGAAAGTATTCATTTTCGAACTTGAAGATTGTGAAAAATCGATCAGGAGCGGCCGGATGAGGCGTAAACATTACAAGTTCATAACTTTTGTAAAAATAATTTCTACCAGTTTTAACTAATAGAGGGTATTAATATAACCGTAATTAATCTACCGTTAAAAGCATTAAGCTACAGTATGGTCGGAAAGTGTTTATTTCCGAACTTCTGTCCGGCGAAAAATCGATCAAGTAGAGGCGGACGAGGCGTAAATTTTACAAGTCCATAACTTTTGTAAAAATAATTTCTACCAGTTTTAACTAATAGAGGGTATTAATATAACCGTAATTAATCTACCGTTAAAAGGATTAAGCTACAGTATGGTCGGAAAGTGTTTATTTCCGAACTTCTGTCCGGCGAAAAATCGATCAAGTAGAGGCGGACGAGGCGTAAATTTTACAAGTCCATAACTTTTGTAAAAATAATTTCTACCAGTTTTAACTAATAGAGGGTATTAATATAACCGTAATTAATCTACCATTAAAAGCATTAAGCTACAGTATGGTCGGAAAGTATTCATTTTCGAACTTGAAGATTGTGAAAAATCGATCAAGAGCGGCCGGATGAGGCGTAAATATTACAAGTCCATAACTTTTGTAAAAATAATTTCTACCAATTTTAACTAATAGAGGGTATTAATATAACCGTAATTAATCTACCGTTAAGAGGATTAAGCTACAGTATGGTCGGAAAGTATTCATTTTCGAACTTGAAGATTGTGAAAAATCGATCAAGAGCGGCCGGATGAGGCGTAAATATTACAAGTTCATAACTTTTGGAAAAATAATTTCTACCAGTTTTAACTAATAGAGGGTATTAATATAACCGTAATTAATCTACCATTAAAAGCATTAAGCTACAGTATGGTCGGAAAGTATTCATTTTCGAACTTGAAGATTGTGAAAAATCGATCAAGAGCGGCCGGATGAGGCGTAAATATTACAAGTCCATAACTTTTGTAAAAATAATTTCTACCAATTTTAACTAATAGAGGGTATTAATATAACCGTAATTAATCTACCGTTAAAAGGATTAAGCTACAGTATGGTCGGAAAGTGTTTATTTCCGAACTTCTGTCCGGCGAAAAATCGATCAAGTAGAGGCGGACGAGGCGTAAATTTTACAAGTCCATAACTTTTGTAAAAATAATTTCTACCAGTTTTAACTAATAGAGGGTATTAATATAACCGTAATTAATCTACCATTAAAAGCATTAAGCTACAGTATGGTCGGAAAGTATTCATTTTCGAACTTGAAGATTGTGAAAAATCGATCAAGAGCGGCCGGATGAGGCGTAAATATTACAAGTCCATAACTTTTGTAAAAATAATTTCTACCAATTTTAACTAATAGAGGGTATTAATATAACCGTAATTAATCTACCGTTAAAAGGATTAAGCTACAGTATGGTCGGAAAGTGTTTATTTCCGAACTTCTGTCCGGCGAAAAATCGATCAAGTAGAGGCGGACGAGGCGTAAATTTTACAAGTCCATAACTTTTGTAAAAATAATTTCTACCAGTTTTAACTAATAGAGGGTATTAATATAACCGTAATTAATCTACCATTAAAAGCATTAAGCTACAGTATGGTCGGA
The DNA here is from genome assembly GCA_030407085.1 of Trichopria drosophilae. NCBI lineage: Eukaryota > Metazoa > Arthropoda > Insecta > Hymenoptera > Diapriidae > Trichopria > Trichopria drosophilae. The sequence continues at coordinate 116,664,746 of CM059583.1, forward strand.
AAGTATTCATTTTCGAACTTGAAGATTGTGAAAAATCGATCAAGAGCGGCCGGATGAGGCGTAAATATTACAAGTTCATAACTTTTGTAAAAATAATTTCTACCAATTTTAACTAATAGAGTGTATTAATATAACCGTAATTAATCTACCGTTAAAAGTATTTAGCTACAGTATGGTCGGAAAGTATTCATTTTCGAACTTGAAGATTGTGAAAAATCGATCAAGAGCGGCCGGATGAGGCGTAAATATTACAAGTTCATAACTTTTGGAAAAATAATTTCTACCAGTTTTAACTAATAGAGGGTATTAATATAACCGTAATTAATCTACCGTTAAAAGGATTAAGCTACAGTATGGTCGGAAAGTGTTTATTTCCGAACTTCTGTCCGGCGAAAAATCGATCAAGTAGAGGCGGACGAGGCGTTAATTTTACAAGTCCATAACTTTTGTAAAAATAATTTCTACCAGTTTTAACTAATAGAGGGTATTAATATAACCGTAATTAATCTACCATTAAAACCATTAAGCTACAGTATGGTCGGAAAGTATTCATTTTCGAACTTGAAGATTGTGAAAAATCGATCAAGAGCGGCCGGATGAGGCGTAAATATTACAAGTCCATAACTTTTGTAAAAATAATTTCTACCAATTTTAACTAATAGAGGGTATTAATATAACCGTGATTAATCTACCGTTAAAAGGATTAAGCTACAGTATGGTCGGAAAGTGTTTATTTCCGAAATTCTGTCCGGCGAAAAATCGATCAAGTAGAGGCGGACGAGGCGTAAATTTTACAAGTCCATAACTTTTGTAAAAATAATTTCTACCAGTTTTAACTAATAGAGGGTATTAATATAACCGTAGTTAATCTACCATTAAAAGCATTAAGCTACAGTATGGTCGGAAAGTATTCATTTTCGAACTTGAAGATTGTGAAAAATCGATCAAGAGCGGCCGGATGAGGCGTAAATATTACAAGTCCATAACTTTTGTAAAAATAATTTCTACCAATTTTAACTAATAGAGTGTATTAATATAACCGTAATTAATCTACCGTTAAGAGGATTAAGCTACAGTATGGTCGGAAAGTATTCATTTTCGAACTTGAAGATTGTGAAAAATCGATCAAGAGCGGCCGGATGAGGCGTAAATATTACAAGTTCATAACTTTTGGAAAAATAATTTCTACCAGTTTTAACTAATAGAGGGTATTAATATAACCGTAATTAATCTACCATTAAAAGCATTAAGCTACAGTATGGTCGGAAAGTATTCATTTTCGAACTTGAAGATTGTGAAAAATCGATCAAGAGCGGCCGGATGAGGCGTAAATATTACAAGTTCATAACTTTTGTAAAAATAATTTCTACCAATTTTAACTAATAGAGGGTATTAATATAACCGTAATTAATCTACCGTTAAAAGGATTAAGCTACAGTATGGTCGGAAAGTGTTTATTTCCGAACTTCTGTCCGGCGAAAAATCGATCAAGTAGAGGCGGACGAGGCGTAAATTTTACAAGTCCATAACTTTTGTAAAAATAATTTCTACCAGTTTTAACTAATAGAGGGTATTAATATAACCGTAATTAATCTACCATTAAAAGCATTAAGCTACAGTATGGTCGGAAAGTATTCATTTTCGAACTTGAAGATTGTGAAAAATCGATCAAGAGCGGCCGGATGAGGCGTAAATATTACAAGTCCATAACTTTTGTAAAAATAATTTCTACCAGTTTTAACTAATAGAGGGTATTAATATAACCGTAATTAATCTACCATTAAAAGCATTAAGCTACAGTATGGTCGGAAAGTATTCATTTTCGAACTTGAAGATTGTGAAAAATCGATCAAGAGCGGCCGGATGAGGCGTAAATATTACAAGTTCATAACTTTTGGAAAAATAATTTCTACCAGTTTTAACTAATAGAGGGTATTAATATAACCGTAATTAATCTACCGTTAAAAGGATTAAGCTACAGTATGGTCGGAAAGTGTTTATTTCCGAACTTCTGTCCGGCGAAAAATCGATCAAGTAGAGGCGGACGAGGCGTAAATTTTACAAGTCCATAACTTTTGTAAAAATAATTTCTACCAGTTTTAACTAATAGAGGGTATTAATATAACCGTAATTAATCTACCATTAAAAGCATTAAGCTACAGCATTGTCGGAAAGTATTCATTTTCGAACTTGAAGATTGTGAAAAATCGATCAAGAGCGGCCGGATGAGGCGTAAATATTACAAGTCCATAACTTTTGTAAAAATAATTTCTACCAATTTTAACTAATAGAGGGTATTAATATAACCGTAATTAATCTACCGTTAAGAGGATTAAGCTACAGTATGGTCGGAAAGTGTTTATTTCCGAAAAGGATTAAGCTACAGTATGGTCGGAAAGTGTTTATTTCCGAACTTCTGTCCGGCGAAAAATCGATCAAGTAGAGGCGGACGAGGCGTAAATTTTACAAGTCCATAACTTTTGTAAAAATAATTTCTACCAGTTTTAACTAATAGAGGGTATTAATATAACCGTAATTAATCTACCATTAAAAGCATTAAGCTACAGTATGGTCGGAAAGTATTCATTTTCGAACTTGAAGATTGTGAAAAATCGATCAAGAGCGGCCGGATGAGGCGTAAATATTACAAGTCCATAACTTTTGTAAAAATAATTTCTACCAATTTTAACTAATAGAGGGTATTAATATAACCGTAATTAATCTACCGTTAAAAGGATTAAGCTACAGTATGGTCGGAAAGTGTTTATTTCCGAACTTCTGTCCGGCGAAAAATCGATCAAGTAGAGGCGGACGAGGCGTAAATTTTACAAGTCCATAACTTTTGTAAAAATAATTTCTACCAGTTTTAACTAATAGAGGGTATTAATATAACCGTAATTAATCTACCATTAAAAGCATTAAGCTACAGTATGGTCGGAAAGTATTCATTTTCGAACTTGAAGATTGTGAAAAATCGATCAAGAGCGGCCGGATGAGGCGTAAATATTACAAGTTCATAACTTTTGGAAAAATAATTTCTACCAGTTTTAACTAATAGAGGGTATTAATATAATGGTAATTAATCTACCGTTAAAAGGATTAAGCTACAGTATGGTCGGAAAGTGTTTATTTCCGAACTTCTGTCCGGCGAAAAATCGATCAAGTAGAGGCGGACGAGGCGTAAATTTTACAAGTCCATAACTTTTGTAAAAATAATTTCTACCAGTTTTAACTAATAGAGGGTATTAATATAACCGTAATTAATCTACCATTAAAACCATTAAGCTACAGTATGGTCGGAAAGTATTCATTTTCGAACTTGAAGATTGTGAAAAATCGATCAAGAGCGGCCGGATGAGGCGTAAATATTACAAGTCCATAACTTTTGTAAAAATAATTTCTACCAATTTTAACTAATAGAGGGTATTAATATAACCGTGATTAATCTACCGTTAAAAGGATTAAGCTACAGTATGGTCGGAAAGTGTTTATTTCCGAAATTCTGTCCGGCGAAAAATCGATCAAGTAGAGGCGGACGAGGCGTAAATTTTACAAGTCCATAACTTTTGTAAAAATAATTTCTACCAGTTTTAACTAATAGAGGGTATTAATATAACCGTAGTTAATCTACCATTAAAAGCATTAAGCTACAGTATGGTCGGAAAGTATTCATTTTCGAACTTGAAGATTGTGAAAAATCGATCAAGAGCGGCCGGATGAGGCGTAAATATTACAAGTCCATAACTTTTGTAAAAATAATTTCTACCAATTTTAACTAATAGAGTGTATTAATATAACCGTAATTAATCTACCGTTAAAAGTATTTAGCTACAGTATGGTCGGAAAGTATTCATTTTCGAACTTGAAGATTGTGAAAAATCGATCAAGAGCGGCCGGATGAGGCGTAAATATTACAAGTTCATAACTTTTGGAAAAATAATTTCTACCAGTTTTAACTAATAGAGGGTATTAATATAACCGTAATTAATCTACCGTTAAAAGGATTAAGCTACAGTATGGTCGGAAAGTGTTTATTTCCGAACTTCTGTCCGGCGAAAAATCGATCAAGTAGAGGCGGACGAGGCGTAAATTTTACAAGTCCATAACTTTTGTAAAAATAATTTCTACCAGTTTTAACTAATAGAGGGTATTAATATAACCGTAATTAATCTACCATTAAAAGCATTAAGCTACAGTATGGTCGGAAAGTATTCATTTTCGAACTTGAAGATTGTGAAAAATCGATCAAGAGCGGCCGGATGAGGCGTAAATATTACAAGTTCATAACTTTTGTAAAAATAATTTCTACCAGTTTTAACTAATAGAGGGTATTAATATAACCGTAATTAATCTACCATTAAAAGCATTAAGCTACAGTATGGTCGGAAAGTATTCATTTTCGAACTTGAAGATTGTGAAAAATCGATCAAGAGCGGCCGGATGAGGCGTAAATATTACAAGTCCATAACTTTTGTAAAAATAATTTCTACCAGTTTTAACTAATAGAGGGTATTAATATAACCGTAATTAATCTACCGTTAAAAGGATTAAGCTACAGTATGGTCGGAAAGTGTTTATTTCCGAACTTCTGTCCGGCGAAAAATCGATCAAGTAGAGGCGGACGAGGCGTAAATTTTACAAGTCCATAACTTTTGTAAAAATAATTTCTACCAGTTTTAACTAATAGAGGGTATTAATATAACCGTAATTAATCTACCATTAAAAGCATTAAGCTACAGTATGGTCGGAAAGTATTCATTTTCGAACTTGAAGATTGTGAAAAATCGATCAAGAGCGGCCGGATGAGGCGTAAATATTACAAGTCCATAACTTTTGTAAAAATAATTTCTACCAGTTTTAACTAATAGAGGGTATTAATATAACCGTAATTAATCTACCGTTAAAAGGATTAAGCTACAGTATGGTCGGAAAGTGTTTATTTCCGAACTTCTGTCCGGCGAAAAATCGATCAAGTAGAGGCGGACGAGGCGTAAATTTTACAAGTCCATAACTTTTGTAAAAATAATTTCTACCAGTTTTAACTAATAGAGGGTATTAATATAACCGTAATTAATCTACCATTAAAAGCATTAAGCTACAGTATGGTCGGAAAGTATTCATTTTCGAACTTGAAGATTGTGAAAAATCGATCAAGAGCGGCCGGATGAGGCGTAAATATTACAAGTTCATAACTTTTGTAAAAATAATTTCTACCAGTTTTAACTAATAGAGGGTATTAATATAACCGTAATTAATCTACCATTAAAAGCATTAAGCTACAGTATGGTCGGAAAGTATTCATTTTCGAACTTGAAGATTGTGAAAAATCGATCAAGAGCGGCCGGATGAGGCGTAAATATTACAAGTCCATAACTTTTGTAAAAATAATTTCTACCAGTTTTAACTAATAGAGGGTATTAATATAACCGTAATTAATCTACCATTAAAAGCATTAAGCTACAGTATGGTCGGAAAGTATTCATTTTCGAACTTGAAGATTGTGAAAAATCGATCAAGAGCGGCCGGATGAGGCGTAAATATTACAAGTCCATAACTTTTGTAAAAATAATTTCTACCAGTTTTAACTAATAGAGGGTATTAATATAACCGTAATTAATCTACCGTTAAAAGGATTAAGCTACAGTATGGTCGGAAAGTGTTTATTTCCGAACTTCTGTCCGGCGAAAAATCGATCAAGTAGAGGCGGACGAGGCGTAAATTTTACAAGTCCATAACTTTTGTAAAAATAATTTCTACCAGTTTTAACTAATAGAGGGTATTAATATAACCGTAATTAATCTACCATTAAAAGCATTAAGCTACAGTATGGTCGGAAAGTATTCATTTTCGAACTTGAAGATTGTGAAAAATCGATCAAGAGCGGCCGGATGAGGCGTAAATATTACAAGTCCATAACTTTTGTAAAAATAATTTCTACCAGTTTTAACTAATAGAGGGTATTAATATAACCGTAATTAATCTACCGTTAAAAGGATTAAGCTACAGTATGGTCGGAAAGTGTTTATTTCCGAACTTCTGTCCGGCGAAAAATCGATCAAGTAGAGGCGGACGAGGCGTAAATTTTACAAGTCCATAACTTTTGTAAAAATAATTTCTACCAGTTTTAACTAATAGAGGGTATTAATATAACCGTAATTAATCTACCATTAAAAGCATTAAGCTACAGTATGGTCGGAAAGTATTCATTTTCGAACTTGAAGATTGTGAAAAATCGATCAAGAGCGGCCGGATGAGGCGTAAATATTACAAGTCCATAACTTTTGTAAAAATAATTTCTACCAGTTTTAACTAATAGAGGGTATTAATATAACCGTAATTAATCTACCATTAAAAGCATTAAGCTACAGTATGGTCGGAAAGTATTCATTTTCGAACTTGAAGATTGTGAAAAATCGATCAAGAGCGGCCGGATGAGGCGTAAATATTACAAGTCCATAACTTTTGTAAAAATAATTTCTACCAGTTTTAACTAATAGAGGGTATTAATATAACCGTAATTAATCTACCATTAAAAGCATTAAGCTACAGTATGGTCGGAAAGTGTTTATTTCCGAACTTCTGTCCGGCGAAAAATCGATCAAGTAGAGGCGGACGAGGCGTAAATTTTACAAGTCCATAACTTTTGTAAAAATAATTTCTACCAGTTTTAACTAATAGAGGGTATTAATATAACCGTAATTAATCTACCATTAAAAGCATTAAGCTACAGTATGGTCGGAAAGTATTCATTTTCGAACTTGAAGATTGTGAAAAATCGATCAAGAGCGGCCGGATGAGGCGTAAATATTACAAGTCCATAACTTTTGTAAAAATAATTTCTACCAGTTTTAACTAATAGAGGGTATTAATATAACCGTAATTAATCTACCGTTAAAAGCATTAAGCTACAGTATGGTCGGAAAGTGTTTATTTCCGAACTTCTGTCCGGCGAAAAATCGATCAAGTAGAGGCGGACGAGGCGTAAATTTTACAAGTCCATAACTTTTGTAAAAATAATTTCTACCAGTTTTAACTAATAGAGGGTATTAATATAACCGTAATTAATCTACCGTTAAAAGGATTAAGCTACAGTATGGTCGGAAAGTGTTTATTTCCGAACTTCTGTCCGGCGAAAAATCGATCAAGTAGAGGCGGACGAGGCGTAAATTTTACAAGTCCATAACTTTTGTAAAAATAATTTCTACCAGTTTTAACTAATAGAGGGTATTAATATAACCGTAATTAATCTACCATTAAAAGCATTAAGCTACAGTATGGTCGGAAAGTATTCATTTTCGAACTTGAAGATTGTGAAAAATCGATCAAGAGCGGCCGGATGAGGCGTAAATATTACAAGTCCATAACTTTTGTAAAAATAATTTCTACCAATTTTAACTAATAGAGGGTATTAATATAACCGTAATTAATCTACCGTTAAGAGGATTAAGCTACAGTATGGTCGGAAAGTATTCATTTTCGAACTTGAAGATTGTGAAAAATCGATCAAGAGCGGCCGGATGAGGCGTAAATATTACAAGTCCATAACTTTTGTAAAAATAATTTCTACCAGTTTTAACTAATAGAGGGTATTAATATAACCGTAATTAATCTACCATTAAAAGCATTAAGCTACAGTATGGTCGGAAAGTATTCATTTTCGAACTTGAAGATTGTGAAAAATCGATCAAGAGCGGCCGGATGAGGCGTAAATATTACAAGTCCATAACTTTTGTAAAAATAATTTCTACCAATTTTAACTAATAGAGGGTATTAATATAACCGTAATTAATCTACCGTTAAAAGGATTAAGCTACAGTATGGTCGGAAAGTGTTTATTTCCGAACTTCTGTCCGGCGAAAAATCGATCAAGTAGAGGCGGACGAGGCGTAAATTTTACAAGTCCATAACTTTTGTAAAAATAATTTCTACCAGTTTTAACTAATAGAGGGTATTAATATAACCGTAATTAATCTACCATTAAAAGCATTAAGCTACAGTATGGTCGGAAAGTATTCATTTTCGAACTTGAAGATTGTGAAAAATCGATCAAGAGCGGCCGGATGAGGCGTAAATATTACAAGTCCATAACTTTTGTAAAAATAATTTCTACCAATTTTAACTAATAGAGGGTATTAATATAACCGTAATTAATCTACCGTTAAAAGGATTAAGCTACAGTATGGTCGGAAAGTGTTTATTTCCGAACTTCTGTCCGGCGAAAAATCGATCAAGTAGAGGCGGACGAGGCGTAAATTTTACAAGTCCATAACTTTTGTAAAAATAATTTCTACCAGTTTTAACTAATAGAGGGTATTAATATAACCGTAATTAATCTACCATTAAAAGCATTAAGCTACAGTATGGTCGGAAAGTATTCATTTTCGAACTTGAAGATTGTGAAAAATCGATCAAGAGCGGCCGGATGAGGCGTAAATATTACAAGTCCATAACTTTTGTAAAAATAATTTCTACCAATTTTAACTAATAGAGTGTATTAATATAACCGTAATTAATCTACCGTTAAAAGTATTTAGCTACAGTATGGTCGGAAAGTATTCATTTTCGAACTTGAAGATTGTGAAAAATCGATCAAGAGCGGCCGGATGAGGCGTAAATATTACAAGTTCATAACTTTTGGAAAAATAATTTCTACCAGTTTTAACTAATAGAGGGTATTAATATAACCGTAATTAATCTACCGTTAAAAGGATTAAGCTACAGTATGGTCGGAAAGTGTTTATTTCCGAACTTCTGTCCGGCGAAAAATCGATCAAGTAGAGGCGGACGAGGCGTAAATTTTACAAGTCCATAACTTTTGTAAAAATAATTTCTACCAGTTTTAACTAATAGAGGGTATTAATATAACCGTAATTAATTTACCATTAAAAGCATTAAGCTACAGTATGGTCGGAAAGTATTCATTTTCGAACTTGAAGATTGTGAAAAATTGATCAAGAGCGGCCGGATGAGGCGTAAATATTACAAGTCCATAACTTTTGTAAAAATAATTTCTACCAATTTTAACTAATAGAGGGTATTAATATAACTGTAATCCATCTACCGTTAAAAGACCAGTTTTAACTAATAGAGGGTATTAATATAACCGTAATTAATCTACCGTTAAAAGGATTAAGCTACAGTATGGTCGGAAAGTGTTTATTTCCGAACTTCTGTCCGGCGAAAAATCGATCAAGTAGAGGCGGACGAGGCGTAAATTTTACAAGTCCATAACTTTTGTAAAAATAATTTCTACCAGTTTTAACTAATAGAGGGTATTAATATAACCGTAATTAATCTACCATTAAAAGCATTAAGCTACAGTATGGTCGGAAAGTATTCATTTTCGAACTTGAAGATTGTGAAAAATCGATCAAGAGCGGCCGGATGAGGCGTAAATATTACAAGTCCATAACTTTTGTAAAAATAATTTCTACCAATTTTAACTAATAGAGGGTATTAATATAACCGTAATTAATCTACCGTTAAGAGGATTAAGCTACAGTATGGTCGGAAAGTATTCATTTTCGAACTTGAAGATTGTGAAAAATCGATCAAGAGCGGCCGGATGAGGCGTAAATATTACAAGTCCATAACTTTTGTAAAAATAATTTCTACCAGTTTTAACTAATAGAGGGTATTAATATAACCGTAATTAATCTACCATTAAAAGCATTAAGCTACAGTATGGTCGGAAAGTATTCATTTTCGAACTTGAAGATTGTGAAAAATCGATCAAGAGCGGCCGGATGAGGCGTAAATATTACAAGTCCATAACTTTTGTAAAAATAATTTCTACCAGTTTTAACTAATAGAGGGTATTAATATAACCGTAATTAATCTACCGTTAAAAGGATTAAGCTACAGTATGGTCGGAAAGTGTTTATTTCCGAACTTCTGTCCGGCGAAAAATCGATCAAGTAGAGGCGGACGAGGCGTAAATTTTACAAGTCCATAACTTTTGTAAAAATAATTTCTACCAGTTTTAACTAATAGAGGGTATTAATATAACCGTAATTAATCTACCATTAAAAGCATTAAGCTACAGTATGGTCGGAAAGTATTCATTTTCGAACTTGAAGATTGTGAAAAATCGATCAAGAGCGGCCGGATGAGGCGTAAATATTACAAGTCCATAACTTTTGTAAAAATAATTTCTACCAGTTTTAACTAATAGAGGGTATTAATATAACCGTAATTAATCTACCATTAAAAGCATTAAGCTACAGTATGGTCGGAAAGTATTCATTTTCGAACTTGAAGATTGTGAAAAATCGATCAAGAGCGGCCGGATGAGGCGTAAATATTACAAGTCCATAACTTTTGTAAAAATAATTTCTACCAGTTTTAACTAATAGAGGGTATTAATATAACCGTAATTAATCTACCGTTAAAAGGATTAAGCTACAGTATGGTCGGAAAGTGTTTATTTCCGAACTTCTGTCCGGCGAAAAATCGATCAAGTAGAGGCGGACGAGGCGTAAATTTTACAAGTCCATAACTTTTGTAAAAATAATTTCTACTAGTTTTAACTAATAGAGGGTATTAATATAACCGTAATTAATCTACCATTAAAAGCAATAAGCTACAGTATGGTCGGAAAGTATTCATTTTCGAACTTGAAGATTGTGAAATATCGATCAAGAGCGGCCGGATGAGGCGTAAATATTACAAGTTCATAACTTTTGTAAAAATAATTTCTACCAGTTTTAACTAATAGAGGGTATTAATATATCCGTAATTAATCTACCATTAAAAGCAATAAGCTACAGGATGGTCGGAAAGTGTTTATTTCCGAAAAGCATTAAGCTACAGTATGGTCGGAAAGTGTTTATTTCCGAACTTCTGTCCGGCGAAAAATCGATCAAGTAGAGGCGGACGAGGCGTAAATTTTACAAGTTCATAACTTTTGGAAAAATAATTTCTACCAGTTTTAACTAATAGAGGGTATTAATATAACCGTAATTAATCTACCATTAAAAGCAATAAGCTACAGTATGGTCGGAAAGTATTCATTTTCGAACTTGAAGATTGTGAAAAATCGATCAGGAGCGGCCGGATGAGGCGTAAACATTACAAGTTCATAACTTTTGTAAAAATAGTTTCTACCAGTTTTAACTAATAGAGGGTATTAATATAACCGTAATTAATCTACCGTTAAAAGCATTAAGCTACAGTATGGTCGGAAAGTGTTTATTTCCGAACTTCTGTCCGGCGTAAAATCGATCAAGTAGAGGCGGACGAGGCGTAAATTTTACAAGTCCATAACTTTTGTAAAAATAATTTCTACCAGTTTTAACTAATAGAGGGTATTAATATAACCGTAATTAATCTACCATTAAAAGCATTAAGCTACAGTATGGTCGGAAAGTATTCATTTTCGAACTTGAAGATTGTGAAAAATCGATCAAGAGCGGCCGGATGAGGCGTAAATATTACAAGTCCATAACTTTTGTAAAAATAATTTCTACCAGTTTTAACTAATAGAGGGTATTAATATAACCGTAATTAATCTACCGTTAAAAGGATTAAGCTACAGTATGGTCGGAAAGTGTTTATTTCCGAACTTCTGTCCGGCGAAAAATCGATCAAGTAGAGGCGGACGAGGCGTAAATTTTACAAGTCCATAACTTTTGTAAAAATAATTTCTACCAGTTTTAACTAATAGAGGGTATTAATATAACCGTAATTAATCTACCATTAAAAGCATTAAGCTACAGTATGGTCGGAAAGTATTCATTTTCGAACTTGAAGATTGTGAAAAATCGATCAAGAGCGGCCGGATGAGGCGTAAATATTACAAGTCCATAACTTTTGTAAAAATAATTTCTACCAGTTTTAACTAATAGAGGGTATTAATATAACCGTAATTAATCTACCGTTAAAAGGATTAAGCTACAGTATGGTCGGAAAGTGTTTATTTCCGAACTTCTGTCCGGCGAAAAATCGATCAAGTAGAGGCGGACGAGGCGTAAATTTTACAAGTCCATAACTTTTGTAAAAATAATTTCTACCAGTTTTAACTAATAGAGGGTATTAATATAACCGTAATTAATCTACCATTAAAAGCATTAAGCTACAGTATGGTCGGAAAGTATTCATTTTCGAACTTGAAGATTGTGAAAAATCGATCAAGAGCGGCCGGATGAGGCGTAAATATTACAAGTCCATAACTTTTGTAAAAATAATTTCTACCAATTTTAACTAATAGAGGGTATTAATATAACCGTAATTAATCTACCGTTAAGAGGATTAAGCTACAGTATGGTCGGAAAGTATTCATTTTCGAACTTGAAGATTGTGAAAAATCGATCAAGAGCGGCCGGATGAGGCGTAAATATTACAAGTCCATAACTTTTGTAAAAATAATTTCTACCAGTTTTAACTAATAGAGGGTATTAATATAACCGTAATTAATCTACCGCTAAAAGCATTAAGCTACAGTATGGTCGGAAAGTGTTTATTTCCGAACTTCTGTCCGGCGAAAAATCGATCAAGTAGAGGCGGACGAGGCGTAAATTTTACAAGTCCATAACTTTTGTAAAAATAATTTCTACCAGTTTTAACTAATAGAGGGTATTAATATAACCGTAATTAATCTACCATTAAAAGCATTAAGCTACAGTATGGTCGGAAAGTATTCATTTTCGAACTTGAAGATTGTGAAAAATCGATCAAGAGCGGCCGGATGAGGCGTAAATATTACAAGTCCATAACTTTTGTAAAAATAATTTCTACCAGTTTTAACTAATAGAGGGTATTAATATAACCGTAATTAATCTACCATTAAAAGCATTAAGCTACAGTATGGTCGGAAAGTATTCATTTTCGAACTTGAAGATTGTGAAAAATCGATCAAGAGCGGCCGGATGAGGCGTAAATATTACAAGTCCATAACTTTTGTAAAAATAATTTCTACCAATTTTAACTAATAGAGGGTATTAATATAACCGTAATTAATCTACCGTTAAAAGGATTAAGCTACAGTATGGTCGGAAAGTGTTTATTTCCGAACTTCTGTCCGGCGAAAAATCGATCAAGTAGAGGCGGACGAGGCGTAAATTTTACAAGTCCATAACTTTTGTAAAAATAATTTCTACCAGTTTTAACTAATAGAGGGTATTAATATAACCGTAATTAATCTACCATTAAAAGCATTAAGCTACAGTATGGTCGGAAAGTATTCATTTTCGAACTTGAAGATTGTGAAAAATCGATCAAGAGCGGCCGGATGAGGCGTAAATATTACAAGTCCATAACTTTTGTAAAAATAATTTCTACCAGTTTTAACTAATAGAGGGTATTAATATAACCGTAATTAATCTACCGTTAAAAGCATTAAGCTACAGTATGGTCGGAAAGTGTTCATTTTCGAACTTGAAGATTGTGAAAAATCGATCAAGAGCGGCCGGATGAGGCGTAAATATTACAAGTCCATAACTTTTGTAAAAATAATTTCTACCAGTTTTAACTAATAGAGGGTATTAATATAACCGTAATTAATCTACCGTTAAAAGGATTAAGCTACAGTATGGTCGGAAAGTGTTTATTTCCGAACTTCTGTCCGGCGAAAAATCGATCAAGTAGAGGCGGACGAGGCGTAAATTTTACAAGTCCATAACTTTTGTAAAAATAATTTCTACCAGTTTTAACTAATAGAGGGTATTAATATAACCGTAATTAATCTACCATTAAAAGCATTAAGCTACAGTATGGTCGGAAAGTATTCATTTTCGAACTTGAAGATTGTGAAAAATCGATCAAGAGCGGCCGGATGAGGCGTAAATATTACAAGTCCATAACTTTTGTAAAAATAATTTCTACCAATTTTAACTAATAGAGGGTATTAATATAACCGTAATTAATCTACCGTTAAAAGGATTAAGCTACAGTATGGTCGGAAAGTGTTTATTTCCGAACTTCTGTCCGGCGAAAAATCGATCAAGTAGAGGCGGACGAGGCGTAAATTTTACAAGTCCATAACTTTTGTAAAAATAATTTCTACCAGTTTTAACTAATAGAGGGTATTAATATAACCGTAATTAATCTACCATTAAAAGCATTAAGCTACAGTATGGTCGGAAAGTATTCATTTTCGAACTTGAAGATTGTGAAAAATCGATCAAGAGCGGCCGGATGAGGCGTAAATATTACAAGTCCATAACTTTTGTAAAAATAATTTCTACCAATTTTAACTAATAGAGGGTATTAATATAACCGTAATTAATCTACCGTTAAAAGGATTAAGCTACAGTATGTCCCCCCCCCCCCCCCACCCCCCCACCCCCCCCCCCCCCCACCCCCCCCCCCCCCACTCCACCACTCGCCCCCCCCCACCCCCCCCCCCCCCCTCCCCCACCCCCCCCCCCCTCCCCCCCCCCCCCCCCCCCCCCCCCCCCTCCACCCCCACCCCACCCCCCCCCCCCCCCCCCCCACCCCCCCCCCCCCCCACCCCCCCCCCCCCCCCCCCCACCCCCTCCCCACACCTCCCCACCCCCACCCCCCCACCCCCCCCCCCCCCCCCGCCCACCCCCCCCCCACCCCCCCCACCCCCCCCCCCCCCCCACCCCCCCCCCCCCCCCCCCCCCCCCCCCCCCCCCACACCCCCACCCCCCCCCCCCCACCCCCCCCCCCCCCACCCCCCCCCCCCCCCCACCCCCCCCCCCCCCCACCCCACCCCACCCCCACCCCCCACCCACCCCACCCCCCCCCCCCCCCCCCCCCCACCCCCACCCCACCCCCCCCCACCCCCACCCCCCCCCTCCCCCACCCCCCCCCCCCCCCAATTGGGTTTTTTTTTTTCTTTGTTGTTTGAGGGTTAAGGTATTTTGGTATTGGGAGTTAGGGGTTTTTTTTAGTATGGGGTTAGTGTTAGGGTGGGTTGTGTAGTTGTGTTGTGGTTTTGTGTTGAGTATGTTTGGATTAGTGGTGGGTTTTTGGAAATTTTTGAGTGATTGTGTTGATAGTGAGTTTGTGTTATTGGATGTTAGGGTTTTGTTGGGAGTAATGGGTTAGTTTTTTGGTTGTGTTAAGTTTTGGTGAGTAATGGTTTGATGTGAGTTATGTTGTATTTGGGGGATGGGGTTAGGTGTGATGATTGTAAATAGTTGTGGTATTGAATGTTAGGGGGTTTTGTTGGGAGTAATGGGGTTAGTTGTTGTGTGTTTGTTAAGGTTGGTTGAGTAAGGTTTTTATGGTTAGTATGTGTTTGGGGGGGAAGGTTAGGAAGAGGTTTTTGAGTGATGTTTATTAGTTTGGGGTATTGAATGTTAGGGGGTTTTTGTTGGGAGTAATGGGGTTAGTTGTTGTGGTTGTGTTAAGTTGGTTGAGTAATGGTTTTGGTTAGTATGTGTTTGGGGGGGTGTGGATTAGGGGGGGTTTTTTATGATTGTTATTTGTGTATTGGATGTTAGGGGTTTTTGTGGGATAATTGGGGTTAGTTGTATGTGTTGTGTTAAGTTGGTTGAGAATTTTTGGTTAGTATGTGGATTTGGGGGGTGGGAAGGTTAGGAGGAAATTTTTGAGTGATTGTTAGGGTATTAGTTTGGGGTATTGAATGATTAGGGGGTTTTTGTTGGGAGTAATGGGGTTAGTTGTTGTGTTGTGTTAAGTGGTTGAGTAAGTTTAGGTTAGTATTGGATTTGGGGATGGGGATTAGGTTTGGGTTTTTGATGATTTGAAATGTAGTTTGGGTATTGGATGAGGGGGGGGTTTTTGTTGGGAGTAATGGGGTTAGTTGTGTGGTTGGTTAAGTTGGTTGAGTAAGGTTTTGGTGGTTAGTATGTGGTTTTGGGTGGGATTAGGTTTGGGGTTTTTGATGATTTAGTGGGTAGTTTGTGGGGAGTTAGGGGGGGGGGTTATGGGTTAGTTGTTGTGTTGTGTTAAGTTGGTTGAGTAATGGTTTATGGTTATATGGGGGTTGGGGTGGGATTTTGGTTAGGATGTAGTTGGTTTGAGGAGGATGATTGAGGATTGGTATATTGTGTATTGGAATGTTAGGGGGTTTTTGTTGGGAGTAATGGGGTTAGTTGTTGTGGTTTGTTAAGTTGGTTGAGTAATGGTTTTTGGTTAGTATTGGGGAGTTGGGGGGTGGGATAGGAGGAAATTTTGATGATTGTTATATGGAGTTTGTGGTATTGGAATGTTAGGGGGGTTTTTGTTGGGAGTAATGGGTTAGTTGTGTTGTGGGTTTGTTGTTTGAGTTTTAGTATGGTTGGATGGGGAGTATGGTTAGGGTTTTATGATTTATTGAGTTTGTTGATGGGGGGGGTTAATGGGGGTGGGTTATTGTGTTATGGTGAGTAAGGGTTGTGTTAGTTGATTTGGATGTTGGGTGGGTTTTTTATGAGGGGGGTATTTTGTTTGGGGGTTTGTTGGAGTAATGGGGTTAGTTTGTTGGGTTGTTAAGTTGGTTGAGTAAGGTTTGATTGTTAGTATGTGGATTTGGGATGGATTGGTTTGGGTTTTGATGATTAAATGTAGGTTTGGTATTTTGTTAGGGGGTTTTGGGAGTAATGGGGTTAGTGTTGGTTAATTTAGTAATGGTTTTGATGTTAGTAGTGTGGGTTTTGGTTTTGTGTGTAGTTGGGTGGGATTGTTGAGTAAGGTTTTGTGTATGGGGTGGGGTGTTTTGTTGTGTTGATTGTTTGGTTTGGGGTGGTGAGTAATGGGTGATGTATTGTTAAGTTGGTTGTAATGGTTTTTGGTTAGTATGTTGTGGGGAGGGTGTTTTGGGGTTTGATTTTTTGTGAGTTTTGGTATTGGATTTTAGGGGTGGTTTTGTTGGAGTGAGTAATTGGGTTAGTTTTGTGTTGTTAGTTTGGTTGAGTAATGATTTTAGTTATATGTGATTTGTGATGGGGGTTATGTTTGGGTTTTTGATGATGTTGAGTTGTGGTATTGAATGTTAGGGGTTTTTTGGGATAATGGGTTAGTTGTTGGTGTGTTAAGTTGGTTGAGTAAGGTTTTTGTTAGTATGTGGGATTTGTGGATGGGGGGATTAGTTGTGGTTTTTGATGATTTAATGTGAGTTTGGGTATTGGAATGTTAGGGGTTTTTGTTGGGAGTAATGGGTTAGTTGTTGGTGTTGGTGTTAAGTTGTTGAGTAATGGTTTTATGTATGTGGGAGTTTGGGGATGGGAGTTAGGTTTGGGTTGAGGTGATTTAAATGTAGTTTGTGGTATTGGAATGTTAGGGGGTTTTGTTGGGAGTAATGGGTTTAGTTGTGTGGTTGTGTTAAGTTGGTTGATAATGGTTTTATGGTTAGATATGTGAAGTTTTGGATGGGATTAGGTTTGGGTTTTTTGATTTAAATGTTAGTTGTATTGAATGTAGGGGTTTGTTGGAGGGGGGTGTGGTGTTTGTGTTGGTTGTGTAATTTGTTATGTGGTTTGGGTTGGGGTGGGTTTGGGGTTTTTATTTTGAGGAGTAGGTTGTGGTATTGAATGTTAGGGGGTTTTTGTTGGAGTAATTGGGGTTAGTTGTTTTGGTTGTGTTAATTGTTTAATTATGGTTAGATGTGATTTTATGGAGTAGTTTGGTTGAGGGTATAGTTTGGGGGTGAATTAGGGGGTTTTTGTGATTGAATGGGTTAGTTTGTTTGTATTGAGTAATTTAGTGGTTAGTTGTTGGGGGGTGTGGGGTGGTGGTTGTTTGGATGTTATGGTTTTGTGGTTGAATGGGTTTTTTATATGTGGGTTTTGGGGGATTTGTGTTTGTGGTGGATTTGGTTTGGGTTGTGAGTTAGATGGGTGTTTTTGGGGTGTGGGGTTTGGGGTTGGGGTGAGGGGGTTGGGTATGATTGTGGTGGGTTTGGGGGGGTTTGATGTTAGGGTTTGTGGTATTGGAGTTAGGGGTTTTTTGGGAGTAATGGGGTAGTTGTTGTATTTTTAAAGTTTTAGAGTAGTAAGTTTTGATGGTAGTATGAGAGTTTGTGATGTGAGTTATGTTTGGGTTTTTTGATGATTGAAATGTAGTTTGTGTATTGGATGTTAGTGGGGTTTTTGTTGGAGGGAGTAATGGGGTTAGTTGTTGTGGATTGTTAAGTTGGTTGAGTAAAGTTTGTGTTATTAAGTGGATTTGTGGTGGAAGTTATGAGGGAAATTTTTGATGATTGGTTATAATGATTTTGTTGGTATTTAAAGTAATGGTGTTTTTGTAGTGATAAAGGGTTGATAGTTTATGGTATTTGTTGTTAAGGATGGTATATTAAATGTTTTGATGTTAGAGTATGGAGGATTTTTGAAAATGTATTAGTGTTGTATTGATTATTTGTGATAGAAAATGGTGAGTATGTTGTATAGTAATGTATATGGGGATTTTTTGGGCATTAATGGGGTTAGTTTTGTTTTATATGTTAATTTTGGTTGATTCAGGTTTTATGGTAATATTTGATTAAGGTGTGGGAATTTGTAGGAAAGTTTTTGAGTGATTATTAGATAGTTTGGGGTATTGGAATTAAGTTGGGGTTTTGTTGGGAGTAATGGGGGTTATTGTTGTTTGTTGTGATAAGGTTTGTTGAGTAATTTTTATTAAGTTATTAGGTTGAGGATTGGGTGGATTGGGATTAGGTATGGGTATTTTTGAGTGATTTAGAATTGTAGTTTTTGGTATTGTAGTTAGGGGGTTTTTGTTGTGAGTTAATTGGTATTTAGTTTAGTATTGGTTTTTTAAGTTAGTTGAGTAATGTTTTGGTAGAATGGTTAATATGTGGATGGATTTAGGGTTTTGGTATTTTATGATAAAAATGTAGGTTTGTGGTATTGGGATGTTAGTGGGTTTTTGTTGGGGGTGTAGAGTAATGTGGTTAGTTGTAGTGGTAGTGATAAGGTGGTTGAGTAATTGTTTTATGGTTGAGTATGTGGGGGGGGATTGGGGGTGAGATTGTGAGGTTAGGGGTTAGGGGGGTTTTTTGAGTGATTTAAATGGGGTAGGTTTGTGGTATTGAATTTTAGGGGATTTGTTTGGAGTGAATTTGGGTTATGTTGTTTGTGTTGTGTTAGGTTAGAAGAGTAAGGGTTTTGTGTTAGTATTATTTGGGTGGATTTTTGGTTTAGTATGGGGTGAGATTAGGGGTGGGAATTTAGGAGGAAATTTTTTTGGAGTGATGGTGTGGGGGGATTATGGGAGTTGGGGTATGGGAATGTTAGGGGTTTTGGGTGGGAGTAATGGGGTTAGTTGTTGGTGGTTTGTGTTAAAGTTGGTAGTATAAAGATTTTATGGTGAGTATTTGTGATTTGGTGGATGGGTATTAGGGGTTTGGGGTTTTTGAGTGATTTAAATTAGTTAGTTTGTGGTATTGAAATTGTGAAGGGGGGGGTTTTTGGTTTGGGAGTAATTGGGGTTAGTTGGTTTTGGTTGTGTTAAGGGTTGGTTGAGTAATGGTTTTATGGTTAGTAGGGGTGGGGAGGTTTTGTGGATTGGGTGGGTTAGGTTGTGGAGGAAATTTTTTGAGTTATGTTAGAATGTAGGTTTGGGGTATGGAAGTTAGTGGGGTTTTTGTTGGGAGTTAATGGGGGTTAGTTGTGGTTGGGTGTGGTTGTGTTAAGTGGTTGTTGATACAGGGGGGGGTTTTTTATGGTTAGTATGGTGGGGATTGTTGATGGGTAGGAAGTTAGAGGGTTTTGGTTTTTGGAGGTGATTTAAGGATGTAGTTTAGGGTTTGGGTATTGGATGTGAGGGGGGTTTTTGTTTTTTGGGAGTAATGGGGTTAGTTGTGTGGGGTGGTTGTGTTAAGGTTGGGTTTGAGTAAATGGTTTTATGGGTTGATATGGTAGGATTTGTTGGGATGGGGAAGTTAGGGTTGTGGGTTTTTGAGTGATTTGAGTAAGGGTGGTAGTTTTGTGGTTATTGAATGTTAGGGGTTTTTTTGTGGGAAGTAATGGTGTTAGTGTGTTGGGTGGTTGTGTTTGTTAAGGGTTGTGTTGAGTAGTAATGTTTTAATTTTGAGTTATGGGTTGGGAGGTTTTGTGGATAGGAAGTATTAGGTTTGGGTTTTTAGTGATTGGTGTGGGAATGTAGTTTGTTTGGGTAGTGAATGTTAGTGGTGGGTTTTTGTTGGGGATTAATGGGTGGTTTAGTTATTGTGTTGTTGTGTAAGGATGGTTGAGTAAGTGAGTTTTTGATGGTTGAGTATGGTGGGAAGGTTTTGTTGAGGATGGAGGGGGGGGGGTAGGTGTTGTGGGGATGTTTAGTGATTGTAGGGGGAGGGGTTGTGGAGGTTTGTGGTAGTGAATGATTAGGGGGTTTTTGTTTGGAGATAATATGGGTTTAGTTGTTAGGGTGGTAGTGTATAAGGGTTGGTTTGAGTAAGGTTTTTGGTAGAGTATGTAGGGGGATTTTTGGGGAATGGATTTAGGTTTGGTTTTTGAGGTGATTTTAGAATGTGAGGTTGTGTATTGGGATGTTAGGGGGGGGTTTTTGTTGGGGAGTTAATTGGGGTTTATTGTGTGGTGTGGTTGTGTTAAAGGTTGGTTGAGTTAAGGTTTTGGGGGGTGGTTAAGTATGGTGGGGAGTTTGGGGGTGGAATTATGAGGAAAAATTTTTGAGTGATTGTTATGGGAGGTATTTAGTTTTGGTATTGAATGTTAGGGGTTTTTGTTGGGAGTAATGGGTTAGTTGTGTGTGTTTTGTGGTGAAAGGGGTTTTTTTGATAAATGGTTTTAGGTAGAGTAATGTGGGAGGGTTATGTGGAATGGGGAAGGTTAGGGATGGAAGGTTTTTTTTGGGGGGTTTTTTTAGGTTATTTAATTGGAGTAGAGGAGTAATGTGTGTATTAGGTAATGTTAGTGGGGGGTTTTGTGTGAGTGGGAGTAATTGGGGTTAAGTTGTTGTGGATTGGTGGTGTTAAGGTTGGTTGATGTAATGGTTTGATTTTGATAGTATGTGGATTTGGTGTGATGTTTGAGTTAGGTTTGTGTGGTTATTTAGGTGATGTGAGGAAGTGTGAGTTTGTTGTATTGGATTGTTAGGGGGTTTTTGTGTGGGAGTTAAATGGGGGTTAGTTGTTGTGGTTTTGTAGTGTTAAGATGTTAGAGTAATGGTTTTATGGTTGTTGAGTATAAGGATTTGTGAATGGGAAGTTTGTATGGTTGGAGTTATTTGTGATTTGAAATGTGGTGAGTAGAGGGAGGTTTGTGGTATTGAATTTAGGTGTTTTTTGTTGGAGTAATTGGGGGTTAGTTGTTTGTGTGATGTTTAAGTTGGTTGAGTAAGGTGTTTTTGTAGATATTATGGTGAGTTTGGGGGGTGGGAATTTGGAGTGAAAGTTTTTGAGTGAATGTTGGAGGTAGTGAGGTTTGGGGTATTTGAATGTTAGGGGGGTTTTTGTTGGGAGTAAATGGGTGTTATAGTGTTTTGGGGGGTTGGTGTATAGGGTTTGGTTGATTAATGGTTTTGATTGTAATATGTTGGGAGTTAGTGATGGTGAGTTAAGGGTTGTGGGGGGTTATTTTATGAATAAGGAAGGTGTTGGCATTTTTGTTTGGTATATTAAATGTTAGGGTGGTTTTGTTGGGTGTTAAAGGGGGTATTAGTGTGTAGTGTTAGTGTTAGGTATTGGTGAGTAATTGGGTTTAATGGTTTAGTATGTGGAAGGGTTTGGTTGATGGGGAGGTCAGGGGTTGGTTGGGGGGTTTTTGATGATTTAAATGTGGTGGGAGTTTGTGGTATTGAATGTTAGGGTTTTTTGTTGGGAGTAATTGGGGTTAGTTGTTGTGGTGTGGTTGTGTTAAGGTTGTTGAGTAATATTGGTGGTTGGATATGGTGGGAGGTTTGGGGGTGGGAAGGTTTGGAGGTAAATTTTTTGAATGATGGGATATAGGTAAAGTTTGGGTTATTGAATGTTAGAGGGGGGGTTTTTGTTGGTAGTAAATGGGGTTTAGTTGTTGTGGTTGTGTTAAGTTTGGTTGAGTAATGTTTTGATGAGTTAGTATTATTTGTTGGGAGGTTTGGGATTAGGGGTTGTTAGGTTTGGGTTTATGAGGTGGATTTCGGAAATGGTGGGGAGTTTGTGATTGATGATGTAAGGGGTTTTGTTGGGAGTAATTGGGGTTAGTTTTTTGTGGTGGTTGATTAAAGTTGGTTGATTTAAGGTTATGGATGGTGAGTTATGGTGGATGTGGGGTGATTGGGAGTTAGGGTTTGGGGGTTTTGAGGTGATATTTAAAGGTGGTGGAGTTTGTGTATTGGATGTTAGGGTGTTTTTGTTGGTAGTAATGGTGTTAGTTGTTGGGTGTTGTTGTGTAAGTATTGTTGAGTAAGGGTTTTGTGGTAGTATATGTGGATTTGTGTGGGGGGGGAATTTAGTAGGGAAGAGTTTTTGAGGTTATTGTTATGAGTAGTAGTTGGGGGTATTGGAATGTTAGGGGGGTTTTTGTTGGAGTAATGGGGTTAGGTGTGTGTGGTGGTGTTTAAGTTGTTTGAGTAATGTTTTTATGGTTGTAGTATGGTTGATTTGGGGAGGGGATTAGGTTAGGATGAAGGCATGGTTTTGAATGATTGGATGGAGGTAAATTGGAGGTTTGTGTGTATTTAATGTTAGGGGTTTTTTTGTTGGGAGTAATTGGGGTTAGTTGAGTGGGTGTGTTGTGTTAAGGTTGGTTGAGTAAGGTTTGATGGTTAAGTATGTTGGGGGGGAGGGGTTTGGGGTGGGAATTAGGGTGGTGAGGAAATTTTGATGTGATTGTTTATATAGTTTGGGGTATTTGTGGATGAGGGATGATTAGGGGGTTTATTGTTGGGAGTAATGGGTGGTTTTTGTGTGGTGGTTGTTTTAAGGTTGGTTGATTAATGGTTTTATGGTTTATTATGTTGGCAGTATTTGTTGATGGGAGGTTAGTTGGTTTGGTTTTTGAGGTGCATTTAAATGTAGGGTTTGTGGAGTATTTGATGAGGGATTTTTAGGGTGTTTTTTGTTTTGAGTAATTGGGGTTAAGTGTTGGTGGTTTTTTTAAGGTTGGTTGAGTACGGTTTTGAAGTTTAGTATTGGGGGAGTTAGGGGTGGATGGAAGGGGGGGTTAGGTTTTTGGAGTTTTTGAGTATGTGATATTGTAGGTTGTATTGGGGTATTTGACTGTGAGGGTTTTTGTTGGGAGTAATGGGGTTTCTTGTGTGGTGTGGTTGTGTTAAGTTGGGAGTAAGGTTATTTATGGTTGAGTATGGTGGAGTTTTGGTTGGATGTGGATTAGGGTTGTGGGTTTTTTGAGGTGATTGTGAGAATGGAGGAGGTTTGTGTATTTGTATGTTAGGTGGGTTTTTGTGGGAGTCAATGGGATTAGTTTAGTGGGGTGGTTTTTTAAGGTGGTTGAGTAAGGTTTTGAGGTTAGTAAGGTATTTGTGGAATGGTATTAGTTTTGGTTTTGTGTGATTTATATGTAGTTTGTGGTATTAGGATGTTAGGGGTTTTTGTTGGAGTTAATGGGTTTAGTTGTTGGTGTTGTGTTAAGTTGGTTGAGTAATGGTTTATGTTATTAAGTGGATTTGGTGGATGGGGAGTTGGTTTGGTGTTATATATGTGAGAGAGATTATTATTATTATTGTGTGTTTTTGTTTGATTAATTAGGGTGTATTAGGATGATTTTTGGTTCTAGGAATAATGTAAGGGAGTTGAGGGTTGGGTTGGTGGTAGGTTGGTTGTAAGATGGTGGTTTTAGGTTTATTGGGAATTTGGTTTAGGGGTTGTTGTAAAAGATAAAAAGAGGTGTGTGGGAATGGGGATGGATTTTGTATGTATGGGAAGTAATGTAGTTGAGTTTAAGAGGTTAGTTGTCGGAAGGGGTGTTGTTGTAAAGAGTGTTGGTATTTGGGTTTTTGGGGGTATTTTGGTTGGTAGGATTTGGTGTAGAATAATAAAAAGAGTTAGTGGGGGATAATTGAGGATTGGATTATGTTGTAGGAATAATGTAGTAGGTTAGGGGTTGGTTGGTTTGGTTAGTTGTTGTAAAGAGTGTGTTTTGTTTTTGGTGGGTATTTTGGGTGTTAGGTTTTGGGTAAGATGAAAAGAGGATGGGGATATTGGATTGGAGTTTTGTTGTAGTGAATAATTTTAGTAGGTTGAAGAGTTAGTGGTTGGTAGGTGGTTTAAAGAGTGTAGTTTGGTTTTGGTGGGGTATTTTGGGTTTAGGGTTGTGGGTAAAGATGAAAAAAGAGGTATGTGGGATATTGAGAATGGAGTTTTGGTTGTAGGGAATAATTTAGAAGGTTGAGGGTTGGTTGGTTGGTAGGTGTGGTTTAAAGAGTGGTGTTTTAGTTTTTGGGTATTTTGTGTAGGGTTTTGGGTAGAAGAGAAGAAGTAGGTGATGGAGGGAAGTATTTTGATTTGTTTATAGGGAAGTAATGTAGGTAGTTGAAGGGTAATTGGTTGTGGTAGTGTGGTTGTAAAAGTGGTGGTTTTGGGGGTTTTTGGTATTTTGGTGTAGGGTTTTGGTACAATGAAAAAAGAGGTATTGGGATATGAGGATTGTTATTTTGTTGTATGGGAATAATGAGTAGGTTGGAGGGTTGGGTTGTTGTAGGTGGGTTTAAAGAGTGTGGTTTTATGTTTGTGGGGGTATTTTGGGTGGTAGGGTTTTGGTAAAAGAAGAAGATAGTGATGGGAAATATTTGGAAATGTTTAAGGGAATATTAGTAGGTTAAGGGTTAGTTGGTTGGTAGGTGTTTGTAATAGTGTGTTTTAGTTTTGGTGGGAATTTTGGTTTAGGGTTTGGTAGAAGATAAAAAGAGTGAGTGTGGGATATTGAGATTTGATTTTGTTTAGGGGAATTAATTATGTAGGTTTGTAGGGTTAGTTGGTTGGTAGGTGTTATTAAGTGGTGGGTTTTGGGTTTTGGTGGGTATTTGGTGTAGGGTGTGGGTAAAGATAAAAAAGGTGAGGATTGGGATATTGTAGTAATGGGATTTTGGTTTAGGGAAGTAATGTAGGTGAGGTTAGTGGTGGTTGTTAGTAGTTGGTTGTAAAAGGGTGGTTTTAGGTTTTGTGGGGGTATTTTGGTTTAGGGTTTTGGGTAAAGAGAAGATAGTAGTGATGGGATTATATTGGGATTTGTTTAAAGGGGAAGTAATGTAGGTAAAAAGTTGAAGGGGTTATGTGGTTGATAGGTGTGGTTTAAATAGTGTGGTTTTTGGTTTTGTGGGGGTATTTGGTGTAGGTTGTGGGTAAAGATGAAGAAAAAAGGTGTGGGGGATATTGAGATTGGATTTGTTGTAGTGAATAATTAGTAGTTGGGGTTTGTTGGTTGGTAGGTGTGTTTGTAAAGAGTGGTGGTTTTAGGGGGTTTTGGTGGGGGAATTTGGTGTAGGGTTGTGGGTAAAGATGAAAGAGAGGTGATGGGGGATATTAGATTGGAGTTTGTTTGTAGGGAATAATTAGGGTAGTTAGGGGTTGGTTGGTTGGTAGTGTGGTTGTAAAGATTGGTGGTTTTAGGTGTTGGTGTGGTATTTTGGTTGGTATGTTTTGTAGAAGAAGAATAAGATATTGATGGGGAAATTTTGGGAGTTTGTTTATAGTGAAGTAATTAGTGATGTTGAAGGGTTAGTTGGTGGTAGGTGTGGTTGTAAAGAGTGTGGTTTTGGTTTTGTGGGGTATTTTGTGTAGGGTTTGGGTAAATGAAAAAGAGGGTGATTGGGGATATTTGAGGATTGGATTTTGTGTAGGAAGGTAATGTAGTAGGTTGAAGGGTTGGTTGGTTGGTAGTGTGGTTGTAAAAAGTGTGGTTTTAGGTGTTTGGGAGGAATTTTGGGTTTAGGGTTGTGGGTAAAGATAAAAAGTAGGTGATAAGGGGGATATTGGGGGATTGATTTTGTTGTATGGAATAATGTAGGTAGTAAGTTAGTTGGTTGGTAGGTGTGTTGTAAAAGTGTGGTTATTGGGTTTGGTTGGGTATTTTGTGGTAGGGTTGTGGTTAAGATAAAAAAAGGTGATGGATATTAGGATTGGTATTTTGTGAGGAATAATGTATTAGGTTAGGGGGTTGGTTGGTTGTTAGGGTGTGGTTGTAAAGAGTGGTGTTTTTAGGTTTTGGTGGGGTATTTTGTGTATGGTTTTGGGTTAGAAGAGAAGAAGAGTATGGTTAGTGTGGAGGAATATTTGGAGGTTTGTTTATAGGAATAATTAGTAGGTTTAAGGGTTATTTTTTGGTAATTGGTTGGTATGTAAAATTGGTGTTGGTATAAATGTTTTGAGGGGTAAATTTTTTATTAACTAGGTATGTTTTATAAAGAGAAAAAAGGTGAGTGGGGATTTGAGATTGGAATTTGTTGTATGAAGTAATTTAGGTAATTTTTAGGGTTAGGTTTGGTGGTAGGGGTGGTTTTATAGAGTGGTGGATTAGTGTTTTGTTGGGGGTTTTTGGTTGGAGGATTTGGTAAATAATGAAAAAGAGTTGGAATGGGGAGATGAGATTTGGATTTTGTTTATGGATAATGTAGGTAGTTGGAATGGGTTTGTTGGTTAGTAGGGTTTGGTTGAAAGAGAGGTGGTTTTATTGTTTGGTGGGGGTTATTTTTGTGTAGGTTTGTGGTTAAAATGAAAAAAATTTGATTGGGATATTGATAAGGTAGTTAGGGGTTTTATTGTAAAAATGTAGGGTTGATGATGGTGGTTGTTGGTTGGTAGGGTGTGTGAGTTAAAGATTTGTGGTTTTAGTTTATTGTTGGGGAATTTGGTTTAGGGTTGTGGGTTAAGATGAAGAAGATTGATGTGTGAAATTGTATATTGGAATTTGTTGTATGGGAAGTAATGTAGGTAGGTTGATGTTGGGTTTGGTTGGTAGTGTGGTTGTAAAATTTGTTAGGGGTTTTTGTGGGTAATTTAGTTGTTAGGTAGTGGGTAAAGAGAGAATAAGTTAGTGGGGATATAGATTAATGGATTTTTGGATTATGTAAGTAATTAATGTTGAGTTATGATTGATTGGTTTGTTACGTACGTGTTATTTTATTGTAAATATAATTAGTAAATAGGGTTGTTTGGTGGTGTTAAAATTGTTTGGACGTGTTATATGGTATATAAAATATTAGGGTGAATGTGGGAAGATGATATTTTAGGATTTTTTATAGGGTAATTATGTAGGGTAGATGAATGGGTTAGGTTGTGTTAAAGTGTTGGTTGTCAATAGTGGTTTAAATGTAGTTTTTGTGGGGAAAATATGTAGTGAAGTGTTATATTTTACGACTAATACCCATATTGACAAGTTGTAAATTTATTATTGTTAATTTGTTTAGTTGAAGTAATGTCTGGTTGAGGAATATTTTATGTTGTTATTAAGGTTAGGTTGTAAGAGTGAGTAATTAGGTTAATTGTGTGTTGGGTAAATATTGTGTTTGGAAGGTTATTTTTGGTAACCTAGAAAATAATAGGGTAGATTGGTAAAGAAATTGAGTTTGTATATATGGAAGGTAATGAATGGTATTTGAAAGTTGAGTTTGATTATAGTAAGTAAAAATGAATTTTAATAGTAAAAGGTATGGATTTCTGGGTTTGGTTTAAAGATTGTTGTTTTTTGTTTAGGTGGTGTTATTTAGGTATGTAGGGTTTATATTGTAAAGAATAAGAAAATATGGATTGTTTGATATTGAGATAGGAGTTTTTATGTAGGTGAAGTAATTTAGGTATGTTGAGGTGGTTTGTTTTTTGTTAGTTTGTTGTTGTAAAAGAGTGTTGGTATTAGTTTTAGTTGGGGGGAATTTTGGTTTTGGTTGGTTTAGAATATGAAGAAGAAGGTGATGGGGGATATGTGGATTGGATTTTGTTTAGTAAATAATGTAGGTAGGTTAAGAGGTTAGTTGTTGGTAGTGTGTTTGTAAAGAGTTTTGGATTTGGTTTTTTGTGGGGTATTTTGGTTGTAGGGTTGATTGGTAAAAGATGAAAAAGAGGTGATTGGGGATATTGAGATTGGATTTGCTTGATTAAGTAATGTAGGTAGGTTGCGGGTTGGGTTGGTTGTTAGGTTTGTTGTAAAGAATGTGAGTTTTTATGTTTTGGTTGGGTTTTTTGGTGTAGGTTTTGGGTAAAGAGAAGAAGAGTAGTGATTGGGGAAATATTTGGAGGTTTGTTTAAATGGAAGTAATTAGGTAGGTTGAAGGGGTTAGGTTGGTGGTATGTGTGGTTGTTAAGAGTGGTTTTTGGTTTTGGTGGGGTATTTTGGTGTAGGGGTTGTGGAGAATATGAAAAAGAGGTGATGGGATATTGATGATTGGAGTTTTGTTGTAGGAATAATGTAGGTAGGTTAGGGGTTAGTTGGGTTGGTAGGGTTGTTGTAAAGAGTGTGGTTTTAGGTTTTGGTGGGGGTATTATGGTGTATGGTTTTGGGTAAAAAGAAGAGTAGGTGAGGGTGGGGAAATATTTGGATTTGTTTATAGGGAAATTATTATAGTAGTTGAAGGGTTAGAGTGGTTGGTAGGGTTTGTTTTAAAGAGGTGGTTTTAGTTTTGGTGGGGGAATTTTTGGTTAGGGTTGTGGGTAAAGATGAAAAGAGAGGTAGGGGTGGGGGATATGAGGATGGATTTTGTTTTAGTGAATAATTTATATAGTTTGTATGGTTAGATGGTTGGTAGGTTTGTTTTAAATATTGTTGGTTTTTGTTGTTTGTGGTGTCTTTTGTGTATTAGTGGTTTTGAAAAGATTTAAGAAAAGAGGTGATGTGGAATATTTAGGATTGTGATTTTGTTGTAGGAAAAATGTAGGTAGGTTGAGGGTTGGTTGGTTAGTAGGTGTTTTATTAAAGAGTGGTGGTTTTATGTTTTGTTGGGGTATTTTGTGTAGGGTTTGGTAGAAGAGGAAAAAGTTGGGAGAGGGGTGGGGGAGAAGGTATTTGGGTATATTTGTTTTATAGGGAATAATGTAGGTAGTTGAAGTGTATTAGTTGGTTATATGTTGTGGGTAAAATGTGTGTTTGGGTTTTGTTGGGGTATTTTGTGGTAGGTTTTGGGTAAAGATGAGAAAAAAGGTGATGGGGGATATTGAGGATGGATTTGGTTGTATGGAATAATTTATTAGTTGGGGGTTGGGTGGTTGTTGGGAGTTGGTTGTAAAGAGGTGGTTTTAGGTTTTGGTGGGGGTATTTTGTGTAGGGGTATTGTTAAAGAAAAAGAGTAGGTGATGGGGAAAGGGTATTTGGATTGGTTTATATGGTAATATTTATTATGTTTAAGGTTAGGTTGTTTGTTAGGGGTGTGTTGTAAAGATGTGGTTTGGTTGGTGGGGGTATTTTTGTGTAGGGTTTGTAAAGATGAAAAAGAGTAGGTGAGTGGGGATATTGAGGATTGATTTTTGTAGGGAATAATGTTAGTAGTTTAGGGGTTGGTTGGTTGGTAGGTGTGTTTAAAAGTGTGGTTTTAGGGTTTTTGGTGGGGAATTTTGGTGTTAGTTTGTTGTAAAGAGAAAAGAGGTGATGTGGGATATTGATATTGGGATTTGTTGTAGGTGAATAATTTATGTAGTTGAAGAGGTTAGTTGTTGGAGTGTTGTTGTAAAGATTTGGTTTTTGGTTTTTTGGGGTATTTTGGTTATGGGTTTGGTTGAAAGAAGAAATAGGTGATGGGGAAATATTGGATTTTTTAATGGAATAATGTAGGTAGGTTGAAGGGGGTAGTTGGTTTGTAGGTGTGGTTTGTAAAAGTGTTGGTTTAGTTTGGTGGGGAACTTTTGGTGTTAGGTTGTGGTAAAGATGAAGAAAAGAGGGGTGATGTGGGGATATTGAGGATTGTTTTTGTTGTAGTGAATAATGTATGTAGTTTTAGGTGTTTATGTGGTTGTAGGTTGGTTGTATAAGTGTGGTTTTGGGTTTTGGTGGGGGTATTTTAGGTGGAGGTTTGGGTAAAATAAATGAGATGATGGGGGGATATGAGGATTGGAGTTTGTTGTAGGAATAATGTAGAGGTTGAGGGGTTGGTGGTTAGTATGGTGTGTTGTAAAGAGTGGTGGTTTTAGGTTTTGGTGGGGTTATTTTGTTGTAGGGTTTTGGGTAAAGGAAAGAGTATATGGGGGAAATATTTGGATTTTCTATAGGGAATAATGTAGGTAGGTTGAAGGTTAGTTGGTTATAGGGTGTGTTGTAAAGAGTGGTGTTTTGGTTTTGGTGGGGGTATTTTTGTAGATTGGTAAAGATGAAGAAAAGTGATGGGAATATTGAGATTGGATTTTGTGTAGGAATAATGTAGTAGGTTGAAGGGTTTGTGGTTGGTAGTGTGGTTGTAAAGATTGGGTTTTAATTTTGGTGGGATATTTTGGGTAGGTTTTGTTAAGAGAAGAAGATAGGTGATGGGGAAATATTTGGATTGTTTAGAGGAATAATTGTAGTGTAAGGTGTTAGTTGGTGGTAGGTTTTGTTTTAAAGAGTGTGTTTTGGGTTTTGGTGGGGTATTTGGTGTAGGGTTGTGGTAAAATGAAATAGAGGTGATGGGGGATATTGAGGATGGATTTTGTTAGGAAGAATGTAGGGTAGGTTGGGGTTGGTTGGTTTGTATGTGTGGTAGTAAAGAGTGTGGTTTTATGTTTTGGTGGGGGATTTTGGTGTATGTTTAGGGTAAAAGAGAAAAGATAGGTGATTGTGGAAAGTATTTGGATTTGTTATAGTGAATAATTTAGGTGAGGTTGAAGGGTTAGGTTGTTGGTAGGTGTTGTTGTAAAGAGTGGTGGTTTTGGGTTTTTGGGGGGTATTTTGTTAGGTTGTGGGTAGAAGATAAAAAGAGGTGATTGGGGATATAGAATTGGATTTTGTTAGGGAATAATTTAGGTAGGTTGAGGTTTGGTTGGTTGGTAGGTGTGGGTTAAAGAGTGGTGTTTTAGGTTTATGGTGGGAATTTTGGTGTTAGGGTTTGGTGAAAGAGAAAAAAGGTAATGGGGATATTGGTGTATTGGATTTTGTTGTCGGGAATAATAGGTGGAGTAAAGAGTTAGTTGGTTGGTAGGTGGGTTGTGCAAAGATGTGGTGGTTTTGGGTTTTGTGGGGGTATTTTGTTAGGTAGGTGTGGTAAAATTGATAAAAGAGGGTAGGGGGATATTGAGATTGGATTTTGTTGTAGGGAAGTAATGTTGGTAGGTTGAGGGTTGGTTGTTGGTAGTGTGTTTTAAAGAGTGGTGGTTTAGGTTTTGGTGGGGTATTTTGTGTAGGTTTGGTAAAGAGGAAAAGAGTAGGGTGATGGGGAAAGTATTTGGATTTGTTTATAGGGAATAATGTAGGTAGTTGAAGGGTGTTATGTGGTAGGTGGTTGTAAAGAGTGGTGGTTTTAGGTTTTGTTGGGGAATTTTGTGTAGGTTTGTTAAAGATGAAAAAGAGGTGAGGAGGGGATATGAAGATTGGGATTTTGTTGTAGGAAGGTAATGTAGGTAATTTGTAGGGTTAGTTTTTGGTAGGTGTGTTTATAAGTGGTTTGGGTTTTGGTGGGTATTTTGGTTGTAGGGTTTGTGTAAAGATGAAAAGGAGAGTAAGGTGGTGGGAATATTGAGGATTGATTTTTTGTAGGAAGTAATGTAGGTAGGTTGAGGGGTTGGTTGGTTTAGTAGGGTGTGTTGTAAAGATGGTGGTTTTAGGTTTTGGTGGGGTAATTTGTGGTAGTTGTGGTAGAAATGAAAAAAAAGTGAGTGGGGATATTGAGATTGGATTTGTTTAGGGAATAATGTAGGGTAAGTTGGGGGTTGTTGGTTGGGTTGGTTGGTTGTAAAGAGTGGTGGGTTTTAGTTTTTGTTGGGGGAATTTTGGTGTAGGGTTGTGGGTAAAAATAAAAGAAGGTGATGGGATATTGAGATATTTTGTTGTAGGGAAGTATATGTAGGTAGGTTGAGGGGTTTGGGGTTGGTTGTAGTGTGGTTGTAAAAGTGGTGGTTTTAGGTTTTGGTGGGGAATTTTGGTGTTTAGGTTGTTTTGGGTAAAGATGAAAAAAGGGTGATGGGGGATATTGCGGATTGGAGGTTTTGTTGTAGGGAAGTAATTTAGGGTAGGTTGAGGGGTTGGTTGGTTAGTAGGGTGTTTGTAAAGATGGTTGGTTTTAGGTTTTGGTGGGGTATTTTGGTTTGGTAGGGTTTTGGGTAAAAGGAAAAAAGTAGGTGAGTGGGGGAAAGTATTTGGGAGTTTGTTATAGGGAAGTTATGTAGGGTAGTTGAAGGGGTTTAGTTGGTTATAGGGTTTGGGTAATAGTGGTGGTTTTGGGTGTTTGTGGGGTATTGGGTAGGGTTGTGGGTAAAGATAAGAAAGAGGGGTGATGGGGATATTAGATTGGATTTTGTTGTAGGGAATTATGTAGGTAGGTTGAGGGTTGGGTGTGGTTGGTAGGTGTTTTGTAAAGAGTGGTGGATTTTAGGGTGATTGGTGGGGTATTTTGGTTAGGGTTTTGGGTAGAAGAAAAAATAGGTGATGGGGGAAATATGTTGGAGTTTGTTTATAGGGAATAATGTAGGTAGGTTGAAAGGGGATTTGTTTATAGGGAATAATTATGTAGGTTAAGAGGTTAGTTGTGTATGGTGTGGTTGTAAAGATGTGGTTTGGTTTTGGTGGGGTATTTTGGTGTAGGGTTGTGGTAGGAATGAAAAGAGGGGATGGGGGGATATTGAGATTGGATTTGTTTAGGAAGGGGTAATGTAGGTAGGTTGAGGGTTGGTTGAGGTAGGTGTGTTGTAAAGATGTGGTTTTAGTTTTGTGGGGTATTTTGGTTTTAGGGTTGTGGTAAAGATGAAAAAAGAGGTGATGGAATATTGAGATTGGAGTTTGGTGGTGGGGAAGTAATGTAGGTAGGTTGAAAGGTTAGGGTTGGTTGTAGTGTGGTTGTAAAGAGTGTGGGTTTTAGGTTTTGGTGGGGTTTGTGTGGTTAGGGTTTGGTGGTAAAGATAAAAGGGAAGTGATGGGGGGATATTGAGGATTGGATTTTGTTATAGGGAATAATTAGTAGTAGGTTGGTTGGGTTGTTGGTTGGTAGTGTGGTTGTATAGAGTGGTGGTTTTAGGGTTTTGGTGGGTTTTTTTGTGTTAGGTATGGGTAGAAAGAAGAAGATAGGTGAGGTGGGGGAAATATTTGGGATTTGTTTATAGGGTATAATGTAGGGTAGGTTGATGGGTTAGGTGGTTGTAGTGTGGTTTAAAGAGTGGGGTTTTAGGGTTTTGTGGGGTATTTTGGTGTAGGGTTGTGGTAGAAGATGAAGATGGTGAGTATTGGGGAGAGTGAGGAGTGGATTTTGGTTGTAGGGAAGTAATGTATTAGGTAATGGGTTGGTTGGTTGGTAGGTGTGGTTTAAAGAGTGGTGGTTTTAGGGTTTTGGTGGGGTATTTTGGGTGTTAGGGTTTTGGGTAGAAGAAGAAGAGTAGGTGATTGGGAAATATTTGATTGTTTATAGGGAATAATTGTAGGATTGAAGGGGTTAGTTTTGGTAGGGTGTGGTTGTAAAGAGTGGTGGTTTTAGGTTTTGTGGGGAATTTTGGTTTAGGGTTTGGGTAAAGATGAAAAAGAGGTATGGGGGATATTGAGGATTGGGATTTTGTTGTAGGGAAGGTAATGTAATAGGTTGTAGGGTTTGGTGGGTTGGGTGGTGTGTTGTAGAGAGTGGTGGTTTTAGGTTTTGTGTGGGGGTATTTGGGTGGTAGGGTTGTGGTAAAGTTAAATAAAGGTGATGGGGGGATATTGAGATTGGAGGGTTTTTTTGAGGGAAGTAATGTAGGTTGGTTGAGGGGTTGTTGTTAGGTAGGTGGTTGTATTAGAGTGGTGGTTTTAGGGTTTGGTGGGTTATTTTTTGGGGGTAGGGTTTTTGGGTAAGATGAAAAAGGTGTGAGGGGAAAATATTTGGGAGTTTGTTATAGGTAATAAGAAGTAGGTTGGAAGGGTTAGTTGGTTGATAGGGTGTGGTTGTAAAGAGTGGTGTTTTGTTTGGTTGGGTATTTTGTGTAGGGTTGTGGTAAGATGAAGAAAAGGTGAGTGGGGATATTGAGTAATTGATTTTTGTAGGTAATAATGTTGGGAGTGGGGGTTTTTGGGTTGGTAGGTGTGGGTTGAAAGAGTGGTGGTTTTAGGGTTTTGGTGGGGGTATTTTGGTAGGGTTTTGGTTAAATGAGAAGAAGAGTAGGTGAGTGGGGAGGGAAGTATGTTGGGGATTTGGTTATAGGGAAGTAATGTAGGTAGGTTGAAGGGTTATTGGTTGGTAGTGTGTTGTAAAGAGTGGTGGTTTTGGGGTTTTGGTTGGGGTATTTTGGGTGAGGTTGTGGGTAAAGATGAAGAAAGAGGGGTGATGGGATATTGAGGGATTGGAGTTTGTTGTAGGAAAGTAATGTAGGTAGTTGAGGGTGTTGGTTGGTAGGGTGTGGTTGTAAAGATGGTGGTTTTAGGTTTTGGGGAATTGGTGGTAGGTGTGGTAAAGATGAATAAGAGGGGTGATGGGGGATATTAGGATGATTTGTGAGGGATATTAGTTTTAGGTTAATAGGTATGGTTTTGGGAGGTGTGGTTGTAAAGAGTGTGGGGTTTAGGTTTTGGTGGGTTATTTTGGTGTAGGGTTTGGTAAAGAGAATAGTAGGTGATGGGGGATATTATTTGGATTGTTTATAGAAATTATGTAGTAGGGTTGAGGGTTAGTTGGTTGTAGTGTGTTGTAAAGAGTGTGGTTTTAGGTTTGGGGGAATTTTGTGTTATGGTTTGTGGGTAAAGATGAAAAGAAGGTGATGGGGGATATTGAGATTGATTTTGTTGTAGGAATAATGTATGAGGGGGAACGTACTAAATACTTGTAACGTAATAATTAACGGTTATATTAATACACTCTGTAGGAAAAGGGTATTTATTTGGTGTTTCAAATAGTGTATGGGTCTGAATTGTGTACATCTAACCATATGTGAGTGGGTGATAATTATTATATTATAAAGTTGTATTGAAGTCTGTATGTATAGGTTGATGTGGTTGTTTTTACTACGGGTTTTTTATTAAAGAGTTAGGAATTAGTGTATTTTTGTTGGGTAAAATTGAAAGTGTTAATGGTACCATGATAAAAGATTAGTGTGAAATGTGTAAATAAGTTTGGAATTGTTAATATGGTAATATGAAGGTTGATATTAATTTATAACAGTAGATTAATGATAGGTAGTTAGTAAAGAAGGGTGGGTTTTTTGGTTTTGTATTGTGTATTTCAGTTTGTAGGGTTTTTATTTCGAATAAAGCAGAAGCTATTGATAGTTGATTTATATTGCATGTATTGGGGGTTATGTTGTAGGGATTACTTGTAGGTGGAGTTGTGGGTTTTGGTTGTTGGTAGTTTGGTTGTTAAAGAGTGTTGGTATTAGTTGTTTGGTGGGGGTAATTTTGGTGGTAGGGTAATGGGTTAGAAGAGAAATATATTAGCGAGTGGGGGAGGAAGAATTTGGATATTGTTTATAGGTAAGTAATTAGGTAGTTGAAGGGGTTAGTTATGTTTTGTAATGTGTAGGTTGTCCATAGTTTGGGTATTGGGGTTATGGTGGGTGTATTTTGGGTGGTAGGTATATTTGTAAAGATAAGAAAGAGTTAAGGGGATATTGATAATTTGATTTTGTTATTAGGAAGGGTAATGTAGTATGTAGGTGTTGTGGTTGTGGTTTTAGGTTTGGTGTAAATCGTGGTGGTTTTAGGGTGTTTGGTGGTGTATTTGGTGTGTAGGGTTTTGGTTAGGAAGAGAAAAGAGTAGGTGAGGTGGGGGAGAAGTATTTGGAGTTTGTTTATAGTGAATAATTAGGTAGTTTAATGGTTAGTTTGTTGGTAGGGTTGGTTGTAAAGATGTAGGTTTGGGGTTTTGTGGGGTATTTTGGTGGTAGGTTGTTTGGTAAAGATGAAAAAAGAGGTGATTGGGGATATTGAGGGTTGATTTTGGTTGTAGGGGAATAATTTAGGTAGGTTAGGTTGGTTTGGTAGGTGGGTTGTAAAAGTGGTGTTTTTAAGGTATTTGGTGGGGGAATTTTGGTGTTAGGTTGTGGTAAAAGGAAAAAGATGTGATGGGGATATGGATTGAGGTTTTGTTTTAGGGAAAAATGTAGTAGTTGAAGAGTGTGTGGTTGTAGGTTGGTTTAAAGAGTGGTTGGTTTGGGTTTTGGTGGGGTATTTTTGGTGGTAGGTTGTGGGTAAAGATGAAAAAAGAGGTGATGGGGTATATTGAGGATTGGATTTTGTTGTAGGAAATTAGGTAGGTTGATGGGTTGTTTTGGTAGGGTGGTTGTAAAGATTGAGGTTTTATGGTTTTGATGGGGTATTTTGGTGTTAGGGGGTTTTGGGTAAAAGTAAGAGTAGTTATGGGGGAGGAATATTTGGATTGTTTATAGGAATAATTTAGGTAGGTTGAAGGGGTTATTTTATGTTTAGGTGGGTGTAAAAGTGGTGTGTTTTAGTTTTGGTGGAATTTTGGTTTTAGGTTGTGGGTAAAGATAAAAAGATGTGATGGGGATATTAATTTGATTTTGTTGTAGGAAGTAATGTAGTGTGAGTTTGTAGGGTTAGGTGTGGTTGTAGGTGTTTGTATAAGAGTGTGTTTTGGTTTTGGTGGGGTATTTTGTGGGTTAGGGTTGTGGGTAAAGATGAAAAAGAGGTATGTGAGTTTGGTTATTGGGGGTTTGTTTGGATGTTCGTTGGGTGTGTTGTGGTTTTGGGGGGTGTGTGTGGTGGGGTGGGGGGGTTTTTTTTTTTTTTGGTTGTGGTGGGGTTGGTTGTGGGGTTTGGGTGTGTTGGGGGGTGTTGGGTTGTGGGTGGGGTGGGTGGTGTTTTGGGTGTGTTGGTTTGTTGGTGGGGTGGGGTGGGTGGTGGGGGGGGGGGGGTGGGGGGGTGGGGGTTGGTTTGGGGTTTGGGGGGGTGTTTGGGGGGTTGGGGGGGGGGGGGGGGGTGGTTTGGTTTGGGGGGGGGTGGTTGGTGGTTGGTGGGGGGGTTGTGGTTGTGGGGTTGGGTGTGGGTGGTGTTGTGGTGGTGGGGTGTGTGGTGGTGTGTGGGGGGTGTGGGGGGGGTGGTTTTGTTTTTGGTTGTGTGTTGGGGTTTTTTTGTTGTGGGTAGTGTGTTTGGGTGGTGGTTGGGGGTGGTTTTGTTATTTTTGTGGTGGTTGGATGTGTGTGATGTGTTGTTGGTGGTTGGGTTTTGGGGTTTGTGGTGATGTGTAGTGGTTTGAGGTAGAGGTGTGGTGGTGGTGGTGGTGGTGGGGTGTGATATTGTGTGTGTGGGGTGTGGGGGTGGAGAAGAGGATGGATTTATTTTGATTGTTGTTTGTTGGGTTTGTTTTGTTGAAATTGTGGTTTTAAAAAATTTTGATTTTTTTTTTTTTTTGTATTGGTATTTGAAAAAAAATATATAAATATTTGGATTGTTTATAAAGTAATTAGTAGTTTAATTATTTGTAGGTATTTAAAATTTGTTTTGGTTATTGAGTATTTTGGAATGTATTGTTTAAAATGAAAAAAGTTATTGGTGATATATAGATTGTATTTTTATTATGCTAATAATGTATGTAATGTTGATTAATTAATACCCTCTATTAGTTAAAACTGGTAGAAATTATTTTTACAAAAGTTATGGACTTGTAAAATTTACGCCTCGTCCGCCTCTACTTGATCGATTTTTCGCCGGACAGATGTTCGGAAATAAACACTTTCCGACCATACTGTAGCTTAATCCTCTTAACGGTAGATTAATTACGGTTATATTAATACCCTCTATTAGTTAAAATTGGTAGAAATTATTTTTACAAAAGTTATGAACTTGTAATATTTACGCCTCATCCGGCCGCTCTTGATCGATTTTTCACAATCTTCAAGTTCGAAAATGAATACTTTCCGACAATACTGTAGCTTAATGCTTTTAATGGTAGATTAATTACGGTTATATTAATACCCTCTATTAGTTAAAACTGGTAGAAATTATTTTTACAAAAGTTATGGACTTGTAATATTTACGCCTCATCCGGCCGCTCTTGATCGATTTTTCACAATCTTCAAGTTCGAAAATGAATACTTTCCGACCATACTGTAGCTTAATCCTCTTAACGGTAGATGGATTACGGTTATATTAATACCCTCTATTAGTTACAATTGGTAGAAATTATTTTTACAAAAGTTATGGACTTGTAATATTTACGCCTCATCCGGCCGCTCTTGATCGATTTTTCACAATCTTCAAGTTCGAAAATGAACACTTTCCGACCATACTGTAGCTTAATGCTTTTAACGGTAGTTTAATTACGGTTATATTAATACCCTCTATTAGTTAAAACTGGTAGAAATTATTTTTACAAAAGTTATGAACTTGTAATATTTACGCCTCATCCGGCCGCTCTTGATCGATTTTTCACAATCTTCAAGTTCGAAAATGAATACTTTCCGACAATACTGTAGCTTAATGCTTTTAATGGTAGATTAATTACGGTTATATTAATACCCTCTATTAGTTAAAACTGGTAGAAATTATTTTTACAAAAGTTATGGACTTGTAATATTTACGCCTCATCCGGCCGCTCTTGATCGATTTTTCACAATCTTCAAGTTCGAAAATGAATACTTTCCGACCATACTGTAGCTTAATGCTTTTAATGATAGATTAATTACGGTTATATTAATGCCCTCTATTAGTTAAAACTGGTAGAAATTATTTTTCCAAAAGTTATGAACTTGTAATATTTACGCCTCATCCGGCCGCTCTTGATCGATTTTTCACAATCTTCAAGTTCGAAAATGAATACTTTCCGACCATACTGTAGCTTATTGCTTTTAATGGTAGATTAATTACGGTTATATTAATACCCTCTATTAGTTAAAACTGGTAGAAATTATTTTTACAAAAGTTATGAACTTGTAATATTTACGCCTCATCCGGCCGCTCTTGATCGATTTTTCACAATCTTCAAGTTCGAAAATGAATACTTTCCGACTATACTGTAGCTTAATGCTTTTAATGATAGATTAATTACGGTTATATTAATACCCTCTATTAGTTAAAACTGATAGAAATTATTTTTACAAAAGTTATGGACTTGTAAAATTTACGCCTCGTCCGCCTCTACTTGATCGATTTTTCGCCGGACAGAAGTTCAGAAATAAACACTGTCCGACCATACTGTAGCTTAATCCTTTTAACGGTAGATTAATTACGGTTATATTAATACCCTCTATTAGTTAAAACTGGTAGAAATTATTTTTACAAAAGTTATGAACTTGTAATATTTACGCCTCATCCGGCCGCTCTTGATCGATTTTTCACAATCTTCAAGTTCGAAAATGAATACTTTCCGACCATACTGTAGCTTATTGCTTTTAATGGTAGATTAATTACGGTTATATTAATACCCTCTATTAGTTAAAACTGGTAGAAATTATTTTTACAAAAGTTATGAACTTGTAATATTTACGCCTCATCCGGCCGCTCTTGATCGATTTTTCACAATCTTCAAGTTCGAAAATGAATACTTTCCGACTATACTGTAGCTTAATGCTTTTAATGATAGATTAATTACGGTTATATTAATGCCCTCTATTAGTTAAAACTGGTAGAAATTATTTTTACAAAAGTTATGAACTTGTAATATTTACGCCTCATCCGGCCGCTCTTGATCGATTTTTCACAATCTTCAAGTTCGAAAATGAATACTTTCCGACTATACTGTAGCTTAATGCTTTTAATGATAGATTAATTACGGTTATATTAATGCCCTCTATTAGTTAAAACTGGTAGAAATTATTTTTCCAAAAGTTATGAACTTGTAATATTTACGCCTCATCCGGCCGCTCTTGATCGATTTTTCACAATCTTCAAGTTCGAAAATGAATACTTTCCGACTATACTGTAGCTTAATGCTTTTAATGATAGATTAATTACGGTTATATTAATGCCCTCTATTAGTTAAAACTGGTAGAAATTATTTTTACAAAAGTTATGAACTTGTAATATTTACGCCTCATCCGGCCGCTCTTGATCGATTTTTCACAATCTTCAAGTTCGAAAATGAATACTTTCCGACTATAGTGTAGCTTAATGCTTTTAATGATAGATTAATTACGGTTATATTAATGCCCTCTATTAGTTAAAACTGGTAGAAATTATTTTTCCAAAAGTTATGAACTTGTAATATTTACGCCTCATCCGGCCGCTCTTGATCGATTTTTCACAATCTTCAAGTTCGAAAATGAATACTTTCCGACCATACTGTAGCTTATTGCTTTTAATGGTAGATTAATTACGGTTATATTAATACCCTCTATTAGTTAAAACTGGTAGAAATTATTTTTACAAAAGTTATGAACTTGTAATATTTACGCCTCATCCGGCCGCTCTTGATCGATTTTTCACAATCTTCAAGTTCGAAAATGAATACTTTCCGACTATAGTGTAGCTTAATGCTTTTAATGATAGATTAATTACGGTTATATTAATACCCTCTATTAGTTAAAACTGGTAGAAATTATTTTTCCAAAAGTTATGAACTTGTAAAATTTACGCCTCGTCCGCCTCTACTTGATCGATTTTTCGCCGGACAGAAGTTCGGAAATAAACACTTTCCGACCATACTGTAGCTTAATGCTTTTAACGGTAGATTAATTACGGTTATATTAATACCCTCTATTAGTTAAAACTGGTAGAAATTATTTTTACAAAAGTTATGAACTTGTAATATTTACGCCTCATCCGGCCGCTCTTGATCGATTTTTCACAATCTTCAAGTTCGAAAATGAATACTTTCCGACCATACTGTAGCTTATTGCTTTTAATGGTAGATTAATTACGGTTATATTAATACCCTCTATTAGTTAAAACTGGTAGAAATTATTTTTACAAAAGTTATGAACTTGTAATATTTACGCCTCATCCGGCCGCTCTTGATCGATTTTTCACAATCTTCAAGTTCGAAAATGAATACTTTCCGACTATACTGTAGCTTAATGCTTTTAATGATAGATTAATTACGGTTATATTAATGCCCTCTATTAGTTAAAACTGGTAGAAATTATTTTTCCAAAAGTTATGAACTTGTAATATTTACGCCTCATCCGGCCGCTCTTGATCGATTTTTCACAATCTTCAAGTTCGAAAATGAACACTTTCCGACCATACTGTAGCTTAATGCTTTTAACGGTAGTTTAATTACGGTTATATTAATATCCTCTATTAGTTAAAACTGGTAGAAATTATTTTTACAAAAATTATGGACTTGTAAAATTTACGCCTCGTCCGCCTCTACTTGATCGATTTTTCGCCGGACAGAAGTTCGGAAATAAACACTTTCCGACCATACTGTAGCTTAATGCTTTTAACGGTAGATTAATTACGGTTATATTAATACCCTCTATTAGTTAAAACTGGTAGAAATTATTTTTACAAAAGTTATGGACTTGTAAAATTTACGCCTCGTCCGCCTCTACTTGATCGATTTTTCGCCGGACAGAAGTTCGGAAATAAACACTTTCCGACCATACTGTAGCTTAATCCTCTTAACGGTAGATTAATTACGGTTATATTAATACCCTCTATTAGTTAAAATTGGTAGAAATTATTTTTACAAAAGTTATGAACTTGTAATATTTACGCCTCATCCGGCCGCTCTTGATCGATTTTTCACAATCTTCAAGTTCGAAAATGAATACTTTCCGACAATACTGTAGCTTAATGCTTTTAATGGTAGATTAATTACGGTTATATTAATACCCTCTATTAGTTAAAACTGGTAGAAATTATTTTTACAAAAGTTATGGACTTGTAATATTTACGCCTCATCCGGCCGCTCTTGATCGATTTTTCACAATCTTCAAGTTCGAAAATGAATATTTTCCGACTATACTGTAGCTTAATGCTTTTAATGATAGATTAATTACGGTTATATTAATGCCCTCTATTAGTTAAAACTGGTAGAAATTATTTTTCCAAAAGTTATGAACCTGTAATATTTACGCCTCATCCGGCCGCTCTTGATCGATTTTTCACAATCTTCAAGTTCGAAAATGAACACTTTCCGACCATACTGTAGCTTAATGCTTTTAACGGTAGTTTAATTACGGTTATATTAATATCCTCTATTAGTTAAAACTGGTAGAAATTATTTTTACAAAAATTATGGACTTGTAAAATTTACGCCTCGTCCGCCTCTACTTGATCGATTTTTCGCCGGACAGAAGTTCAGAAATAAACACTTTCCGACCATACTGTAGCTTAATCCTTTTAACGGTAGATTAATTACGGTTATATTAATACCCTCTATTAGTTAAAACTGGTAGAAATTATTTTTCCAAAAGTTATGAACTTGTAAAATTTACGCCTCTTCCGCCTCTACTTGATCGATTTTCTGCCGGACAGAAGTTCGGAAATAAACACTTTCCGACCACACTGTAGCTTAATGCTTTTAACGGTTGTTTAATTACGGTTATATTAATACCCTCTATTAGTTAAAATTGGTAGAAATTATTTTTCCAAAAGTTATGAACTTGTAAAATTTACGCCTCTTCCGCCTCTACTTGATCGATTTTTCGCCGGACAGAAGTTCGGAAATAAACACTTTCCGACCATACTGTAGCTTAATGCTTTTAACGGTAGATTAATTACGGTTATATTAATATCCTCTATTAGTTAAAACTGGTAGAAATTATTTTTACAAAAGTTATGGACTTGTAAAATTTACGCCTCGTCCGCCTCTACTTGATCGATTTTTCGCCGGACAGAAGTTCGGAAATAAACACTTTCCGACCATACTGTAGCTTAATGCTTTTAACGGTAGATTAATTACGGTTATATTAATACCCTCTATTAGTTAAAACTGGTAGAAATTATTTTTCCAAAAGTTATGAACTTGTAATATTTACGCCTCATCCGGCCGCTCTTGATCGATTTTTCACAATCTTCAAGTTCGAAAATGAATACTTTCCGACTATACTGTAGCTTAATGCTTTTAATGATAGATTAATTACGGTTATATTAATGCCCTCTATTAGTTAAAACTGGTAGAAATTATTTTTCCAAAAGTTATGAACTTGTAATATTTACGCCTCATCCGGCCGCTCTTGATCGATTTTTCACAATCTTCAAGTTCGAAAATGAACACTTTCCGACCATACTGTAGCTTAATGCTTTTAACGGTAGTTTAATTACGGTTATATTAATATCCTCTATTAGTTAAAACTGGTAGAAATTATTTTTACAAAAGTTATGGACTTGTAAAATTTACGCCTCGTCCGCCTCTACTTGATCGATTTTTCGCCGGACAGAAGTTCAGAAATAAACACTTTCCGACCATACTGTAGCTTAATCCTTTTACCGGTAGATTAATTACGGGTATATTAATACCCTCTATTAGTTAAAACTGGTAAAAATTATTTTTCCAAAAGTTATGAACTTGTAAAATTTACGCCTCTTCCGCCTCTACTTGATCGATTTTCTGCCGGACAGAAGTTCGGAAATAAACACTTTCCGACCACACTGTAGCTTAATGCTTTTAACGGTTGTTTAATTACGGTTATATTAATATCCTCTATTAGTTAAAACTAGTAGAAATTATTTTTACAAAAGTTATGGACTTGTAAAATTTACGCCTCGTCCGCCTCTACTTGATCGATTTTTCGCCGGACAGAAGTTCGGAAATAAACACTTTCCGACCACACTGTAGCTTAATCCTTTTAACGGTAGATTAATTACGGTTATATTAATACCCTCTATTAGTTAAAACTGGTAGAAATTATTTTTCCAACAGTTATGGACTTGTAAAATTTACGCCTCGTCCGCCTCTACTTGATCGATTTTTCGCCGGACAGAAGTTCAGAAATAAACACTTTCCGACCATACTGTAGCTTAATCCTTTTAACGGTAGATTAATTACGGTTATATTAATACCCTCTATTAGTTAAAACTGGTAGAAATTATTTTTCCAAAAGTTATGAACTTGTAAAATTTACGCCTCTTCCGCCTCTACTTGATCGATTTTCTGCCGGACAGAAGTTCGGAAATAAACACTTTCCGACCACACTGTAGCTAAATGCTTTTAACGGTTGTTTAATTACGGTTATATTAATATCCTCTATTAGTTAAAACTGGTAGAAATTATTTTTACAAAAGTTATGGACTTGTTAAATTTACGCCTCGTCCGCCTCTACTTGATCGATTTTTCGCCGGACAGAATTTCGGAAATAAACACTTTCCGACCATACTGTAGCTTAATCCTTTTAACGGTAGATTAATTACGGTTATATTAATACCCTCTATTAGTTAAAACTGGTAGAAATTATTTTTACAAAAGTTATGGACTTGTAAAATTTACGCCTCGTCCGCCTCTACTTGATCGATTTTTCGCCGGACAGAAGTTCGGAAATAAACACTTTCCGACCATACTGTAGCTTAATCCTCTTAACGGTAGATTAATTACGGTTATATTAATACCCTCTATTAGTTAAAATTGGTAGAAATTATTTTTACAAAAGTTATGAACTTGTAATATTTACGCCTCATCCGGCCGCTCTTGATCGATTTTTCACAATCTTCAAGTTCGAAAATGAATACTTTCCGACCATACTGTAGCTTAATCCTCTTAACGGTAGATGGATTACGGTTATATTAATACCCTCTATTAGTTAAAATTGGTAGAAATTATTTTTACAAAAGTTATGGACTTGTAATATTTACGCCTCATCCGGCCGCTCTTGATCGATTTTTCACAATCTTCAAGTTCGAAAATGAATACTTTCCGACCATACTGTAGCTTAATCCTCTTAACGGTAGATGGATTACGGTTATATTAATACCCTCTATTAGTTAAAATTGGTAGAAATTATTTTTACAAAAGTTATGAACTTGTAATA
Organism: Trichopria drosophilae; assembly: GCA_030407085.1. Classification (NCBI taxonomy): domain Eukaryota; kingdom Metazoa; phylum Arthropoda; class Insecta; order Hymenoptera; family Diapriidae; genus Trichopria; species Trichopria drosophilae. Next base: position 116,709,483 of record CM059583.1, read on the forward strand.
TTTACGCCTCATCCGGCCGCTCTTGATCGATTTTTCACAATCTTCAAGTTCGAAAATGAACACTTTCCGACCATACTGTAGCTTAATGCTTTTAACGGTAGTTTAATTACGGTTATATTAATATCCTCTATTAGTTAAAACTGGTAGAAATTATTTTTACAAAAGTTATGGACTTGTAAAATTTACGCCTCGTCCGCCTCTACTTGATCGATTTTTCGCCGGACAGAAGTTCAGAAATAAACACTTTCCGACCATACTGTAGCTTAATCCTTTTAACGGTAGATTAATTACGGGTATATTAATACCCTCTATTAGTTAAAACTGGTAGAAATTATTTTTCCAAAAGTTATGAACTTGTAAAATTTACGCCTCTTCCGCCTCTACTTGATCGATTTTCTGCCGGACAGAAGTTCGGAAATAAACACTTTCCGACCACACTGTAGCTTAATGCTTTTAACGGTTGTTTAATTACGGTTATATTAATACCCTCTATTAGTTAAAACTGGTAGAAATTATTTTTACAAAAGTTATGGACTTGTAAAATTTACGCCTCTTCCGCCTCTACTTGATCGATTTTCTGCCGGACAGAAGTTCGGAAATAAACACTTTCCGACCACACTGTAGCTTAATCCTTTTAACGGTAGATTAATTACGGTTATATTAATACCCTCTATTAGTTAAAACTGGTAGAAATTATTTTTCCAAAAGTTATGAACTTGTAAAATTTACGCCTCGTCCGCCTCTACTTGATCGATTTTTCGCCGGACAGAAGTTCGGAAATAAACACTTTCCGACCATACTGTAGCTTAATCCTTTTAACGGTAGATTAATTACGGTTATATTAATACCCTCTATTAGTTAAAACTGGTAGAAATTATTTTTCCAAAAGTTATGGACTTGTAAAATTTACGCCTCGTCCGCCTCTACTTGATCGATTTTTCGCCGGACAGAAGTTCAGAAATAAACACTTTCCGACCATACTGTAGCTTAATCCTTTTAACGGTAGATTAATTACGGTTATATTAATACCCTCTATTAGTTAAAACTGGTAGAAATTATTTTTCCAAAAGTTATGAACTTGTAAAATTTACGCCTCTTCCGCCTCTACTTGATCGATTTTCTGCCGGACAGAAGTTCGGAAATAAACACTTTCCTACCACACTGTAGCTAAATGCTTTTAACGGTTGTTTAATTACGGTTATATTAATATCCTCTATTAGTTAAAACTGGTAGAAATTATTTTTACAAAAGTTATGGACTTGTAAAATTTACGCCTCGTCCGCCTCTACTTGATCGATTTTTCGCCGGACAGAATTTCGGAAATAAACACTTTCCCACCATACTGTAGCTTAATCCTTTTAACGGTAGATTAATTACGGTTATATTAATACCCTCTATTAGTTAAAACTGGTAGAAATTATTTTTACAAAAGTTATGGACTTGTAAAATTTACGCCTCGTCCGCCTCTACTTGATCGATTTTTCGCCGGACAGAAGTTCGGAAATAAACACTTTCCGACCATACTGTAGCTTAATCCTCTTAACGGTAGATTAATTACGGTTATATTAATACCCTCTATTAGTTAAAATTGGTAGAAATTATTTTTACAAAAGTTATGAACTTGTAATATTTACGCCTCATCCGGCCGCTCTTGATCGATTTTTCACAATCTTCAAGTTCGAAAATGAATACTTTCCGACAATACTGTAGCTTAATGCTTTTAATGGTAGATTAATTACGGTTATATTAATACCCTCTATTAGTAAAAACTGGTAGAAATTATTTTTACAAAAGTTATGGACTTGTAATATTTACGCCTCATCCGGCCGCTCTTGATCGATTTTTCACAATCTTCAAGTTCGAAAATGAATACTTTCCGACCATACTGTAGCTTAATCCTCTTAACGGTAGATGGATTACGGTTATATTAATACCCTCTATTAGTTAAAATTGGTAGAAATTATTTTTACAAAAGTTATGGACTTGTAATATTTACGCCTCATCCGGCCGCTCTTGATCGATTTTTCACAATCTTCAAGTTCGAAAATGAATACTTTCCGACCATACTGTAGCTTATTGCTTTTAATGGTAGATTAATTACGGTTATATTAATACCCTCTATTAGTTAAAACTGGTAGAAATTATTTTTACAAAAGTTATGAACTTGTAATATTTACGCCTCATCCGGCCGCTCTTGATCGATTTTTCACAATCTTCAAGTTCGAAAATGAATACTTTCCGACCATACTGTAGCTTATTGCTTTTAATGGTAGATTAATTACGGTTATATTAATACCCTCTATTAGTTAAAACTGGTAGAAATTATTTTTACAAAAGTTATGAACTTGTAATATTTACGCCTCATCCGGCCGCTCTTGATCGATTTTTCACAATCTTCAAGTTCGAAAATGAATACTTTCCGACCATACTGTAGCTTATTGCTTTTAATGGTAGATTAATTACGGTTATATTAATACCCTCTATTAGTTAAAACTAGTAGAAATTATTTTTACAAAAGTTATGAATTTGTAATATTTACGCCTCATCCGGCCGCTCTTGATCGATTTTTCACAATCTTCAAGTTCGAAAATGAACACTTTCCGACCATACTGTAGCTTAATGCTTTTAACGGTAGTTTAATTGCGGTTATATTAATACCCTCTATTAGTTAAAACTGGTAGAAATTATTTTTCCAAAAGTTATGGACTTGTAAAATTTACGCCTCGTCCGCCTCTACTTGATCGATTTTTCGCCGGACAGAAGTTCGGAAATAAACACTTTCCGACCATACTGTAGCTTAATCCTTTTAACGGTAGATTAATTACGGTTATATTAATACCCTCTATTAGTTAAAACTGGTAGAAATTATTTTTCCAAAAGTTATGAACTTGTAATATTTACGCCTCATCCGGCCGCTCTTGATCGATTTTTCACAATCTTCAAGTTCGAAAATGAACACTTTCCGACCATACTGTAGCTTAATCCTCTTAACGGTAGATTAATTACGGTTATATTAATACCCTCTATTAGTTAAAATTGGTAGAAATTATTTTTACAAAAGTTATGAACTTGTAATATTTACGCCTCATCCGGCCGCTCTTGATCGATTTTTCACAATCTTCAAGTTCGAAAATGAACACTTTCCGACCATACTGTAGCTTAATCCTTTTAACGGTAGTTTAATTACGGTTATATTAATATCCTCTATTAGTTAAAACTGGTAGAAATTATTTTTACAAAAGTTATGGACTTGTAAAATTTACGCCTCGTCCGCCTGAACTTGTTCGATTTTTCGACGGAATGTAATTCGTCTGTAATCGATTTTGGACACATGTAAACCTTTTTTCCTTTGTAGGAAGTTATTTTTTTGCTATTTTAGATTGTTTAAAAAAAAAAAAAAAAAAAAAAATTTCGATCATTGACCGATCAAAACTTCAGTATGCTGCTTGTAAACGAAATCGAAAAATTGTTCACCAGACGGGGATCGAACTCACGACCTACGACTTCGTAGTCCAGTGCGTTAACCGCCTGAGCCACGAAGCCGATTTTTCATTTTTTTTTATCAAGAATTTTACGTTATCTGTAAGTAGTAAATATAAGTACTAATTACTTTTCTTTCAATATTTTGAAACATGTATATTAACGTGGATATTGAAATATTTAGGCAATACTCCAATCACCCGTGCATCAAAATAATTTGCATTTCTATTTGCCTTCCTAACCTTATCGCGCCACTCAATAACATAGGAAATATCAGGATCTTCATTTTCGATGTCGAATGTATTAGCATCAAAATCATTGATCCATTCTGTGGGTACCCCTGGAGTATAGGTTTTGTCATGTTGTTCGCTAATCCATTGCACGAGTGCAAATAATTTCTTATTTTTCATTACCACGATTTAGTTGACAGGAATGACAATTTTATGCAATGAAGCTAAGTGACAAATGACTGGTAGCACATATGCTTTTATTTCTTTTAACAGGACTACTAGATTCAAATTTTAATAATCAGTTTATGATAAAGGATAATTTAATTACAATATTTACTTATTATAATCTGCAATGTTTTTATCTTTTACTAAGGAATCGTGTGGATATCAATCGCAGTATAATTATATATGTAAATAATTCATACGGGACATGTTTCGATATTTCTAGTCGCTATATATGGTGGCCGATTTATCTGAAGACATCGAAATATCTCGAGAACTATGCACAGAATCAAAAAAGTTGTCGGATGAAAGTTGTTCGACACGAAGGGGGGCATCCAGTGATAATTAAATTTACCCCCTCCCCCATCCCTTGGGGTGGAGTGGGGGCAAAAACAATAAAACTTAAATAGAAACCCCCAGTTTTTATTGCAGATTTGGATTCTCCGGAAAAAAGTACACCAATTTGACCTAGGAGCTATTGCATTTTGGTTCACAGGTAGCGCTGTAATCGATAAAAATCCAAATTTATCTGAATACATCGAAATATCTCGAGAACTATGCACAGAATCAAAAAAGTTGTCGGATGAAAGTTGTTCGACACGAAGGGGGGCATCCAGTGATAATTAAATGTACCCCCTCCCCCATCCCCTGGGGGTGGAGTGGGGGCAAAAACAATAAAACTTAAATAGAAACCCCCAGTTTTTATTGCAGATTTGGATTCTCCGGAAAAAAGTACACCAATTTGACCTAGGAGCTATTGCATTTTGGTTCACAGGTGGCGCTGTAATCGATAAAAATCCAAATTTGTCTGAAGACATTTAAATACCTCGAGAACTATGCACAGAATCAAAAAAGTTGTCGGATGAAAGTTGTTCGACACGAAGGGGGGCATCCAGTGATAATTAAATGTACCCCCTCCCCCATCCCCTGGGGGTGGAGTGGGGGCAAAAACAATAAAACTTAAATAGAAACCCCCAGTTTTTATTGCAGATTTGGATTCTCCGGAAAAAAGTACACCAATTTGACCTAGGAGCTATTGCATTTTGGTTCACAGGTGGCGCTGTAATCGATAAAAATCCAAATTTATCTGAAGACATTGAAATACCTCGAGAACTAATGCTCAAAATCAAAAAAGTTGTCGGATGAAAGTTGTTCGACACGAAGGGGGGCATCCAGGGGGCAAATAGGGACAATTTGATCCCTTTATGAAAATTTAATATTAAAAATTCTAATATTAGAATTTTTAATATTACAATCTAGTAATATCAATTGCGAAAATTGTTATTCTGAATATGAAATTTTAATAATGTCCATTCGAAAAATTAAGATTATGAATAATTGATATTCTTCATATTAAAAATCAAAACTGATTACATAAAAATTGTGCATACAATATGGAAGCAATTTTATAAATAAGTTTTCTACCTTCAATAAAATTACATTTTAGGTTTTAAATTTATTATTTAATAAACAAAAAGAGGACATCACGCAATCCATTAAAAAACGCGTCATGTCCCTTCACTCAGCTCATTCATTCTCTCTCTGTATGTTTTTTCCGAAATGAGAATAAATAAGCTGAGCATTGACGGTCAAACCAGCTGCTATTAAACAAAACGAAACTCTTACTTCATTTGGGGATTTCGTCGCCATCTACCGGACCCCGAGAGAACTCACGTGGTTTCATACATGTACATCGCTTGCATTTCGGTCATCACCGGCGCCGGTTCTGTTACATAACGCTAGAGGGCGACATAAATCGAAAATAAAGTAGCATATCATTTTATACATAGGTTGAGTCACACGTAACCAGTTCACCTACATTTTTCTCTACTTTCCTGAAGGGAAGTAAATGGATATCGCGACTTTCTAATCCCCATATTAAAATTTAGTATTCACGGTCTCTCAGTGTAAGACTCTTTTTGAAGTCCATTGTATTGGTAGTAATTCGGTCGGAGGTCACTTTGATTTTAGAATAACAACTTTCCGTTTACGTGACTATTTTTTGTCTACCCTTCATTGCTTAAATCGAATTGCAAGTTAAAAATGAATCCTGCTACAGTTCCCGAAAAAATCGAAATGATTCTTATTTATGGTGAATGTAAGAGGAATATTGACGATGCTGTTGCGTTGTATGCTGAGCGTTTTCCAGATAATGCTCGCTCGCGTTCTTTTTTTTACAAAGTTGTGAATGCCTTTCACTCTGATGGCAGCGTACAAATGAAAAAACGGAAGCGAAGATTAACAGTTACAGGAGAAGCTAACGAAGTAGCTGTACTAGCAGCTATTCACCAAAATCCACTTGTAAGCACACGACAATTACATCGCGATTCCGGCATTTCCAGAGACAGTATTCAAAGAATATTGCATCGTCATAAGTTTCACCCATATCACATTTCACTGCACCAGGAACTAGATGGCGATGATTTTCATAACCGCGTGGTGTTTTGTGAATGGGCATTTCAAAAAATGCAAACGAACCACAATTTCTTTGCTAATGTATTATTTTCAGATGAATCTACATTCACGAACCATGGTGGCGTCAATAGGCATAATATGCATTATTGGAGCGTAGAAAATCCCCATTGGTTACGACAAGTTAATCATCAACGTCCTTGGTCGGTGAACGTTTGGTGTGGAATCATAGGAAATAAACTCATTGGTCCTTATTTCATTGAAGGTAATTTGAATGGAACAAAATATCGAGATTTCCTAGAACAAGAAGTACCATTACTACTTGAGGATGTTGCTATGGACGTCCGACGGACAATGTTTTTCAAATTCCTTTATCAAAACAACGGATGACTTTATTTATCCCGTAACCATCATAACACGGTGACGAGAACCTTTCTAACGGGCTCTTTATGTTCAAATATTAACGAGAATTTCAACACAATAAGCTAAATAATATTATCCGTGATGCAAAATATAATCTATTTACGAAATTACCAAAATATCGAGAACTTTCTAACGAAATTAATATTCTAAAATGATCTGAAAAATGTCCAAGTATGCGTTCTAATTTTTATAATTACTCAAACCCGCTACTATACGATATCCAAAAATATTAAACAATGCAAAAGAAAAGAATTCTAGCGAAATAATTTATTTTTTAGTTTCAGATGGAAACCAATACGAACTTATACGATGAATGCTTTAATCTCCCCCCATTTTCCTAAACTTTGTGTTAAATAATTACTGGCCACACCCTTTAGGCCGAGACCGACTAACTATGCACTTGCTTAAACTAAAGCTATCTAATTAACTAACCTTAATCACTAGCTGCGCAGTATCTTCTTTCAATACATTGGCGCCTCTGCTAGTTTACTAATGCCTTACTAACTAAACTTACTCACTAGCTATGCAGTATCTTCTTTCAATACCTAGGCGCCTATCCTAGTTTACTAACAGCATACTAATTAAACTTAATCACTAGCTACGCAGTATCTTCTTTCAATACCTAGGCGCCTATGCTAGTTTACTAATAGCTTACTAACTAAACTTAATCACTAGCTACGCAGTATCTTCTTTCAATACATTGGCGCCTATGCTAGTTTACCAATAGCTGCTCAGTATCTTTTTTCAATAAATTGACGTCTATGCTATCTAACGCAATGCAAGGTGATTCCAAAAATTAGCGCCGCTACAACAGTCCCCCCCCCCCCTATAACAATCACCATTGTCCCGGATTGAGCCTCCCGGGAAAACTACTCACAAAAACTAGCGCCACGATCGGCTGTCCCCCGACATGGTGTAGTATCAGCTCCGCGGTTTGGAGCCACATCCTCAAAATTTGCGCCATCACGGCAGTCCCCCCCCTTTACCCAATGGATATGACCCCGCGACTGCAGTACTAGTAAAATATTAACGCCTCTATCGGCAGTCCCCCTTATTAATAGCACTGCAGCACCCAACGAGTTGATTCTCGCTCAAAACTGCGGCTGTAACGTGTTGCCACGTTACAGTACCGTTCCAAGCTCCACATTATGGCCCAGAAACAACGCCTCCTAGCGGGCAAGAACATCTTTATTGACGCCGACCAAACGGCCAGGGAACGACGCATCGACTTCCACGCCCGGAAGTTAACAAGGAAGGCTAGAGCAGAACATAAAATATTAAACGTAAATACCAGAAGATTCGTGTGGATCGTGTTTGGTACAGCTGGTCGGATGTAGCGGAAACCTTTATACCGGAGGTTTTAACATCATCTTCTGAAATGGAGGTCGATTCTCATCCTCCCAGCCGATTCCGTCAGCTCCAAGCGCATCTCGTCCGCGCGCCAATAAATCCCATCTAAGAAACGCATAGTTGCAGCCCCGTGTACCAGCTTCAGGGGCTGCCGAACATCTCAACATGCCATCATCCACCGCCTGACTTCTCAACCCTCTACGTCAGTACTACCAGCTCGCCAAACTCATCTTCCAGTGGAGCCACCTTATCCGCAAGACCTTTCTGTTACCTTCTGGAACATTCATGGCCCTCACAACTACTCCATGGCTATGAAATACCACCAACATGGGGTAATAAACTTTAGTGAGACATGGTGTACTGAGCTATCTGCACCTTCAGCGTCCCAAGATGTACAAGACAGCTTGTCAACTTTTACTCCGTCGTCGGGATCACCGGTGCTGATTGAAGTCTCCGCGCACTGGCTTTTTATACTAATTAGAACTCATCCGCTTCCGTTAATTCAAGGCTCGTTTTATTTTCCACCAAATTCTGACTTTACTTTGTTACTATCTTCTCTTCAGTTTGTCCTCGACTCCTTATCAGACAAATTTCCGGATAGTGTATTTATTTTAGGTGAAGATTTCAAATCGTGGACCGGTGACCTTGACTTTGAATGCGAATTCCCGAACTTGTTTGAGGAGACTCGATTCGTTGCTGCCAGACAAACTCGCTTTAGCCGATATAATGTCCGTGGAAATTGACTCTACGATTTTATGTTTAACAATAATATTATATTTTTAATTGTTGGTCGCTCGCTCAGCGATTCCCCCGCGCAATTTACGTTTTTAGATGTTAAGGGGCGAAGCATTGTCGACTTTGTCTGTGTCTCGGCCAATCATTTATATTTGGTGAATGACTTTTTTATAGGCCCTGATGGTGGAGGCTCGGATCATTTTCCGACAGTTGTTTTGCTGTCTCTCTCGTTATTTAATTCTCCGCCCGTGCCCCATTTTTCGTCCAGCTCAGCATCAAGGTATGTAACGTCGCACGGTATTTGATGGACGAGCATCGTGGCCACCAGAGGGGGAGGCAAAACTAGTTAAAGTCTTCCGCGAAGTTTACCTCTACACACTGTTCTACGATCATGCCGCGCAAAGCCCGTCTTTCGGCTCTTTCTGTTCGGGTCTTCTCAGCCTTCACAGTGAGCTACGATTGAGTTCAACCCAAAAGTCCCCCCACCTCCCGGTTTTTTTCTGATATCATTTCAGCAATGTTTCATGGTTAATTTAAGCCATAAATGAAAATAATCCATCGGGGTTACGGAAAATATCTTAAATTTTCAATTTTTTTTAAAGGTTATTAGGCATATTTTTTATTTCTACACTTTTTTCAGATATTTTTTTTCATTTTAATTCGATATTTGGTGGTAGAAAACTAATCCCGGCATGACCGGTATATTTTTATACTTGAAATGTGGTAAAAATTTCAAAAATAGCCCAAAATGGGTCATTTTCGCAGCTTTTTTGTAATTATCTCTTTTTTTAGTATACGCAATCGAGGGGTTGATACAATTTTTGAATGTTTTTGCCTGCGATTTCACAGCGCCGGCATCATACCAATTTGTGTAATTTTCCAGAGCATTTCCTACTGTTCTGTAAGTAGATTGTTCTGCAAGCTCATTTTTTGACGCATAGCACCATGTGCACGGAAAAGCACTGCTGTGCGACATAATACCTACTAAAATATTTGCCAATTTTAAGTCTGTCGCTATCGTTCCTTCAAAATCATTAATTTTGATTGCAGACCATAATTGTAAAACGTTCTCGTAGTTCTCTTGACAGCCTTGTACTAACGCAAGTATAAGCAATTTATTTACGCCTGAATCTTTGAAGCGTTTTGCAAGTATACCTTGCTCGTAATTTTGCCGAATTCCATCGTTTTTATTTACATCATGTGTAGTCGTACATTGAAGTGATAAGCAGATTTTTAAAAATTTCCCCACCGCCGTCGATACCAAACTTCAAGTGAACGTCGGAAACGTGTCGCTTTTCTTTTACATGATTTATTAAACCCTTAAGGTCTGTGCAGTAAGCCACTACTTCTTTCTTTGTAGTGATAATATTATTTTTTGAAGCGATTAGATTGAAGCTACTTACATCAAAATATTGATCCACGCAATGACTATTTATTGATAATTTTTTCTTCAAACCAGGTTCTATAATTTTCAAATTTTTTGTTGCTACTCGGAAAGCTCCAGCAATCCCTATTGTTGTTCGTTGACTCAGATGAAATCGATTTTGTAATTTTAGAAAATCACTAGCAGATAAAAGTCCTTGCTTTAATCTTTGTGGAGTATTGCTACTTTTTGCACCGATCGAAATTTGAAGTGGCTGGCCCCCTTTTGGTTGAACTAAGGATATATGTCCCTGTTTTTCACTCATTTTTCTTTTCAACAGTGATGAAACGACTTGCTCAGGGGCTTTAGGACCAGATTCAATAATACTTTTTATAAGATTATCCAATCGAGAAGTTAAATTACATTTATGGGATTTTCCTTTGCCGATTACGGAAAAGCAGTTATTGTAACGAGTTTGAATAGCAGGAGATGTAATGACTTTTCCTAAAAATACCATTTATAAATAATTTAGATAAATATAATTTACATAAAGAGGAAAAAATCGTAAAATGTATTAAGTATGACTAAGATACAATATATTTCATAATATCCTTCACCTGTCTCATTATTAGTAATGTTGAGTAAAACTTTCGTTGGTAAAGGAATATCGTTTTTTGATCTAAAGTATTTGAATGATGAATTCCTGGCAAGATTGCAAATATGACAATTGCATACCGATTTGTTACTTAATCTGGTATTAATTATCTGCCGATGAGACTGAACATCATAGAAAGCTGGTAGCACTTGGTTATTTGAATTATTCTTGTAGATATACATATTCCTTTTACAATTAGTGCACAAAACGAGAGGTAACCTATTATCAGCAGCATCATACTCAAACATGGCCTCTACTCGTTCTTTTAATTTTCCTTCGACACGCACCATCACTTTCGATTTTCCGAAGCACAGTAAGCAAATTTGGAGACGATTTTCATTATGAGTGCGTGGTGGCGTCATTTTAACGAACACTCATACGTGAAAACTAAAATTACTTTAAGGAAACCCATTCCATATATTTATTTCCATAGAGACAGCAACAAATTACAAACTTCACGGCATCAATGCGATATTACATACCATTACATACTAAAGTTGTAAATTATTGTACAAAACGATATTTTGTAAATGAAATATTTGATATCATTAATTATTTATTTAATTATTATTTTCTTACACTCATGTATATATACCGCCAATCAGTTAACATTTTATTGCTTACATGAATATTAGACTTTATAACTTCACTTTGAAAAAACCGTCAATCAAATTCCATAATTAAATTCTATGGGTAATTAAATCCCACTTACATAATATTTGAACAATATTGAAAACAATTAAAAGATATTTCAAGCATTGGGTATTATTTAAAAGTCGATACTATTTTTATCCAACTAGCGAAATAAAAGAAAAAAAGGAGGTGTTTTTGAAGCTCTGTAACTTTTGATATACAGCATAAAAATACTTCTAATTTTTTTAGAATTGTTCATAATTACGTGCACTTTGACTTACTTCCCTATAACTTTGCTCTGAAATTCCACAGAAAAAAGATAATCAACAAAATCTGAAAGGGAAGAAAAATTTTTTCATGGATTGGTAACTTTAAATGGCCATATCTTCGGAAATATAGCACATAATGCGAATTATTTAGACTAGTTTTGTAGACAATTTCAGTCGCTTCTATTCATTCCTTTGTAATTTTAATGCAGAAACTATGATAAAAGAGATAATTGCAAAAAAGCTGCGAAAATGACCCATTTTTGGCTATTTTTGAAATTTTTACCACATTTCAACTATAAAAATATACCGGTCATGCCGGGATTAGTTTTCTACCACCAAATATCGAATTAAAATGAAAAAAAAATATCTGAAAAAAGTGTAGAAATAAAAAATCTTAGTCATACTTAATACATTTTACGATTTTTTCCTCTTTATGTAAATTATATTTATCTAAATTATTTATAAATGGTATTTTTAGGAAAAGTCATTACATCTCCTGCTATTCAAACTCGTTGCAATAACTGCTTTTCCGTAATCGGCAAAGGAAAATCCCATAAATGTAATTTAACTTCTCGATTGGATAATCTTATAAAAAGTATTATTGAATCTGGTCCTAAAGCCCCTGAGCAAGTCGTTTCATCACTGTTGAAAAGAAAAATGAGTGAAAAACAGGGACATATATCCTTAGTTCAACCAAAAGGGGGCCAGCCACTTCAAATTTCGATCGGTGCAAAAAGTAGCAATACTCCACAAAGATTAAAGCAAGGACTTTTATCTGCTAGTGATTTTCTAAAATTACAAAATCGATTTCATCTGAGTCAACGAACAACAATAGGGATTGCTGGAGCTTTCCGAGTAGCAACAAAAAATTTGAAAATTATAGAACCTGGTTTGAAGAAAAAATTATCAATAAATAGTCATTGCGTGGATCAATATTTTGATGTAAGTAGCTTCAATCTAATCAATGCACTTTGACTTACTTCCCTATAACTTTGCTCTGAAATTCCACAGAAAAAAGATAATCAACAAAATCTGAAAGGGAAGAAAAATTTTTTCATGGATTGGTAACTTTAAATGGCCATATCTTCGGAAATATAGCACATAATGCGAATTATCTAGACTAGTTTTGTAGACAATTGCAGTCGCTTCTATTCATTCCTTTGTAATTTTAATGCAGAAACTCTGATAAAAGAGATAATTGCAAAAAAGCTGCGAAAATGACCCATTTTTGGCTATTTTTGAAATTTTTACCACATTTCAACTATAAAAATATACCGGTCATGCCGGGATTAGTTTTCTACCACCAAATATCGAATTAAAATGAAAAAAAAATATCTGAAAAAAGTGTAGAAATAAAAAATATGCCTAATAACCTTTAAAAAAAATTGAAAATTTAAGATATTTTCCGTAACCCCCGATGGATTATTTTCATTTATGGCTTAAAATAACCAAGAAACATTGCTGAAATGATATCAGAAAAAACCGGGAGGTGGGGGGACTTTTGGGTTGAACTCAATCGTAGCTCACTGTGCCTTCTCATCTAGGGGGGGTTTAGTGAAATCCACAGGTTTTTTCCGGGGTACAAGCACCTTAAGGCGTTTTACACCTCGGTGGTACGATGCGTTCTGTACGTCTGCAAAAAAAGTCATGAACAGAGCCCTTCATCTCCTTCGGTCGAATAATTATGAGAACTCTTACGAACTTTCTTACCTTGCTGCCAAGAAAAAATTTTAACAATCAACGGTAGTAGCTAAAAAAGTCCATACTACAGAGGCACAGGCTGGCGCCACCTTGTACTTTACCAGTGTCCCTGGAGGCTTGGGCCGGTCACTTGAGGCTCCTCTATCCTTCGAAGCCAACGGCGTCTTTAACATTCTATGGGACACTCGATGAAGATCTTGACGGCCCTATTCTACCCCAGGAGCTGCGGGTGAGCATGAGGAGATTAAAATCGGGTGAAGCTGCAGGTCTGGACGGCATCCCAGCTAAATCGTGGAAACTACTCACGGGAAAGTGGTTTTTCTATGTTTTGGACCTTTTTAATGTCATTCTAGTCAACGAGCTGCCACCCGAGGGGTGCATGGTGGCTGATCTCTTCATGCTCTTCAGAAAGGGTGACCGTTCTAATCCTGAAAATTACCGTGCCATAGCCATAACTAATGATTTAACGAAATTATTTATGCAGGTGCTTGCGGCGCGACTGGATAACTGGCTCTCCCAGCGCAATATACTCTCGAAAGAACAAGCAGGATTTAGAAGAGGGCGCTCTGCGGTAGGCAATATTTTTACATTAAATGCAGCAGTTCAGATCCAGCTTAGAAAAAAAACCTCAAAGTGCTATGTCCTTTTTGTTAACTTCCGCAGAGGGTTCGATTCGATCCCCCACACAAAACTCTGGCACAAGTTGTACAATATAGGGGTTAGCGCCAAAATGGTTAGGGTACTTAAGGCTTTTTACGATTCAGCTAAATCGTCTATTGTATGTGCAGGTGGCTCTACTGACTGAGTCAGGGTGACCGAGGGGGTCCTGCAGGGAGAAATTTTGAGTCCTCTTTATCACGTATATCTCCGACATCGTATCATATTTTCGTGAACAAGGCTTAAGAGGAATCGACTACACATCAACATATGACCTCATGATGCTTCTCTTCGTTGACGATCTGGCGATTTTCGCGTATTCCCCTGCTGACCTTAGAATGAAACTGAGGACACTAGAGTCATTTTGCAATCTGAACAACCTTATAGTCAACCTATCTAAGACTAAAATTATAGTATTTAGAAGAGGCGGCCCTCTAGACGCCTTTACTAGAAATTTTTGCTACGCTAACCAGCAGGTGGAAGTTGCGGTCACGTATCCTTACCTAGGATCACTCGACTCCTCTTCGGCGAGTTGGCTGAAGGCGGCTGAAAACGCTATAGCAAGGACTCGCCAAGCTACTGTGGCGGTCTTGGCTATAATGGCTTCAACTAGATGTGATTCGAGCAGTGCTGCCCTAAAACTCTACGGTGCTTCCATTATATCTACCTTGTTGTATGCAGCTCCCTGTTGGACCCTAGGCCATCTAAATTCTCTTGAATCGGTGCAGGTCGAGTTTTTTAAAAAATGGCTTAAGCTCCCAAAGTCAACGCCGCCCTACCTTTTGCGTCTCGAATTGGGGCTTTATCCAATATCGGTCGAGATATTGCGTAGAGCGTTAAATTTAGTACTCAAATATTTGTAGCAACCACCGAATAGTTTGCGGCGTTTTGGATTAACATGGCTCTATGAACTTAGTACCAGAGATAATGGTGTTTCGGCAATGAACTGGCTTGCTCAGTTGAGGTTAGTCCTAGGCTCGCCTCTATATGACAATCTTTGGGCTGATTTTTCGGCAGCAAATTGGGAGTTCAAGGTGGCCTCCACTTGCGAAAGTTTTGCCTCCCTTCAGCGTAATTGCGACCTTAAACGCTACTTCCAATCGGACTCGATCCAGCTGCCTCTATATAGGCAATTCTCCGACGGACTGGCCTCTCTTGCTCCGGAACCTTGCTAGCTATCCCACTTATGCCTAAAAATTCAGTTGAGAACAGCCACTATATTTTCGCGTTCGTTTTGTGTTGGTAGTATCTTCTATGCGTATAACCCGAATGAGCCATGCTCTATTTTCAACACAGGTGAAAGGGAGACATTAATTCAAATCCTGCGAAACTGTCCCATTTCTACCCCTTCAAGATCCAGACTCCGTCGTAGCAGCATTTTGGCGAACTGTTCGGACGAGAATATAGTGGCCTTTCTGCTATACTCCGCCGACCCTCGTGTGCTGAAAATCGTATTTGGATTTGTCAGCTCATGCTTCGCCAGGAGACAATTTCTCCTGGATTTATAGTTTCTCTCTCTATTGTACATTATGGCAGTCCCAGTCCAGTCTTTTTCTAACATTAGCCTAGTTTTTATCCTTGTTTTTTAATTGTATAGTCTCGTTCGTCTGTAATTGTAATTGCGTGCGATTTTGTTTTTATAAGTTCAGTATATTGTTTTTTAATTGTATAGTCTTATTCGTCTGTAATTGTAATTGCGTGCGATTTTGTATTTATAAGTTCAGTATATTATTTTTTAATCGTAGAGTCTCATTCGTCTGTAATTGTAATTGCGTGCGATTTCGTTTGTATAAGTTCAGTATATTGTAAGCGTTGTGTATCATTTTTGTTCTTGTTATATTATTTTTTGGTGCACTCTACCCTCAAGAATGTTATGTAATTCACTTATGGGTCAATAAACTTATATACTACTATATATAACTACTATATATACTTATATATATATTTGTAAATTTAGTCTATTTATTACGAAAGAATTTACAAATACTGTTGGGGGCTTACTTTGCGCACTTAATAGGAAAAATAGTATACGATACTCGTACGCTGCGTAGGTGTTTTCACACTCGTTTTTTATCGCCCTCACTTCGCTCGTGTGGAAATATCTACTTTGCGCACTCGTATCGTAATGTAATATTATTATGCTTTTTTCCCCTCATCTCATTATGCAATAATAAGTACCCCATTTTTTATATTAGTTTTGTTTACTAATAGAGTTATATAATATCAGATTTTCATCAGAATGTAAATGCTGTGATGATAAATTAACTGGAATACGTGCGCAACGAAATTGCAAATAGTAGAATAATGTATTGACTGACAAACTAATGCATGTATTCTGAAAATTGCATGACACTTTGAAATGGGGACCATTCTTCAGGCACCAAGATTCTCCAAAAAACTTGACTAAAAGGGTAGCCAAGTTTTTGACAAGCCAGTTGTGGAATGCTTGAAATAAGGGCCAATGTGTATATTATTGATGATATTGCATCGAGTTTTAAAGTTGATTAAATTTATTAATAACATTTTTTTATTAATTAGTAATTTCATTAAACAAACGATTAGAATTACTTTGATTTCAAAGCAGTTTCTTGAAAAATATTGGGGTGTTCTGAATGCATGCCAAATTTTCTTTCCAAATTATTGTATATTGCATTAATGAATAGTCTCATTCATTAGAATGAACTTGGTCTTATTAAATGATTTCAATGCTTTTTGTAGAACAAGAATATATCCTTATAATTGTACATAATTTAATTCTGATACCATTTTTTACTAATAAGAACTTGGCGAGTTTTTTTACAATAGGTGTTTTTTGGGGGATTTCAATCGTTTTTGCTAATATACAATAGTTGATAAAAAATACCATGTGTAATATCGTATTTTTGAAAATGTAAACTTCATGTAAATTAAGAACATATAAATCCTTAGAATTTCTTGGACATGTTTTGTTTGTTATAATTGTAGACTTTCCATTGCGTAACATACTCGTACAGTGCCCTTGTTTCTAGTTATATCCAATACATATACAAATCCGAGTAAGTTATTTGACCTTGAAATTACCTCCAAGTGCACGGACTTAAATAACTTGTGAAGATATTTGGGCTAATGAGATAAACTATGGAGTTGAAGACCTGGACCTCGACAACAGTGATCCTTTTCACCAGGTGCACTGAACATAGTATTCGCGACTACCCCTTTAAGATCCGGCACAAATATTTTATCTGATAAAATGAAAAATTACAGAGCGCGATACCTGGTCCCCCAAATCGGCGATCGTTAGCAACTGGTAAATCTATTTTAGCTGATCATATAATAAAGAAAAGAATTTTCAATCCTTGCAATGGTGATGATAAAACTGATATATGTAATTGTTTTGGATTCAATATTAAAGTAAATAAAAAGAACTGTT
This sequence comes from Trichopria drosophilae, assembly GCA_030407085.1. Lineage (NCBI taxonomy): Eukaryota > Metazoa > Arthropoda > Insecta > Hymenoptera > Diapriidae > Trichopria > Trichopria drosophilae. The sequence goes on from CM059583.1 coordinate 116,727,022, forward strand.
TAAGAAAAGATAAGGAAATATTTATAATAAAAAATGAAGCCTATTTAGATAAGAATAAGTAGTCCTTTCATATATTTAAAATTAGTGTACAAATTTGAAATAGAATAACATACAAATTTATTTATTTATTTATTATGACAACCAACATTGTAAGCATTCAACTGGCCCACAATTTCGGAAACACCTTCATAGAAATAAAAAGTGGAGTCCAACATTGCTGCGTATGAGATGACACAAAATTGGGATCTGCATGAAGCATAGCTTGAAAATGGAAATTTTGTAGCTTCTGAAATTCTACGAAAATGTTAGCAATCTTTTCTCAAATGTGATGTTGAAACGATCGTGAAAATGCATTTTTTAATTTATCCTTTTATCCAATTTAGCTGAAAATTGTTACTCGGGGTTTTTCGGGGCGCTGATTACTAATCCGAGGTTAGTTTTACGAAATTCAAAATGTTTGATGCAATATAGCGGAAAATTTAAAATATAATTCTATTTGGACAAAATTTGTTATTCGAGGGTTTTCGGAGTCTCTGATTATGAATCCGAAGTTATTTTTTCGAAATTCAATGAGGCAGATTTAATACGACAGACAAATTTTAAGATGTAATCCCACTAAACGAAAAAGTATTCAGAAGTATTGACAAGTATTCACATATGTTACTTTCAATCCTATTTGTTGGCCTTGGTGAATGCTTCCCTATTTTCAATCATTTCTAATCATTATGGAAGTATTCACTGTATTTTTTTAATGCTTCCCAATACTTCAAGACTACAATTATAAAGTGAATGCTTTGCCATTATTAAAGAAGTATTGCTACGTTCATTTTGAATGCTTCCGAATATTTTCAATACTTCTGAATGTTTACAGCTGACACGGTATGTAGGTGCTCCGCACCATAGTTTTTGAGGCATCTAGGCACCTGAACGACGAAAAATGAGGGTGCGGGACACCTAGACATCAAAACTGTGGAATATCAAACGGTCGACCTGAATTGGTATTTCATCTGTATGGTGGGGTAGAAGAGTGTTCAATTTCGAGAACTGGTAATTCAGAAAGAAATCAAAATACTCAGGATTGCTGTTGTGTCCGTGAAGGGGCTGATAATGTATAGGAAATTGTATTAATTAGAATACAGTTTATATCCTGTTGTACAATTCCGAAAAAAGCGAATATCTAATTAAAATTAGAAAGCGTTAAAACAAAATATTATGTATACATAAATATCGTATTACGCGTTAAACAGTGATCGTCAGCAGTGGACCAGTGGTCGGCGTCGCGCGCGGTTGTTACTTAAGTTAAGCAACTTAATTGGAGAACAGTAGGTGGATAGATGACTGCCCAAGAACAGATTCACTTCAGAAATAATTAAATTATTAAAAAGAAAATAAGTATAATTAAGTTAAATACAAAATATTATTTTTTTATTTAATTTTTTAATAAAATTTTATAATAAAAAGAATTATACAAAATACCTATCAGTTTTGAATTTCATAGGATTCGGTAAATACTATTGTATACTTCCCAAAACTTTTCCAAGGATTAAAAAATAGCATTCAGAAGTATTGAAAATTTCAATGCTTCTGAATACTTTTTCGTTTGCTGGGATTCTATTTGGACAAAATTTTTTACTCGGCTTTTTTTATTGCGGCTGATTAAGTATCCGAATTAGTTTTAAAAATCTCAAATCTAATATAACATGTGCACATTATAAAATATTACTCTATTTGAACGATATCCGGTATTTTGGCAATTTTCAGGTAGCCGATCGTAAATGCAAGGTTACCCGTGTGGAAAAATATATGCTTGAAGAATTATGTAAAAATTGAAGATAATTGTATGCCACATATATATAATAAATAATTATAATATGTCATCATTCGCCGATTGTTTATAAGCATTTATTATAAGGAAAAACACAGGAAATTGAAACAATTTAGATTAATGGTCGTAACTGAATTATTAGCAAATACTGTACCCATGAAAAAATGTCAATGAAAATCTTTAAGAAGAGGAATGAGTTGTCGGAAACCTCAAGTTTCTCTATAAAAATGTCAAGCAAATGAAGAACACTTATGTATCTATAATGCTACAGAATAAAATGCAAAGGAGATGTGCTCAATGTAGCACTAAAATTAATGAATAGGTATATATTACACAAATAAAATAAAATAATAATACAACACAATTTATGTGCAAAGTTTTTAATTTTCCGTTGTGCTTGACATTTAAAAAAACTGTATTATTGCATATCATAAATAAATAAGTATGATTTATAAATAGTATGATTACATTTAAATATTAGAAAAATTTTTGTTTAAATTGTGAAAATTTAAAAAGTAACAAAATTTTTTGGAGATGTGTAGACGAAACACACGTGTTCCATGTTGTGGTATTTGAACTCTGTTAGCGATAAAGGAGTAGCGGTTGCCGCGCTAAGAACTTGGCGCGATGAGTGACCGCTCCTCTTGATAAATAAATAAATATCTGATGTTTATATGCTTCCATTTAGCTCCAGAAATTTAAAAATTGCATAATGTATCGAAACACGGCGTGTCTGTTGTATACAAATCTAGAAAAAGATGTAGCTGCCTCTGGACTGATCTTGTATATTGTACAGAATTTGACAGATATGACGCTGAATTGTTGAAGTTTAGAACTCACAATCAGCTATAACTTTCAAGCATCTTTTAAAATGGATATACGATATAACAGTATATATCTGTGATGATTAGACATATTTATATTACTCCAGTGATCAATGTGATCATCATTTAGCTACGACGTATCAGCCAAATTCTGGAGATTGTATCAGGTCCGTCCATTTTAACAGGTAGCTGCGGCTTTTTCAAAATCATATACAATAGTAGACATACATACAATTTTTAGTAAAAAATTAACACTGGTATACTGTACTAAAACACATAATACGTGTCTGCAATCAAATATATATTTTCAAAAAGCCGTGTTTGGATTCTTTTTATGTAATCTTCAGAAATACAGTATACCAGTATTAATTTCCCTTTTACATTATTTATGATTAATGAATAAACATTTTATATCCAAAACAAATTTTATTTATTAGTTTTAAAACGAATTAATGATAAGTAATGAAAAAAAGAAAATTAAAAACAGTTTGAAGATCAAAAAATGACCGGGAATGAGAGCATTGTAATCCGTTAGACTGTCGGTAAGAGGCATCAAGGGTCCTGAGTTCAAGCAGCTTTCTATCTCGCAGAGAAGTGTGCTCAACTCTTCGAACGTCGGAGTATGAGCACCTAAAATTCGTTTAAAATGGAACATTACGCTTTTCACTCCAGCCTCCCACGCCCTCCGAAATGAGGAGCAGCAGGAGGCAGAAAATGCCAATTTATACGATCCTTGAGCAAAACATTGTGAAACTTGGGACTTCGAATTGCGCTTTCATATGCTTGCATGAGTTCCGTATTGGCACCACAGAAATTTGTTCCTCGATCGCTATAGAGGTCGCTGGGCAGGCTACGATGACTTACAAAGCGTCTAAACGCTGATATACCGCGAGAAGCCATGTCGGTGGGATTATCAGGCAATGGAACGTGGCGCCATTCAACTTTGGAAATTGTAATCTGCATTTCCGACACTCTATTGGCCAAGAACAAAGGTATGCCATTTCGTAGGAAGCTGAGAAGTTCATGCTAGAACGAACATTGAGTCGGTCCAACAATGCAGACTGAAATCTGTGAATTGCAGTACCTCGATAAGAGCTCGCAATGAACGAGTCAGAAGAACGGCAGCATTCAACTCTAAGCGAGGCATGCTTAATTGTTTGAGGGGCGCTATTCTACTTTTACTATGCAACAACCACACAATAACTTCGCCCAAGTGTAGGGTAAGGTGTTAATAAATAACGGCTGCATATGCGGTTTGAGAAGCATCGGCGAAACCATGCAACTCAGATGACACGATCTCTGATCCTGTGCCGATCCAACGCGGGATAGTCATGGCCTCCAATTGATGTAATTCACTGGCAATGCGGTTCCAAGTGGATAGGACAGAATCCGGAAGAGGTCATCCCAACCGAGTTTTAAAAGCCAGAGTTGCTGCATAATTGCTTTGGCAGAGACGATCACTGGAGCCGCCCAGCTGAGTGGATCATAAAACCGAGCAATTGGTTTCGCGACACAGTCTCACGTTGAGGGATTTCGCACTGTCCGCACACCACTGAGGACAAAAGGTTAAGAAGTAAGCAATACTTTCATGACGAGCTGTGTAGCTACACTGACGCAAAGTACGATTCTTCCCTAACCGCGAGAAAGACGACGGAGGCGCGAAGGCGGCGGAATGACGAGATAAACCGAAAAATGACCGAATACCAGGCAGAGCACGGCCCTAGCGACGTTACGCGGGAGCTAACAGTAATAGTCTTTACCGATCTTGCAGATCGGTCGACATTTAATGCACATACCGCAACAGTATCCGATTGTAGAAACGGACAAGGACAAAGTACAGGTTATTTTCCCCTCTCTGGTGGAGAGGTACAGGACAGAGACAGACAGTACAACGACAGAACTAGGCATATACAACACAACACCCACCCAGAGCCAGTCCCCCCTACCCCAATATCGGTACCACCAGCAGATTCGGCGGTCTGTGCCTTAGCGAGTACGACGCGGGGCTTATCCCCTCTTTATCCGAGATAAGACCCACGACGTACCGACCGCGGATAAGACGCTGACGGTACCGATAACTGCCGACGGGGGTCGGCAGTGGTCCCAAATTCGTACCTTCGCCCAGCAAAGTTCCCCGGTTATTCCACACTGGACATAAGCAGAGAAAATTGCAGGACAGGGATTCGAACTCGGGCCCTTCGCGACGTTCAGTTCGGGCGGACTAAGACTGACGCCTTAGCCCGCACGACCATCACGCCGTTCAGTATCCGATTGTAGAAACGCATTAAATGTTTTAGTCTAGTGTACCAGTGTTAATTTTCTACTAAATCGACACCCTAACAATGAAATTCACATTAAAAATGGAAAAGAAAACTAACGAAGGTAAACTGTGTTGTTCCAATGCGTGTGTACTATAGTATGTGATTTTGAAAAAGCCGTAGCTACCTGTTTAAATGGACGGACCTGATACAATGTCCAGAATTTGGCTGATACGTTGTAGCTAAATGATGATCACATTGATTACTAGAGCAAGATAAATGTGTTTGATCATCACAGATATATACTGTTTTATCGCATATCCATTTTAAAAGGTGCTTGAAAGTTATAGCTGACTGTGAGTTCTAAACTTCAACATTTCAGCGGTGTTTCTGTCAAATTGTGGACAATATACAACATTAGTCCAGATGCAGCTACAGCTTTTCCTAAATTTGTATACAATAGACACGCTGTGTTTCGATACATGATGCAATTTTTAATTTGCTGTGGCTGAATGAAAGCAAACAAACATCAGATATGCTATTCCACATTAAATATAAAATATCAAAAGCCGTTGGAGCATTTTCAAAACGTGTCCTCTCACACAATATCGACTTTCGACTAAGAAAAACAACATACATATCGGCAAATCCACAGAACTTTAACTCTTCTGTGATTCAGTGATATACGGAAATAAATATGTTCACTATTAAAATATATTTAATGTATGTTCATATTTCGTTTTAAACACATTTAAATAATATATCTGAACGATATCGAGTCAGTTAATAAAAACAGACACATGCTACAGACGTTTTCGAATTGAAAACCGAAAAATTTAACTTGTGATTCTTACAAACTATTGTAAACTGTGCTATGCTACATCTATGCCATGCAAGATATTTTATTTTCTCAAAGTACAAAATGTAGTCAAGTAAATACACTAAGTAATAGTCACAGTCTGGTCAATTTTCTTGCTTGTAATAAAAAAACTACAGGGATGATTTAAAACAGCGTGATAAATTTTGTAGAAATATAAAATTAATTTAGATTATCTGTTATAATGTTCATGCCATATTATTAATCGTTTTAACTCAGAGTCCAATTTGTTGTGTCCATCTATGTGCCCCTTTTACAAATGATTCTATACAGGTTTAATCATTTCACTTTAAACGTGACTATTTTCAAAATTGCCTTTTTTACTGCGACACACTTAAAATAAATAATATTTTTAATTATTTCTTTCTGTGATCGTTTTCAAATTTCATACATTATCAAAAAATTATGACGGCATCTTTAGATTTTGCAAATTGGTGAGCACCACTCGTCACGGATGGCTTTACTTGAACGGATCATCGTTATACCATTTGCAGAGGGTTTTAAATACATTTCAGTAATTTTATTCTGAATTTTTATAGGTTGATGATAACAAATCTGAATTTAGAAATTTAAAATTCAATATGGCGGACCCAATATGATGGACAAAACTATCAAAATATAATCTAAAGTGGACGAAAATCGAAGATCAGAGGTTTTTGCGGTCGCTGATTATGAAGGTAAAATTTTAAAATTCAAAATGGTGAATCCAATATGTCGGACAAACTTACCAAATACAACTTAAATTTGACAGAATTTCACATTAAGAGGTTTACGAAATCACTGATTACGAATCTGATATCAGAATTTTTAAATTCATTGCGGAGAATACAGTGTTATAGCCATTAAAAAAAATAAAAATTTACATCCATTGAGACGTAAGTTAAGCACTCCGATAGGACTGAACATGAATTTCCCCTCGGATAATCAATATTCAAACTGGCGGATAGAATGTGGCGGATTCGAATTTAAAATATGACTTAAATTAGACGAACTTCAGTATGTGGGGACTTTTGAATCCGTTGATTATGTATTTGACATCAGAATTTCGTGAATTTGCAGTTATTACACCTGAGAAAAAAGTAAAATCCACAAAGAGTGCAAAAAGTATGATTCCGCGAAACTCCGTATAAGAAAAAATAATGTTAATCGGGTTCCTACGTATATATACACAGTTACAATAAAAATAAAATCGTTAATTTATTAACATATACTATTATTGTTATTGTTGTTGTTATTGTTATTATTATTATTTTAATAATAACTTCAACAACAACATTGGTTTCTTATGTCGCTCAATCTGTACGAAAAGTGAGCATTTTTTGCTCAAATCTCTACCAGATGAGCGTGAAATGTCACTGCAACCACGCCCCAAACCATGAGGTAGGTGATTGAAGTGTTCGTACTGAGTTCAATTCAACGCGCAGAAAATTGTCTACACGGGGACTCGAACCCAGAACCTTCGGAGACGTTCAGGTTACGAAACAAGGCGGACGCCTTAGCCATCGTAACCATCTCGCCCCCTATTATTATTATTATTATTATTATAAGGACATTTTCAATCGACTTTTTACATTTTTATTGCAAATAACATTCACGGTGTGATTGACGGATCGAGAATGATGCCGGCGGGAGAGGGACAGGAAGTAATCGTAGCCGAATGAAACGAGATTATACAAATTATTTTGGCTCCCCTTAGTAGTAAGTTCAAAATCACAATCGGTGATTTAACTGTATTTGTAGGTATGCAAATTGAACGCTATCGAATTAATAAATAATAAATAAATTCGGAATGAAAAATGCGAAATCGATAAGTGTACCGTCAGATCCGCATGTAGTGCTGCACCCAGTAGCTAATGAAGAAACCAAGTTCGTAAAAGTACCGTATAGGGAAGCGGTCGGATCCCTTATGTTTTTGGCTACCATATCGCGCCCGGATTTAGCGTATGCTGTAAACTCCGTTAGCAAATACCTTAATAATCATAATGATGATCACTGGCGAGCAGTAAAAAGAATCTTCGCATATTTATCAGGAACAAGCGAGTTCGGAATTGAGTTTCGCGCTAATGGAAGCGTGCCAGAGTTAATGGGCTATTCGGATGCAGATTACGCCGGGGACGTAGAGACCAGAAGGTCAATAACGCGTATGTTGTACTCGCGGGTGGTCCAATTAGTTGGTCGAGCCAACGACAAAGACTCGTTACTCTCAGTACAACTGAATCGGAATATGTCGCAGCATCTGCCACATCCAGAGAAGCAATGTGACTAAGAAAATTGCTATCGGATATCGAGTGTCCTTGTGCAGGAGCAGCCGTAATTTTCGTAGACAATCAAAGTGCTATAAATTTGGTCAGAAATCCTGAATTTCACAAACGCAAAAAACATATCGATGTCCGGTATCACTACATTCGTGAAAAAGTTGTAGCGAAAGAAATAAAAATAGAATATGTTCCTACCAAGCCACAAAAGGCTGACATATTTACCAAGGCGTGCGTGCGTGCGTGCTTGCGTGAAAATACAAAGCGACCCCTGTCAAGCATCTCGAGCAACGCTGTCGAAACGTACGGTAGTACGTCGGCGAGTCTCGTTGGTATACGCATATACGAACTCTCTTCCATACAAACTTTTCCTACAACATTCATAATGGACAAAGCGGCGGAAAACAAATTAATTAGTTCACTTTCGCTACGAGATTTCTTATTAATACGTTTATTTGGGGTTGCGGACTATGAATCCGGCGAAGCTTTGTCCAAATTCAAAATAACACATCCAATATAGCGTACAGAAATTTGAAAAATGTTCCCATTTGAACAGGATTTGTTACTCTGAGGTTTTCGAGGACGTTGATTACGAATCCGATGTTTATTTTTCCAAATTCAAAATGTCAGATCTAATATGGATCACAAACAGGGTTAAGTATTTTAATTTAAAGAAAATATAGACAACATTTATTTTATTTGAAAGAAAATACGAAAGTGACACAAGAATTATAACGTTATTATAGGACTTTGGATATTAACTATTGCACTAGCTATAGTAATACATTCATTAATACATTCATTAATATTTCGCAATAAACTATGGTGTAGGCAAGATTGCGGAATGGGTAGGTTAAATTCTCTTAATCGTCCAATAATCCTTTCAATATGAATTCTTAAGCTAACAATATTTTTTGTTTGAAGTACATCATTTTTGGTAGATTTACTGGTGCTGGAAACACTAGGTGGTCTTATTAGAGTACATTTTTGTATATTTAAAACTGTCTGAATTAGTTTGAAACCGCGGTCTGCCATAACACCTCACTCTTCTGGTAGAGATCCCATAATGCCGCTTTCTTCGAATAAAACGGTGTCCCTTATTTGTCCGCCAAATTAGGAGATACGTAATTAATAACGCCATCGGGTGAACACGATATCAAATACTTTAAAGTATTGCATTTTTTATATTCAGACCATGTAAGTGCTTGTTTGACTGGATCTGTGGGCTCCTCCACTTGTATTTCAAAAGCATCAATAATGGCTTCTACGTTACTATAATTTGCTCTAAATGGTATAGGTAAAAGATTGTTTCTGCTTTGTTTTGGTGGGAAATATATTAATGTTTTTAGCATATGTGCTAAGACTGGTACATATTAATTGAACATGACACTTGCACTTTTGCAACCAATTCTAAACTGTTTACCTAATCGTCCAAAAGTATCGTCCAGTTTTATTTTCATCAGGATTAATTTAATTATATCACTTCTAACTTTTGCGTGTGTACTTGATATGACTATCAGCCATAACTAATCATTCGGTATGCCGAGGTAACTTTTTGGGTTAATGGTGATAAAGTATTTGGTAACATCAAGAGCTTTTTTCTTTATGTTTATATCCATTATGCAGTCTTCTTCGTCGTCGCAGGATCTGCATTCGTCAATGAATGATGATTCTATAGATAGAGAATCTTCTGATGAGGCTGCAGTTTCAGATGGAATAGACGATGTAGAAGGTGTTTGCATTGCTTCCAAAGGTGGCTGAAGCTGAGGAAGATCTATTGTGTCAGAAGAAGCATTTCTAACTTCTGTTCGAATGTTGCACAGGATATCCTAAGATCGATAATGGTCAACCGCAACTTTCGTTGTTTGTGTTCCATAGCTGATCATCTGTCCTTCAGGTTGAATAGCTGTAGCAGTTAAATTGTTTCTTAATTCTAATAATGGCATTGATTCCACAGTAGGTATCTCAGCCCCCAATACTACATCTAATGTAGATGTTGATGGCTGATTCGTGACGTCGTCAGCAAGTTCTTCAATTTCAAAGTTTATATTTTCTTTCTCTGAATTATGAGAAATTTTAAAGGATGAAATACCAGCATCAGCTAAAATATATTCAATTTCTCTCTTCTGATTGATTTTTTAGCAGCACTTCTTTGTTCGATTCTTCCAGCAGTTCTTGTACGGTCTAGTATTAGCATGGCTTTTAACTATTCTAGGTTTAGCATGGCTTTTAATTTTCACTGGCCCTCCAATCATAGAAAATCGAACATAGTTCTTCAAGTCCTCTTTTAACTAAAATAATACAGTGAGAAGTCTGTGGGTCTTTGCAGGTTATAAAAATCAAAATTTTTTAACGTATAAAGTAATCAAAATACAAATAAATAATTAAACAAATGCAATATAAGCTGCACATACCTCAAAATGATCTTCGTAACAATAAAACGTCGATTTCACTAATGCATATGGTCTCTGAGCGAGGTTAAACCACATTTTCCGCCGTGTTTCGTCTCTTGGAACGTGAACAAACGTTTTCTACGGATTATTTTTTGATTTACTTGTGCACAACGGCACAAATCGTTCTATATCCTGCCATTGTAATATTTTTGATGATTGCATTCGTAAAATTACAAAAACAGCGAATTTGTGATGAATATCAGGTTAAAATTAACAACGATGCCATCACACGCTGAACTTAGTGAACATTCGGATCTTTCCGGCGCGATTTTGGTTAGTTCAAATTATCACATTTTTAAATTGATATCCTAAGTGGGTATTCCCGATCGATTCGCATTATCTCCAAAAAAATGGGTAAGAGCCTAATTCCTCAACAGCCTCGGGTGGCTCATTCACCTCTTCCCTGTGAAAGTAAGCGAAGGCTGTGACCACTTCTCGATTGCCAATGTCAATCTCGATTGCCACTGGCTAGTGGATACCACTAGGTCCCTGGGAATGAACTATGGAACCGGACGAACTTTTAGTCCTGCACTACATACAATAACTATTAATTAAACTCACGTTTGTAGTACATAGCTTTTGTCTTACTATCAAGAATTCTTTGAAGATGCCTAGTTCGAATTTTACCCAGGCCATCATATGCATAACCACACTGGATGCGTCTTTGGCATGTCACAGATTGGGCTGAAGATATCTGACATAGCGGCTTATTTGCGCCGAGTGAGAAATCTCCTCCGATCCCGTTTCGCATCTCTGTCAGAGAGAGTCCCCTTCCTGAGGGTCCTTTTAGTCTGTCCGCTGCCATTTTTATCCCTATTTGCTAGATAAAACCGTTCGAGCGATAGAGCTGGGAGTAGGTCGGCCTGAGGCCTGTAGTATTTATCCGAGGACAGCACCTGTCCAGTGTCAGAAGTGCCAGCCCTGCCATTCCCACCTATAGGTTCCTTTTCTCCATAGCTCTTCGAGGACTTCTCCTTGAGGTGAACCTGCCCAAACTGGAAACTGACGAGGAAATCTTTCCTTTCGAGCTTCTGGAAGAAATGTTCATCCTGCGCTACAGTTCGCCGAACGGTACTGCCCTCATCATCATGTCGTTGGACACTTTGTGTCGAGAGCAGGATTATGCCTCCTGAGGAGCTCCAATACTGACGGAATCATCGATGTCGATGAGAGCAGCAAGCTTTTCTTCGACATGTAATTCATAAACATTGGGCTTGAAGAGGACAAGGGAGGGAGGATCTCCATAATCAGAATCTATACCGATTCCTGAGAGCGGCATCTATGAAAACCTCTATGATAGTGGCGTCGGTAGGAGGGTTTTCGCCCTCTACCACCGATTCGCAGGCTGAAATTATCGCGGAGTTTATATTATTATTAGTAGAATCCATTGAAACCCCAAATGTAAAGAGGGTTCGAAAAAGTCAGTTCGACACAGCACTGTTGCGCCGGTAAGGCTACTTTAATCCGGAGTCACCCGGTAGCTGAAATCCACATATAAACGATCCGATCTTCCGGGCTTAGTTGTTGCTATAACATTCGATATTATTTTAATATAAGTATTTTAATATATATGTATTTAATATAATTCATTAGTCAATTTTGCTCGGTACTTAAATGTCATATGTAATTTAATAATATGGTTGTACTAACTAAAATCTGCATTTGACTGTATAAAAATGTCAATGTATACATGTTGTAAACTTAATTTATTATAATAGTTCGTTTCTTTAGTTCGTTAGTTAGTTTTTTTCTTAATGGCGCATGATATAGGTTCCCTTTAGCCAACGACGAAAATTGTACATCTTAGATTTACAATAATATCTAACAATAATAATATTAGAAAATAGGAAGTAACTTCACTGAATATTAAACGAGAATAACTATCAATTTCATTAATTTCATAATAATAAAAACATTTTGTTAGTAATTTTTTGTAGACTATTAGTTATAGAATTACTAATGTTAATTAAAACATGTTTATGAAATTATTCGGCAAACATAAAAAAATTAAATTGCATTATTATAGTTGAAAAAGGTTGGCAACGTAGGCTTATTTTAAACATCCCATTTTTATCGAGATATTGCAAAATATTTCGGTATGAACATGAAAACACAGACCGCACTACTATTCATGATCTATGTATATAGATCCATAATATTACCAGCCATCGTAACGGTGTATTCACCATCATCTTAGTTACTTAATATAGATACAGTACTTTTTAAAATTTCGTACTAGAGGCTTGTTATTTGATGCTAAATACCATATTCTATTCAAAGGCAAAATAAGGGTAAAAAATGCATCATATGGTTTTTGTTCATTATACTCTTACATCTGTAAAATAAAGAGATTTTCAATTTGTCATATGCTGGAAAAACATCACATATTTAAATATTAATACATTAATACGTCCAGAGTCCTGCTGCTGTATTCCACTAAGCAACATTTTGCATTTTTTATTTACTCAGAAAATGGGCAACTAGTTTCATTCAATCATAAACTCTTATTCCCTATGGCTAGTGTCTAGAAATGATCTGGATTTCAAATTGTCAAAACCATTCACTTCATTATTAATTTTTATGACGACTATGATCCACTTTAGAAAAGGTTTGTTACACCTATACTTTATATAATTGTAACAGTGTTGTCTTCTCTTCAATCGTGTATTTAAAAAATTGTTTCACACACCATCAAAGGCTGAGCACACGTGTAAGAAATTTGAATACCGTTGTACCATTAATTATAAGTCTATTATTCGGGTCAGGCTGCAAAGCAGCTTTTGTTATGTCTCGCCAATTGTACTTTTTTTTTTGTACAATAAAGTCCTTATTTTATTATTTTCCTTTTTTTTGGAGGGGGGAAATGCGTTAGGCATCATAGGGGGTTTAAGATGTTGATTAACCCCCCGTGAGCAACGGATAGAGGCAATAGTGAGATGCAGAAGAGCAGAGGACTCAGAGAATCTCCCTGATAGACACCTCTTTGGAATTGAACCAGTCTAGACATGGTTCGACGCTTGCCCGATGTCATGACAAAGCGTGTCTTCCAAAGAGGCATCAGGTCTTTTACAATTCTCACTATGTTTGGGTGGGCATGGAGGCGTTTGAGCAATAAGCTTAAAAGCTCGTGCGATGTTGAGTCATACGCCTTCATGTAATCCAGCCAGGCTATCCACAGGTTACCCTTGCACTGGAATGCGTCCTGACAAACACACCTGTCGATAAGCAAGTTGTCCTTGCAGCCGGATACACCCATTTTGCAGCCTCGTTGTTCTACTATCCGTTGCCACACCGGTTTCACGGATTTCTCAATACGTTCGTTCAAGATGTTAGTGAACAATTTGTATAACGTATTGAGACACGTGATCGGTCTATGGTTTTCCCATCGGACAAGTCTCCCGATTTTGGGATCAGTGTCGTTCGGCCCTCCACCAGCCAGTGCGGAATGGGTTGGTCTCCATTTATATAAGAGGTGAATATTCGGGCTAGGTGTTGATGGACAGAAGTGAACTTCTTCCACCAATAGTTGTTAATTCCATCCCAGCCCGGCGAGGAGAAATTCCTCGCTCCTGTGATGGCATTTTTCACCTCTAATGCACTGACGGGTGGGCAATCTTCACTTTGTTGTGTGACTTCGTCGCACAACTCGGTGAAGATTTCAATACCTGGAGTGTCTGCATTAAGCCTAGATGTTTTCTCGTAGATGCTCCCCCAGAATTCCTCAACTGCGGCCATCGACGGACACTCGCTTGAGGCTGCGATACGATGTTTGAAGAGGTTGGAAGGACTCGTCCAAAATATTGAGTTTTGTCGAATTCCTTCTTCCCGTCTTTGCAGCCTCTTTTTGGCATCGGCCACAACCCGAATTTTATCCGCTAAACGTTGCTTGATGTTGAGCAACTTCAGCTTGTTCAGTGTGTGATAGTACGTCCGCAGTTGTTGTGCGAACTTCTTAACTTTAGCCGTAAATGAACGGCCAGATGTTAAATAGTCGATCACACACTGAATTCGGGAAGCGAGTTTCCGTGTCAGTCGAATTTTACCGTTCAATTGAGACATGTGTTTGGTAATCTGCCGACTCCCCGATATCTGTGTCAGATTTCGCGGAGTCACCAGATCACTTGCAGCCTCGTAAACGGCACAATTGACTTGCCACAGGTCGCAGTCATCTGGAAGAGCATCCAGAAGTAGGCTATTTGCTCTGTCTAATTCTCGTTGTTTAGGCAAAACTTTTGTTGTCAAATTTTGCCTAAACACGAGTGTCGTGCTTTCATAATGTGGAGCATCTCTCTCAGCACCGCGTACGGGCTCAGTTGTTATTGCTCGCATATCCGGTACCGCTTGACAGCTGGGAACAACGAAACCTATCCGCCTCAGATAGGCCACATAATCTCTCAGTTGTTGTTGAGAAATGCGATCTGCCAGTTCGGGATGCATTACTGCAAACCGACTGTGCATTCGCGCCATGTAGCCTCTTTGTTGCGGACAGCTCTCCTCGTAGCAGCGCATTAGATCTTGCCTGAGATCCTCCGTCCACTGAAATTGTCCGTGGGCATTCGTGGGTCGTTGTCCCGGGACACCCATTTCGGCTCCTCCACCTCGGGACTGGGCTACATCCGAAGCAGCCCGATGGTCAGGAGCCCTGCGCGTTCTATTTCTAGTAACCGCATGTACAGGGAGTAGGGTGGTTGGCCCTACCCCCCCCCCCCCGTTGTTATGCCTCTCTCGTTTGTCTCTTACCTCGCCATCCACTGAGGTTGGTTACCCAATCTTTGGCAAGGTTGCTAAGAGTCCAGGGCCCACCGGCTTTAATAAGCACACGTGGAGGTGAGAGTAGGCCATTTGGGAAGATAGGCTACGATGCAGCTTTTTGCATAGCCGCATTCTGTTACGTATCATTCCATTTGGGCCCCTAATTATTTTTGTTATTGTTGTTATTGTTATTATTATTATTTTAATAATAACTTGAACAACAACATTGGTTTCTTATGTCGCTCAATCTGTACGAAAAGTAAGAAATTTTTGCTCAAATCTCTACTAGATCAGCGTGAAAGGTCACTGCAACCACGCCCCAAACCATGAGTTAGGTGATTGCAGTGTTGGTACTGAGTTCAATTCAACGCACAGAAAATTGTCTACACGGGGACTCGAACCCAGAACCTTCGGAGACGTTCAGGTTATGAAACAAGGCGGACGCCTTAGCCATCGTAACCATCTCGCCCCTTATTATTAGTATTATTATTATTATTATAATTATTATATGCACTGCACGAACGCGAAGTTGTGCGAATAATCCTAACGAAAATGCACCGATACGAATAGAAAAATTTATAAGATGAGAAAAACTGTGATGACGAATTAGAAATTCCGTATTCGTGAAGAGCGACTCGCTCGACCGCTGAAAGTTGTAACGGGCTATTCTTCCACCAAAAAGTTGAACAGTGCTTTATAATGCGTAACGTCACAAATTGAGAAATAGAAATAAGCATCAGATCGTCGTCGTTCACTTTGTGACTAGTCTAAATCAATAATAATAGGTTTCCGTAATTTTGAAAATTGTGGGTAAATAACATGCTTGGCATTTGTTAAATACATAATATATATAATAAAACATATTTATGTTTTATACCTTGTTTTCAAATATGATTGATTAATATATCAAAATAGCTGTTACTATTACCGAGCTTAATTGTATTATTTGACTGTATAGCTATGTCAAGTTGGTCGATTTTGGCTTTGCCAAGAGGTTAGAACATGGAAAGAAGACGTGGACATTTTGTGGAACTCCGGAATACGTGGCTCCAGAAGTAATTTTGAATAAAGGACACGATATAAGTGCGGATTATTGGTCTCTTGGCGTTCTTATGTTCGAACTTCTTACTGGTACTCCTCCTTTTACTGGTGCTGATCCAATGAAAACCTATAATATTATTCTTAAAGGAATAGACGCCATTGATTTTCCCAGATTAATCGCACGGAACGCAACGGTACTAATTAAAAAACTCTGCAGGTATTATTTAACTATCTAAACCTTAATAATGCACTTACATTATTATGAATGTAGTGATTTTGTTAAAACAGAGACAATCCTGTTGAGCGCCTTGGCTATCAGAAAGGCGGGATTACTGAAATACAAAAACATAAGTAAATATTTTCCATGTATATGCATAATGTAATTTATAGAAAAACTCAATTCTAATTGAATAATTTACTTTTGTATAGATGGTTCGATGGTTTTAATTGGGAAGGTCTTCGACTACGGACTTTAGAACCTCCAATAAGGCCTAAAATTCGAGATTCCACGGATACAACGAATTTTGATGAATATCCTCCAGATGCCGATCCACCTCCACCAGATGACACATCTGGGTGGGATAACGATTTTTGATATTTGATAAGGATACTTGGCTCTTGTATATTCTTGTAATTCATTTATTTGATAGATACGCGGGGTTCAGATAAATTTTATAAATTCGTTGAGGAGACTGGTTAGGTAACATATGCATTCACGTATTACGTATTTGTTTATAATAAAATCATTATTCAATCTAGAAAAACTTTATGTAAAATTATGAAAGTTTGTACAAGACGCATCTAATTATTTATTAGAATTAAGCTAATTCTAGCCTATAATGTAAATAACGCATCCATTTACACTAAACTGCAGATTAAGTGAAATTACAATATTGCCGAATGTACAGTACATTAGGTAGAGTACATTCATAAATGTTTTCTGCACAGCATATGTTAAGCATAATTCTATGTAACTGTTATTAAATATTTATTGAAAACATTCGCTCGTAATTTCCCTGATTGTGTCTGTATACACAGGTTGATTCCCTTCTCTATTCCTATTGACACTTATACGGTAGATTCTTAAGATAATTAAAATCAAATTATTCCGTAGAAAATTTTTTCCGGGAAACTAGGGTTTTCAAGTTATTCCATATTTATGTAATTCAATAGGAGCAAAGGCGTATTACTTGTCGTGAACGATTTGGAATTGTAGTGTTATTGGGTAACGTAGGGAATGACACCGACCAAAAAGAACATCGCGTGAGTCTCATTCGCAGCAAGCGGTATTTTTCGTTCTAATTCTAAATTTAAATCAAAATCTAAATGTCACATTTTGTATTTCTGAAATGTTAATTCTTAGTCTAACACTTTTAAGGCAGCATTTAGTTCATCGTGGCATTACACCCGTAAAAAGCATTCCAAATAAAATATTGTAATAAAAGAGCACATTTTTACCAAAAAAAAAAAAATCATGGAAAATAACAAATTGTTGCGTTATGTCCGAAATTACCGTCGTCGTTTCGCTTCGAAAGCGACATCGCAACGCCATCTGTTGGCTCACACGCAAACTCAACAGTGCCGGTATCGTCACCGCGCTTGCTATGATAGATTTTGAATCTCGCGCCTACTGGCCCTTTAAACTTTTTTGAGGAATTTCCACTATGCGAATTCAACTTCCGTCGCTGCGGCCCTCTCGGAATCGCTTTCCGGGAAGACAACGAGTCTTTCGGTAAGGTCGTCTCCACGAGAACACCTGTTCTCCAAATCGGAGTATACAATTTAGCCCGCACCGTAATATCTACATCCGAAACGCTTTTCCGCCGCTTCCGCGTGACAGATCTCGCAAGATCTCCGCGAATTTACTTTGCCAGTCTTTAAGTGCAGTCTTAATGAATAATTCGCCCAAAACACTGTTGGATCGTCATCTTCCACCACGCCCCATCTTCCAAATATACAGTGTTTTGGATTAAATTTTAAGTCTTCATTTCCATCCGCATTTTCCAAGCTCCAACCTTTGCTCAGTGCTGGACCAACGGATTCTGGGACCACGCAGTTGATGGTCGCGGTGCACTAAGATTGGGCACACGGCAATTAATGAACACAAATCATTTTCGTAATCTAGAAAAATATTTATTTGTCTTTTCGTGGACAATTTTGTAGAGTGCTTGCAAAAAGAAGTTACATTGCTCTCCATTTAAACGTTCACCATTTCGAAGAAAATGCAATTTTTTTAATTAAAAAAATATTATTATGACAATTTTCAATTAAAAGGTTTTTTAATGGTTTCATTTCAAGTCTTATATGTCAGAATTGTTTCTGTCATATCCTTAAATTACCCTAAGAACTTTACTTACTACGTACTTACGTACTTGAACAAACCGCCTTAATGAATTAACATATTTCTACAAACCTCAATTACTCAATTGTGGTACATGTTACGATCGTACGATCACCACGTTTATTTTAGTTAGTTAACTATAGATTTAATTCAATGCATTGTCAGGGTGTAAGATATCGTATGTCATTATAAAATATGCGCGAAGTCTAGATTATAAAAAAGGCGCGAAGAATAGATTAACGAAATATTATTCTTCATATACTGCCTCGTACATATGGCTTGTAACCGAATAATTATTAAATTAAACTTATAATAATGCAGTGTTGCAAATGAGCATTTTCTTTGCTGGGAGCTTGCAAAGTTTAGCGGAATACACGGCGGCGGCCAAAATTTAGGCACACCGAAAAACATGGCATTAACAGGTCCTTGGAACGAAATATGCCGACGGTCTCGGCAACGGGGGCAGTGTAGTAAATGAGTCCGAGGTGAACAGTTTTCGGAATAATTAGCGCAGGACAGGGAAACGTCGCTAAAAACTCTAAGTCGGGGCTTGGTAGCCTTATCGCGCACTTAACGTGAACTTGTACGGATGCTGGACGCGGTAAATAGAATATATCTAAATATAATAAACACGAAGTACAATTGAGAGTGCGTATTGGTAAGCTGCCGAGGGATACATAGATCTACATCCACCTGCAACTCATTTGAGAACCCGAGGAGAAAATAAGGGCGAAGCAACAAGGAGGAAGAAAAAGTACATTTCCGAGATGACTACTCATGAACTTCTCATCGTTGTGATCGTCATTGCAGTTTCGCCCAGGTCATCGACGGGTGAGTGGCGACTTTGTTTCCCTGATACAATACTGTCAGAATAAATTCCTGTAACATTTAAAAATATTTAAGAATATTGCAGTTCAATAATGTTTTGAGAAAGAAAGAGAAAGTTAAAGTACGAGCTTTTAATTAAAATTACATTATAGATATTGAAATTTAATTACAGTTGGAGTTAAAATTTCGTAATAAATCTCAAAGAATACAATTAAATTATATTTTAGTTAAAAATCCCTAAGAGAAATTTTCCGGGAAATTACAAATATACATGTTTTTCGTCGATATATGTTGGATTTTTTAATTATGTTATTTTAAGATTAAGCTACTTCTCCGAAAAATCGACGGTATATGAATAGCGTGGCGGATGTATTAGGGTCCCCAGCCGCGAAAAAGATACGGGATCGCAATCAGCGAACCCGATAAAATTTATTAAAGACGGGAGATTCGAGGGATATCACCTCGGGAGAATCAAGTGCGGGCGAAAACTGACCCGAGAAAAAAAATAATAATCTTACAGAACAAAAGCCAATAATCATGGGAGACAAGAGGAAAGATTCGCGAGGCATATGAACATGTATGATACGGTAAACAAGCTTTTAGATGCTGTGGATAGGGTGTATGGAACACCAGAAAATCCCCATGTGTATCTGTCAAAATTACTCATCCTGTATCCGACGGATAGCGAGACCGCGGAAGATTTCGAGTCGCGAGTAATGGACGTGGCCACGGACGCGCTCGCAGCGACCTTCGCGTCTACGGAACTCACGGCCGATTGCAAACAAAGTCTACCCGCTCTGATAAATAAAAAGAGCCTAGACCAGTTTATTACAGGGCTAAAGGGGTCGATGGAATTTAGAGTAGGGGGTGAACGTCCATGAACTCTATACGAAGCTACCGATCATGCCATTAGGTTAGAAAGGATTTATCGCGAGAAGGACGAACGGGAATTTTCGCGAATGGGACGGACAGCGTGTTCGAGGGTCGTGAGTGCCGAGGACGATTGGTTCGCGGAAATTCGATATCTTACATCGCAAAACACATGTGGGTGTTGCAATTTGGTCGGGCACACCCAAGACACATGCGAGGTGATGATTTTTAACACCACAATATGTAATTATTGTAAGAGGATCGGTCATATTCAGGACCGATGTATAAAGTTAAATAGGGGTAATGGGCAAAATCAGCCACGTCAAGGGAGTAATTTCGGAAACGTAAGAAATTTCCGGAACGTCAACGGGGTTTCTCAAAATCCAATCGGAACCGCCCAAAATTTTGGTGGAAATTCCGAGAACTTCAACGGAGGTTCCCGAAATTTCAATAGAGATTTCCGAAATTTCAATAGAGTTTCCCGAAATTTCAAAAGAGATTCCCGAAATTTCAACAGAAATTCGCAAAAATTCAGAGAAAATTACCAGAATTATTATGAAAATACGAATCTTCCTAGGCCGCGGATATAGGAATGTCCGAAATAACGCGGATCGGGGAGGACAAAACCAGACGGACCACGAATGTAGTCAAACAAACAACAGCAGACACGATTGTTGAAAGCCGACCAGCGACCATCTCTTTCAGGGATGCTGGATTCGCTAGATGTCCGCGATTAAAAATTTCGAGTAAAGATTTACACTACACGCACGAGACCTTTTTAGTAGACACAAGTTTCGAGATTAATATTGTAACAATTTCAAAATTAAGGCGCGATTTATGCCCAGATATCACGATCAAATACAACCTGACGGGAATAGGGGAACGTTTTATTGGCACATATGGATGCGCGAAAATAGATTATTGCGGTTTTATTACAGAGGCACAAATCGTATTGTACAACTTCCCAATTCCCGAGGACGGTATACTCGGCGACCCAATTTTATGGAAACATTCCGCCACGATAAATTACGGAAACGAATTTTTCGAGATAGGGAAGAAACGAGTGCCATTAGCCAACACGCGCATGATTGAGATCCCCCTCGCACCCGAAATTTATGTTAAAACTCAAAATAATATAGAATACGGATTTTTACCAAGGGTTGATACTGTTAAGGGTGTTTACATCGGGAATGCGTTAATAAAAAATAATAGGGGATAAGCATGTGTGATCGCTACCAAAACGAACGACGAAACCGTGAAATTGGAGCTTCCTCCTATAACGTTAGAGGAATGCGATATCATAACAACGAGCGAACCCAGGAGCGACACGACACGCGACGGAAACGATGATCCGCCCCGAGGAGCACGAATTCGTACCACACGGGCGAACGACAGTCGCACGGAAAAAGTGCTCGAGAATATGGATCGAAATTACCTACATGAAACCGAGCGGGAGCTTGTACAGTCTCTCGTAAAGAAATATGTGGAACGATTTCATTTACCGGGCGAACCATTGAACGCGACGGGATTGGTTAAACATAGGATACACATCGTCGATGACGTCCCAGTGCGAATGAAATGTTTCGCCACGCGCCGCGTTTTCGTAAGACCGTCGACCTCACCATACGACTCACTCGCATGGGTCGTACCCAAAAAAGCAGGACCCAACGGAGGAAGGAAATGGAGACTCGTCATCGATTTTCGGGCATTGAACGAAAAAACGATCGGTGATGCGTACCCAATTCCAAACATAGTTGACATATTGGATCAGCTGGGACAGGCGCACAGTGGATCGAACTAAAGTATAAGCCTGGACATAGCGTAACAAATGAAAGTGTGAGAAATTATGTAAAAGTATGTATAGTTCAGATGATTATTAGCTAATCTATCACTATATGTGACTTATATTGCTAAAATATTCGATTATAATTACTTAGAGTAGTTCAAAGTAGTCGTTGAGTACAAGGTTGAAAAAAATGTTCTTAAATATTCAAAACTTATAATTATACTTATGAGTAAACACATAATAGATGAGAAAAATAAGGTCTTCATGTTTCATTAAGTATTTCGAAAGGTACTAAAACCACCCCACAGATTATAAAAATGAGCTCTAGATTTTGAGTTATTGACTTATTAAGATTACAGTTAACGAAAATAAAGATAATGAAATTTTAAACATGATTTTAAAAAATGCCTCGCATTTCCGCGCAAATATACGCATTGCATTTCTTTCGGGGCATCATTAAGTGATAATCTACATTAATTTCAACTGCTAATAATTGCAAGTGTCGTAAAAAAAATAACATTTTAGTTCGCTATCTTGAATTCGCCATATTGAATTCTCAAAATTCTCTGAGGCCAGATTTGTAATCAGCGATAACGAAAACCCCCCGGGTACCCAGTTTCACCTTAAGAGACTTGATTTTACTTTTTTCGGCCATCTTGAATCCGCCATTTGGAATTCTTAAATTTTGAGGTCAGATTCGTAATTAGCGAACTCGAAAACATAGAAATTAATGTTTGCGCTTAAAAACATGCTTGGTGTGACTCATAATAGTCGTTTTAAGACCCAAGTCCGGCTTCCCCTATCTCTCGATCCACTGTGAGGTGTCATATTTCGTGACGCTTGACCTACGTTCGGGATTTCATCAGATAGAAATGGACGAACGAGATGCACATAAGACGGCCTTCTCTATACCGGATGGGCACTATGAATACACGCGTATTCCCATGGGCATAAAAAACGGCCCAAGCGCTTTTCAACGGTTAATGGATGTAATGTTGTCCGGACTGCAAGGAGTTGAAATGCTGGTATATTTAGATGACATTGTCATCTATGCAAAGAACTTGGAAGAACACAAGAAAAAATTCGATAGACTCATGGCTTGGTTAAAAACGGCAAAGCTCGTTTTAGTGCCCCAGAAATGCGTATTTTTAAAAAGGTAGGCCACATATTTAGGCCATTTAATCAGCGAGAATGAAGTGAGACCTGCCCCCAAAAATCTAGAAGCGGTCGAAAAATTTCCGAGGCCCAGAAATCAGAAAAACATCAAACAATTTCTTGGATTGGCGGGATATTAAAGGCGATTCATAGAGGATTTCGCAAATATCGCACATCCGTTGACTACATTGCTGCGAAGGGCAGAACCATTTAATTGGAGCGAAGAACAAGAAAATGCATTGCAGATTTTGAAAACGAAATTATGCTCCGCACCCATTTTAGGGTTGCCAGATTTTTCAAGGCCTTTTATAGTGACGACTGATGCCTCAGGATATGGACTAGGGGCAATCTTATCTCAAGGGGGAGTAGGGAAAGATACACTCGTAGCATATGCGTCGAGGGGTCTTGCGGACGCCGAAAGCCGATATCCAACCGGGGATAAAGAAATGCTAGGTTTACTTTATGAAGTTGAACAATTTCGTCCATATTTATATGGAAGAAAAATTATAATTGTTACTGACCACGAACCCCTTAAATATTTTAAAAATATGAAGGACTTAAAAATTCGCATACATCGATTCAGAACCAAAGTCGAAGACTATGAAAACGATGTAATTTACAAAAAGGGAAAATACAATGTGAATGCCGATGCATTATCCAGAAATCCATCCGACGCTATTGAAAAGCCAGAACCCCAAAGTGACGAGAAAGGAAAACATCCGGTTACAGCAAACCAATTTCCATTACGAAAAAGAAAGCCAATCGAAAGAAGGTCGAAGAGACCAAAATACTTACTTGAGCGAAAAATTCAACGTACAAATTAAAGAAAATATTGACTCAACAACAGAAAATTACGACGAAGTTGATGCGCCAGGACAATTTAATAAATTACAGAGGAAACCAAAGGGTACCTCACAAAGCAAATATTGGGAGTGGGAAACAGTTGAATCTGACGCCGAAACCCTAGTAAGTACACAAAAACCGGGATAACGCGATCAGGTAGGCAATATAAGCCCCAAAACCCGTCGGTTCCGCACGAGGATCAACCGGACACGCGAAGTAATGCATTTGATAAGCTACCCACCCAATCACTAACGCCGATATCGGCAGATGAGCCACATGATGCTCGATTAATAATGGATCATGCAGAATCCACAAATGAAAATTCCAGCGTATCCCAAATGAAGTGGTTTCGGACATTGGAAATTATATAGAAAAAAGGAACAACGATCATCGGCTCAGATGGGAGGATCGGTTAGGGTATTGACCGGTCAATGAAAATAATACAGAATATAATGATATGAACATGGCATACGTCGGCAATAACGAGAGTGCCGAGGAAGAAATGCAAGTCACCGATAGAACAAGGACAAACGGGGTTTCACCACAAAGGACTAGCGCTCAAAATGAAAGAGAACAATGGAAACAGCGTTATCGGGTAAATATAAAGATAAAACGATTCGAAGATAATGACGGAGATTGTGAAAGTTCGAAAGTGGAGGAAAATAAATATAAACGACGAAAAAAGAAATCACGCACGCCAGAGCAAAGACGCAAAGAGCGCGAAAAAGCCGTGCATAATGACAGTAAAAAAGAGCATCGGCATATGCATCAGCATAATACGCCAATGGAAGCTCCCCAGGGCACATCGTGTAATAGGAACGAAGGAGGTGTAGACACACCGCCTCACAAGTCTTGCCGAACCAAGAAGAACGCGCCCTCCATCCACAGTGCGGAGAAAGAGGCAGCAAGCGATCGGAAAGAAAGGATAACGCTACGCCCACTGCATATGACTCAAGCAGCGCAGGAGTTCATATTTCGTCAGATGCAAATACAGCGCACGGACAGCCGAAAGGGACTGGATTTAGAGTTTCCTCCTCCCCAGTCGACGAAGAAAGTGTAAATCATAGTGAGGTGCGTATGAATGATTCTACAGAGACTCTACTCGATTTTTCCACCTCCACGCCGGAGCGAAAACAAGATGACCCGTGCCACGACAATAACATGCCATTCATGAAAGACGATCCGTCAGAAAACAGCAGAACCATTAGCTATTTTGGTGCGAGATGAAACAATAGCGAACGATGGAAATTGTTTATTTGAGTCATTAATAAAGCTCCATGGGTTGAATATGATACCAGCAGAACTGCGAAAAATGCTCGTAGACCTTAGATTTGACGAATGCGCAGAGCCCGAAGATGCGCGAAATATATTATTAAAATCAAATGCATATGGCAACGACAACCATATTAGATTATTTGGTTTACATTTCGGAGTGAACATCTGCGTTCACTACGATGATAAGCGGGAGAGAACGAGGTACTTTCATTCTCACATCTCCAACACGGCAAAATGGTACCACTTACATCTGGAGAGATTACATTACACGCCGTTTTTCGAATTAGCACAGGACGATGAGTATAGGAATGCGGAAGGCGGATCACCGGATCCGAGTGACAGATCACCTGATCGGGTAAGAAAACTACTAGACTCTAAGAATGACTCGCGGGATTCAAAAGGAAGCTTCTCCAACAAAACGAACCCTGAAAGTTCAGATAGTGATAGGAATACTGAAATAAGACCCGACGATCAGCCGATGCCGAGCTCATCGAAGGATAATACGGACGAAAGTTCCGAAGAAACTGACGAACAACCGGAACACGGACAAACACCGGATATGATTGAAGTAGGAGAACCAACCATTATTATGTCAAATAAGCACCTGACAAGTCAAAAAAGTCATAAGGCATTCTTCACGACCTCTGATTGTTTACTAGATAGTGAAGTCAGAAAGGTCTTACTAGAAAAATTTATGATAACACCTTGAAAATTAAAAGAAAGCATTCCGAAAATTGGTGAAGTTGTAGTAATTAAGACCGGGAAGTATTTCATATTCGCACTGATAGTAAAACCTGTTATCAGTGAGAGCATCGAAATGTGCTATCAACTTGTGTCTGGAAAGATTAAATCATGCAATTAAAGAAACTGGTATAAGGACATTGCACATGGGATACGATTTAGATATAATGCCAAAACAACAATGGATGAGAATTGCGGAGGACATCCAAACGAATATAAAGGTGAAAATTTTTATAACCTTATTCAAAGACGCATTAACGGTGCCCATAGACATTCAACGGTATCTATTAATAAAAGAATATCATTACTCAGCAGCAAGTGGCCATAAGGGGACAAATAAAACGTATCACCGTTTGTCACGAAATCATTACTGGAAAAATATGCGATCGGATATAACCGAATTTATAAATCGCTGCTATGAATGTCAGCACAAAAAAACAAGTCGAAACAAAACAAGACTTCCAATGATGATCACTGATACCTCAGCCGAACTATTCAGGACCTGTTAACAAAATATTCGTTAGCAATACCCCTCCATGATTGTACAGCGCTAACGATTGCTGAAGCGTTTGCAACGAAATTTATCTGTAAACATGGTGCACCGAGAGGAATATTAACAGACCAGGGTCCAAATTTCATGTCAGAAATTTTTAAAGATTTGGCAAAGCTATTTAAAATATCAAAATAGAGAACGTCCGCCTATCACCCCCAATCGAACGGGAGTATAGAGCGTAGCCATAGGGTCCTTATAGAATATTTACGATGTTCTGTGAAGAATCGTAAGGATTGGGACAAGGCTATACCGTACGCAATGCTCGCGTATAACGCCAGCATACACGAAGGTACGAGATACTCGCCGCATGAACTGGTGTTTTGAAAAACCACATTAATACCATCTAGTGTGGAACCTAGGGAGAAAATAACGACATACGCAGATTACGAGGAGAAACACTTAAGAAAAATCATTGAGTTACAAACGTTAGCGATAAAAAATATTACGACAGAAAACAAACTGTCAAGTATTTTAAGGTTGGAGATTGCTAGAGAAAGAGCCTAGATTAGGTAAATTCGACGATACTTTCGTTGGTCCATACGAAATAATCGAACTAATTGAACCTCGGAACGTCAGGATTCAATTAGATGAAATGAGGTCAAAGGTAGCTCATCTAGATAAACTACGCCGGGGGTATGACCCTCTGATTCTCGACGAGAACGAGGGACCGCAGACGGACCAAGACGCGTCAGACGATTATAATTAAGATCGAGATACAAATAAAAGAAGAGAAAAAAAACAATTTTAATTTGCGAATTTATGATTTGGCAAAAGTAATAAAAAAGTGAATAAATATTCATATAGAAAATATAAATAAAATGTTTTTTTCTCGTTTTTCGCTATTACATTTGACGCGAAAAATAATGCAAAAATGGAGTTTTAATTTTTAAATTCAATGTATTACCCGGGACTACTCAGGGGAGGAGAGATGTGTGGAAGGTTATTATTCTTCTCTTGTGCGGCGCTTCGCACTTGATTCCCCCTTCCTAAAAACGTTGAACATGGCATAGGTTCATATACCTATGCGTATATGATACGGCTAACTATATCGCTGTTCTTTAAATTAAATCATATGAACAAGAACATACCACATTTACACCGCCTATAATCGATCAAACGCCTTCTTTTGTCATCAAAATAAGACTTACATATTCGCTATATTCTTTTAATAAAAGTCAACCCTTACATTACAGACTTACTTTTCAAAATGAAGTTTACTCTTACAATAACAGACCTATGTATAAATCTCCAGACCCTTCTAACATCTATTTTAGATTTATTAGATTTTTGCTGATCTAACATTATTGTATTAAGAATGTAAATATACGTATCTGGTATATTTTTATTCACAATACGGGAGGGTAGGCGCGGCAAACCAGTCGTTGCTTACGGAGATGTGGCAACATTAAATTCTCCTTGCCAGTAAATACACGAATATTGCAGGGATAGATATTCACACTATGAGATCCACCAAAATCCAGGGATCTACTCCGAGAAGGTAGGAGACATGCGTATATCACACACGGAATGGAGACTAATATCAAGAGTACCGTTAAATCCTTATTTTGAGAAGTTATCAGCGTTTCAAATCGTCTTGCAGATAATGGAGAACCGCTGTTCAGAGGTCAAACCATGCGCGCTTTCGGACCGGTTACGTGAAGCCAAGCAAGCTCTTCGCGAAATATCAAGAAAATATAATGACTTACAAGAAATACTAGCGAGCCACGAAAATGGACAAAAACGAGCTGTTATCGAAGTGATAGGCCAGCTGAGTAAGATTTTATTTGGGACAGCAGAAGAAGAGGACATAAACATTTTACAACGATAGATAGATACAGCCAACGAGAAGATCAGCGAAATCGCCACACTAATAGCGGACCATACACACCTAATAGCAATCGAATTTTCAGGTGTACATCATGAGCTGCGAACCATAAACTCGTCGCTTAAAGAACTAAAAGGCAAATACGATCTGATTGACTCGGAAATAGAACGATCATGGAGACGAGAAAACTGAGTCACATCATGAATATAATCGAGACTGAAATACAGCGATACACAACGGAAGCGCAACAATTAATGAACGCAGTGCTATTCGCAAATGCAGGACAAATTCATCCCGAATCTGTATCTTTGGAAAACGTGACAGGGTATATCAAAGATATAGCTCAATTAACACCAGACTGCGAATTTCAAATTCCGCTAGCAGCATTAACATTGGACTCGCTTCTAGAAATCTCCTCAATGAAAGTAGCCAACTGGAATTCGACCTTAACGTATATTCTTTATATACCTTTGGTGTCACATGTTTGATTCAACATATATGAACATAAATCAATCCCGGCACCACAAAAAATTGGAAACCAATCAAGATCGGCGTTTATAGTGCCTACAACACGATATTCAGGGATAACGAGCGACAGAGACAAATACGTAAGAATATACGACGAGTATTTCCGACAATGTAAGAAGTGGTGATGTTTACGTATGTCGAAGGGACCTGCCGCTGCACCAGGTAGACAACGATAGAGCTTGTGAGGTGCGCATTCTAGCTGAAGTGGTATTGAATCACTTCAGTAATTGTGACATACGATTGTTCAGGCAGAAAACGACATTCTGGACGAAATTACGAGCAACGAATGTATGGTTGTACTCTGTCGCAACACCCGAACATTAACGTATCATATGCGATAATGACGTGGCAGCCATTATTACGCTTGGCGGCACAGGACATATTGACCTAACGTCTGGATGCAAAGCACAGGCGGGTAAAACAACTTTCGTAGCCGCAAGGATGATCGCAACGCAAACAACTATAGGTTACCGCGGACACAGAGGATTAAACATCACCAGCCTTTTAGTTGAAGATACAATACAGAATTTAGATCTGGACGAGGTTCTAATAAGAGAGACAAGGAAATCATGAAAAATGTCAAGATTTGATAATTTTGAAACTAGCATGAGAGGAATAGCAAGCTCTAGGCGAACATCGGAGAACGTCCAAACCACCAAAGAAGTGGTGTATTACGGAGGATCATTTATAATCATAGTACACGGAAGAAGTTTTGTGATGACCGCCCTACGCTCCATCTTACGGCGGTGATACGATTGCTTTAGCGCAAGCCAAAAAGTACAGCTTGTTTTCAATGTACTTTTGCCTCCTCATTATGAATATGACAGCAGAAATTGGCCCTCGGCCATATCTTGGCCGCCATTTTGAAAAAAAAAAAGTAAAAAATTATGATTATTCTGATTTTTGGCTCTTTTTTTTTTTTAAGTTTACCCTCAAAATATTTTCCAATTGTACAAAATTATATATGATTTATACAATTGTATGTGTTCGTTTATAATCATATATAAATTAAATAAATTAGAGTTTTATAGTTTTTTTTGTAATATTTTTTCAGGAACACGCCAAAATGTCAGGAGAGAAAGCGAAATACGTTGGGACACAACAATCCGATTGTTCGTGTCTCCCTCTTACTACGTTTTCGGATATATGCGCTTTTCCTATCGGACAGCCCCCCACCAATTTAGGAGAGCGCTCGAACGAATTTCGTGCGGCAGCGGTCCGAAAAATCGTTTTGTAAAGCGCCGTTTTTACAGAGCTCTCTTGGACGAATTCGTACCGAAGCCGATCGAGTTTACTTTCCGTGTACCCATTGTAATAATTGTTTACTGGAAATTCATGCACAGAAAACTATGGCATAGACCACTGCTTCAGGGAGTGACACGAGAAATCACGGTGTCTTTCAACAAGGAGGCCAGCACCGTGATGATAAACGAAACATATCTGAGCACAAGTACTGCAGCGTTGACAACTGCACTGGAGCTAGATGTACAGCGATCCCGATATTCTAATCAGCAAGAAAATTTGTACACAATCTGCAAAGAATGTAAAATTTACTAGCATAGCGTACCAGCATCCTAGCGTATTTTTAAGTATACATATTAACAATACATACATATTTGCGATTACAGATTTTTTTTTCTAAGATTCTGTGTGTCATTTATCCTTAATATTTTTTTCGGCGGAGGACCGCCGTTTTTTGAGGGGGTAGGTGTTACGATCGAACGATCGCCACGTTTATTTTAGTTAGTTAATTATAGATTTAATTCAATGGATTGTCAGGATGTAAGATATCGTATGCCGTTATAAAATATGCGCGAAGTCTATAGATTAACGAAATATTATTCCTCATATCCAGCCTCGTGCATATGGCTTGTAATCGAATAATTATTAAATTACACTTATAATAATACAGTGTTGCAAATAAGCATTTTCTTTGCTGGGAGCCTGCAAAGTTTAGCGGAATACACAGCGGCAGCCAAAAGTTAGACACACCGAAAAAGGTGGTATTAGCAGGTTCCCAGGAACGAAATATGCAGACGTAGGTGAGAGACCGGGCGACTTGATCTTTCGTCGCCGACGGTCTCGGCAACGGGAGCAGTGTAGTAGACGAGTCCGAGGTAAACAGTTTTCGGGATAATTAGCGCAGGACAGGGAAACTTCGCTAATAACTCTAAGTCGGGGGCTCGGTAGCCCTATCGCGCACTTAACGTGAGCTTGTACGAATGCTGGACGCATGAAACAAGGTGAAAACACTAAATCACATACGTGTGATGTCAAGGTGTGGTAAATATTCTCATGCGAGCAAACATGCATATTTTTTGTACGATCATGGCAAAAGATGAGCTTTAATTCTTCGACTCCGTATGTTACTTCTACGAGAGTGATTTCGTTCGATCTGCATAAGCTGAAAATTCTTCAAATTACTGTACAAATGTTCTCTAATGAGTAAAAGTACTCATATTATTGCGATTTTGAAAGCAGGCAAGTTTTAAAGTTTCGACGCTGCATTTCTGTTCTACGAGAATGATTTCGATCCATCTAAATGCACTTCAAATTAATGCAGAAATCTCCTCAAATGAACAAACGCGCATATTTTTTTTACTTTCACGGAGAAAAATTAGTTTTAATTATTCGACGCCGTGTTTCACCCCTACGGGAATGATTCCGATCGCTCTAAAAAGGTCTAAGATGCTTCAAATTAATGCTAAAATATTCTCAAATGTACAAACGCGCATATTTTTTTTGCGATCATGCCGAAAGACGAGTTTTACTTTTTCGACGCAGCATTTCACTCTTGCGGCAGTGATTTCGGCCGATCTAAATATCGTTAATATATTTGAAATTATTGCAGAAATATTATCTGATGAAGAAACTCGAATGTTTTTTACGATTATACCGAAAGACGAGTTTGAATTTTTCGATGTAGTGTTTCACTTCTACGATAGTGAGTCCGGTCGATCTAAATAAGTCACCAGTGTTCCATAGGAAAGGTGACAGTCCCACCCGACTCGGTGCTGAGTCCCACCATGACGTGACTCTTATTGAAACCTAGATATCCTGATGTGACAGGAGATAACCTCCAGCCGTGAGGACTGTGATTATTTGTGCAAAACGCTTACGGAGTGATTGGGTTTACCGGAGTCTAAGGGGGATTTATTATATCGGATATAAGTAATTCTGTGCTATACCGGGTTAACCTAGTCGACGGATGATAGCACACCGGTGCGTATCAGAATCAGTGAATTTCCTCGTGGTTTAAGGAAACTTTGTAGCAGATATAACGTGGGTGACAGAAATTCGAACCGATGTATGAGTATGATGAGTGTTGAATGATGATGCGAAGAAAATGTACGATTCGTGGTAAAAGCTGTGTCGGATAGTGATTCCTAACCCATCATTGTAAGGGATTGGGGAATTTTGCCGGTGCGAACATTCTAACTGGAAAGCGAACCCTCTTTATTGTCAAAACTGATTAGAGAAATAAATAAATAAATAAAAAGAGAGATTACAAAGTGGCGCCGAACGTGGGACCCTAGTTTGTGAATGTTTCACATTGGCAATCATTCGCCAAATTCTATTTCGTAAACTATTTAGATTCTTTTGAATTATATTGTGAATCATTCACTCCGAGTAATTGGTTAATTTATCATTTTGCATAATTTCAATTGAATATTTTTGACATGTATGTAACGCATAATACAAAATGTCGTTGAATGGAGGGCCCGATAAATGATTAGATTACGCAGTGTGTAAATATTCTATGTTAATTTTAAAATATAATAATAATAATAAAGGTTAGGTCGCGTATATTGCAAATCCATGATGACTAGGTCTGGAAAGGGAAATAGGCCGGAGGAGGAAAAGGAAGTCGGAAATGCAGATGAGCATGTAGAAGAGGTTGCTCGTCTACGTACACAAACTCAAGCATCGAATCCGGAAAATGACATTTTGCGTGCGGAAGTTCGTTAGGAAAATGTTAAGCAGATTCAAACAATTACTGAATGTGTGGGAGATGTGTCGAGAAGGATGACGGTTGATGCCAGTGTAAACACATCGCCGCAGAAGTCAACGTCAGATAAGTCACAGGTAAACAATGTTGTGTTTGATATTCCTGAGGGAAATCAAAACAACATTATGGATCTGTCAAATAATTTGAATAATGTAAACCCTATTGTCAATGCCAGTTCGCTCGATAACAATTTTCTTGCAAATTTTCTCTTAAATTTTCAAAACAATCAGCCTAGTTTGATCTTGCCTACGTTTTCGGGGATGAGGGAAAACCCAGTAAAATTTCTGAATGAAATGGACAAGTATTTTATTCGTAAAAACGTACCTGAAAGTTTAAAAATATTATTAATTGAAGACGCGTTGTGTGGAGCTGCTCGAACGTGGTACGAAGCTCAATTGTGCCCCATTGAGACTTATAGCAAATTTAGAGAAATTTTCCTTGAAGCATATTATTCAATTGAAGCACGTGCTAGAATAAAAGGGGAATGGGCTATGCGAAGGTATCGACCGGAAAACCAATCTGTCCAAGAATACGTTAACGAGCAGCTTCGAGTATCACGATATTTTTCACCTCAGTTGGAACCGTATGAAGTGAATTATAATATCGTGAAACAGCTCCCACAACGTTATCAGGATATTCTCGCGGTCGTCGATTATTCTGAAACCGGACAATTATTAAAAGCTTTATCTAGAATAGAGGATAGTTATCGACATCCTTCAAATGATTGTCGGGCACCCCCCCCCCCCCCAAAATAGTTCGAATCGAGATAGACGTGATGATGATCCTCGGTTCCATCGCACCGAAAGGCTGGGTAATGCGCCAGTTTCGGGAGATAGGGTTGGATGTATCGCGGAAAATTGGCGAATGAGACCTAAGTCAACTCGTGCGAATCAAGGTCAACGCGATAATTTTGGTAGGTCTCAAAGAAGACACGTCCAGACAACTCAAAATCGGGGTAGACAAAATCCAGAAAGCCGAGAAAACCAGCGGGGAAATTATCAGACGGGAGAGGGAGGGGGAAATCATTCGTCAGGTGCCAACGTTCGCTCTTTGAATACTCAGAATTACTCAGAATTTGAGCAAGACCTCTGTTGGGACGTATTTGATCCTACCACTTCCGAAGAAAAAAGCGGAGAGCAACGCGTGGTGAGTCCTCGTATTTTGGCAACGCTTAATGGAAGAAAAATCGAGCTGGTAGTAGACACGGGAAGTGATGTGACATGTATTTCCGCTAAGCTATATGAAGAATTGAACCAAACTAGGAAACTTTTAGAGCTCCCAGTCAGTAATTTCAATATTTTAACAGCCGTTGGCAGGAAGATGACCAAAGTAACAAAGCAAGTACAGTTAGCCGTTTCGATAAACGACGTCACAATTTCGGACCCGTTTCTGGTTGTACCAGGACTTAGCAACGCTATATTGGTCGGGATAGATTGGCTTAAGCGACATGGGGGGGGGGGGGGGGGTGGATGTTGACCAAGAGAAAATCTATTTATGGGGTGGGTGTTTACCGAAAAATTTAGTAACTTTTCGCCCCGATGTATCGCGGGAAGAGGAGGCTGTGATTAAAGCTGTGATGATTAATCGGTTAATGTGGTACCAATCCTCTGGGGATACATGAGTCAGGA
The DNA here is from genome assembly GCA_030407085.1 of Trichopria drosophilae. Taxonomy (NCBI): domain Eukaryota; kingdom Metazoa; phylum Arthropoda; class Insecta; order Hymenoptera; family Diapriidae; genus Trichopria; species Trichopria drosophilae. The sequence continues at coordinate 116,761,689 of CM059583.1, forward strand.
TGATACGACGGTTCACATCAGGGGCGTTGGGATGGCAGGGGGGATGGACGGTGTAGGTTATGAAGTGCATCCTAGGACATATTTGAATGAGTATGTAAGTCGTATAGATGATATGAAGTGGTCAAATCCGGAAATGAATGACGATCAAGTGTGGTCACGGATTTGTGAGATGAATTCGCTGAAGGAAAACGAAAAACAAGCAGTTGGCGAATTGATTCTTAAAAATCAGGATGTGTTCTCGAAAGATCCCGGCTGTCTTAAGGGTTATTCATATAAAATCGAGGTATTGCAAAATAAACCTTTTGTTCGGCGGTCCTACCCAGTTCCCCTACATCAACGTGGTGCCGTTTCAGAATAGATTGAGGTAATGATGAAGCAAGGAATACTTGAGAAATCGCGTAGTCCCTATTGCAATCCTCTGAGGGTAGTGAGTAAAGTAAACGATGAAATCCGGCTTTGTCTTGATGCACGGTTCATCAACACCATCATTATTGCCGATAATGAGTCGCCTCCAAGGGTAGAAGAGTTATTGCAAAAGTTTGAGCATCAAGACAATATACGGCATTTTTGCACGAGGGTTGCTTATAGCAGTTTACTAGAATCCCTTTTGGAATCAAGACAGCGGGGGATGGATTTATGAGGGCACTCCGGAGTGCACTGGGTTCGGAGATTACAGTATTTGTGACGTGCTATGTGGACGATCTTTTAGTGGCCTCATCAAGTTTTAATGAACATCTCGTCCACCTCCAACGTTTATTCAGTCGATTAAGGGAAGTGAGTCTCACGATTAGCTGGGAAAAAAACCGTTTTTTCCAAAATACGGTACCTTTTTTGGGACACGTACTCACGGAAAGGGGGATAAGTGCAGATCCCGCGAAATTGAAGAGCATTGAAGACTTTCCCATCCCTCGGGACCGAAAGCAACTCCAAGCCTTCATGGGTGTGTGTGGTTATTATCGCCGTTTCAGCGTGCGCCATGCTGATTATTTAAATCCTTTCCGTGATCTGCTGAGCGTAAAAAAGCCGTGGATTTGGACAAGCGAACATACGAGAGCCTTTGTGGATCTTAAGAATAATTTCATAGACACCGTCACTTTGTCTCACTATCTTCCCGATAAGGAGTTTCGATTACAAGTTGTAATTGTATTATTAAGTTAGTTTAATGAAAAAATACTCTCCAGTAGTAGAGGAGGGACAGTTTCCACGGAGTTCCCGCCGCCGCCACCAGGCGTCGCCACAGTCGCGGCGTCGTCGCAGCATGCGAGGTGGTAGATTCGTGAACTAATTCGCAGACTGATTCGTGGAATAATTCGCGGACTCACTCGCGGACCGATTCGCGGATTGATTCGCATTTTTTATTTGCTGTTTAGTACGCGGGCTTATAATTCAAGAATCTCTCATTGGGAAATCTGACCGTCACTAATTAGGTCATTAAGATGACGTAAGGACTTCGTGGACAGTCCCACTGAGTTTTCGAAGATTAATGTTGTAGCGTTATGCATATATCTTTTGATCTGTTAAATGTGCCCTGTTGGAAAATTTCTCTTTCAATATGGCGCACCGTTACCGACCTAATTCGGATGATACATATCTTTTTTGATGAATTGAAAGCGTAGATGTCCATTAGTCTAAATACCAGCTTGAAGATGTCTGGCCCAATCTCGTATATCGACGATCTACTTTTTACATCTCACACAAATTTTAAAAACCTACAATCAGGGCGTTGACCTCTCCCTTGCCATGTTGTAAGTTCGAATTCACCTTTCAGAGTTTTCTCTCGTCGAGGAAATCTATCCATCAATATGACAGTTGTCTTGACAAGCCATTGGCGTAACTCAATGACCTACAATAGTGACGAAATCGTTCAGTCCCTTCACACAAAACTGCTAAGACCATTTTGAAATTAATTTAGAAAAGCCTCTAATCAAGTCTCAACGCGTTCAAAAAACCAAACGTCGACCCCCTGATGCGCGGGACCTGCCGGCTACGACAGGTCCGTTTATCCTACCTATCAATTACAAAATTTGTTCCATCTAACATCAATATTTTAATTTTCTCGTTCCGTGACATGACGTTCCGAAATCTTTCTTGACCTACATATTTTAAACACAGATTTTCATTCATAAGGTGAAAAGTCTTGTTTTCGTCTCTCCTCCGATTGAAAACGGTTCCCATTACCACCATCGCAACGCCTCGACTGTAAAACCCATTAATCATTACGTCGATCATCGACTCTTTCTTAAATATTTATCGACTCCGTTTACATAAATTTTGTTGGCACATTTAACGATATCCTCCAAAGTCTCATTTATAGCATCAAAGGGAACATCGCCAGATTGCTATGGTAAGCCGTAGCAATTATGCATTAACCAGTTATCGACACTTTTATAGTGTAACGGTAACCACACCCATTAATATGGTGGTTTAAACACACATGTCTCAATTTCACCGACGAAAATATTCATTATAGACATTTCCTTCGGTATGAAGCGATTACCGGGCCCGCGGAATCCCTGAACGTCTACAATATATTCCATTTTGTATGCAACTGATTCACTAGCGATTACAGTATAAACACATTTTATTCATTTATTGACGCATGCGCAATAATGGTTACCTATTGCTACTAAGCTTGTTTAGTTAAATTGTATAATGATCGTATATATTAAATTGTATCATTATTGGAATCGGGCGATATACCTTTTGATGCAATCAACGAAACGTTGGAAGACATCGTTACATGTGCTCACAAGATATACATTAAAGGCGCAGACCAAAAAAAAAGATATAGGTTGCAGGAAACTTTAGATGCTGACAATGTTGATGACCAAGATATATTGGCCTATCCATCTCTACCGAAACTCATAGGATAAAATGCTTAAAAATTGGATACTGGAAAATCTTCAAGACCATCCTGCATCTCTTCAAAGGTCAATGAGAATTTTCTATGAAGTGAAACGTCTTGCATTAATGGAAACAAAAGACCTCGAGTGTCTACCTACAGATTTTATCTCAACGTTTGCAGAACGTGAAATTGAAGAAGCATGATCATGCCTACCTCTCACAATGCAAATGCATTCAGTGGGACCGTCCACGAAGTCCTTACGTCATCTTTGTTACGAACACGCGGTTCGTAACGGTGCGAGCGGTGGGTGGGGAAGGTTACAAATAATGAGGAGCCGCGAAGTTTGTTTGGATGTCCTTCCGCGATTGACTCCTTCGATGCCGCCTCGATTCGAGAGCGCAGCGAAGTTCGTCATCGCATTTATTTCCAACCGTGGGACTATGCTGAGCTTGCACTCTTGACTTCTATGTGAATTCGCAAGCCGTGCATATTCTCACGGTGGACTTTGAGAATTACATTGATATTTAAGGAGGCTACGATCTACCGATCGTAACACTCCCCCATTTTGAAAAAACGGCGTTCCACCGCCGAAAAATACAATTTTCATGAGCTTCATTTACAATGAAGTATATAAATATATATAATATTTAGAGTCTCTAATATGTCCAAATTGTGTGTTAGATTTATGCTCACTCGCGCACTTTGGCACTTTTTTTTTCTCTATATACACATCGAAACGGCGCACAAACACAACCTGATTCTCTGTCGGGTGTTCGGTGAAGATGGGGAACCCGTTGGTTCCGAAGGTTTGGGACTCGGGCCCGTTGTTTAAATTCAGTCATTTGCATAAGTTCCTTGGAGAGGGATAGGCCGGAGCATCTCGAATTCTCGGCTTACTTCCTTGCCCGTTGGTGGGATGCAGTTATCCGCGCGAGTACGGATAGCCGCACAAAGAGGAGAAGCGATTACCTCTTCCTCTCCTCGCCTTGCTCACTCGGCGGTGGCTCAGGCGGAGGCCTGTAAAATGCCCTATGTATCATTTCCATTTTTTGAACTTTTTCAATTTTATTTTCAGTCGCGTTTTTCTCATTAAGTTCGATCACTGATTTCACTGATAATGTCTCTTCGGGTTCTATTTTATTCTCTTTGTATCCTGACACTGATTTTTCTTTTTCGAATTCCTCCACTAATTTCACTGATTTTTTCTCTCCGAGTTCAGTCACTGTGTTTTTCTCATTATCTTCTTCATTATTTATTATTTTCGTCACTATTTTCGTTTTTAAACCTTTTCCAATTAATGTTCTCACTCTGTCAATCTTATCTTCAGTAAGATTTATCACTTTTTGCTTTTTGCCATTTTTTAATTTTCCGGTCACTATTTGCACTATATCTTGACTGTCTTGGTTGTTTGGTAATTCGTCGAAGTTTCTTTTTAATGAAGACTTTTGGATGTCTTCACCCGTTTTATCCCAAACTTGTTCTACATTAATTTTTTCGCGTTCATGAAATTTGGACGGTACTTGGTTTTGATTTGCCACTTCACAATTTTCGATATCTTCGTTTTCTTGTACCTTTACTTTTATATTCTCTACTTTTCCTTCGAGTTGAGTAGGATTACCGATGAGACTTTTAACAGTGTTTCCAACAAGAATGGCATGATTTTTGTCAAGATTTCCAACATTATTTCCGGGTAACTGAGTAGGGACATTTGTCGAGGTTTCCAAATTTTCTGAAAACTTCATATTTTCAGGAATTTCGAATTTGTTTATTGTTGCAGCGGATCCGTACTGGCTTTGATTGGCACTTACGTGGATCGGCTTCTGCGGTGTCTGTACTCGCGCTCTGTATGTTTGCGTGGGTACTTCCACGTCTTCTTCCGGCGAAGATTCAACCGGGCCTTTTTGGAACTTATATCCTCGTTGATTTCTTGTACCTTCTACCTCGTCATTGTTCTCGGAAGGATTGTTATCGGGTTCTTCGCTGTCCGTTTCAATGTCGGTCCATTCATCGGAGTCCTCATCATCGCTGGAGTTTGTGTCGGCTTCGTAGCCGTCATCACATTCGTCTTGTTCGTACGTTCTGTCATCTTCATTATCAGTTTCTTCGCCGTCCGATATATATATTTCGTTCGTGATAGTGGAATCAACTTCGTGCCTAAAGTGCCTAATGCATCTGGCACCATGTTCAAAATCCACTGCATTTATCCAATGGTCTAAATGTGAATAGAGTTGCATGAGATGACTGAAATTTTCTGCTTCGCCCTTTAGTTTTTGCTTTAATACTTTTCTTATAAGCGGCGAATACTTTTCTGGGAATTCATCTAGACATTGACGTACCTTAGATGCGAATGATAAATAATTGCACTCATCTCCGTAGTACTCCGGAATATGTTTGTCGATATTTTTTTCGTGGAATTCCATCATTCTTCCACTCACGTATTCTTCCAAAATAATTTTGTTCTTCCCTCAATCGCTCACACACTCACTCGCGGATTTCCAAGTATTTTCTTGAAAATTCTTGGGGAGGGAAAGATTCATCCTCCCTCGGGATACGCGTTATTATGAAGAGTAACGCGCGACGCGCGCGATTTTTCGTCACTTTTGCGTATCCCGGTATTTTTACCCCTCGTTAGCGTTGTGAGGGGGGTTCGAACACTCCGCGTAAAGGGGTCGACACCCCACACGATTCAATTTATTGCCAAAACAAAAATCGCGCGCAGAGCTCCGACGCTGCCACCAATTTATATGTTACGAACACGCGGTTCGTAACAGTGCGAGCGGTGGGTGGGGAAGGTTACAAATAATGAGGAGCCGCGAAGTTTGTTTGGATGTCCTTCCGCGACTGACTCCTTCGATGCCGCCTCGATTCGAGAGCGCAGCGAAGTTCGTCATCGCATTTATTTCCAACCGTGGGACTATGCTGAGCTTGCACTCTTGACTTCTATGTGAATTCGCAAGCCGTGCATATTCTCACGGTGGACTTTGAGAATTACATTGATATTTAAGGAGGCTACGATCTACCGATCGTAACAATCTTAATGACCTAATTAGTGACGGTCAGATTTCCCAATGAGAGATTCTTGAATTATAAGCCCGCGTACTAAACAGCAAATAAAAAATGCGAATCAATCCGCGAATCGGTCCGCGAGTCAGTCCGCGAATTAGTCCACGAATCAGTCTGCGAATTAGTTCACGAATCTACCACCTCGCTTGCTACGACAGCGCCGCGACTGTGGCGACGCCTGGTGGCAGCGGCGGGAACTCCGTGGAAACTGTCCCTCCTCTACTACTCTCTCCAAATAAAATTTGGTTACATTTAATTGATTATTGTGTGCTATTGCTGGGAGAGTCATATATTTCTTTTTCGAAGAAAGTGGTTTCAACCTGTTGAATATTGCTGCCAAAAAAATTGTTGCGTCAAAGTTGATATCTAAAAATCTTGACATGATCGAGCAATTTTGCGACCAGATTTGGATTCAGTACATCGAAAACCCAGAAAAGTGTACTCAGGTTTCTGGACAAAAAGGTCGGTCTCATTTTGTTACTTATTTTCATACATTTACACATTTACTAAATGTATGAAAATCATAATCGTGCCTTGACAAAAACTTCCATAACTCGATGAAAAAAAATCGTATCGGAATGACTGAAAACGCATTTTAAAGACGATGAATAGCACTTTAACATGGTTTTTGCTAAAATTCGAACAACAAATTTTTTTCTGCCACAAAAACTAACTGAAAATGGGCAAAAACGGTGTTTTTTGCACTTTTAGGATAGGATATCTCAAAATCTTGACGTGACAGAATAATTCTGCGGCCAGATTTTGATTCAACGCATCGAAAACCTTCGGAAAAGTATAGTCCGGTTTCTGGGTATAATTTTGATGGCCTGTGATAATTTGAGTCACATTAGAGAATGGGATCAGGATGACAAATCTGTAAAATAGAATCAATAAATTAATTAATCAATTAAAACACTTGTATTATTTAATGTTGGGAAAAATATACCAGAGGAAAACCAGTGATAAAAATTCGTAAAAGTGCCTAAAATATGCCTAAAATTCCAGTCAGCGAACAATTCTATAGGAGACTCATTTGGCTACATGCTTTTAATGTACGTGTTTTTGGAAATCATAAACACAGTTATATGTACCTTTTTACGGAAGGTAGTTTTAAAATACGTGGCAACACAGTTTGCAATTTCCTCTATGATGCTTTAAAATGCGAGTTGAAAATAAGTTATTATAACAAAATTTATAAAATTATTTTGGGACAGTGGTCAAAATAAAAATTATTTGGTATTGCTTTTCTATCACTATTATCGGAAAAGTTATAAGTTGAAATTCAGCATATATATCCTGTTCGGGGACATTCTTATTGTTCTTGTTATAGAAATTTCGGAATGTATGGCAAACAGAAAAAACAAACAGAAACAATAGAAACGGCCTCAGAATATATTCAGCTGGTTGAAAGTGCTCGAAATCCACCTTTCATAATAATTAAGGAAACATAAATTACTGTTAATGATTTTGAGCTTCTGATTCCTAAAGAAGTACAATTAATTCCGAAAAATGTACAAATTAACGAGGCGGTAAAAATGACGTACTTCCCAAATGGGCAATTTCAGGTGTACAAAACTTATACTGATGATCGGATTGAATTTTCGTTAACATCATCGATAGAATTCGACAACTTACTTAACACCAGCTGAGCACTTCCTGTTGCGATCAGTAAAGAAAAAGTTAATGACGTACAAAAGTTATTGCGATTCTTAAGTCCTAAAGGACAAACATATTTTAAGGATTTCATAACAAAATATAATATAAAAGCCCCGAAGGTAACATTAAACCAAAAAAAACTTAAAATAAAAATAAAATATTTCACGAATTATTATATATATTGTGTATTCTGTTGTTGGTTAGTACAGATTATTTAATATATCAGTAAATTTTATTTTAAACATCATATTTATTAATGACAATGCAAAATTGAGATGATTTGAAAAGTATTAAAAAATTTAATAATATGAAAAAGTGGAATGTATTCAATTATTTTAAAAATGTTTGTTTAGTTAAAATCAACTGCAACTGATGTTCATAAAATGAAACTAAAGAATTAAGCGATTATGTTATTTATTATTGCATGCGGCTTTCGCGCCGAACGGTCAGCTGTGGCATATGGCGCCGCGCTTTTTCTTGACAATCGAATGTCTTTTACAATTTATTATCTTTTTATCTGAAATCTTCGGAAAAACTTCTTTGAAATGTGGGGAACAAATTTCTCGCTTGGAGTTTTCTCAATTCTCCACTGAACGTAAACTGGCCAGCACATGAAGTAGGGCAATGCTGTTTTCCGGCGTTCTTCAGTTTGAAATTAATTATTATTAAACAATAATAATATATGCATAAATGACGCAGATACGGCAATTTATGTTTTAACATATAATTAAATTGACAAAGATTATTTTTACAATTTTTCTTCATTAGTATTAAAAATATTGATTGGACAAAAAAAGTAGTTAGAAAAAGACGCAGATTGCTATTCTTAACAATGTTATCGCTGTAGAATATTAATTTTTTTCTTTCAATATCGGCGAGTGGCCCAACTACTTTCACAGGTTCAAGTGCTCGTGGAGTTTTACGATTCGGGAGTTCGTATATTCTCTGATGAAGAATGAATATGAATATGAATATGAATAAATTTATTAAACCTAAAAGCAGCATAACGCTGGTTTCCTTTAGGCTACATACATTTTCTTACAAATATTTGTTTATTTACAATCATAAGTAGATTTTTCTCGAAATAAAATTAAGTTCTCGATTAACATTTAATAAAGTAAAGTAACATTAATAATAACAATAAGTCCAACAAAAAATAAGTAATAAGCGGCTGTGAAAATATGCGAATGATGAAGAAAAGAGTTAGTATAAGAAATATAAAGTATTAAACTTCCCTCGGATGAGTAATATTTTAATGTAATTTATTTGTAGGTAGGATCTCTCATAATTGATATTTTCGAAAGAATGAATGTGTTCGTGAAGAAGGAACTTGAACCTTGTGACGTTTTCGGTATTTTTAATTTCGGCAGGGAGTGTATTCCAGAGTCTGGATGCCTTAATTAAAAAAGAATTTTGGAATTTGACCGTTCTTGCATAAAGTACTATTAACGATTGATATGGTTGATCTTAGCTGAGATCCAAGTCTGAGATGGAATAAAGCAAATAGATAAACAGGATTCTTGTTCGAAAAAATGGTGTAGGTTAATGTGCCAATAAAGTAGAGATGTCGATATTTGAGGGGAAGCCATCCCATCATGCGACGATATGGTGAGATGCTGACATCGCGTCTCAGGTTAAAGATGAATCTGATGCAAGAGTTAAGAAGTCTTTGCAACTTATTTCTCTTAGTCTTGGAAATATCGCAGTAGGCAACACCGCAGTATTGTAAGTGCGGTAAAACTAGGGCAGTCACCAGTTTCTTCCTTAATTCGAAAGACATTAGGCTCTTATTGTACCTTAATCTACATACATAGTTTATGCTACGAGAGACGTCGCTACGAGCCCATTCACGTCAAAGTTTGATCTATTCTTAAACCAAGATTACGCACCTCTTTGACAAAGTGTATCACAGTGCCCTCGATTTCTAAATTAGGGGTATTTAAAGCACTAGTTTTTGAAATGGACTTTGGTGACCCCAATATGACGGCTATTGTTTTAGATGGGTTTATAGTTAGACCTAGTTCTTTGACGTATTTCAAAATTGCCCGTAGGTCGTGGTTTACTTGTTCAATTGAAGCTACCAATTCCGAAGGGTTGCATGCGATCATGATTTGTAGATCGTCGGCATACAGTAAGTGCGAGGTGAAAGTTAAAACGCGTGAGAGATCATTAATAAGGGTTGAGAAAAGTAAAGGCCCCAAAACTGAACCTTGAGGGACACCGGCGAAGCGTTGTCTCCAAGAAAATAAGAGGAAACCATCGAAGTTTGTGTGTTGTTTTACGTAAACTTTTCATTTTTAAAAGTAATAATAAAACATCTACAGTATCGAAAGCTTTCGAAAAGTCGAACAGTATAAGAATTGTGAGTTTATGATTCTCCATTCCAGATCTTATATAGTCCAAGAGAAATATGAGAAGAGTTTGCGTACTGTGACCTGTACGAAATCCAGATTGTTTCGGATCTAGCAGATTATTCTTGTTAAAAAATTCTATTAATGGTTCAAATACAATTTTTTCAAAAAGTTTCGCTAACAGACATAGAATTGCTATTGGCGTTAGTCAAGTGGTGACGTTGGTGAAGGTATTTTATTGATAGGTCTGACGTGAGCTTTTTTCCACTCTATAGGGAATTCTTCATTACTCAAACTGTTATCAAAGATATCGACTACCACATCGATATTTACTGGCAGGGAATACTTTAAGTAATGGAGATCAATGTGGTCGCATCCAACGGCATTAGACTTAAGAGTTTTAAAATGCCTTAAGATATCCCTTCTGTCAATTGGACGAAAATGGAAAGTTTGAAGAGATGACCATTCTGGTTCATCAAAAAGATGAGATGGAAGTGTTACCATCTCAATTCGCTCTTTGTTTGATACTGAAGTGAAATGTGCGTTCAGAGCTTTTACAGAGCCTGTGTTAGGTGTACCAGCGTTGCTTACATCAATGCAAGCTTTACATACTGTTGCAGATTTCCCCGCCTTCATAATTTTAAAAAATTCCGTACATTTAGGATATGATAGCGAACAATGCTGGCGAAAAACAGGATTTTTAACTTCCCTTTTACAAGCGCCAGTGCAAATACAGATTTTGGCTTCTTCTTGAGACATTTCAGCTACTAATAATAAAATGGTGTAAGCATAAATACCGACTGCAGATGAGTTGAAGGAATCTCTCTTATCGTACGTTAATACGGTAGTTTCTTACAAACAATCAGATGGCAGCAACAGTCCAAAATTCGCGCACGATGTTCACAAAGCTCTGTGTACTTGTCCAATCAGCAGACCAATAAGGATTGGCATTGACGGTATAGATGGCAGCACCAGTCACACAAACAGGAGTCACATATATTTCCGCGTGGAAAATTGAGGTTAGGATTCCTGTCATTAATTTAATGACGATTAAGTCAACCAATTCCACGTTACAGGGATCCACAAATTATTGACCGTTTAAGGCATAAAATTGGTTTGCCAGTAAACTAAAAATTAGAATATTGCCCGTAGGCAAAAACAGCAGTGAATGTGCTTCAGGAGAGAAAGAAAAATATGTATGCATTCGTACTCACCGGAAACGGAAAACCAATAATGGTATTATTTTTTGTTGATTATGAGGAAAAACGAGTTTTAATTTTTCGACGTCGCATTTCTCTTCGACGGCAGACAGTCTGGACGATAACAATTACGTTTAAGGTGCCTCAAATTAATGCAGAAATATTTTCAGATGAGCAAATGCTTAACTATCCAAATTGGACGAAATTAGATTTTGTGGAATTCAGGTTATTGCGATTTTATGACTTTACTACATTTTACTGCTTTTTCAATGTTCTCTAAAAACTGTTTTCAGGCAGAATGGTACATGTGTTTCCTCAGTTTTTCCTGAGATTGTTTGAAAATATATTCTCTAGCATGCGTCTAATATTACACAAATGGACGTTCGAAAATGTAGGTCTGAGCGATTATTTTGTGTACTAAAAACTGTTGTCATCCAAAATGGTAAATGTGTCAGCTGCATAGATATCTACTATTAAGAAGGTTTAGCGATCGCTAAAGGGAACGCGATGGTTAAGTGGTTAGCATGCTCGCCTCGTAAACTGAACGTTCCTTAGGTCGTCAGTTCGAATCCCCGTCCGGCAACTTTTTCTGATTATTTCCATTACGGATAATTCAGGAAACCTTGCTGGGCGAAGGTACGAATTTGGGACTACTACCGACATCAGTCGGTAGTTATCGACACCGTGAAGGGTTTTTCCGTGGTCGACCCTTCGTGAATATTGTCTTGAATGAAAATAAGACAATGTTCGTGATGCGCCTGCTACGGCACAGGCCGCCGACTAACTGTTGACGGTGTCGATTATGTGTAGTATTTGTGATTGTTTACTTGTTTGTATCGTCCTGTGTGGGATGATGACTAAGCCTTGCCCGACTAGCCATAGATGGCATGAAGTTGGCAAGTAAATCTGACCAATGTATGTATGTATGTGTCATCTGCAAGTTTCTTCTGAGATTATTAAAAAATATTCTTGCCGCATCTATCCGAATTACAAAAAATTAGAAGTTGCTCATGGAGGTTATTCCAAATTTCCTACAAACCAGTTTTTGCTACAATACTACATTGTAACAAAGAGATTGATTGATTGAAAACAAATTTATTATTGCCCTGGCCACAACGAGCCGTGGACAAGATTCAAAACAGCATCCTGTCGTTACAATTTTTCGGACAGGATGCGATAATACAATAGACTTGTTGTCTCTGCAATGTGGCGGTATAACGTAGACTTATCAATATAATATATAAACTATTATTTAGAAAAGAAGGTAAACACGTAACAAGTAGAATGAGGGCTTGATTATATAATTCGCTACTAAAGATGCATATCTATCTAATTCTAATAGTAAAATTGAGCCCAATATTAATTTCTTTTTTGAGTTACTCAAGTGTTTCACTCCCGTATAAATATAACTTGTATCCTAGGTTCGGTGTGCCCTAACCAAATAAGCGAGAAGGTTTGATCGAAAAGATGCAATGGAGATGAGTGACTGAATATGACGAGGAAAGGAGTTCCAAAATTCAATAGCTGTAATCCAGAATGAACCAGCGAAGATGTTAGTACGTGGAGTAGGGAGTGAGAAACGAGATGAATGATGGCGAGAAGATCGACGTAAGGAATCATTGATTGGTATGAATCTGTCAACCAAATAAGAAGGCGGTAGTACTGATTTGATGAGGGAGATTTCCAATGAGAGAGACATAGAGAGAGAGAGAGAGAGAGAGAGAGAGAGAGAGAGAGAGAGAGAGAGAGAGAGAGAGAGAGAGAGAGAGAGAGAGAGAGAGAGAGAGAGAGAGAGAGAGAGAGAGAGAGAGAGAGAGAGAGAGAGAGAGAGAGCGAGAGAGAGAGAGAGAGAGAGAGAGAGAGAGAGAGAGAGAGAGAGAGAGAGAGAGAGAGAGAGAGAGAGAGAGAGAGAGAGAGAGAGAGGTGAAAAATCGACCTGCGTTCGGACCAGCGATTGTTTTGCGGTAGTTCATCCTGTGCGGATTCGCGTCACCCTGCAGATCAATCCGGGCGAGGATTGGGCTCGTGCCTCCAGGAGAAGGACGACAGAGGTGTTCGGAAAATCTCCTGGCGAGCTACCTCCAATCTGTAAGTACCGGCTCGGCCGATCAATCTCGCGGTGATCCCTGTATCTCCTTTCTCTCTCACCCTGCCTCGCGAATCGAGCGATCTGTCTCGGCCCTACGGTTAGGCCGCAACACGTGCCAACGGGCACCCGGCGATGGCGATCGAAACCGACCGCGCGCGACGTGTATTTTCAAAGGTCTCCCTTCAGGAACTTCAGTAAACGCCCTTGTGGGCAGATTTGTTCTTACATTGTTTTTGCACCTTTTTTATTACTTATTTTTTCTGTATACGACCGTTTTCCCTTCAGAGTAGTTCGCCGTGCCAAGCTAGCCGGTGGGCGATTTCGCCGCAAATGTCGTTACAATATGTATAAAAAAACCGTTCTAGCATTCATCCAAATTACACGCAAACGTGTGTTGTGGAATTTAAGTTAGAGGGGTTTTTCGGTGTGGCATAGAAACCGTTATCAGCCAGAATGCTAAATGTAAACTCCGCAATTTTTGCTGAGATTGTTTAGAACTACGTTTTCTTATGACGAATTTATGATTTTTATTAAAAACCGTTCTTCACCAAACAATTACGCGTATCCTCTGCAGTATTTCTAGAGATTGTTTTGACCTGTATTTCCTAGTATACGTGCAGATTACACGCATATGGGCATCTGGAGATGTGTGAACACAATTTTCTGATTTTTATTCAAAACTATTCTTATCCAAAATGGCATCAGTTCCGCAGTTTTTCGATCCCCTGGGATCCCCTAGGATCGACTAAATGACACGAAAATGTATGTTAGGAATTTAAGTTAGAGCCATTTTTCGCTTTGATGGAAAACTCGTTTTTAGCCAAAATGGCAGGTGTGTGTTCCGCAGTTTTCGAGTAACCATGTAAAAATATGTTCTCTAGAATCTTTCCGAATTGCATCCAAATTAGAGTTCGTGAATTTAGGTCATAGCGATTAATATATAATAAAGCTAAAATTATTAGCAACCTAACAAAACCTTTATATCAGATCGCGAGACTTGTGCGCACAATTGACATCACAGGCGTGTATAATATACAGAAGTTGAATGTTCATGGAACTATGAATCAGTAAGCATGAAAATGTTTACTGGTTATATGTCCAGTTTATATTTACATTGATATTTATATTTATATTTACTGTTATTTCCACACTTACATTTAATACACAATATTTCATGTAATGAGTGAGATTAAAATGCGCGAAGGCGATTTAACATGAATATCTCACTATTATAAACCTAAGAATTAAAATCACTATTAACAGCTTAAAATTCAACATCACTGTTTGGAACCTTAAATATAAATATCAGTAGGAAAGAAATTAAAGAAAAAAAAATTAGCGAAACATTTTAAGCACATAGTAAAGTGTGCCAGATCGAAAGGTCATTTTTTTTAAACGAGTGGCGCTTTAAATTTCAAAATTATATTGTTGTATTGTATTTATATGCTGTCTTGGTTATGACCTCTTGGCCATGTTACCTTGAGACAGTATATAACGGAATGAATACATTATATAGTGTAAAAACTTAAAAACTATTACAGTGCTTACAAATATAATTAAGTAAAGATTAAGAAGTATAAACTAGTCTAACAGTATGATAAACGGAAAAACCTATATAAAAATATAATATTAATTGTATTTACAAATATGATCTGACTTAATTAGATATAGATACGGCCTAGAACATGATAATTTAATTTAATTGAGATCTTGTGTACGCAAAAATTTATATAGTTCAGTCTTAAACAAATTCGCACTTGATAAGTTGTGTATTTCAGCTGGTAGACCATTCCAAAATTGAGCAGCCTGTATAGCAAATGACCTCTGATAGGATGTCGTAGGCGATATCGGAATAACTAGAGGTTCATTTGAAACGCGCGTCATTCGTAAAGACGTCAATTAGCGTAGGAGGAACAGAGCAAACCGATAAGATGGCTGTCTACATAATAGAATGATGAATGTGATTGATCCCAGGAAATATAATCTTCGATGTTTTATGGGCAACCAACCTAGCTTGCGCTGATATGGTGAGACATGACAATCATATTTGAGGTTAAAAATAAATTTACTACAATTATTGAGAAGCCTCTGATACTTGTTATTTAGAGTCTTAGAGATATCACCATAGGCAACACAACAATAATCAAGGTGTGGTAAAACTGGCGATATAACTAATTTGATTCTGAGATCTGTAGTCAGAATGTTTTTATTGTATTTTAATTGGTACAGAGCGAAGTTGACACCATGAGAAACTTCATTTACTTGAGCAGTCCACGTGGGAGTGGATTGCATAATTATTTCAAGATTAAATATCTCATTAACAAAAGGAATAATAGAACCATTTACAACGAGGGAAGGGTAATCTTCGGGTTTAAACTTATGGCGTAGTGCGGGCGTGGCTATGAGAATTGCTTTAGTTTTTAGAGCATTTAAAACTAATCCGTTTTTACGAGAATAATCACTTACGGCGGATATATCAGACTTAAGAAGTTATATAGTTTCGTCATGTCAGAAAACTTACAACGTATTAGAAGTTGAAGATCATCTGCATACATAACATGATAAGTGTGACTAAGAACGTAGAATATATCATTAATGAAAATCGTAAAAAGAAGCGGCCCTAGAATAGAACCTTGGGGAACCCCCGCAAAAACTTGTTTCCAGCTTGAGATATTACCATTTCCATCAATGACGGCTTGTTTACGCACAAGTAAGTAAGAGGTGAACCATTTTAAACCCGAAGAAGATAATTTCAGTAATTTTAGTTTTTCCAGAAGTAATATGGGGTCAACCATGTCGATTGCTTTGGAAAAATCAAAGAGCACTACGATTGTCACCATACAATCATAAATACTTTTTCTTACAAAATCATTTCCAAATATCAGTGCAGTTTCCGTACTAAAGTTACGTCGAAATCTAGATTGAAATGGAGTTAAGAACTGGCAGCTGTTTAGATAAGCAATAATTTGATAAAAAAACAGCTTTTCTAGCAGTTTGGCTAAAAAACAAAGAATCGCTATAGGTCGGTAATCCGAAAGAAGTAACGGAGAAGAAATTTTACTCAACGGTCGAATAAGTGCTTTTTTCCAAGTCTTAGAAAATGTTGACTTGCATAACGATGTGTTCAAAAGATCAACTAAAAATTCTAAAATAACATGTAATGCCATCTTGATGTGAGAAAGACTAATACCATCCCAGCCTCCAGAGCTAGGACCTAAGGAGTTAATACATCCCACTAGTAATGAACATAATAATCATATCACTAGTTAACGTAGAAAATTTAAAAGAATCATGTTCATTGGAGGTATCAAAAATATCATCTGGGAGAGAATTAATATGATTAATTCTCTTGACGTTAGGAATAGAGACAAAATAAGAGTTAAGTTCGTGTATAGAGTAAATAAGTGATTGAGAATTGATTTTATTCTTTACTATACCAAGACGACCAAGTTCAGACCAAATCAGTTTCGGCTTAGTTAGGTTGGCTATTCTAGAGCGACAGTATTTTTCGTGAAATTTATACAATTTCCGACGAATTAATTTGCGCTGTTCCTTGTAGTCGACAAAATCGATGAGGTCGTGAGTTTTACGATACTTTTTATACAGTCTATTGCTATTTTTAATCAGATCCTTAAGTTCTGTAGTTAACCGCGGAGTCGAGGGTTTACTAAAATAGTGAGTTCGTAACGGCGCATGTTGATCGAGAAGAGAAACGAGGTTATTTGCTAAATATTGCTATTTCATGTCAATAGTCGCAATATTTGAGTTCTGTGACCAATTTATTCTTGATAGGTTAGCAAGAAAGTTATCAGTTTGAAAGTTTCTGAAGTCGCAGCGAGTAACAATTTTACTAAACGCACGAGGAACCTTTAGGCGATAGGTTATTTCAATCATATCATGGTTTGAAACAGCAGGACTCTCTTCCAGAGTCATCTATGCAACAGTGGTCTATCCAAGAGGTAGAAGTCGCAGTGGTATGCGTTGCATTACAAGGGGCTTGTTCGGGAAATTTACTCGTTACGGTTCGTTGCATATTGTTGCCTTTTCGAGAACAATACTGTGCTGAAAGTGCCGCGATTTTCTTGCCTCCTTCTGCGTGGAATGGAGACTGGTTGCATCGGTGCTCGAATGAAGGGGATTGCTTTTGACGTTTCGGCTACGGAAAGTATCGTTTTTCCTTTTCCGTGGACAAGGAGAACCGTGGCGCGTGTATCGCGTCAGGGTCTTCGTTCGCGTTCGGGAGTTAGTTGGCAGGGGACCGCCGTAGTGCTAGGACGCGTCTCGGGCGTGGATCTCCTGTCCATTGTGACAACCACGTTGCGCGTATCCACTACGGACGCGATACGGCGGGAAAGGATCTCCCATCCATTGTGACAAGCACGCTGCACGTATCCACTACGGACGCTATACGGCGGGAGAGGATCTCCCATCCATTTTGTGACAAGCAGGGCTCCGTGTATCAACCACGGACGCAAAACGGCGGGCGGTGGGAGTATCCGACGCCAACAACGGTCATCCACTGGCTGTTCTTTGTGAGGTTTTTCCATTCTAGTTTCACCATGTTTTATTAATATATTATTAACGTATTATTATATAAATCTATCTATGTCGTGTGTTGCTCTAATGAAAGTGTGCGACCAAGCTCATTGCAGACTACTGGCTACCCACCCCGTGGGTTCCGCATTTCCATGACGTATTTTACATATTTATCTACACGTAAACTAATCACTCGGCAACTCTTGCTTTTTCTTGCTTGTTTCAGCGATCTTCTACTCACCTGGCGGCTATTCAATGGGATTAATAGGTACTCAAGACATAGTATCAACACTCGGAAACTTGTATAATTTCAAATAAAGGCAGAACCACAAAACACGCTTTTTGTACGTTTTTCATTGCGCCCTTCCTCGTTGCCTGCGGACTCTCTATTCACTACATCGAATCAGCAATCCTCATATAGTCCAGTAGGCTTCTTCCTCATTGTACAAACATTTGGTCCTTCGAGCCGGATAGAGAGTGCCAGGAGGACGAGGTGGGGGAAATGTGAAACGGTAATGTTTTTCGATTTCATATCGTAACTATCTTTGTGGCATATTTAAATCAACCCATTTTTGTAGAAGGAAAAGGGTAGTTCCTTAAGGTACCCAGCACTAGCCCTACCACCATCTCCAAGAAGGTACTCTTGAAGCACTACTCAGTTTTAAACTATTTCAGATTTCGTTTCTTTAGTTACAAATGGTTTACAATCCCTACCCAGCGGCTTGATTCCTATTCCAGATGCCCCTTATCTGTGGGATCAGGGGTTCGATGCACAGACTATTTTTATTTGTATTTTCGTGCGCGCTAAATTATTTAATTTTGAGTTTGTTATCTGTATTTGTATAATGTTTTGCCTCTTCGAGCTTTCACGAATATTATACGATTATTTCATGGTTATCGCTAACTTCGTCAGCTTATATTCAATTTCAGTGGAGCGTATATCACATATACTTAATGGTTCATGGAACATGTATGTAAGCTCTGTGGAGAGTAAAGATAGTGCCTTTTTTCTCTTGCTACTGCAATGCAAACTACAGTTACAGCTCAAATTTAATCTCTTGTCAGAATTCCGTACGGGTGCTGTTAAACTTCTCGTAAATGTATAAAGGTTCTTCTGTTTTTTGGTCCCTTTCTCAAATACCTTCATTGAAACATAAATATATTAAATACGTCACGGGCAAGCATCATTTCGATGAACATGTTTCAAGTTTTCATTTAATCCCCAAGTTGCACTATTACAAACATGATGGACATTTTATGAATTCTTCGTGAAAGCTTTCGTGCAGATAAATGCATGCGCCCGGTGAAATGTAATGCTATAATTGGACGTTTTATCGGCGTCCTATGTTCTATCCGTCCTCATAGGTTTTCTTGAATTGTTTACCTTCCGCTTAACAAACTCTTGATGAATGCTCAAGGAAGTGCTGTATTTATGTTACCGCTTAACGTCACGCTCAATGAAAGAAGTTTTATTTCAACTGGAATCGGCAGTGTCCCATAGGCCTCACCCCCACTGGCCGTGAACGCTTCAACTATGACTCAGATTTCAGTAAATTCTTCTCAAGTTTTCAGACAAACTACTCGAGTTATCATTCTGACTAGCATATGAATAATTTCATATGCAAAGTCCCGGGACCTGTCTGACTAAACCTCCGTTTAGTACTCTTCTCGCAACGCGCAAACTGATCCGTTTCTTTATCGATTAGGCAATATTGATCTTACTTTGGGAGTTTCAAAGTCGATGTTTAGGGGAAAATTCTCTTCCTGGGTCACAAAAGGTATCACGCAGTTCTTTCGTGGCATAATCGTTGTGTTGAGCTGTATCGTTCTCTGGGCATGCTTATCAGCATTGGTTGTCAGAACAGGGATTATTATCAGCAGAGATACCAGAGGTTCACGGCGGGCGGTCAATGATACATCTGTTATCTATGCAACTAAATCAGATGATAGCATTCCCGAAGTTCTCCTTCTACAGAATTTCGAAAGCATCATCGAACTGACTACTCGAACTTCTGTTATTCATTGTGTGGTTCAATTATTTTCCTAGTTTAGAGATGCCCGAGGAGGGTTCGGAGACTCGCTCTATCTCACTCAGTTCATTGCACTCATTAGAACGGTGTTTCGAACGGAATCTTTCTTTAACAAAGGAGTATCCCTTAATTTATGAATCGATACGAATCTCTGAGCCAAAAGCTGAGTCGCATCAGATCGTAGCGTGGTAACTGCTCATAGGGTGAACCCCGACCTCGAATGCACGGCACCTTGCGGCAAACGGGTCCTGTGCCACAACTGACCCGTGGGTCTGCCGCCTAGTAGTGTCACATGGTTTTGAGCTTATCCCCCCCACGAGACTCCTCCAGATATCGTTGCTATCTTTTACTCCAAGGATCCGTCCTTAGAGGCCTTCAGTCATAATAGCATGAGTGATACACTAATGACCATTCAACCGAGTACATGATTCTAATGTCTGAATCCTCGTAGGAATGAAATATACTAATACCTAGGCTCCATGGAACGTATCCAGGAGAAGGATACACGTTAAAACCGTGCATGATACGCATCACATCCTGCATAAACCCTGTAAATCTCGACAAAATACAGTAGTATTCGATGTATAGAGACCCACACATGACGATGGTTGTCTCAACAACTATTCATCGCCAAGCCCCAACTCGAAAGCGGCCTATCGTCCGTAATATCTAGTTACCTACGACATCAGTTCGTATTTTATTATAGCTGATATCATTAACATCTCCCATCAGATGTTGAGCGTATTCTGTGGAATGAGATCCTCGGAGCAAGCCCTCATCGCGTATTGCTTAATTACCTTCACGAATGGTGCAACATGCACAACATGCTTAGGAATTACAACCCTGCATCAGCTCATTTCGAATACAAAAGGTCAGTTTCTGCTAGAAATTCGATACGTGCCTCTCGATGGTATTTTCTGCAGTAGTGATTCTATATTATCGACGAAAGAGATAAATAATCTTATAAATGGCTTATAAATGGATGACCTTTCGTATGCATCAGTATATTTTACTTTTACCTGAAAAATAGGGAGCTAATTGCTCTGTCCTATCGTCCGAGACAAACCGAACTTCCTCCGTCAAGGATTCGTGGAAGACAACCCGAGTACGGTAGTCGATTAAAGCATTTGGGTTGCAATGGGACCCAAACAAGATTTCTTTCAATCTTTACCACTTTCATTCAACGAATAAAACAGATCGCAAGGCTGGTCCACTCTAAGTACTGTACAGAAAGATATATCTTTCAGAATCTGGAATGCACGACGCATTTCTTGTGACTACGATGAAAAGCTGGAAAAACTATTGCACTGAATTAGCGAATGTAGACAATATTTCTGTCGAAAGATCGAGCATGATCGTCTTGTATTCTCTATAAGAATCATGGCCTCACCAACGCCTCAAAACGAGCATACGCTGCTACTGGTCATCCGGATTGGATAAGAAGGGATAGTACAGTACAGTACATCATCACGTTACTGATAGCAAAATCAAAAGGGAGACATGTATTGTCTTTGCGTGACTGTCTCTGAGATCAGACAAATACGGCTATCGTTCGTTTAGCCCGGACTTCCGCGTTCGAAGTAGAAATGTATCTAGCACGAACTTAGTCTATTCCTAGACAAAAAGGGCATTCTATGCATTGGGGACGCCTGAATCATTCGGATTACCATAGACCGTGAAACATCTGCCTATATTCGGCAAAGCTTCATTGCTTACAGGCTCTCCTTGCAGCATGTGCATTGCAGACGCTGCATTGTGACAAAACGTGACGCATGGTGACGCTTCATGGTGAGGCATAACAGTCTCTGAGATCAGACGTGCACGGCTATCCTTCGTATAGCTTGAGCCTCCACGTATGAGGTAGAGATCGGTCTCTTGCGCAAGCTCAGTCTCTTGCGTAAGCTCAGTCTGTTTCTCAATAGGAAGGGCAATCTATGCATACGCCTATATTCGGCAAAGGTTTCATCGCTGACAAGCTCTATTAGCAGCTTGCACATTTTCAGACGCTTTATGGTGACCCTTCGCTCTCATTTTGTGTTCTGTGTAGTGAAGTATGAGCCTTGATGGATTGGGCTCGACACAAACAGAGGTGCATTTACAAAGTCAGTGAGAGCTAACATGTACATATTTTATATTAGTTATTTAAGCATTTGATCACACATTGCACGATGCATGCGAATTCCAGAACAGACATATTGGTACCATATATTTTAATTCTTGTAAACATGTCATGTGATTCTATTAGATGTAAATACTTTGCACCTCAAACTCCGGAGGTGTACGTGTTATCAGTATGATTCTTGTGTACGGCGGCTTCTCCTCCTTTGTGGGCGAGAAGTCGAGAAATTCGGCTTCGGCCCACTAGCTTACGGTCTTTCACGTCCCTTCCTTTGGTGGGCGAGGTACGGAAGTGCGGCCTTTGGCCTACAGATGTGTAAAGTTTAATAATATCTTAATTTTCAGCTTTAACTTTTACTTGCAGGGTTCTGCAGCTTCTTCTCCCCTTGCGGGAGAGCGGTCGAGAAGTGTGGCCTTTCGTCCACTTGCTTAAGAAATTCCACCTCCTTTCCTTTGCAGGAGAGGTGCGGAAATATGTTCCATGCCCATGTAGCTACACTTAACCGTATTTTACTTTTCAGCCTTACTTGTATGCTTACCGCGTTCTGCGACTTCTTCTACCCTTGTAGGCAACTCACTCAATATCTTCCACCTCCTCCTCCATCATCGCGAGCGAGGTACGGATATATGGCGATTAGTTTACGGATGTGGTGTCCTATTTTGAACATAACCCAATTTCAAAGAATGAGCGGACTACCACGAAGACACTATGGTTGGTAAGTGGACATTATCCAACCCATTTAAGGGCAAGTTTATTAGCAATTACTGTGCCAGGTTTTAATAGGCTCATATTCGATATAATATTCACTTGGGAGAACTGCACAATATCACTTTGGAGCGTGTTCGTCAGGAAAACAAATCGCTCCATAACAGCAATCAATTTTACGTCCTGTTGTTTTACGTTCTATATTGTTTCTTGGGGTATAGACAATGTACATTTTTTCTTGATCTCGGACGCCTTCGTCGTTTATTTAGTTTTCTGCCAATGCGGGCAAACTTGAAATAGAGTCCAGAGGACTATGCTCGCTATAACAAATAGGGTCATTTGATGAACTACGTGCCACCTTACATATGGGATCTTGAAACTTGGCAATAAGTCAAGTTTAGCTTTGTCTGACGCGTGGGATATGACGCATCGAGAGATCGGCTTCGGGATTACGATGGGAAAAGGAACTGAGAGGCAGGCATGTAGAGGAGAATTGTCGAAAGTTTTTTCAGGTTGCGTTACTTTGTGAATCTTATTTACGAGTTGTCGAGCTGGTGAGATGTGATACCTGTTCAGGTATTATTAGGGCGCGGTTAACGTTAGCCATGCATACTGGGTTAAATGAGACTGTTTAAAGATAGGGGCCATCACCTCTTGAGTTTACCTCGCTGTCCAATGTATCACGTGATTCGCTTGGTTTCTGCGTCATCAACTTAATGGAATGTTGAGCCAAATTTTCAAACCGAACGGGAAATTCGTCGATTTGACGAAGGCGGGCGGTGTGTTCGGGAAATTTACTCGTTACGGTTCATTGCATATTGTTGCCTTTTCGAGAACAATACTGTGCTGAAAGTGCCGCGATTTTCTTGCCTCCTTCTGCGTGGAATGGAGACTGGTTGCATCGATGCTCGAATGGAGGGGATTGCTTTTGACGTTTCGGCTACGGAAAGTATCGTTTTTCCTTTTCCGTGGACAAGGAGAACCGTGGCGCGTGTATCGCGTCAGGGTCTTCGTTCGCGTTCGGGAGTTAGTTGGCAGGGGACCGTCGTAGTGCTAGGACGCGTCTCGGGCGTGGATCTCCTGTCCATTGTGACAACCACGTTGCGCGTATCCACTACGGACGCGATACGGCGGGAAAGGATCTCCCATCCATTGTGACAAGCACGCTGCACGTATCCACTACGGACGCGACATGGCGGGAGAGGATTTCCTGTCCATTGTGACAACCACACTGCACGTATCCACTACGGACGCTATACGGCGGGAGAGGATCTCCCATCCATTTTGTGACAAGCAGGGCTCCGTGTATCAACCACGGACGCAAAACGGCGGGCGGTGGGAGTATCCGACGCCAACAACGGTCATCCACTGGCTGTTCTTTGTGAGGTTTTTCCATTCTAGTTTCACCATGTTTTATTAATATATTATTAACGTATTATTATATAAATCTATCTATGTCGTGTGTTGCTCTAATGAAAGTGTGCGACCAAGCTCGTTGCAGACTACTGGCTACCCACCCCGTGGGTTCCGCATTTCCATGACGTATTTTACATATTTATCTACACGTAAACTAATCACTCGGCAACTCTTGCGTGGAGTGCTTTTTCTTGCTTGTTTCAGCGATCTCCTACTCACCTGGTGGCTATTCAATGAGATTAATAGGTACTCAAGACATAGTATCAACACTCGGAAACTTGTATAATTTCAAATAAAGGCAGAACTACAAAACACGCTTTCTGTACGTTTTTCATTGCGCTCTTCCTCGTTGCCTGCGGACTCTCTATTCACTACATCGAATCAGCAATCCTCATATAGTCCAGTAGGCTTCTTCCTCATTGTACAAACAGGGCTATATACTAGCTGTTTGAAAGAATAAAGTCTCTTAAATAATTAGCTTCATAATTGTATTTTAGTAGATCGATATTTAGTTCACCAAACATTATAATGCTACTATACAAGTGTTGAGTTAGGGCAAGTTGATGTTCAAGTTCTTTTAATAATTGAGTGTTAGGCGGTCGATATATCACTATGAGAAGTACATAATGGGAACCAGTGCTAGATAATTCAGTGAATAAGAATTCAGGTTTCGATATTTCCCGCGAAGTACAAAGAGTTGAAGAAAGAATAATTTTTGATTTTAAACTATTATGCACGTACACTGCGACTCCTCCTACCCGCTTACAAAGTCTGTCACAGCGATAAATGGCGTAATTATCTATACTAACTAGCTTATCCGGAACTTGGGTATTAAGCCACGATTCGGATATGCAAATAACATGATAATATTTATCACTAAAATAATTCCTGACGGTATGCATGCGGCCTCTTCTTTTTAAGGATTGTGCATTTAAATGACAAAGTTTGAGATAAAAGATGGTTCATACTGTAGTTGGCATCGATTAGATTTATTTAATCGTGACGATGTACAATTAATGCTAGCTACAGAAATATGGCGTCATGAACTGAGCTTGGCTAAATCTTATTCAGATATAATTTCCTGCGGAGTAGCTCCTTTTTATGGTCTAAATTGAATAATTCCTTTATAGGTGTACACAGACTTATTCGAGTTTCCTCTTATTATATTCCTGGCTCGTTTAAGTAGATCTAGCGTCTCCGAAGGTAGACACTCATTTACGTAAATGGCGAATCAGAAAGCGTGTCATCTATAGTTTTGGCAGATAAAACCTTAATTTTTCTCATTGCTTGGACAAAGTCAGTACGCAAGCCAGGATTTGAGAGCCTGGCTATTATCACTCTTGGTCGATATGCCAGCTTGAGATGATGAGGTAGCACCTACGGTTGTGGAAACCACACATTTCTGATTGCCAGGAGAGTTGAGTCTATGAATAGAGAGTACATCGCGAGCCTCCATAAATATATCCAAAATATCAGATATTTTTTTGAAAATGGCTCTAAGATCTTCGTTCATAGTTTCAGGAACTCCAGAAATTACAAGGTCACAATTTCTAATTTCATACGCTGTGACAGCTCGATCATGCAACACTTTATCCAAATCATTGCGTAGAATATTCACGTCAGATTTTAGTTCCTGAACTGTTGTACTAAGGCTAAGCACCTGATCTAATTTGGCATTTAACGCAGCGTGAGATTCAGTAATTTGAGCATGCTGCAGTCCTGTTTCTTGCAGTATTCCAAAAAGTTCGAGGGCAGAATGTTTTCTGGTGATTCGGAGATATTGGTGTCAATAGATGTAGAACTAGTCGAATGAGTAAGTACAGAAGGGCGTAGGACATTTTCAAACGCACGTTTTCTGCCGCGTTTAGCCGGAGGAGTTAGGCAACAAATCAGCTGATGATTACCTGTCAAAGTGCTAGTTGCCGGAGCACAATCTCGATGATAGGAAGCACCATATGATAACAATGCACTATATGATATTTCCCTCGTCTGTAGCATTATTACAGGAATTACAAGTATCCATTTTAATAACAATAGCACCAAAAATCTTGACACAAATGCTGAATTAATTTTAATGATTTATTCTTGTTGAGGTCAGTTATAGGTAACACAGGTACTCGCGGGGCAACGGGCGAGTCACATTAAACAAGCAGCGGTTATCTGCGCCAGGCGAGGTGAACTTGGTGCGGTGGTATATGTATGAGTGTGCTCATGCCGGAAATACCGAAAATCGGTTTAAATTGATCGGTAAAATTAATAAGATAGTTTCGATACAGCGACGCTTTAATTCAGAAAAATGTAAAAACTTACGTATGAATGAAGAGTCGTTATCCTGCACCGAATGCTAGTTGTATTTTTGAATGTGAAAAATAAAATAAATTAGTAATATTTTAATAAATCTGGGGAGCACAGAAAAACGTGACCATTTCACTCACCGTCAACAAAATTCAAAGTGTTATAAAAACTTTTCCTGAAGGAGCACGCTCAAATACTGAGCACCATTTTTTAGAGTTTTATGCGTAAAATAAAACCAGCCTTTCGTATGTTAGCTAAAGCAAAACTTAAAAAAATTATAGCACAAATAGTCATAAAGGTTGGATTTTCGAAAAATCACTTTTCACAGTTTAGTTCATTATAACTCTTTCTTATTTATCGGCACGCATCGATACTGAGTGATTCTGTATTATTTAGGTAGTAGGAAAGCTGTAAAAAAATGTTCAGCTCAATGACTGGAAAAAGTTATAGCAGTTTAATTGAAAACAAATTTAACTGTTGCACTACTGTATCAGCAATATTTGACGGATTTTGAACTTTTTGTATGTTTAAATCATATAAAACCGACTTTAAAGAATGGTATTCCTCTAATGAAATATACTTTTTTATATTTTATGCTATTACTATATGAAATATATCGTGGAAAAGGTCTTAAACCACTTTCCCTCACGAAAATTAAAATTTCTAGGGATATGTCCATATAGGAGTTGGGATAAATTACATTTTGTATGATGTATGCCAATTTTAGTACGTTCTTTCTACTTGATTAGCTTCCTCCTCTGCTTGCTGTTGGGTATGCTGTATTTCAGATGGGAGATATTCTTCCACCGTTCTATATTTTCTAAAGGTTTCAGAGTATTTCTCCCATAACTAAGTATTTTTAGGACATTTGACTCAATAAATCATTGTTTATTTCTCCACCATTTATAAAATAAAATAAATTATTCAGACGGTTAACGCACTGGACTACAAAGTCGTAGGTCGTGAGTTCGATCTCCGTCCGGTGAACAATTTTTCGAATTGTTTGTTTACGTTTCGAAAATA
Organism: Trichopria drosophilae; assembly: GCA_030407085.1. Classification (NCBI taxonomy): domain Eukaryota; kingdom Metazoa; phylum Arthropoda; class Insecta; order Hymenoptera; family Diapriidae; genus Trichopria; species Trichopria drosophilae. The sequence goes on from CM059583.1 coordinate 116,789,016, forward strand.
TTGTTTATTTGGCGGAAATCGACTCATGAACGCTGCTGTACTTGGTGTAGGTTTCTGCAGTTCCTACTGTAACGGACCGTTACAGAGAGAGAGAGAGAGAGTAAGAGCGGGGGCGACGCGTTCTGCGTAACGCGGCCCCGCAATAAGTTTAGTTAGTTGTTGTGCGCGCGAACAATTCGCTACAGTGATAGAGAAAATTGTAAGAGTACATTGAAGGTTCTAAGTTTGTAAGTAAATATAATTAATTAATAAACTCTTTTTTTCATTTATGAGTTATTTCTTACTGCGGCCCTAGTCCCGTCACAATGGCGCCAACGTGAAAAACTCACATAAATTTAACATATCAAAACGAAAAATTGACACATACATAGATACACATTACACAACTAACCAAACATAAAACTCTCACATACAACAAACAATAATACATTATATTACACAAAACGAATAGAAAAATTATACATAAAACATACAATACACACAACATAAACACACAAAAAAAAAAAAAAAAAAAAAAATCAAACATACCACACAACACAATCACACAACTTACTTTTACACACCAAACTTAAAAACATTACAGACAAAAACACTTATTGCAAAAAAAAAAATATATAAATTATTATTTTCAAGTACAAATTTAGAGATAATAAATAAATCTATAAACATGCTACGAACGCCGGCATTCACGCCAGCAAGAGCAGGCGCGACGATAAACATAAACATAGAGGAGACGCAAACAGATCAAAACAATTCAGACAATAACATCAACAAATCATTATTAGACATGACAATAGAAGAACTAAATAAAGAACTACATACAAACACAAACAGACAAGGCACACCAATAAATAATCAAAATCAACAATCACAACACATTATGCCAAATATAAGAGTACGAAACCTATTAGACGAATACTCAGAAAACGGTAGGAACACACATTTACAAAGAAACAACGCATACGATTTACGACAAACACAAAACTACGATCAAATAGAAGAGGAAAATAATACACCACACAGACAAGAACAGAACCAAAACACAGAAAGAGAAAACACATATACACAACATCAACATTTACACACACAAAATCAAAACTTCATTCCATGGCAAATCTATACAAAAAAAACACCTATGGAAGTGGTACAAAACTGGCAATTAAAATTTGAAGGAAAGGAAAATGAAAACATATATGACTTCTTAGAAAGACTAACAGAACTACAAAACGGATATAATTTATCAAATGACGAATTATACAAAACAATACCAATATTATTATCAGGAAATGCATACGACTGGTATAAATTAAATAAAAACGAATGGAATAATTGGGAACAATTTACAGAGACATTATTAGACACATTTCAAAATAAATCATATAGAACTAATATAAAAAAACAATTAGAAGAGAAATTTCAAAAACCAACAGAAAAAATAATAGATTTTATATTACACTATAGGACATTATTAAACCAGTTACACCCACCATACACACTAGAAAAACAATTAGATAAAACATACGAACACTTAAGACAAGAATACCAATACCACATCAGACGCTATGAAATACACACATTCAAAGAATTACAAACAATAGGGACAGAATTCGAAAGACTAACTCAAAAAAACAGAGAAAAACAAATCACACAAAATTACACACCAAAAACACACACACCATTAAACATCTACGCAAAAGAATTCACACCTACACCACACACTTACACACAAAAAACACGATATTACAAACCAAAAACATATACACCACAAACAAATAATTACTCAACTTACAAAAATTACAGACAACAGACAGAAAAAGAAAAAACACAAAATACAGTAGAACAATGCTTCAAGTGCGGACAACGAGGACACTACAAACGAGAATGCCCAAAACAACAATCATACAAACAGTACACAAACAACAATGAACAGGGAAACCGACACTGAGGCTAAAAGAATGGGTCAATTTAGCTTCAGAGATAGAAAACGACCCTCGTTGGTACACACAAATTAAAATAGGTAACACTCAAATTACTGCATTAGTTGACCCAGGTGCAACAAACACATACATAGGACAAACAGGCATACAAAAATTAGGAAACAAAATACAAAAAAAAATTATTAAAATTACAAACAACGATATTAAAGTACAACTAGCAAACGACACTAATATAGAAATTATAGGAATAGTAGAACTGCCAATTACATTAAAAAATAAAACACTCAACACAAACATAAGAATAGCACCGGACATAAAAATAGAATGCATCTTAGGAATAGACTACATAAAAAAAGCAAAAATAATACCAGACTATGCACAGGAAACATCTTTAAAGAAACACCGACAAACATTCAACCGATGAAAAACCAAGAACAAACACACACTTACAAAAAAAAACCTTTACTACCAACACCAGACACACTACCAAATAGAACACTATATAGTATACAGGAAAAAACACGTACAAAAACACACACAGGACTGATAGAACTTACACCAACACAACAACACGAAATCCAAACAATAGTACACAAATTAACAGAAAATAAAAAGATTGGGCTAACCAGACTGACAGAGCACACAATTGACGTACAAAATCACAAACCAATAAAACAACGAGCGTACACAGTATCACCAATTATTAACAAAAAAATACATGAACAAGTAGAGGAAATGCTAAAAGATGAAATCATTGAACCATCAAAAAGCGATTGGTCAAGCCCAATAATAATGATAAAAAAACAAAATGGTACATACAGATTTTGTCTAGATTTCCGAAAATTAAATTCAGTAACAAAAAAAGACGCGTACCCACTACCAAAAATGGACTCCATACTAAAAACATTACCAACAGCAAAAATAATATCGAAACTAGACCTAAGCCAAGCATACTACCAGATACCACTAGAAAACAATAGCAAACACCTAACCGCTTTCATAGTACCAGGAAAAGGACTTTACCAATTTAAACGAATGCCATACGGATTAACAAACGCACCAGCCACATTCCAAAGATTACTAGACAAAATAATAGGACACGACGAAAATCCTCACATATTCGCATACCTAGACGACATTATAATTGTATCAGAAACATTTGAAGAACACAAACAACTACTAACAAAAACACTAAATACAATAAAAGATGCAGGTTTAATTCTAAACACGGGAAAATGTGAATTTGGCGTAAGCCAAGTAGAATATTTAGGTTACATAGTAAATAAACATGGATTACAGATTAATCCAGAAAAAACAGAGGCAATACATAACTACCCAATCCCCAAAACACTCAAACAAATACGCAGACTGTTAGGAATGGCATCATGGTACAGACAATTTATACCTAATTTTGCACAAATAACAGAACCAATAACACGACTATTAAAAAATAACACAAAACTACAATGGGGACAAGAACAACAAAACGCATTTAATTACATAAAACACAGACTCACATCTTCACCAACACTAATACGACCAGATTTTACAAAAACATTCCACATAAGTACAGACGCAAGTGACACAGGATTAGGAGCAGGACTATCTCAAATAGTAGAAAAAAAAGAACACGCCATAGCTTACATAAGTAGGGCACTCACACAGCAAGAAAAAAAATACTCAGCATCCGAAAAGGAATGCTTAGGAGTAGTCTGGGCAATAAAGAAATTCAGGCAATATATAGAAGGATACCACTTTAAAATATACACAGACCATGAATCATTAAAATGGCTACACAATTTAAAAAATCCAACAGGCAGACTAGCCAGATGGGGACTGGAGTTACTCGAATACGATTACGAAATAAAGTACAGGAAAGGAACACTAAACTACATACCGGACGCACTCTCACGCAAATATGAAACACATAACACAAAACACACAGAACACCTATCACCACTGTCAGAAAGACAAACAGACAATTGGTACAACAAACAAAAAACAACAGTACAAAACAATGAAGACTTATATCCAGAATGGAAATTCGAAAACGAACAACTCTACAGGTACATACCAGACCCGCTACACAGCAACATTAGACCAGACCCAAACCCATGGAAATTAGTAATACCGGACTCACAACACAAAAAAATACTACAAGAAAACCACGACGACACACAAGCCGGACACATGGGAATAGAAAAAACATACAAAAAATTAGCAAAATCATATTACTGGCCAGGACTATACAAAGACGTAGTAAAATATATAAAACACTGCGACATATGCCAAAAAATCAAAATAATACAACAACGACCAGCCGGACACATGACAAACAGACAAATAGGAGAACCATGGACAACAATAACAACAGATATAATGGGACCAGAACCATTATCAAAAAAACGTAATCAATACTTACTGGTATTTCAGGATATAACAACGAAATGGGTAGAACTAATACCAATAAAAAAAGCTAACGCACAAACGATAAAAGAAACGCTACTAACACACATAATAATGAGATGGGGCACACCCAAAACAATACTATCAGACAACGGAAAACCATACATTAACAAAATCATAAAAAACATAACTCAACAACTAGGAATAAAACACGATACAACACCACTATATCACCCACAAGCAAACCCAACAGAAAGAACAAACCGAACAATAAAAACAATGATACAAGCATATCTAGAACAAAACCACAGAGAATGGGACATAAATATACATGACTACCAATTCGCACTAAATACATCTTATCACACATCAACACAATACACACCAGCATTCCTAAACTTAGGAAGAGAATTACAACCAATACACTCAACAAGAAACCAAATAGAAAAAACCACACAAATAATACCTAACGCACCTCAAGACTGGATAGACAGATTAAAAATAATAAACTCATACAGAGATGAAATACATAAAAACATACAACAAGCACAAAACAAACAACTACACAACTACAATTTACGACACAGAGAAATACAATTCAATATAGGAGACAAAGTATTAAAGAAAGACTATACACTATCATCAGCAGCAAATTACACATCAGCTAAATTAAACAAACCTTACTCAGGACCATACATAATAAAAGAAAAACTATCACCAACAACATACATACTAAAAACAGAAACGGGGAAAAACATAGGGAAATGGGCAATAAAAGACCTCAAACCATACCTAACATAAATAATTTCATTACAGGAAAAATGGAAAAACAAAGGAAAGGTTTGCTACCGACCCCGGCAATACCACCGAACAGACACCTCTACCCAAAGTTGGGAAGGCCAGGCCTCCTACCAACGCCAAGAGGCCCACCAAACGCCACACTATACACAAACACACAAAAACAAAAACACCAACAAAATACAACAAAAACACAAATACAAAAAAAATCAACACAACAACAATTTACACAAAAAATAACGACAACACACCAAAAACTAACACCGGAACAATTAAACAAATTACACGAAGGACACCCAGAAAACTGCATACACTGCAACAAACATAAAACACAAACACCAACCAAAAAAGAACAAAAACACAGCGACATACAAAGACTAAGACAATTATACAATACAGAACCATACTTCAAACTCATAGACTTTGACACGGAAGAAAACGAACAAAACACAAACAAAAACTACGAAGAAATAAAAGAAATTTTCACAATTACGAACACAAATACACAAAACGAAATACACAACACAACGGCAGAAGACGACATAAACATCTTTAAAATAAAACTAGACATGACAGAACAAAAAGAAATCGAAGCAGATTTGATAGACTGGACAGAACTATAACACACACACACACACACACACACACACACACACACACACACACACACACACACACACACACACACACACACACACACACACACACCCACGCACACACGCACGCACAGACGCACACAGAGAGAGAGAGGCCGAAGAGAGGGGGGGGTGTAACGGACCGTTACAGAGAGAGAGAGAGAGAGAGAGAGAGAGAGAGAGAGAGAGAGAGAGAGAGAGAGAGAGAGAGAGAGAGAGAGAGAGAGAGAGAGAGAGAGAGAGAGAGAGAGAGAGAGAGAGAGAGAGAGAGAGAGAGAGAGAGAGAGTAAGAGTGGGGGCGACGCGTTCTGCGTAACGCGGCCCCGCAATAAGTTTAGTTAGTTGTTGTGCGCGCGAACAATTCGCTACAGTGATAGAGAAAATTGTAAGAGTACATTGAAGGTTCTAAGTTTGTAAGTAAATATAATTAATTAATAAACTCTTTTTTTCATTTATGAGTTATTTCTTACTGCGGCCCTAGTCCCGTCACACTACATTTCATACACAAATGTGAAGTATGGCCCAATTTCGTAAGTCCATCTGCAGCTCTTGCAACTATAATAATTGACTATACGCGATAAACTGTGTAAAAGGGCGATTCCGCCCGTTAAAAAAAAAATTATGAGTTGAAAATTCTTGAAAGTTGTCGGTCTTTTTATATAAATATTTATTTATCTATTTATGTTTACTCAAATTAATATTTATGTAAACAGACCGACAAATTCCAAAAATTTCGATCTCATAATTTATTTTATTTGACTGAAACATTTCATAGTATCCTTACAAGATATCCATGAGATCATCATAATCCTTGAGAGCTCTATTTACGCTGGCATTCCTGATGTATACTTTTCGCTCGATGATCGTAGTCGAAGAGTATTTTAGCTCTTGCCCCTCCAGTACTTCTCGTATGATACTATGTAAGTGCTTTATTGATTGATAAAATTTAATCATATCATTTTTTTCTTGATTCAACGTTACTGGTAAAATTGAATTTGAAAAAATCTTAAGCATATCTTTTACCCCGAGAACGATATTTTATGATCTCATATGCGTCGCTCTTGATTTCTTATTTCTTTTTCTAAATTCATTAATTGATCTTTTTTGTGCAGGGGGGGGGAGGGTTCTAAGCGAGAAAGGGAGATAGAAAAATGTCTAAGTTCAATTCTTTTCTGAAATATTTGATTATGATGCCTTAATATCAATCTTTTTTCGAAAGTTGTAATTTTTACGCACCTTCGAAATTATTTGTATTGTTTGAAACTCCTAATTGAGATGCTTTTTCCGAATGCTAGTAGAATCTCAAAAAGAAGGCCGTAGTTTAATATTGCCACATTTTCTATTTAATTCGTCTCTATTATTCGTTGCAGTGACTTGTGAATTGATGATCATTAGAGACTGCTGTATATTTACGCCGTTTGTCTTACCTACATAAGCCACCGAAAACCTATGATCGTAATAAGCTATTTATTATTGGAATCCGTATTTGGATCTCGTGTGTCTCGTGTGAATCTCATATTTCTGTACATATATTTCCGTCTCTGTCGTGTCGAGCGCCGTCACGTACGCCAATTCAAACTTAAGGAGCAAGGAAAGAATAAATATATAAGCATTAAAAATATATTTAAATTGCGGTTTTTTTTTCTTGATCCAATTACAGCATAATAAAGTAATTGATAATAATTTCTTAGTACAGTGCGACCCCCTTTAAGGCGATTCGCGTTAAGGCCGAACGCACGCTTTCCCTACCCCCAGTCTTCTACCACTGGAAGTCTGGAGCCTCGCACTGAGGAATACAGCTCATGCGCGCGAAAAACTATCGATACTACAGGGCTGCAGTAGAGGGGTTAAGATTCCACCCCTCCCTCTGGCCTTAACGGGAATCACCTCGAAACTGACACTCGCATTAACGGGAGGTCGCACTGTATATTAAAAAGGATCCATTTTTAAGTTTATACGAGAATAATTATTTACGTTTCAACCCTGATTTTGGGTCCTGATCAGAATTTATTCTATAAATTAATACAATCATAGGGAATAATTTACAATAAACTTTAATTTTTAAACAATCAAGAAGATGATAAAAAATTCTATCAACATATATGTATTCTACAAAAAATCAACAACGATGTGTTTTTTCTTCTTTTTCGAGAAATTGATTATTGATGTTAGCCGGTCGCCGCGAGCGCGTGCATGGATAACGCAGCGCAGCGCGGTAGTGTCCGCTATAATCATTCTGCGCATCCTGACGCAACGACCGGCCAACTTCAATAATCAATTTCTCGAAAACGAAGAAAAACACATCGTTGTTGATTTTTTGTAGAATACATATATGTTGGTAGTTTCTATAAAAAATTTTTTCATAATTTTTTATCATCTTCTTGATTGTTTAAAAATTATGTTAAAAATATATTGTTAAATAAATAAGGGAAATTTTTTTTTTGCACAACCTTCATAATTTTATATTCAAATTCAACATTTTTCACACAAATTCCCTCCCAATACATTCCGATAACTTTGCATTAACCCAAGTTATACATTTTGGAATAAAAAAGTATTGAAATTTTTAATTGCTTATAACGCGGTCAATTTTGCAATTAAAAAAAATCACTTAAGGCAATATTCTATTTTGCCAAAAGCTACCGATATGCTAAATTACATCAATTTCTGAGACATGACTGATATTCCTCACGTGGATTGTCTCACATACGTACCTTCGAAAACGCATAGGGTGCAATTGTAATTAACGCAAATAATCAAAATACCGACATAATTGCACCTAAATTAAAAAACGAACTCAAAACAAATCCGATTAAATTTGTCGAGGCATTGGATCGCTATTTATGCGTGAAAAATATTCAAGGAATAAGAAAATTACCATTCGTCGAGGGTGCATTGGAAGGAAAGTCAAAAATATGGATAACTTTAAAAAATGTTGACTCCTGTGACCGATTCAAAAACGCATTTATTGACGATTTTTTTCCGTGTCAATTCAATTGGAAATAAAAAGAACTTGGATAAACGAAAAATATAATTAATTTAAAATGCATAATTAATTTTTTAGCAAAATGAGCGAAACAACGTATTTTATACCAAAATGACGATTTGCGAAATGAATTATCTGATCATACAACAGTTGTCATTTTTCTTTAGAGAATCGTTTGCTCCCTTACAGTATGACGATACCGAGGGAGTAGGCGATACTCTAACAAAATTAGACTCGGCTCAAAGAGGAAAAAAAGGTAAAAATAAGAGTAATTATGCACATCACCCTCAAAAAACAGTAGGAATGAGGCACATCCGAACAAGTGAGGGAAGCCGTCGCGAAAATCCATACACGCACAAAAATTAGACACAAAATCGCAGAAATCCACAAAAATCACAAAATTCACCACGCGGGGAGCGTCGCCAGGAACGTTTCGCACTTCCGGACGTTCTTTACCCGCCACCTAATTTTGAAAACCAACGTTTTAATTCGTAACGACGTTATCCGAAATCGAGGAAACGTCAATTATACTAACGATCGACGCGTTGAATGATGCCCCAACTGCGCGTCGTGATTACAAATTCGCTTTAAACAACGAAAACAATATTAACAACAACATCGTGCATGAAAGCTGCGAAGAATTTAAATTACCGCATATTAAGTTGACAATATGCGGATTAGACATCTGGTCTTTAATTGACTCGATTAGCCAAATTACCGCAATATCAGAAGATTTTTATCCACAAATTTATCACACTATTAACATTCCGGTGTTAGCAGTAACCAATCTGCAGATAACCACAGCGATTGGGCGTAAAGCTACGACGATAAGAACACATGTACTTTTGAATTTTAAAATTTCCGATATAATGACTGCCCCTGTGTTTTTAGTAATTCCGCATTTTCAACACAAATAATATTGGGTAATGACTGTTGTGTACGATTTGGCACAATTTTAAATTATTCTGAACGAAAGATTAGGTTGGGCAGGTATCGCGATAAGAAATGACGATACAGTTTTCACTTGACCCCGCGAGTAGTATATTATGCTCGAATGATGACGAGGCCACATATGTCTTTGTTATGAATCATCGGGATATGATTATAAAATAAAATGAATATGACACAATGACAGAAATAATGAAAATGTAGGAAAAGAGGGGGATAATGATGTAATATATGATAATGGTAATGTGGAAAGAGGAAATAATTTTATAAACAATAATGGTGATGATCTGAACCATGATTGTTACTAAAGTAATAATAATAATGTTAAAAATGATAATTGTGAAAATGATAATAATAATAATGTTTATGTTAATTGTGAAGGGGCCCAAAGGGAATGACACGTAACACAATGCGGCTATGCAAAAAGCCGCATCTTAGCCTATCTTCCCAAATGGCCTACTCTCACCTCCACGTGTGCTTATTAAAGCCGGTGGGCCCTGGACTCTTAGCAACCTTGCCAGAGATTGGGTAACCAACCCCAGTGGATGGCGAGGTAAGAGACAAACGAGAGAGGCATAACAACGGGGGGTAGGGCTAACCACCCTACTCCCTGTATATGCGGTTACAAGCAATGCAACGCGCAGGGCTCCTGACCATCGGGCTGCTTCGGATGCAGCCCAGTCCCGAGGTGGAGGAGCCGAAACAGGTGTCCCGGGACGACGACCAGCTCATGTCCACGGACGATTTCAGTGGACGGATGATCTCAGGCAAGATCTAATGCGCTGCTACGAGGAGAGCTGTCCGCAACAGAGAGGCTACATGGCGCGAATGCACAGTCGGTTTGCAGTAATGCATCCCGATCTGGCAGATCGCTTTTCTCAACAACAACTGAGAGATTATGTGGCCTATCTGAGGCGGACGGGTTTCGTTGTTCCCAGCTGTCAACCGGTACCGGATGTGCGGGCAATAACAACTGAGCCCGTACGCGGTGCAGAGAGACATGCTCCACATTACGAAAGCACGACACTCGTGTTTAGGCGGAATTTGACAACAAAAATTTTGCCTAAACAACGAGAATTAGACAGAGCAAATAGCCTACTTCTGGATGCTCTTCCAGATGACTGCGACCTGTGGCAAGTCAATTGTGCCGTTTACGAGGCTGCAAGTGATCTGGTGACTCCGCGAAATCTGACACAGATATCGGGGGGTCGGCAGATTACAAAACGCATGTCTCAATTGAACGGCAAGATTCGACTGACACGGAAACTCGCTGCCCGAGTTCAGTGTGTGATCGACTATTTAACATCGGGCCGTTCATTTACGGCAAAAGTCAAGAAGTTTGCACAACAACTGCGGACGTACTATCACACACTGAACAAGCTGAAGTTGCTCAACATCAAGCAACGTTTGGCGGATAAAATTCGGGTTTTGGCGGATGCCAAAAAGAGGCTGCAAAGACGGGAGGATGGAATTCGACAAAATGCAATATTTTGGACGAATCCTTCCAACCTCTTCAAACATCGTATCGCAGCCTCAAGCGAGTTTCCGTCGATAACCGCAGTTGAGGAATTCTGGGGGAGCATCTACGAGAAAACATCTAGGCTTAATGCAGACACTCCAGGTATTGAAATCTTCACCGAGTTGTGCGACGAAGTCCCACAACAAAGTGAAGATTGCCCACCCGTCAGTGCATTAGAGGTGAAAAATGCCATCACAGGAGCGAGGAATTTCTCCTCGCCGGGCTGGGATGGAATTAACAACTATTGGTGGAAGAAGTTCATTTCTGTCCATCAACACCTAGCCCAAATATTCACCTCTTATATAAATGGAGACCAACCCATTCCGCACTGGCTGGTGGAGGGCCGAACGACACTGATCCCAAAATCGGGAGACTTGTCCGATCCGAAAAACCATAAACCGATCACGTGTCTCAATACGTTATACAAATTGTTCACTAACATCTTGAACGAACGTATTGAGAAATCCGTGAAACCGGTGTGGCAACGGATAGTAGAACAACGAGGCTGCAAAATGGGTGTATCCGTCTGCAAGGACAACTTGCTTATCGACAGGTGTGTTTGTCAGGACGCAGTCCAGTACAAACGTAACCTGTCCATAGCCTGGCTGGATTACATGAAGGCGTATGACTCAACATCGCACGAGCTTTTAAGCTTGTTGCTCAAACGCCTCCATGTCCACCCAAACATAGTGAGAATTGTAGAAGACCTGATGTCTCTTCGGAAAACACGCTTTGTCATGACATCGGGCAAGCGTCGAACCATGTCTAGACTGGTTCAATTCCAAAGAGGTGTCTATCAGGGAGATTCTCTGAGTCCTCTGCTCTTCTGCATCTTACTATTGCCTCTATCCGTTGCTCTCCGGAAATCTCAAGGGTACATGTGTGGACCGCCTGGTGAACGTGTACATAAGATCACCCATCTTTTCTATATGGACGATCTTAAATTATACGCATCAGGCGAAGATCAATTACATCGATCTCTGAACATCGCCCTCACATACTCGAGAGATATCGGCATGGAATTCGGATTGGACAAGTGTGCAGTCGTTCATTTGCACAGAGGAAGGTCAGGCTCCCATAACAACAATATGGAGCTCGTCAACGGAAATGTCATCCGCCACTTTAGCGCCGAAGAAGCCTACACATACCTGGGCGTACCACAAAGGCATATCCAGGATGTGCAGGCTGCTAAAACCACCATCATTAAGAAATACCGGCGCATTCTCCGTCAGGTCTGGTCACCAGAATCGACCGGGAGAAATAAGGTGGCAGCCACGAATATGTTGGCCGTATCACCAGTGCTCTATTCTTTTGGAGTACTGAAGTGGAACGTTGACGAGCTAAGGGATCTTGACCGAAGCACACGGAAGATGATTTGTATGCAACGCAGTTTGCATCCAAGATCTTCCGTGGAACGACTGTATTTGACCCGAAATATGGGAGGTCGTGGCCTTTTAACCCTGGAGTGTATGCATGACCGATTGGTCCTCGAAACGGCTTGCAACGTGATTAATCGAACGGAGGATCCCCTGATGATGCTAGTACATCAGCATGAAATTCAGGGGAAGGGGGCGTTTTTGTACAACGCGGCGGAACGAGCGGCACGAAACCTCGGTCTGGTTTTCAACGTGGGACGTAGTGGTGCACAGGAGGCTGAATCAGTCATCAATCTGTGCCCAGTGCATCTCAGGGCTAACATACGGAAGGAACAACTCCGTATGTTGGAGGGAAGGCATATCGACAAGCCGTTGCATGGACAATTCTTTCGAAATGTCCAACAACTTGGCTTGTCATAAGAGATGACCTTCTCCTTCTTAAGATCAGCCGGCTTGAAATCCGAGACCGAGGGTTTTATCTTCGCATGCCAGGATGGGGTCATCAATACCTTAGCGTATCGCCAGAACATCTTACACCAGGCGGTACAGAGTACGCTTTGTAGATTGTGTAGATGTCATGCTGAGACACTAATGCATCTTTTGGCAGCATGCCCAATATATGCAGTTTCAGCATACATCGAACGTCACAATGCGGCTCTTCGAGTGCTGTATTACCATCTTCGCAGCACTTATGGTATTAATGCAACCCCAGTTTTGCCGTACGTCCCCACTGGTATTGAATCCGTTGTCGGGAATGAGTCGTGCCGAATATACTGGAATTACTCATTCCCGACGAGCAGGCAAATATCAGCCAATAAGCCTGACATCGTCCTTGTTGACTTCGATGACAAATCCATCTTCGTCATCGAGTTTTCTGCACCAGCAGAAACAAATATAGTCAGCAAAGAGGACGAAAAACGGATGAAATATCAGGAACTCCTGTTCGAGATTCGCAAGCTGTATCGAGGATTCAAAATCAAGCTCGTCGTGCTGATAATTGGAGTGCTGGGAGGAATGAGACCAACTTTCCTCCAAAACATCAAAAGCATTCCGGCCTGTCGAGAACATGCAAATTCCATCGCAGGCCGAATGCCGAAAGCAGGGCTGCTGGGATCTCTCCGTCTACTGAGGTCACACGAGATCCTGTAACCACTAACCCAATGGTAGAGGGAGTGGTTGCAGTTGCAAACGAAATGGCCCGGTGCAGTCTGCAGCGGAGGATATGGATATCGGAGCCACTTTTCTGCTGCAGACTGCACACGTGGATTCTGGAGGGCCAAGGGAGGTTAGGGTTTTAGTCGGTAAACCTTGCCGTTAACATCAAAGGTGAGGGAGTCCAACACACGGGGGGTTACGCAACATCTTCAACCCCCTATGGTGCCTAACGCATTTCCCCCCTCCGTCAAAAAAAGAAAAAAAAATGATAAATAAAATGATAAAAATACTAATCCAATAATATTAACATGAATTATAATAATAATAGTTATAAAAAATACCACTCTCGGCGAAACCCAGGACCAACGACGTGGACGTGATGGTATACTGGTCCCATTTTTTTTTATTTTCTCATTTTTTGCTTTTTTGTTTTTTTATTTTCTTATTTTTTTTCTATTTTCATTCATTTTTTTGTGTGAATAAGGAAGTAGTAATAATTCTAAACATCTTGAGAGGAAAATTGAATGACAGCCTTTTTTGATTGTATTATGTACGACGGATCTTCCATTCGATTGTCTTTAAATATATCCCTATATATTATAAATTTACGGCGAACAGATTCTCCGGCCTGCTCTGACCATATTCCAAGGCCACTTCCTCCAAAAAACGGTAGACATTGGGTTAGATGCTTCAAAACTACATGAATTTTTAAGGATGCAGAACTTCTACAGCTCTCAAAACTGAAGCAAGTTCCTCAATACGTTTGTCCAAATCAAACTCGACTTTTCTAGTGGAAAAGCAACATTTTACCACTTTATCCATAGATTTAAAGACAGAAATAAAGGCCAAAATTCGTAAGTATCCCACGTCTTTATAAATGTCAGGATCATTAAGTTTGTCTGATTCTTGCAGTAGTTTTCGACAAGCATTACCTTCGAAAATCTCACCATGATACGTTTTTGGAATTAGGTTTAATCTTTTGGGGCCACAGCAAGGCTTTCTCTCGGCCAAGAAGAGGGACTAATCCAGTCCAGAATAGGTGGTTCACAAATCCTTGTAATATATGCAACTCTGGAATAATGCATTTCTGAAGAACACAGGTGTTATCCTCTTCATCAAAGAGAGGTAGATTAATGACACTCTTCAGCAAGTTTCTTAATTTTTCCTGTGGAACAAAATTTGTTGTAGTCCTTCCTTAAGTCTCCATAAGTTTTCAAGCTCTCACATTCATCGCTAGTCTCTATAATTTCTTCGTCTTCATTAGCAATAACATTCTTTTGCTTTTTGTTGTCCTCTACTGGCCGATTTCTTAAGCTATTCACTGTGACGAAACAATAAGGGCAAGGAAACATAGACGATGCGGTTTGTTGACCGTTAACAATCAGAAGGACTTTAAAGTCTGAGACAAATTTAAAATTTATGTTGTTAAGTTTGGTTAAGTCGAAAAGAAGTTTTATATTGTCACATCTTTCTTTAATTTGAGGTACTATTCATAGCATTAATAATCTTTTAACACTGGTCAATTTACTTCTTTTACCAGCACTTCCACCTGTAGAATACAGAGATCTGTTTGTTGGCAAAGTTTCTGAATGAAGATTGTTAACTTCATACTCTAATTCGTCTTCATAGTATTCTGGGAGTATAGTCGTACAGATCTTGATGAACCCTTGTCCGCCGTCCGCCATGATTTTCATACTAACGTTACCAATTATATTTCTTTTTTCTATGACAGCTTCCAAAAGTTCTTCCGCATCTGCCCAAACAGTTGGTCTATCTTCTTGTACAGTGTTATTTTCGACATCAAATGGAAATATATCACTTATGTAAACTTCTTCTAAACTGTTTGACTTTTCAGATATGTATTTCCTGTGATTTGCTGGCACTGACTTTTAACCACAAAAGGATCTTAAAAAATTTGTCATTTCCTTCATGTGACGAGTCGACACGCCTGTATTAATTTGAAAATTATGTAAACTATTTGCATCAAACGTCACTTCTTTCGTAACTTTTGGTTTGAAAATATTTTTGATTTACGACCCAATGTGCCCAATTGTAATTCATTTTGCACATTGCTATCGGCGCTGTTTAGTTTTCGTTTTAGAACACCAGTAACGATCTGTTCTTGTTGTTTCTCTGGAAGTTGCTCTATCAATGTCATCATGTTTTCACGAGCTGCTGCATTACGTCCACAAGAATGTTTGATTCCCTTGCCTACTTCTTTGAAACATTCTTTACATAGTAGCTTCTGGTTCTTTTATCTCTAGGTTGCAATGGTTCGGAACTAGAACCACCATAGAGCCCATTAGATTCGTCAATTTTCTTCACAGTAGAATTTGCGTGCCCTTTTTTTCCTTTATTGATCTTTATGTACCCCTTAAATCTTCCACTTAAACATATAAAGCACTTACATGCATCGCCGTTAGCTCTGGTTTGTTTCGGTAATATAACGTTTTCATAGTTTGGCATCGTTGGTAAGGGCCTTTTGAAAATCTTTTTATCGTGGTCGACTAGTGTTAAGTGGCATGTTCCGCAGGGGCTCAAAGGATATTTAGAATCTGATAGTTTGAAATAACTATTTACCAACTTTTTAATGAGATTTTCTTGCGCGCATGTTATACGAAAATGTTCATAACCTTTTTTTCCACAAATAATTTTTCTGCCGCATACTGCACATAATTTTTTTCGACTTTCTGCGTGAGTGCATTTATATTTATCATGTGACATTTCGTAGTAATTAAGTGATTATTCACAGCAATTATTATGATCCTAAACTAAAACAAAAATATGATTAAGCCATTAAAATAAAATTATATGTAAATTTATAAAAATGTTAACGTAGGAGAAAAGCTCGAAGTAAATGAATATAATGTATATATATTCTTAGGTGAAAAACTGTAATTTGTCTCTCCTTATATATAAATTCGGAACGCAATTCGCTTGTGAGAAACGAAAAGTGCAGTCCGAGTCGCCCGATGCGAGACTGTTCTGCCTGCCGCCGGCGCTAGTCGTCGTCGTCGTAACCCGAGCTGTATTGCCGCGGTTACAGTTCGAGCCCGCTACAGAAATGAGTTTTCATTTGATACATAAACGAGACTACCAGCGCGTATCATCACTACCACCAGCAAATAATATCGGATATTGTTTGCCGACATGTACCAATCATACTAACGTGTAGTAGTTAATAGATTTATATAATACTAATTTTGACAAGTGTTGGATATGTAACTTGTAAATATCTCGACAATAGGATCAGGTAGGATTTTGATTCCAACGGATATTGACTCACAAAATCTTCCTAAAATAAGCCCTGAAAGACGTTTTTGTCGACATTTTCATCAAACTTCTTTGTGCTTGAGGACCACCGTGCCGAAGTCATAAGGTGAGCGTAATCCACTCCCTACAGTTTTCGTCTTCGACCGGAACAAAAATTAGCCGTCTGCTTCTGCTTTCGAGGTTCGCGAAGGTACAGGAAGCAGAGACGGCTAAAACCAAAAGGGTACCCAAGGAGACGCTCACCAACCATATATTCACTTCGACCGGCGGAAATTTGGATGGTCTTCAGAACAAAAAAACCACACAATCGACGAAAACAACTTCGAATGGACTCAGCATCGAAGAAGTAACGAAGACAAAATTAGAAGAGGATGAAGATCCTTCTATCCACTAAAATTTGGGCGGTAACGAACGAAAATTAATATGTTATGTCACTTATGTTATTCGTGTGGGCGAGCGTTTTTCTTATTTGTATTCGAGCGTTACTAATTTATTTTCGATCGTGTTAAATGCAATAAAAGTAGCAAAAGATAATTAAACTTCATTTACATATGAAATTACGTAAGTAAATTTCAAGCAGGTGCATTAATGGAAATTTATGCACCCATACATGAATTTTCATGAAGAACATTAATTATATTGTTTATGTACCTGCTTGAAATTTGCTTCCGTTACATTTTCATTAAATTTCATGCATTTTTTGTATAGTGATCAAAACGGATTCGGTCGGATCGCAATAATTTGGAATACCACGGATCCACTCGGAATCAGTCGGATCGAAATAATCCTGAATACCTCGGATCCACTCGGTTTCGCTCTGATCGGTTTATTTCTGACTATGCCGGATCAAAGCGGATTCGGTCGGATGGAAATAATTCTGAATACCACAGATTCACTCGGATTCGGTTGGATCGGGACGTTTTATTTTTGGAATGGTTCGGATTGATTCGTATTGATTCGTGCACAAAAATCGAATTTAAACGTTTGAATAAGATTAAATTTTGCTATCCTTTTTATTCCGAAATTTTTACCAGGAAAGTGTGTGGGTATTGCTAAAGAAATCGATTGATTGTGTCGGGAAAATTTAATGTAAATAATAATAAATGTGTCTAATTATGAATATAATTTTCCATGAATTAAATTTGTCGCTCTCGGACGTCCTGGTATGGACGAAACCCGCGGTGAAATTCCCGTCCACCGACTAGCTCACTCGTGGTGAGAGACGAGACCGCAGTTACAGAAAACACAAAAGTGATTTGACAAAGGATTACATAACACATGAATAAACACACCGTTTAACGTCGATACGATCGATCTATTCAATTACAACCAGAAAAAAATATATATAAGGGACATTCCGCGTGAACCGTGCCACCTCTCTGCCCAAAATTGCTATCGATGGATTTTGAAGTTCAAGGGTGGAAATTGTTCGTCTTGAAAAGAGCTTTCGAAAGCTGAGTGGCATATATGCGCCATTCAACATGGCGTCATAGTTTTGGCGGTTTAAAGGGGCGAATTCAAAATTTTAGATACAACATGGACCGATAAAACGGTGAAAAGAAATTAAATTCATCTGAAACACAGTATTTAGGGGTTTGTAAGGACGCTGATAACGAATCTGAACATAAAATTCTGAAATTCAAAATGGCGGATCCAATATGGCGGACCAAAAATGAGAAAAGTTGCTCGATTCAATTGAAACACGGTATCCAGGGGCTTTTGGGGTGCAGATAACGAATCTGAACATAAAATTCTGAAATTCAAAATGGCGGATCCAATATGGCGGACCAAAAATGAGGAAAGTTGCTCGATTCATCTAAAACACGGTATTCATGAGTTTTTTGGGTCGCAGATAAGGAATCTGAACATAAAATTCTGAAATTCAAAATGACAGATCCAATATGGCAGACCAAAAATGAAGAAAGTTGCTTATACAACAAAAACTTTGTTTTAGGGGTTTTCTAGGGCTCGTGAGGACGAATCTGAAAATAAGATCACAAAATTTAAAATTGAAAATTGACTGACTTCATTTATAAACGTTTTTTACATGCGTTGTTAAAAAAGGTCTCTGCGTTTTACAAGGTTGAGACTGTCTTATTATATTATTAAAAGAATATTTTCTGTCAAACTCGCGCGAGTCAAGAACTGTCCCCATTGTTTCAAGCAGTAGCAGGAACAAAGGGACAGCAGCTCGCTCGACAAAAAGGAGCAATACTTGACTAGCGCGTATTTGACAGAAAATATTCTGTTAATAATATTTCCTACACGGATACACTGAATGCAAAACTACTTTGTACAAATATTTATTATACCCTGATGAACATTTTCTTCACTGACAGTTTTTGCTAACCGAAAATTTTTCTTCTAAACGAAGCCCTTGAATATAGAAAACCGACTTTCTGACGCAGTACAAGAAAAAAATTAATAACTTTCTTCAAACAAAATAATTCGCTTTCATTCAAAATTTATTGTTTTGAGTATAGTTGAAACTACACTTCCTGTAAGTTTCATTAAAAAATATTCATAACTTTGTGTTTTCGAACGAGTTGAAGTGAAAAATGTAATTAAATTCGTGTTCTCTAAATATTCGGTTTTTTGCATTTTTGGCAAAAATGGTAAGAGATATCGATTTTTTTCATACAAGAAAAAAGATGCGGCATAAAATTTCCAATAAGACAGTGATAATTAAAATTTGTTTTTCGAACATCGATTTTTCAGGCATCAGGGGCCAACTGAAATGGCACAAAAAAAGTTATGTGTGGTTTTAGTTTCCGGCGGCTCATATAAGCTACGACTTCGTGTGTCGTCATTTGTTTTAAAAAAAAAATCTTTCTCGTTAAAGAAGTGCGATTCGCCGGAACTATAAGGAATAGGTTACTGACCATAATAAACATATAATCGAAAGATTTTTTCTCGCAGTAGAAGTGTGATTTGATAATGATAATCGAAAATATAGGAATTATCTGTGGATAGCAATCGATTGTACATGTCATTTTCTTTCGTACAAAAAGAGTAATATATATTATACAGGGTCATCGAAAAGTATTGGACCCCCCTAATATCTTCAGTTAGAATGCACTTAGGAGAAAATGTCCAATAGCAAAGTTGTATGGTTTCAAGCGGGGAGTAAGATGATGACCTTGACTTTGACCTTGACCATGTCCTTCAAGGTCATTTCAAGGTCAATCTTATTTTTTTAAATAGAACCCCCTACATTTTATTACATATTCTTATAGCTTATCTCGAGAGCTTTCCAAAACACTCTAATAAAATATTTTTTTATTAAGTACTTTTTGAGTTATAAAGGTTTGAAGTTAACAATTTTTTGACACAAAATGTAGAATATCTTGTAAAATATTATTTAGTTTTCAGTAATCATAACCTTAATACTTTTGTGCGCGGAATAATGAGACCAATTAATTGGTTTAAAGAAAATACATTAATCGGATCCCCCTAATATTTTCAGAGAGAATGCATTTATTGTTAACTTCAAACCTTTATAACTCAAAAAGTACTTAATAAAAAAATATTTTATTATAGTGTTTTGGAAAGCTCTCGAGATAAGCTATAAGAATATGCAATAAAATTTAGGGGGATCTATTTAAAAAAATAAGATTGACCTTGAAATGACCTTGAAGGACATGGTCAAGGTCAAAGTCAAGGTCATCATCTTACTCCCCGCTTGAAACCATACAACTTTGCTATTGGACATTTTCTCCTAAGTGCATTCTAACTGAAGATATTAGGGGGGTCCGATACTTTTCGATGACCCTGTATGTAAAAATTTATACTGAAAATGTAAACATTACTTTCTCCGATGAATGCCCATAGTGATAGATGTTGTAACCCTTTTAATGTAAAGAGCCACAAGGGTACAGATTTGCGGCCACTTTCACAAAATGTGAGACAGAAATATCAACATATTCCTGTTTCTGCGAAAATTTGTACTTCATGTCGGAAAATGAATTACTCCAAAACAAGTGATTCATTTACTAATCAATCATTACCCGTTGATGATGAACTTGATGAAGAAAGTGAAGAGGAATCGAATCCGCCAGAAGAGTTTTGTTTCTCTAGAGAAGAAGAATTCCAACAACTTCTAGATGGAATAAAAGAGAAATTATCATCTTTGCCGGAAGGAGATCCTTTACGCATGTCTATTTTGACTATTGCCCCCCCGTGCTGGAGTATACGTAAAATTGCGACTGAATTTTGTGTTTCAAGACGTTTAGCCAAAAGAGCGAGAGATTTAAGGAATGAAAAGGGGGTTTTCGCAATGCTCGATAAAAAAATTGGTAACAAGTTACCAGATGATACGACTGAAAAAGTGATTGTATTCTATAAATCTGATAATAATAGTCGAATTCTGCCTAACAAAAAAGATGTTATTACGGTTACAGTGAATGGAGTAAAAGAAAAGGTTCCAAAACGATTACTTCTTCTAGATATTAAAGTTTTGCACAATCAGTTTAAAGAAAACTACCCACAGTTTTCGATAGGTCTAACCAAATTTGCAGAGTTGCGTCCAAGATTTTGCGTTCTTGCTGGAGAAAGCGGCACACATAGCGTATGTGTATGTATAATCCATCAAAACTTTAAATCTATGTTTGATGCCGCAAAGTTAAAACAACTCACCAAAGACTTAAGTTTGCCACTTAACTGTTATACCGATTGCTTCGACTTAGTATTATGCAGAAATGCAAAACCGACTTGCTACATACAGAAATGTCAGTCTTGCCCAAATTTTGAAAACTTTTCTGATTACATTTCTTCAGTTTTTAATGATAATGATATTGACGAAGTGTTATTTAGTGTTTGGAAATGTACCGACAGGTGTACCCTTAGCAAAGAATGCCTCCCTATAGATAGCTTCATACCACAACTATCTGAAGGTTTAAAGAAATTAATACCACATCATTTCATTAGTAAGAATCAATCACAATATATTAAAGATCGGAAAAGTGCTTTACAAGACGATGAAGCACTTTTAGAAATTGATTTCTCTGAAAATTACGCATATGTAGCTCAAATTGCGGCACAACAGTTTCATTATAACAACGCTCAGTGCACAATACACGTTGCTGTATTGTACGACAAAACTGGACAGGAATTAAAACATCGCTCTTTTATATTGTTATCTGATTCTCTCACTCATGATACGGTTGCAGTTTATATATTACAGCAACGGATAATACCTTTATTAAAAAAGATGTTTCGTAAACCAAAAAATCTTATTTATGTAACGGATGAAGCGAAACAGCATTATAAAAATCGTTTCCAAATGATAAACTTAGTTCATCACAAAGAAGACTTTCAAATAGATGCTGAATGGGATCGTGTGATGGAGTTGGAGCTGTATTTAAAAAAGAGGCAATGCGAGCAAGCTTGCAAGCGAATTCTCTGGAAGCGATTTTAACATTTGAAGATCTTTTTGAATGGGCACGGAAAAAATTTACGACTATCACATTTTTGTCCTATAGTAAAGCAGATCATGTAAAGACGCAAAAAATACTCGCAAAAAGATTTTCTGTAGCTCCATCCGTAACGCATATTTCAGAAGGGCATTCTTTTATTGTGACGTCAGATAAAGAACTAAAAGTTTACAGATTCTCAAATTTGTCTGAAACCATAGCTGTAATAAAATATTAATTAAATAAAGAGGATGAACCTTGAAATGAAGTTTATATAACATACAATATTTTGTATTTATTTTATTTCAAAAAAATAAGACCTCCATAACTAAGGAAGAAGAAATCAAAATATTAATATTGAAGACAAAATTATTGAGGAAATAGTGTAATATATTATATAATGTGATATTGTTCGGCAATAGATAAGGTAGAAAGAAAAAAGAACATTAAAAAAAAAAAAAAATATAAAAAAAAAAGTAATGCGGGCTTTGGACTTCACATTGAAGACAGTCTCAATCCTGTAAAACGCAGAGTGCTTTTTTAACAACGCATGTAAAAAATATTTATAAATGAAGTCAGTCAATTTTCAATTTTCAATTTTGTGATCTTATTTTCAGATTCGTCCGCACGAGCCCTAGAAAACCCCTAAAACAAAGTTTTAGTTGAATAAGCAACTTTCTTCATTTTTGGTCCGCCATATTGGATCCGCCATTTTGAATTTCAGAATTTTATGTTCAGATTCGTTATCTGCACCCCAAAAGCCCCTGGATACCGTGTTTCAATTGAATCGAGCAACTATTCTTATTTTTGGTCCGCCATATTGGATCCGCCATTTTGAATTTCAGAATTTTATGTTCAGATTCGTTATCTGCGACCCAAAAACCCCAGAATACCGTGTTTCAAATGAATCGAGCAACTTTCCTCATTTTTGGTCCGCCATATTGGATCCGCCATTTTGAATTTCAGAATTTTATGTTCAGATTCGTTATCTGCGACCCAAAAAACCCCAGAATACCGTGTTTCAAATGAATTGAGCAACTTTCCTCATTTTTGGTCCGCCATATTGGATCCGCCATTTTGAATTTCAGAATTTTATGTTCAGATTCGTTATCTGCACCCCAAAAACCCCTGGATACCGTGTTTCAATTGAATCGAGCAACTTTTCTCATTTTTGGTCCGCCATATTGGATCCGCCATTTTGAATTTCAGAATTTTATGTTCAGATTCGTTATCAGCGTCCTTACAAACCCCTAAATACTGTGTTTCAGATGAATTTAATTTCTTTTCACCGTTTTATCGGTCCATGTTGTATCTAAAATTTTGAATTCGCCCCTTTAAACCGCCAAAACTATGACGCCATGTTGAATGGCGCATATATGCCACTCAGCTTTCGAAAGCTCTTTTCAAGACGAACAATTTCCACCCTTGAACTTCAAAATCCATCGATAGCAATTTTGGGCAGAGAGGTGGCACGGTTCACGCGGAATGTCCATTAAATAAAATTAAGATTCAAGGTATTTATCGCGCAAGGTCCCACCGCATTGGAATCGAAAAACAGGCTTTTCGAGCCTCGCCACAATTAAAACAATCGCGAAAGCGGAAACAAGAAATCGCCGAAGAAAACAGAAGGATAAGAGCGAGAGAGTGATCAAGACAGAGAGATTGCCGTTTAAGGCGGGCAATTCGCCGGTACTTACGTTGTTTTCTGAGTTGATCAAAGGCACCGGAGACAACGTCGAGGTTTATCCGCTTACAAACACAAATGTTGCTCGGAAAACACCGACGCAATGAAACCCGATATATTTTGCAGTCGCACTTAAGAAAGAAAAAAACGAGGACAAAATTCGACCGCTTCAAATTCCGCGAGCCCGCGGACACGCTCTCTCTCTCTCTCTCTCTCTCTCTTTCTTTCTGTCTCGCTCCGTGTATTCTTTGTTGGTTATGCTCGGCCCTAGGCCAATCGGATACTGTGTCATATTAAACAACATTATTTATTATTCAAGACGTTCAGGGCACGGAGCGGTTCGTCTACGGTGATTTTATTGTTCTAAATATGAACTGGAAATCAGCGTTACAGTACAAAAACAATGTAATATATTGACTGGACCCGAATCTAAAAAATAATATTAAGTTTTACAGGGCACTTAGTACAATATTGAAAATTGAAATTTTTAACCATTTTAATTTTCAAATTCTAGAAGCAAACTAAAATTATATTTGAATGTACATAAGTTTATTGGAGCCAAACAAACATATACTAGTATACGATAGAGTACGTGTTTTTGTATATATTGACTTATAGGACTGTGACCCGTTACATTTTGAAATGTATTTTATAAATCGATGATATTATTTATTTTGTTACGTTTTTGTCGTAACAATTTATTATTATTTTATTTGATTTCCGGTAGCGAGGGGAATCGGGTTCGGGGTACGCGTAAAGGGGTTCGATACCCCAAGTGATAACTCGAGAGATGTTAATAAAAATACTTTATTAAGAGTCCTAAGATGCCAACTGGGAGGCCGTACGACACAACTCGATCGCGCTGCGACTAAGTCCTAAAGTCGACGTTCGCGGAGAATCGCCTATTTAATCGGGGTCGCGTATCCGAGATCTTTTTGGATCGAGGCTCGGGGCGAATCTACCCGGACAATCCAATTGCCCTTTGCAAGACAGGTCCGTTTCCTTAAAAACTGCAGGAGCGGGGGTGGCGATAACGACACCCCCAGGCCGTCGCGATCAGCGAAGGTTCACGTGATTTGCGCTTCCTTGTTCACGTGATATTTCGTACAAAGCGCGTGTTCCTCAATTCGGCATTTCGCTATTGTACTTTTTAATAACATGGTGAATCGAGGAACCCGATCCTATTAGTAAAAACATCCGTTCCGCTTCGAGTTTGCCGGCTCGGTATCGGTGACGCTCGGGTTACATGAGCTATTGCCCGCTAATATCGTTTTCAATTGTTTTTAGATATTTTGCAGATTGCAAAATATCTTAAATTTCGACCGGATGCTTTTGCTAAAATATTCTCGCTTCATTTTACCGGCAGAAAGAAATACCGTTTCTAATTACATCTTAACCTAAAACAATCTCCGGATGTGCGGCGTTCGGTTATAATAATATCGACGCACATCGGAGAGTATATTAACAAAAACACTCAATTCCGGTGGCCGATTTAATGGCTCACCCGATATTGAAGGTATTTTAATAGACTGATTACGTATAAAATTAGAATACGAATGCAGGATCTAGGCAGAACCCTGCATACGTAACACGTCCGGGGTACGAAAAATCGACGTACCACCGTCGATTACTCAAACTAAACTACAATCCTTATGATTTACACGTGAAAGTTATATCACATGTTGAAATATCGCTGATGCACGTACAATTTTTATATACGCTAAACATTTTGATTAATTCTATACGCGTGACCTCCAGTTGCCTAGTGTTAGTAAGGATACAAATCGTTTTATGGTCATCTTATACATTAAAAAAGATTTTAAATCTATGGTTAGTAATATGAAGGTATTGCAGTGATAACCGCTCGCTTTAATCTTAATTCATAATGAAATATCGCTATTTACCAATTATTGTAACTTGAAAAGTCAATACGTTGATGGTGTGTCGTACTCTGAAGTGTTATGACTCGCACTGTAACCTATAATAAACACTGAACAAGAAAGTACTTATTTCTAGTATACGCATGTGTCTGAGGTAAGTATTTCTTTAATGCTTAATAAAAAAATGTAAAAGAAAGTTATTTTCTTCTTATTATTTTAAGTAACATAAGAGAACAAAGTTTACCGAACGGAATACTCGATGCGTCCTTGACGTTTAAATTTACACTTTCGTACTCTTTATCATAAACACAGTCGTTATCGCTAGTCTTACGTCTTTTAATAGGTATCGGCGTTTGTGGAATGCACTCCTTTGGGTTAATTATTTTACGGAGGCTTCTCCAACGGAACCACCTCCATACAATAATTAATATGATGATTGTTGCGATTATTCCTAAACCAATATATATTGACATATTTCGCGTTCTAGCTGATTTCTCTTTTTCTATATTTTCATTCGCAATTTCATGGGCTTTCTTTATTATATCCTGAAATGCTATACCGTTTTTCAAGTAATTTGTTTCGCGGGGTTTACCTATCTCTGTTTTTTTTTATACTTAGTTTTAAGATATCATGATTTGTGTCATTAAAATGTGCGGAAAATAATTCTGAAATGTTAAAGTTGTGAATGGGCTGTTCAATTACGGCGTATTTCTTTACGGCTGTTCCGGAACTCGTTAGTATTGTATTAGAAGCCCGTGCTCTACAATTTGAGTCTTCGATAAGTATGCCTGTATTATTTAATATTTTTGTCAACGTTGGTTTATTTTTGCACATAATGTGGATCGCGACATTGGTCGGTATGGAAAAAATCCACATATTCTGCGAATCTAATTTTGTCCAAAATGAATTCGCAGAGTCGGCCATATGAATGTGACATATTTGAAAATCGCGAAACAAGGGTTCGGCTATCAATCGAACTTCGCACTCGCTTTTCTCATTTACTAGGTGGACTGGGAAATTGTTCGGGCAGATAAAGTTTCTTTCCGTCTTTTTACATTTTTCTAAATCTTCGTACGTTAAATGTATATACCGGTCTCTATCGTTTGTTATGCCCGTATATGTTGCGGTTGGTACTATAAATGCGTATTTAAACATATCTTTTCCAAGTTCCTGCCTAACGGGTATCGAGTAGTGTTTGTACAGGTCGTACTTAACGAATGATAGGAGTGGAATACTTAATACGTAAATAATACTATTATCAACATAAAATATGTTGGCATCCGAAACTTTAAATAATTCCCCTGTTGCTAGTGGGCGAGTTTGTACAGGAAACTCGCAGTCAGGCTCCGCTCCCAAAATTTCTTTTATTCCGTTCGAGATGTCCATAGGGCCCAGTAATTTTTGATGTATTTGGCCTTGCCTAGCGAATAATATTGCATCTATTAGGATATTTGTGTCCATTTCATATTTTTGTACTTCACTTATCAGAACCTCGATCATAACGTCTAATTCTTCCTTTAACCTTAAATCATCTAGTCCTTCGCTTATTTTTCGGACGCTAGATTGTAGCGTTGACATCTCAAAGCGCATCTGAGAAAATTCTTCTTTTATTAATGACGTTTGATTTGCTATTAAATATGCCATATCCGCAGTTGTGTTATGAAGAGTACCAATTTTATCCATTATCTCTCTAATGTCGTCCTCGTCTGCTGTTCCAAATAAGATGTGGCTTATTTTTCCAATAAATCCCAAAACTGCTCGTTTATGCAAACGTTTTTTCCCATCGGTAATGAGTTCGAAAAAATGTTTTTGTTCTAGCTTTATCTCGCGTAGATCCTCATATAATCCTTCAATCGTGGGTGTTAAATGGCATTGATAAAATCTGTGGAAGTTTTCGTTAGCAAATTTTACGTTTTCTTCCAGAAGTTTGGCTCTATCTAAAAACTTTTGTATTGAAATTGTGGTTATCATCTTCCATTTGGTGTTAGTAACTCGTAATTCTCCTAAATTTTCCGAGTACAATCCGGGATTGTTTTCCAGGATCATTATCTCTGCGCCCTGTATCGGGTTGCCACTTGAGATTCTTCTGCAACAGAAAATCTCATGTGACACAACTGCCTAAATGTCGGGATTTATAAAATCGAACGGCATTGCATGGTTGTTGCGACTGTATGACTCTATTTTCTTATTTATGGCACCCCATTGACTAGGTTCGTTTATAGAATCTGTCGCCGGTAATATTTTAACAACGTGGCTTCTCTGTGCAGAACTTCAGTGTGCTCGTAGAGCGTTGGCCGGAGGCCTGCGAAATCCTGTACAGAACCCGAAAATGACCAATAACTATATTTAATTAATACAAAAAAATATATATAAACAAATAGATACAATTTTTCTCTTATAAAAAAAATTTTTTTTTTTACTCCTCCGATAGGTACAGGAGTGGGTCAAAACACTTTTTTATTTTATCTATGTGCACTATCTTATTCTTTCGTGCGTTTAGCGCTAATTTTATGTCGCGTGTGCCAATTAATTCTAGTATTTCATAAGGTCCCACATACTCGTCATCCATTTTTTCTTGTCTGGATTCTTTTAATAAGAACACCATTTCTCCCACGCGGAAATGTCCTATGCTCAGTTTTCGGTCGTAATATTGTTTCGACCGGTACTTAGACTGCGTTAGGTTCATGGCAGCCAATGTCTGTAGTTCCGAAATGACGCTCATAATTTCTATGAGATAATCATCGTACGTGATGAGTTTTTCTCTCGTAGGGTATGAAGATGGTAATCGTGCGGTTCTACCATACACGAGCTCATGGGGCATATAATTTGTACCCTCATGTATGCTGGTATTATAAGAAAACATGGCATACGGTAGCCACGTGTCCCAATCGTCCCGACCTTTTACAAAGTTTTTTAAATAGTCTACCAAAATCTGGTGACTTCTTTCCAGACTCCCGTTACTTTGCGGGTGGTAAGCGGAGGTTACAAGGGTTTTAATTTTAAAAATCTTTGCAAACTCCTTAAGGGTTTTTGCAATGAAGCATTTACCCTGATCTGTGAGTATGGATACTGGTGTTCCATAATTACAGATGAAGTATTTTGCGAAAGCTTCAGCGACGGCCTGTGCCGTAGTTACCTTCAATGGAATTGCAAGGGAATATTTTGTCAGTAGATCCTGAACAGTCAGAATATAACGATTTCCGTTTAGGGTAACATCGGTAGGTTCCCAGATATCTAGGGCTACCTTATCAAAGGCTGCTCGTGGTGTGTCAGTGATGACCATTGGTAGTCGGATTTTTACACGCACGAGTTACTTTTTCTGACATAGTGGACATCGTTTTATATATTCCCTAACGTCGGCTTTCATATTTCGCCAATAGAATTTATCACAGATTCGGAGGTAAGTTTTCGTGACACCCTTGTGTCCACCCGCTATTGAATCATGATATTCTTTTATTATACCTAGCCGCTCGGTTGATAGCGGTATCGCGCGATTGTTTTTACAAAATACAATCGTCAAGTTTCGGTCAACTAAAATAGTTTGGAAAATTTCGGGTATCTCGTACCATTTAGGTTTCTGAAATATGTCGTGATCATGTCCGACCGAAATTTTTGTTATTCGAAATTTTTCTAATAGTGCTCCCAGCGTTTTGACGCATTTAATTATATTGTTTTTTAACGCTCTGTCGTCGACATATCTCTTTACTATAAGTCCGAAAAAGTGTTTCTTTCCTTTTTTGTGTACAATCACCTCTCCGATTTTCAGCCGCTTTAACTGTTGATCATCCGGATTTATAAGAGATCTTTCCGTAAGTGCGATCGTGATTTCGCCATTTAGTTTACCGTCGGCGGTCGTGAAATACGCAATATGATCCTGACGATTAAAAATGTGATCATTGGTAATTTCCGTTTTTAATTGTGCATTTTTTATATTTTCCTTTTCTACGCCGATATTTTTGTTCGGCTGTTTTTAATGCGATTCTTCTCTTTTTCGGGTAGTTTGTTTATTTTTACAGCTGTTTTGCTGTTGAATTTCAGTTATGTCAACCGGTGTCTTCATGTTAGTGACGTGATCTTCCTCAATATCCGTAACCCGACCTAGCGTGTGAATCATGCGTTCCGGGGTCGGTGTAAAATTAAATGCCATGCTCCGTTCTTCGTTACTTCTGATAATGGAGAGAAGTGGAGTATAGTGCTCTCGCTCTAAACATAGATGGTAAGCTTTTCGCGAGACCTGTGACTTGACGTGATAGTATTCTATACTTGCATCACATTTGTGAATGCAAATATTTGTGTTGTAATGCCGCGCAAATATTTCTGGTTCTGCGCAAGATCTAAGGTGGTTGCTATCCAGTAGGATTTTTCGTAATTGGTCCGAGTTTATTCCCAGATTTAGCAATACGATCAGAGAATTGAAAAGACAATTCCCGTCCTTTGATATGTTGTTATTTTCCTGTAAAAGTTCATAAGGTTCCATGCAGACAGTACTAACTTCATAATTGAGATGTAGTGTCAAATCATTATCCGACTCAGCATTGTCTGTAATGCGCTCTTTACCATTCGCTGATTCACGCATCGTTTCTTCAGTCTCCATTTCTTGTTCTTCGTTTCGCTCGTTCGTCACTGCGTAGGATTCACGATTTTCGTCGCGGTCGACGCAGTCCTCATCAAGTTCCATTTCTTCGTCAAAAATTCTCGTTTCCTCGAGATCGCGTCGATCATCGGACGGATCGTCTATGCGTCGCGCGCGTTCTCTTTTTCCCTCGCTCTCTCTTTCTACAGGCGGCCGAAGTGTGGAAAGACTCGCTGCAATCTTCTCGCGTCCGTTTGACGTCTCGCTTCGGTCCGTCGCTCTGTTAGATGGGTATTTCTGTTTAGGGGTAGAGTGGGGAAGAAAACGTACAGTATCGTCGGGTGCGTCGAGATCGAAGCTCGATGACCATGAATCATCTGGATCTCCGGTATCCGGCGTATAGTCCGTTTGTACCTTCATCTTTGTCTTCTTCTTCCTATTCTCCCTAACTCCTATCTCTTCTACTGCCGAAGATGTCGATTCGATTTCAGGTTCGGACGTCAAATCATCTTCCGTTGTATAACCCTCTCGTTCTCGCCATCGATTACGTGCGTCTTCCATACGCTTTGAAAAAATCCTCTCCATATCTATGCTTTCAGTTTCAGAGATTTTTTGATCTGCCTTATTCTTGGGCGACCACTTCGTTTCTCAGTCGGGTCAAACCTCAGGTACTCCGGTATTTCCAACTTCTCGACTTCCGATATATACTTCTTTCTTTGCTTTTTTTTTCTATGAACGGCACTTGATCTGACGTGGGCTTGCTCTGTTTTTTGGAGCGGGTTCTCCCAATAGAATCCCCCATTTTTAGGTAGTCCGGTACTTTGAGCTTTTCGACCTCCGTTAATTTTTTCTTACGGGGTTTCTTTTCTGCTCCCGGAGCTTTTACCTCGAACTCCTCACAGTCTGTCGCATTGTCCTCAACGTCACCGTATGTGTCAGTATCGTTATCGGAATCCTTCCCTCTTTTCCTTGGAGCGGGATTACCAGACCCGTCGGCGTCTGAGACCCGCAGTCTCTTAGCATATTTTGACTGCTCATTTTCCACTTGTTTATTTTCTTCATCTTGAATGGGCATACACGATATCTTTTTAAATTTATTATCCTTTTTTGTTTTTTCTGAACCTTCAATATTACTTCCTTTATTTATCAATTTCTCCTTTTTATCGTCGAAGTCTCTAACTTTTTTCTCAAATTCGTTTTCATCGTGGGTTTCATTTTCTATTTCCGACCTATCAATCGGGTTTCGTGATAATGCATCAGCATTGACGTTTCTTTTGCCTTCTTTGTAAATTACGTCGTATTCATAATCTTCAAGCTTTACTCGAAAGCGATGTAATCGAAGATTCATATTTTTCATTGTCTTGAGAAATCTCAGCGGTTGGTGATCGGTGACTAGTGTAAACTTTCGTCCGTACAGGTATGGACGAAATTGCTCTACTGCAAACACAGCTGCGAGCATTTCTTGTTCTGAAACACTGTACCGCGTTTCTGCCCCTTTTAGACTACGTGATGCGTAGGCTATGGGCAGGTCTTCGCCAATTTTACCCTGTGATAAAATAGCACCGACCGCTATTCCTGACGCATCCGTGGTAACAATGAACGGTGCATCGAAGTCTGGTAATTGCATTATAGGCGCTTTGCACAAGATGTCTTTTAATTTCTCGAACGCCTGTGGTTGGTCTGGGCCCCATGTGAAGTCAACGTCTTGTCGCAATAATATTACTAATGGGTGAGCGATTTTCGAAAAACCCTCAACAAACCATCTATAATAGCCTGCTAATCCCAGAAATTGTTTTACGTTCTTTCTATTTTTTTGGAACAGGGAATTCCCTCACTACCTCAACTTTCCTGGGATCGGGTTGGACAGTATTATTTCCTATTAAATGTCCCAGATACGCAGCCTCCTTCTGTAAGAATCTGCATTTGTCGGGCTCTAAGGTAAGATTTGCGCCCTCGAGCCGTTTCATTAGACGCCTGAATTTAATTTCATGTTCCTGCAAGTTCTTTGCATACACGACGATGTCATCGAGGTACACTAGTAAATCTATTCCCTGTAATCCGCTTAAAACCAAATCCATCATTCGTTGAAAATCACTAGGGCCATTTTTTATACCCATAGGCATTCTTACGTATTCGTAATGTGCGTAGGGGGTGGAAAATGCTGTCTTATGTGCATCTCGCTCATCCAATAATATTTGGTGAAATCCCGATTTCAGGTCGAGGGTGGTAAAATATGTAGATTGCCCTAATTGATCTAGTACATCCATGATATTTGGGATCGGGTATGCATCACCTATAGTTTTTTCATTTAAATCGCGAAAGTCGATAACCAAACGCCACCGCTTTTCGCTATTTGATCCCGGTTTTTTAGGTACTATCCACGCGGGTGAATCGTACGGGGACGAAGACGGTCTGATAAAACCGGCCTCAAGCTGTTCTTCCACTTGATGTTGCATTTCCGTCTTTATAGCAGGCGGGTCTCGAAAACGCTTCGCGCGCACCAGCACGTCGTTCGTTGTATGGATACGATGTTTGAACGCCGTAGTTGCTCCCAACGGTTCGCCCGGTAGATGGAACATATGGGCGTAATCGGATACAAGATTATTCACTTGATTTCTTTCCTCAGCCGAAAGACCATCCATATTTATACGAGTTAGGACATCGTTAATTCTTTTTTCCCTTATCTTAGTAATTTGTATCCGAGCTTGTTCTCGTTTTTCCCCGTCGCCGGCGCAATCCTCGAAAAACAAATTTTTATTATCGTAATGCCCTTTTGATACCGTTTTTTCGGCTACTCCGCACTCTTCTAATTTGATAGGCGGAATGATTAATTTTTCCTCTCGATCATTTGTATTTATGAGGTACATATAAGCGTAACCGCCTCGATTGGTTACCAGTGCATTTCCAAGGTATATGCCTACTAGGCTGCTTTCGAGTTTCGGAACAAACCCGAATTCTAAGCCATTTGTTATTTTCACGCGTATGACTTTCCGAGTCCTCGGAGGTATTATCACGATTTCTGGGTTGATAAACGGAATTCTACGGTTTTTATAATGCAAACAATCCTGTTCATAATCAATTTTTGCTTCCAGCGCTCGGAAGAACGGATCACCCAAAATTCCATCTTCCTCGATAGGGAAACTATCCTCCACTATCTGTAAGTCGATTATCTCGTTATCGAATCTTATACTCGCGCATCCCAACGTCCCGATCATTCCTTTGCCTATCCCACTCAAATCGAATTTCATCTCTGGGTCGAGGCACAAATCCCGACGTATAGTATTAAGTTTAACAATGTTTATTTCGGCTCCGGAATCGACAAGAAATTTCCCGTTTCTATGATGTAGGTCGGGACTCGAAATCTCTATTCGTGGACATTTCGAGAGCCTAGCGTGCCCAAGGTGGATCCTAGCTGTTCCGCTGTTGCCGCATGAATTTTCACGGGGTGATTTTCCTGACGGGCGTCGCTCGGCGTCCCCCCTCCGCGTCGAGCGCCCTTCGAGTTTAAAGGGCGGGAATCGTAATTCTCTGTTACTTTGGGTTCCCGTCGGTCAGCATACCTATCAGGCCCTTGCGTTTTGTCATTGAATTGATGTTGGGACGAACGATTTTCAGGATATCGCGAAAGATTCTTCCCGCGATTATAGTTACTATTATCATTGTTGTACCCATCGTTATTTTTGTTTTTACGCCCGAACCTATCATCGCTATTGCGGTAGAAGTCTTTATCCGGGTACATGTTATTACGGTTATTTACGTATCTTTCCTGATTATTTTTCCTTTTTCCAGGGTCATTTTCGAATTTCGCACGATTATTATTGTAATTTCTTTCCCTATCAAATTTATCGTTGGGCGTATTTCTAAAATCTTTATTTCGTTCGCGTTGGTTATTATTCAATTGTGGTTTCTCGCGTAGGTAATAACATGTTTCGCGCGTATGTCCCACCTTTTTGCAATACGCGCATTTAAGATTGTTATAAATTTTTGATTGGCAATCCGCTTCGATGTGTCCGCGCCATCCGCAATACCCACATTCCAAATCTTTTTGCGAGGTTGAAGACACTACATGTGCGGATGCTCGGTAACATTTTTCACCTCGAACTTCTGGTTTTGAGTTTAATCCGATATCTTTTGCGGCCTACTTTTGAGATAGTTTGCGCGCCGTATCTACCGCGGCTTGTAACGTAGTCGGATTCGCATGCAGCAACCGCGATTCCATTGGTCCCTCTGCACAAAAAATGAAGTGATCGGGCCGTCGCGATTTGCGCGATTCATAAAACGCGTTCTGTCCGCCGGAGTGTAGTCGGCACAAGCATTTAGTGCTCTTTCGAGATCTCTCCCATTTTTTAGAAGTCGATACCCGAATTCTTCCAACGATTCACCCGATTTGGGATACATTGTTTTCATATTCGTTAAGAATTTTAAGGGGTCCGCGCATACACCATAAGTTGTGCGCAAGTCAGTAAGGAATGCTTCCACCGTCGCGTAGTCGGCTATTCTTTCGTCAAATATCCGCGCTTTCCCCGTTAATCTTTTTCGTAGCATATGTAGATATAGTCGCGTGTCGTTGGGAGTGAGTAGGGCAAACCCGTCGCGGCATGCCCTTTCGAAATCAGAGAATTTTTCGGTCGACCCGTCAAATTCGGGGATGCTACTAACTGCTTCTGCTATAGGCGGAGCCCTAGCTACCACATACTGTACTGCTGGTACCGTGGATACCTGTTCTATAACATTTGCCTTATTGTCCGCCATGTTTATAGAAAATGTATTGTCGCGGCGAAAATAAAAGTTTTCAATATTGCACATAAATGTAGTATATTGTCGCAACAATCATCAATTTATATAGTAACAAATTTTCTCTGTCTTATTTCCGCCTTCTTTTTTTTTCTTTTTAAATTTTAAGTTACATGTAAAGTTGATATTCTATAAAGTTATTTTGAAAATATCATTGAAAAATTTTGTTAAAATGTGAATACCGAGAAAATTTGTTTAAGAATGCAAATTCCACCTACATGAGAATTGTGATGATGGGCACGATTTTCCACATCTTGAAGAGCTGAATTTTTGAAGTAGTTGAAGTTCTTAAAGTTTTGAATTTTTTAAGTAGTTGAAGTTCTGAATGAAGACTAAGTTCTTGAGATTAATTCCTCAAAGATAATTGCTGGGGATTTTTTTTTCAGTTTAAATTATGAAATTTCCCAAAAAATGTCAGTTCTTAAAGTTTTCCTAAATATATTTTTTGTTAATAAAGTCACTATTCTTTGCCTTGAGTTCTTTCTCTCAATTTTGGAAATTGAGTTTTAAATTCTATTTGAAATTTTTGGATTTTAACGTCACTTCAAAAAATTTGAATTTTTAATGTCACTTAGAAAAAAATTTTGATTTTCTAATATCACTTGGAAAATTTTAATTTCTAATGTCACTTTTTTTTCTCAATTTAATATTGAGTCACTAATCTGATGATTCATGTGTCGTTGCACTGTATATTATTATTTATTTATTTTTTTTGAAACTTCATTTGTCTTTACGCGAACGTCGGTTTCGCGGATCCGGTCGTTTTAATTGTGATACTTTAAAATCCACTCTCTTTTTTTTTCGTTTTCACTTTTATAAATCACTCCGATCACTCGCGTATCCCACCGCTGCCACCAAAAAGTGTGTGTTACGTTTTTGTCGTAACAATTTATTATTATTTTATTTGATTCCCGGTAGCGAGGGGAATCGGGTTCGGGGTACGCGTAAAGGGATTCTATACCCCAAGTGATAACTCGAGAGATGTTAATAAAAATACTTTATTAAGAGTCCTAAGATGCCAACTGGGAGGCCGTACGACACAACTCGATCGCGCTGCGACTAAGTCCTAAATTTGTCGACGTTCGCGGAGAATCGCCTATTTAATCGGGGTCGCGTATCCGAGATCTTTTTGGATCGAGGCTCGGGGCGAATCTACCCGGACAATCCAATTGCCCTTTGCAAGACAGGTCCGTTTCCTTAAAAACTGCAGGAGCAGGGTTGGCGATAACGACACCCCCAGGCCGTCGCGATCAGCGAAGGTTCACGTGATTCGCGCTTCCTTGTTCACGTGATATTTCGTACAAAGCGCATGTTCCTCAATTCGGCATTTCGCTATTGTACTTTTTAATAACATGGTGAATCGAGGAACCCGATCCTATTACTAAAAACATCCGTTCCGCTTCGAGTTTGCTGGCTCGGTATCGGTGACGCTCGGTTACATGAGCTATTGCCCGCTAATATCGTTGTCAATTGTTTTTAGATATTTTGCAGATTGCAAAATATCTTAAATTTCGACCGGATGCTTTTGCCAAAATATTCTCGCTTCATTTTACCGGCAGAAAGAAATACCGTTTCTAATTACATCTTAACCTAAAACAATCTCCGGATGTGCGGCGTTCGGTTATAATAATATCGACGCACATCGGAGAGTATATTAACAAAAACACTCAATTTCGGTGGCCGATTTAATGGCTCACCCGATATTGAAGGTATTTTAATAGACTGATTACGTATAAAATTAGAATACGAATGCAGGATCTAGGCAGAACCCTGCATATGTAACAATTTTAAAAAATTAAAATTTTAGTTATCAAAATGATAATTGTTTTTATTAGTATGATTAATTTAATAAAGAAAAGTACATTTCTGGTAAATTTGATTGTTCAAACCTGATATTCGCTAATTTGTCTTTTTTTTTTATAAAAAAGTTTTCTAAATATTTTCTTTTATTAGCATACCTTTTCATTTTCAAATTCTAAAAGTAACTGAAAAGAAAAGAATAACTTTGTAGGCTATGAAATACGGCGGTCTATGCCGTAGCCAGTTCGGCGCGATTCTTATCCCATCTTTTTCTGAGGTACTGCCCTCGATGCACCGACCACGGAAAAGCCGCTGCCGATACCTGGAAACTGCCGACAGAAGTCGACAACGATCCCGAATACTTAATTTTGCCAAGCAATTTTTACTTCGTCGATTTTCCAAACAAATAGAAAACGAATAGAAGAACATGCATCGACGGGGATTCGAACTCAAGACCTAGAGAACGATCAGGTTACGAGGCGAGCACGCTAACTACGTAATCATCCCGTTTTCACCGATCAAAATAAATATATAAGTCTAACTAACTATGTACAGGATAGAAACAGGACATAATTTTGATTATAAGGAAACAAAAATTTTAGCCACAACAAAAAAAGCAAACGAAAAGAAAAGAAAAATTATTTTATTAAAATAAAATGCTAAAAATTCTGTAAATATTGGAGTTTAAAAATCTAAATTACCAGATATTTATATTTCCTTACTTTAATAAAATAGTAGTAAAAGAAACAATGTCCATAAGGATATTACAAATGAGAGCGTCATGGTAGCGGAACGGTAAATGTATGTAATACTTTAATAAAATAATTACATTTATTTATTCTATGAATATTACATACTTTAGTTAAGTAATTTAACATTGGTATAAAGTAAAAATTCATTAGCTACACGGAGAGAAATGTGAAAGGATGAAACTGTAGGTATTCCTTCACCACTGTACTAAGATTTGGTGCTGGTTCTGCACCATGTGTCGCGTGATATCAATCTAAGAAACCCACAGTCTCAGACTGTGAAAACGCTTAGGATGAGACTGCAAAACTGCGATGCCTTCTTCGAGGCTTTCTCCCGCCTAAGTTTTACTTCTTAGACTAGGGCGCTCGCGGACTTTTTTGTAGGAAATTTCCTCCTCTACAAAAAAGGTTTGGTATATTTTTGCTCTATCTTGCACCGTTTTCGATACGGAAGCAATAGAATGAAAAACAACGTATTCAGCATCCGAAGCCATGTTTATCTTTTGTTTTAAAAACTCGATGTTCTTCGTTCTATCGCTTCCGTATCGAAAACGGTGCAAGATAGAGCAAAAATTTACTAAACCTTAAGTTAATATACAATAATAATATTACGTGGATTACATATTCGCAATTGATGATATATGCATCGCGCAATACTCCGATTACTTATTACTTATAATCATAATTGTTATTAAATTAATACCGTTAAAAAGGTATTAAATTGAATAAGATATACTTCTAAACTTATTGACATAAATCTAATTGTACGCTGACAATGAATTTTATTAGTAACGCTTCTATAATTAATGGTTAATTGATTATAATAGTTGCAATGGTAATTGTTGGTATTACTAAAAGAAAAACAACGAGGACGTGACGTCATTCGGGACAAAAATTATTTAGTCTTTTTAGTTTTTCACATGTGTTTGACAACAGTGACAACAGTGTTCTATCGGTATAAGATATTTTTAAGTTTATTATGAGATAATGCTTCGGCCGTTGGCTACGGCGGATCGTGTGATCGAAAACTGATCTACGAACAATCAAGAATTTACACGAACCTCGAGAGGGTTCGCGGCATTTTTACTACGATGATGCTCGACATGTGTCTCTCGGCCACATGTTGCAAGAAGCTTATCTTCTGGTTGTCGAATGTTGGAAAATAGTATATTTCCTTTTTTTTTAAATTTTATTAGTAACAGCTGTACAAGCTAGAGAAAGATGAAACTCTGGGAAAACTAATTTTTGTTAGAACTAAAAACGTCCCACGTTACACCTCCCCCCTTTAAAATTGATTTCGGGGTGAAAAGATTCTCAAGAAATCAATTCAAATGTGCAAAAGTTAAGATATACTTAACAATTACCATTGTTGAAAATTAAGTGCTTAAACGTATATTTTATATATAATCAAAATATTTCACAATTAAAATTTTCTTAGGTTTATTCGGAAAGTATTTGTCTTTGTTCGGTCATTTTGGTAAACATTCGCTCATAAGAAACATATTTAAAATCGCACTTAAATTACACTTATTAGTTCTTATTATTATAAAAGTTCATAACTGTCCTATTTCTTAATTTATAGTCACTTTAACTTACTAAACTCACTTTACGATAGTCCACAGCATCTTTGTTCTACAGGTGTAGTAGCAGATGATGGTAGTATAGTTATCTCTTGCAATTGTTCATTGGGATACAAAGATTCTATTTCTCCTCTTTGGCCCAATTCTGCAGAGTTGGAAGAGGTAGTTGGTGGGGTGTCAGACCGTGGGCGCAGATGTAGCAGAGCGTTGGTCATGGAATCCATAATGGCGCCTAATAAATAAAACGACCAACCAAATACTCTTTGTAGGGCGAAAAAATGTATGCCCGTGTCGATTTGGAACTT
Source organism: Trichopria drosophilae (assembly GCA_030407085.1). Classification (NCBI taxonomy): domain Eukaryota; kingdom Metazoa; phylum Arthropoda; class Insecta; order Hymenoptera; family Diapriidae; genus Trichopria; species Trichopria drosophilae. The sequence goes on from CM059583.1 coordinate 116,828,825, forward strand.
TAGGACCTTCAGTATCATGACGATACCTAAAATACCAGCACTGAATGTGCCAAAATTGCTGAGTCCTAACCACATCCGACTCCAAGTTGATTCTGCAATTCTTCGAAGAGTTTCAGTATCCAATAATCCTCCTATTGACAGTCCAGCTGAATTATCACCTTCCCCTTTCACGGTGCGTACTAAGTGGTTCACAATGGCCGGTCGCTCAAAAGGACTCATTATGTAATCTCTTAATCGTTCTAAATCTTCCGAAGTGTATATTCCTTGGCGAGCGAGATTTCCAGGGCTCTGGTATTTCCACGTGTCTCTAGATTGCGAAGACATGATGTGTGGGGCTCAACTTTCAACTAACGTTGGGAATAACTTGAACCACAGCCCTTCTAGTTGAAACATCTGTGGTAATACATTGTTGCAAGGCACTTCATACCCTACGGATTTTAGAATATGAGTCCGTGGAGTGCGAAACATTAAAGTTTCTCCCTTATACACTGGTAACTCATTATAACACTTTTCTGTCGTAGCGCGTCTAACTTCGACCACTATGCATTTAATGAGTCTGATGACTTCTCCGGTGGTTATTGCCATGTATCCTGGCCCCCTTTTATATGTGTATGCAAACCCCTCAGGCTTAATGATTGCAAGTGCTTGAGCGTTCCTTAGAAGATCTTGTTCCAGAGCACAACGGTGCAGCAAGATGTCTCGGTAAAGATTAGTCACTTGAGTTTTTACGTGTTTTTCTACATATATAAATTTACTATTTACATATGCGAAAAGATCCATGTCATGAGTTCGCGGTGGAGCAGGAGAGTTAAAGAATCGTTCCTTTTGTCCTTCTAAGATGAACAATTTAGGAATCTCCGTTTTCATTATATTATAACCACATAGTGTTTTTGAACCACCCACTGCTAGTGCGAAGGTGAGATCTTGACTGATAACGGTGTATATGGTTTCCGCAAAAGTATTGGACACGTCCACCAGTTTAGAGGAGGGACCCTGATATAAAACTCCATATCGATTGAATTTACAAGAGTCCATGGGAATGTTGTCCCAAAATGCTGTGCTTCCAAAAGAGTCTAAACACATTCCACGATCAATAGGATATCGAGTGCCGGTGTTCAATATCACTTGATTTGACTGCAGATGCGTTTGAGCATCGTAATCAGAGAGAGTGATTTGAACCTGAGCTTGCACGATGACATCGTCCCAAGAACCGTATAGATCGGTATAATGAGTACCCTGGCATTTCGCGTCGAAACCGACTCGTCCTGCGAGACCAGTGCTGAATCCAGTAGTACCATTTTTCTTCAGTCCGTCCAAGATGGTGGAACCGAAGACGAGACGTCCACTTTCATGCATTCGGTTGCATTCTTCACGACCGACATCTATCACATATTCAGCGATACCCTGGGCTACGGCAGAACTGTGACTGTGCATCCCGCAGTGAGTGACTTCACGAAATACGTCTATTCTACAAGTTCTGATGTAGACGTTACCATAGTTGAGGACTTGTAGTAATTGTATATAGACGGCAGTTTTATCCACCCGGGGTTCAGGTATATCGCAGTCTCCAATTTGAGTCAGTGATATTACCGTCATGTTAGCGTTGGGTGTGCCACAGTCATATGCGACGAGACCTTCAAGACCGGTAAAAATTATGGCGAAGACCGATAGATACCACAAAAATGACCGATACATTTTTCGTTAATTTCCTTTCCTTAGCTTTCGCAGTGGATTATTTATATCCTGAAAAAGTAATCTTACGACAAATATTTTAGGAAAGGATAAAACTAAACAACAAGAAATTGGTGAATATGAATATGTGTATATCATGGAAATTTTTGTTTGTCAATTTTCGCGAGCAACATATATAATAACATTAGTAGTAGTCATATTGTTTTACTAATAGTTTCGTTACAGAATAAGTTTTATTTTCAAGGATATATAAAAATTCATTAGGTTTGATACTTCGGGATTGGTTCCTTCGTGAGTGCCCAATCCCGAACAACTAATTAATTGATTTTACGATACTCATTATTTTGATGTATTTCAATAATATAGTAACAATAATAATGGATTATATAATATAATAATAATAATAATAATAATTGATCATGTTCTTTGGCGATTCTATATTTGACATTATTGAATTTGTGAATTGGAAGGTATTTATATGTATTCGCAAATAGCAGCGCGATTGTATTTGTATATGCGTTATTATTCGGTTCAAGAAAATTCGGAAAGTGCGAATACGAAAACAGAAGAGCGATATCGATTTAGTTTAGTCTTAAACAATTACTCGGACGGTATCCTTGTATTTTATAATTGCACCGTCATCACATTTTGAAATTGGCGTTCGCACATGCACAGATCAAACGACGAAGTCGCGTCGTAATCAAGAACAAATTATAATGAGACTGTAATAATACTATAATTATTAGATTAAATATAATAATAATAATAATGTTCGATATAAATATATAAAAAAAAAGAAAAAGATTGCTTTCATTTTAGCAACTTGCCGCATAAAGGACAGTATTTGCAGGCGCAAATCTTTTTGAGCGGTACTATATTGAACCCGCATTCTGCACAAAAGTTCGACGTGGTGATGTGTGCGCGAAATTCCGTGGTTGAAGAACGACTTGAGTGTGTTAAGTCGCTTGTAGACCTCTCTATTACGCGCCGCACCTTTTGATAAGTTTTCCTGGCCTTAGATTTCCGATGTGTTGTTGGTAAATTTCCTTCGGATTCCAACGCACTTCCGTTGACACTTCCAACGTCAACCGAAGGGGATACTAATAATGTGGTTAGAGGAATCTCTTTTGAAATCTCCGATGTTTTAGCGATTCCTTCTTCTGTCGCTTTTGTCTCGATTATATCTGGAATACACGGTTCTGGATCCGGTAATACTTATGCTTCTCCCATTCTGCTGGCAGTCTCCCAAGCTTCTTCCTGTGGAGGCGGTGGCAACCTAGGTGGTGAAGGAGCTCGTGGTTCCCTTCTTTTACGGTAAATTGGATCATTGAGATCCACGTAGATGGTGGCTCGCGTGGATTTTCGCAAGTCCCCGCGAGTTGGTAAAGTTGGATCCTCCACCGTATCATCGTACGTAGGTATCGAACCTACTTGTGTACGTTTGGGTATTGCTCCAGTATTGCGATTCCATCCTTTTTCTGGCGATGATCTCCGATTTTCCTTATAGATCCTATTATTTGGGCGTTCTTGTCCAGAACCATTTCCAGAGGTGAGTGCTCTGGGTACGGAGGCTCCTCCCTTGGACCGTAGAAGTCCAACAACATTTCGTTGAAAACATCGTCATTATGCGTGGGTTTCCCTTCCACCTGGTATTTGGCGGACTGCTGTTTCTTCCAAGTCTCCCTTATTCTTGGACGATATGATTGGCTTTCGGAGTCCCCATATAAGTCGGCGAGCACGCGGTCTCTCTCCATTACCTGGTGGTTCCGCATCAGTCCGAGTTTCTCGCGGACTCCTTCTTTTCGGGCTGCTGGCCCCTTTCCCTTCAAATGGGGAATTCTCCATTTGTGGAGCTGGGCATCCAAACGCGAAGCCGCAGGTTCATCTCCTCCCGCATATATACGTGCTTCGTTGCTTGACATTTTTGCAAATAGTTTACTGTCCTTTCCTTTTATAATTGGCCAACCTATATTAACATCGACAAAAATTACATTAGAGAAATTATTAATTATGACGGAGTCTTAAATCTGACTCCTTATGGTAGTAGGGATAAGACGATCCATCGAGACGATCTTTTCCTTCCTCCCTATTCGTATTTTAACATTTTTATCATTAAATACTTCTAAGATACGGTAAGGTCCTTCTTGCAAATCGCCTAGTTTACCAGACTTTAGTCCTTTTCTTAAAAATACGTAGTTCCCTGCGATAAAATCGACAGGGTGAAGTCTTTGATCGTAATAGATCTTGGACTTCTCTTTCGCGGCTTGTAGATTATCGCGAACGTCATGGTGTAGGCATCCAATCGAACTGTTATGGCTGGGATGGCGCCCGAAAGTGAACGCCACCTCTCTGCCGTGAAAGGGCCAAATCGACCAGAAGGGTCGATTTGAGGATTCTTTTAGGGTGGACGGAGTTGCCGAATGTGTTAGTTCAAAAAGGAAAGGAGAAAGGTGAAAATAAATGACAACTCGATTTTCTTTTATTATTTGTTTTTTTATTTTGGGATCGCGTTACGGCGGCGATATTCCTCCAGCGTGATTTTTACTTTACTCTGCAGGGGAGGAGGCTGGTTATGGTCGGGGATGCTCGCTGGCTGTCCTTCGCGTTGGGCGCGTTGCTCCAATAAGAATTTGTATAGTTTCCGGGCTCGCTACCGTTTTCTACGCCGGACACCCTTATTATTTCGGGCCACTGTAAAAACGTAAAAAATTTAGTTTCGCGGAAGGAGAAACGCGGGAAACTGATAAAAAATAATATTAAAAAAAATGAAAAGGCTATCACCTAATTCCCTATGGGTCGATTCCGCATTGGCACGTACCAATTCCGGATTAAACCGTGGAAAGGGTTTACGAGTTCCTCGAGGGAGAGATAGAAACGCCGGGCCAAAAGATTTGGCCCTGGTCCCGAGCTCTGTCCCTTTTCGGAACTAGTTTACCCAAAAAAAAAAAAAATATAAAAAAAAAAGAATTGTCGCGGAGACGAGTTCGCCCGTATCCGGAGGGATCGAAACGCCGGGCCAAAAGATTTGACCCTGGTCCCGTGCTCTGTCCGGGTTCAGGTTAGTTGCCTGGAATTTAGGTTAGGGGAAGATACTCACTATTATTTCTGTGCCGGTGGAAGTCCCGAACCCTCTTCAGAATTTGGACTGCTGGGCTGACGCGATGTACTTATCGAGCTGGACTTCTGCTCGAGCTTAACTGCTCAACCTTAACTGATTTTTTTGGTCCAGGAGGGGCTGTATTTATACTGGATACCGCCCGTGGTGCCCAGTTCCGTTTTGATGCGTTGTGTCGTGTCACGGATTTTCTATCCAAAATTCATGAGAATGCAAGATTTGCAGCTTCCGTCCGAATTGAACAGAATCTTTTTGCGCGTTTAGACAATTACGTTAATTTTAAGATTGTACAAAAATGAACGGTAGTTGTATCTTGTATAGAACTGGAGATATTTATTTGTTAATATTTACTAAATTAGTGTTTTAATAATCCGATAGATTTTATGCAATTTTTATATGTCGTTGTGTTGTTTTAATAGTAAATTTGTATTTTTAATAAATTATTTTGCATTAATTGTTTTTATACAACTGTTGTTGATTTTTGTACAATTTAACATTATTTTTATTGAAGGCTTGTAAGAGCAATTTACACATAGTGATATAAAGCATGAATTTCGTACAAGACATGAATAAACAATGAGATATTCTTAAAATAATTGTTTGTTTTTATAAATTTTGTATTATTGTAGCTTTGAAAACATGATTATCGAGATGCTAAATTTTAAAGGAGGTTCAATTTTGTAATAGAAAATGAAAGGTTCATTGTTTATTCATGAGATGGTGTTTACAATGTTTTATACGCTAATGTTTTTTTTATTCGTTTGTTAGGTACCAGTTTGGAAGTTTGAGAAATTTCGTGGTCGAATCTATTGTAATAAAAGGAAAAAACGGAATTTGTTCGTTATTATAAATAAACGTTTTATTTTATTTTTAAATGTGTTTTCTGCAAAACCAGCACTTTATTTTGTAATTGAATATGTATCTAAATATGGAGACTAATCCGACCAATGTTATCATTCTATTGTTCGTTAGTTTTGGTTTATAATTTTGATATTATATGAAAAGCTATCTGGAAAAGAATTTTCTTGGAAAAGAAAAGTATGTCATGTAAGCGTGTGCATGAGAAAGCGGATGTACCTTGGAATTTTTATTACTTTTTTAGAAATAGATAAAGTTGATCAAGGGTACGGGTTGCTAGTCCGGTTTGCTGCGCTTTCTAAAGATGCGTTTAGATTTTTCCGTACATTTTCTTTTGAGACTATTTCGGAAAAAATAATTAATGTTATTTTTACTCTCTACTGGTAATGTAGAAAACTAAGTGGAAGTTAAAATTCAGGAATTATAGGGTTCTCTATTTTCGATCGGTATCGGTAAGTTATTTGTTAAGAGGTTCGGTTAGTATACGCCAGGCGCGCTATTGCATCGGATGTTTGGTCGGTAATTTTGAAATTAGGTGCGTTACGTAGGACGTAACACCCCCCTGCTCGGTCGAAAGTCGGCCCTCCGACTTTGTGAGTACGTGCGTTAGTAAGTGTGTTAGTGCAGAATCATTGTAGTGTGATGATTAACCAATATGGGATTTCCGCTGGTATTACAAATAGTTTATATTACAGTCGCTTTCTGTTTATATTTTTAATTGTTATACATGAAATTAATAAAAAGAGTTTAGCCTCTTCGTGTGTCTAGAACCTTTTGCTCCGTGAATCCCTAGAAGAAATGCAGTATTTTATTTCTAGTAGATGTTATCTACTTCTGTGGGTTTAGGAATATTGATGTCATCTATGTTGTTTCGTAGTTTGAGTCGATACATTTTCGTTCCTTCTATTTGTGGAATCCATATTTGAGTAAACAGTTTATGCGATCCGTGAGATTGTTTAAATATTTCATGCAAGAAGTGGTTGGTCTTCTACTAAGTAGTAGTCTGTTACAGGATTCGCAATTAAATGTCGTGTTATGTGTCGTTTGTTAATGAACGCCTGTTAGTTTTATTGTTTTGGTTTCTTTTTGTGGTAAGGTAGATTCTGATTATAAAACCATTCATCTTCGTCATTTGCATAGACATATTCTGTTTAGTTGCATGTTTTCATAGTTATTCAAGTGTTGATGCATATATCTCGCATGGTTATCATCGTAGTGTTGATGAATATGATTCATGGGAAATACATCTCTGTGGGCAGCGAAAAAGAAAGAAATTCTATTGGTTTTTGTGTGTGCTTTTTCTTTTGTTTTGGCTGGATTCCTCCTGCGTTTGATACATATTTGAGTTGCTGGATTCCTCCTACGCTTGATATATATTATTATATGAGTTGCTGGATTCCTCCCGCGTTTGATATATATTATTATATGAGTTGCTGGATTCCTCCTGCGTTTGATGATAGAATTCTCTGAAATTCTTTTGTGCTCCATGTATTACGGACATTGGCTGGATTGTCCCTCCACTTGAGTATGGTTGCATGCTTTGGTTTATTATTGTGCAAATTTCGTGTAGGTGTCACATTTTGGTAGCTTTTGGTCGTTTTTGAAAAGTGATGAACAAATAAGACTTGTCGTTTCTGTAAAGGTTAACGGATCAACCGGTTCTAGTCATTGTAGTTGGCTTTACAAATGTTTACATAGATTATTATTACAATTTTTGTAGAGGCGGGCTAGTGATAACGTAATTGTTACATTGGTATTTTTCGTAGTGAATCGAATGAGCAGTATAAACATTTTGATTACTTATTTTCGAAATAAACGCAATTCGCATATTTATATTTAATAATATAGTGTCATTGGTTTCTTATTTCACTGTACGCATGTGTCTATTAGTTTTGTTGTTAGTTGTAACTTGACCTCGTGCAATTATTTTATTTTGTTAATTGTGAAATAGCATACATGTTATTATCAAAGGTATTCCTTATTCGTGCAATTTGAAAAATATGAGAGTTCATATTTTGAGCATCTTAAAAAAAATATATATATTTGTATGAAAATTATTGAAAGGAGAATACATAATAATTTTATAAAATTTCAGTTTTATTAGTGTATATATTTTTTTGTTGTTGCTAGCATTTAAGTTCTTAATAATGATTTGGTAAAATGAACATGAGTGATTATAATCCTTTTTAATACGTACATTTCTCGCTCTCCACTTAAAATGTGGCAAGCCTAACTTAACGGCGAGTTTCTTAGCATTTTTTATACTCTGATACTGGAATTTCCTAGTCTCATTTCACTCCTTTTCGAATTTACGAGGTTGACTTTATTTTCTGGTAAGCCCTAAGGAAACCATACAAAGTTTATTTACTCTACGAGAGTTAAAAATGGTTTTGAATTGTTACGTACGTAGTGTAAGAAAAATATATGCACATATATGTAAAGACTAACTTAGTTCAATACGTTCTTTTTCTCGTACTCCACTTAAAATGTGGCAAGCCTAACTTAACGGCGAGTTTCTTATCGTTTTTCTGTGATGTGAGGTTCGAATCCTCTAAGAAAATGATTAGAAAGTAATTAAATTGTTTTGATACTAAACATTTGTTGTGTCCTTTACATGTTACATATATATACTTTTTGTTCATTTCATCAAATTCAATGTTATGCAGCACAATTGCAGAATATTATTATATACTTTTCTTTTTTGGTTATGATTTAAAGAGGGGAAAAAAAAAGGAATAAAGATTCTATTAAAAAAAATTGTGTATTTATGAAAATTTTTAAGGATGCAAATTGAAATCTATTATGCTTGTTTTGTATTGTTTATTTTGTCTGCCGTGTGTAGATAGTGTTCCTGAAACAGAGTTTTCATATACACATATGCTGTTTTGCATTTATGTATATGTGGTCAGTTATTATTAATATTATTCATATACTTGTATGTGCGAATATATATATAGATTTATCTTCACTTCTTTTACCTACAGATGAGAAATATGCTATCCCTTGTATGCTTTCTATTATTTTTTTTTGTAAAAATAAAGGAAGAGAAAAGAGGGGAGAAAACAAAAATTTTGTGTTGCGGAGTTTTCAGTTTTCTTCATTGTTATGTAGAAAGATGTTATTTCGGTTATACCAATGAGAACTTGCGCACTACCTTCTCCCAAAAAGAAAAATATGTATTTCTCTTTTGGTGAGGTAATTTTTACCTGCCTTTCGGCTTGGCTCCATCTTGCAACGCTTATAACTAGAGGATATGATATGAGAAAAATAATACTAATGAAGCTAGAGAATTAAAACAAAAGAAGAAGAAAGAAAAACAAAAGTAGTACAGTAATGTGATGGCATGGAACTTCTTATTAAAATAATAGAGTTAAAGCAGAAATGTCAGGTGAGAATAAGGTAGACTTCTTTAAGGATTTAAAACAAATTTATTACATTTTTAACTTAATTTTGTAATTCTTCATTTGTGCGTATCATTTCAATTTTAGTTAGTTTTGTAGTTGGTTTAGGTATATCATATATGGGTTCCTGTCTTGAATCTTATTGAGTAGGAGTTAGAATGAATTTGATGTTATCAAAATTGTTGGATATTGGTTCATCTTGTTTTGAACCTGTATGTGTCATTATTTCGATGTCGTCTTGACTAAATTTTACATACGTGTTTTGTTGGTTTGTAGGTTTGTTTTTGTTTTGTTTATATAATTTTACTATTATAATAGTTAGTAGTATGGTAACGATAAGGCAGTAAATCCCAGCAACTATTAGTGCTTGTGATGGTAAGTTTTCCACTGTTGGTGTATCGTTGTTATTTGGTTTCATACTTTCGATTATTGTATGGTTATCGCTATTTTGTATTATTTCTGTAGTTGGTTCTATTTTGGGATATGGTGTCGTTGTGGTAATTATTGTATCCCAAAAGCTGCCTTCATAGTCGTCGGAGCATGTTCCATTCACGGGGCATTCTTGTCCGTTATATAGTATTATGTTATTATTTTCTAATAGTGTTTCATATTCTGTTATTATTGTTGTTATTAGGTAGTTTGTTACTTCTGTGTTAACTCCCTCATCTTTGCAGTCTTCAAATGTCGTTAGTTCTTTTTCTGCATATTTGTCTATTTCTAAATGGTTGATTTCTACTCCAAGAAGTTGTATTTTGCGAGTCTTGTGCATATTTTTGCAATATTCTACTGAGATATTGACTTTTTTATCGTCTTCTACTATTAACGTTCTGTCACATGAGTCTATTGTTTTCATAAATTTCACTTCACAACTTTTTACAAGTATCGTTTCCCCTTTGATTCTTACTCTTAAGGTTATGAGTAATAAGTAATGTAAAAGTGTGGTATTCATTGTTCTGTTTTTTTTTTGTTGATTCCTGTAGATAGAAAGGAATTTTTGTAGTAAATATATAAAAAAAATTAAATAAGGAATATACTATTATTATTTTTTTAATGTAAATGCTTTGTTTTCTCTATTAGGAAATTGGTTTTTTACGTTTAATTCCGTCGGTTCGTTTTGAATTTCTATGGTTTCTTTGTATAGGTTTGGGTATATTTGATTGTTTTCGACATTTCTAGTGTCTTGTGATAGGTGTAAATTAGGTATTTCGTTTTGTTCAATTTTTATTTCTTGAAGCTCGATTTGGGGAATTTGTTGGTAGTTTGTATCTTTGTTATTGTTTTTGTTATTGTGTTTCCTTGATAAGTGTAGTAGAAGATGAGTTACAGAATCCCGAATAGCTCCTAATAAAAAGACTGACCATCCATAAGCATTATGTAGTGCGTAGCCATGGATTGCTGTGTCTATTATAGATTTTATTATTTTTACTATTACAAATATTCCCATTACACCGGCTGTTGTTGATCCGAATATTATAAACTTTTGCCAAGTTTTGTTCCATGCTGATTTTATGATTTTCCCTATGGAGTTTTCGTCTAATAAGTTTGTTACTGATGTACCTTGATAGTTTGTTTGTTGTCCTGTTAAACCTCTTGCTACAGTATTGAGGAGTGCTGGTTTTTCGGCGGGGAAAATTATATGTTCTTTTAGTTTCTTGAGGTCTTCTTGGCTTGGGGGTTTATATATGTCCAAGTTTGTTTAGTTATAGGTTTTAATTGTTCTGGGGCTGATGCCTGTACTGGATTTGGTAGGAGTTTGTACCAAATATTATTAACTGAATACATTGGTGGCACTAGACTATTGCATGTTATTTGATTTCCTTTATTGATAATTATTCTTGTCTTGGGTGTCATACACATTTCTTTTTCGATGTATGTAATTGGTAAGTGAGAGTAACATTCTTCTGTTCTTCTAATTTTTACTTTGACTGGGATACATTTCATTATATATGCTACTTCTCCTGCTGCTACTGCCATGTATCCAGGGCCTTTCATGATATTGTAGGCAAATTCATCTGGGGCATGTGTTGCTAATGATAGAGCGTTGTGAAGTACTTGTTTTTCTAAGGCACATCTCTGTACGAGCATGTCATAGTAAAGTTGTTTTATCTGATGTCTTACGTGTCTTTCTACATAAACAAATTTGGAATTTACATATGAGAATATATCGAGGTTCCATGTTTTCATGAGGCGTTTCTTGAAGTCTCCGTTATTTTGTGATTCAAATATTATCAGTTTAGGATGTTCTGTCAGTGTTAATTCATAGCCACATATATTCTTCTTTCCTTTTTTTCCTAATGCAAAGGTTATTTCGTCTGTTGTGAGTGAATAGACTATTGTTTTGTCTTCATTATAAGTCTTATCAACAAATCCTTCGTATAATACGTCATATTTGTTAGCTGCACAGAAGTCTTTCGGGATTGTGTCCCAGTATGTATTTCCTCCTTCGATGTCTAGGCAAGATTTATCTGTTAAAGGATATGATATTCCTGATCTTAAGTGTAATCTATTTTCATTAAGATTTATTCTAGCTTGATATTTTTGAATTAATATTTTTGCTGTTGCATGTACTACCACGTTGCTCCACGAACCAAACGAATCGCTATATTCTACTCCTTTACAATTTCCATCTACTTGAGATGTACCAGCCATGTTTAAACTGCAGGAGTGAACTTTGTTAGGTGTTATTTGATCTAGGAATATATTGGAATTTATAGTTAACGTCCCTGTGTTGTCACACTCGTCTCGTGATATTTCTAGTATATATGTTGCTAAACCGTTTGATACTGTAGACATATGTGAGTGCATTCCGCAATATTGGATGATTCGGTTAATTTCTATTTTACACTGTGTTACTTGCATTTCTTCATATTTTTTTAGTTGTAATAACTGGGCTTTAATTTTTTCAGATTTGATTGATTTTTTTTCTATTTCGCAATCTTGTGTATTTAATAATGAGATTGTGGATATGTTTGAACTCTGTGCTCCGCAATCGAATGCTATAAATGCTTGAACGTCCAGAATTGTTATAAGTAGTAGAACTGTGGTTATGAGAGTATTCATTTTGTTTGTAATATTAATTTCTGTTCTTCGTTTGTCTCTGTTCCTGTTAAACATATATCTATATTATTTTTTTGTTTGTTTTTTTTTATATATATACTTAAATTTAATGTATTGGTATTTTTGATAATTTTAGTCGATTCGCGTGAACTATTTTATCTTCGTTTTTTATTCTTATTTTTATATTTCCGTTATCAAATAGTTCGAGTACTTCGAAGGGGCCTTGATATTCGTCATCGAATTTGCTAGATTTGTGATTTTTTTGAAGAAAAATAGGGTCTCCTATATTAAATGTTATTGGGTTAATATGTTTGTCGTAGTAATGTTTTGATTTTAGTTTAGCGGTTGTTAGATTTTGTCTTGCGAATTTCTGTGTGTCGTAAAGTTTTGAGGCTAAGTTGTGTACATAGTCACTGTATGTTTCCTGGGTTTCGTTTTCGATAAGTTTTGATGATGGTAATTTTGCTATTCTACCAAACATTAGTTCAAAAGGTGTGTATTTAGTTCCCTCGTGAATGCTAGTATTATATGAAAAAGTAGCTAATTCTAGCCATTTATCCCAGTCAGAGTGTTTGTTTGTGAAATGTTTAATGTATTCTTTTATTACGTGATGAGATCGTTCTAATGAGCCGTTAGATTGTTACGTCCATCGTCGAACACAACGGAGTACAAATAATAAGAGAAAGAAGTTTTTAAAATTTATAATTCGTCCCTCTTACCTTGGGACGACCGGGATGGTGGAGAAATGGTGAAATAAAATATACAATTATTATTAACATTATTATAATTTATATTTTAGGTACATTACAAAATATTGGAAGATAGTATGATTTTTGGAAAGGATACTAGGGAATAATTGATTTAGGGTTCAATTAATTATCAAAAAAAAAACGTGGTTAGATTGATACTTTAAAGTTGGTACCTTAACGAGGAAGTATCCAACTTCAAGTATTTGTTTCTAATAAAAAAAAAGGAATAAGAAAAGAAAATCCCTTTTGTTTCAATACCTCGAGGTTGGTACTTTGACGACGAAGCGTCCAACCTCAAGCCTTTGAAATAGGATTGGTTTAAAAATCGAATGAATCGAACAAGTCTTTAACAAGACAACAAAATTAAGAATCGAAAAAGTCTTTAACAAGACAACAAAATTAAGAATCGAACAAGTCTTTAATTCAATACCTCGAGGTTGGTACCTTGACGACGAAGCGTCCAACCTCAACCCTTTGAATTTAGATGAAAGAATTTTGTTTAAATAATTAATTTAATACTCGAAGTTGGTACCTTAACTAGAAGCATCCAACTTCAAGTTTTTAAATTAATTTGGATTGTTCTATGGAATAAGGAAAAGAGGAAAAGGAAAAAGGAATTATCCTGGAAATCAAAAAATGGTAAACAAAATTGTATAATTATAAGAAAAAGATTAAAATAAAACGAAACTTACAAATTGCTTACTAGTCGGAGATTATTTGGGTCCAACTTTAGCTTCGACTCTTCAAATTAACTTCAAACTGTCGACTCTCAGACTGTCGACTTTCGGACTAAACTTTTTAACTAAATTTTTTAACTAAACCTTTTAACTGAAACTTTTGAACTGACTTTTGAAAATAGGTTTTCCTAAATCGTCACCTCAGTTAGAGCTCTAGGACCTCTCCCTCTCTATGCTCATGAGATGAGAGTCAAAAATTGTCTATGTCAAGATTGGACGATAGAGAAAAAGGGGCAGGGCTTATGCCCGGAAAAGTGGGGAAAAGTGGATATGATGTATACTATCTTCCCTTACAATATAATATTATAAACTTATATCTAAACGCAATAATAATAATTAGTAGTTAATATACAATAATAATATTACGTGGATTACATATTCGCGATTGATGATATATGCATCGCGCAATACTCCGATTACTTATTACTTATAATCATAATTAATACCGTTAAAAAGGTATTAAATTGAATAAGATATACTTCTAAACTTATTGACATAAATCTAATTGTACGCTGACAATGAATTTTATTAGTAACGCTTCTATAATTAATGGTTAATTGATTATAATAGTTGCAATGGTAATTGTTGGTATTACTAAGAGGACGTCACGTCATTCGAAACAACAATTATTTAGTCTTTTTAGTTTTCCACATGTGTTCGACAACAGGAAGTGTTCTAGCGGTATAAGATATTTTTAAGTTTATTATGGTATAATGCTTCGCCGTTGGCTACGGCGGATCGTGTGATCGAAAACTGATCTACGAACAATCATAAATTTACACGAACCTCGAGAGGGTTCGCGGAATTTTTACTACGATGATGCTTGACATGTGTCTCTCGGCCACATGTTGCAAGAAGCTTATCTTCTGGTTGTCGAATGTTGGAAAATAGTATATTTCCTTTTTTTTTAATTTTATTAGTAACAGCTGTACAAGCTAGAGAAAGATGAAACTCTGGGAAAACTAATTTTTGTAAGAACTAAAAACGTCCCACGTTACAAGATTGAGGGTGAAATGCTGTAGTTTTTATTTGCTTTATATTGAAGAGTTTTGCCATTTTTTTCATTATTTTGCTCAAAAAGTTCTTCCCTTGGTCTGTTAGGATGCTTCTTGGAGTGCCAAAAATGCATATAAATCGTTTTGTTAGTGCTTCTGCTATGTCTGAGGCTGTGGCTTTTTTTAAAGAGTAGCTATTAAATATTTTGTTAGATTGTCTTGGATAGTTAAGATGTTTTCATAGCCTTCTTCGGTTTTATTGTTTGGTATTACAATATCCATTGCTATTTTTTCTAGAGCTTTTGTTGGTGTGTCAGATATGACCATTGGTTGTTTGGTTTTAATTCTACTTAATATTTTTAATTGGCAGGATTTGCATGATTGAATGAATTTTTCTATATCGGATTTCATGTTTTCCCAGTAGTGATTTTGTTTAATTCTTTTGAGTGTTTTATTGATTCGTTAATTGTTCCGTTGCAGATTATTATATTTGTTTTGCCGTTTTTAAAATTTTGTTCTAAAATATCTTTCACTTTTGTCCAGTTTATGCCTATTAAGTTCTCTGTTTTTGAAATGCTAATTGTGTTTAAATCTAAGTTATCTGCTTCTTTTTTTAACGATTTTATTACAGTTTTAATATTTTTTAATATTGTTAATTGACTTTCTCCTGTATCTGTTGCTATTGGAAGTGCAAAATGGTATTTATTTTTTTGTTTTGATATTGAGATTTTATTTAAAGTAAGGTTTTCAAATTTTGGTAGTTCGTTTCTGTTTTTGTGTTTTAAGTTTCTATTATCGCATAGTTTCCCAGATGTGGTTACGAAATGGGCTACGTTGTCTTTTTGCATATGTATATAATTTTTAATTTCTATAATGTATTTGTTGCAACAGCGTTTATTATATTTGTTAGTGATTTCTTCGTTAGTGTCGTTGCTTTCATTTCTTGAGTGTAATTCTATATTGTCGTTATTTAGGTTGTAATTCGTGTCGTTTTGCTGTTGTTTTCTGGTTGGTTCCGTATTCTTTGTTCTAGGCCGTCCTCTTTGTTGGTGCTGACTTTTATATGTTTTTGTCTGTTGTTGTTTTTGTTTTTTATTATTTATCTCTAGTCTTTTGGGAGGCTGGATTTTTCTTGTACTTCGTCTCAGGCATGCTGAGTCTGTCATATTTGCGATTTGTTTATATTCAGGTTCTAAATTGTTTATTTCATCTTTGGTATGTTTTTCGGGTTTTGTGTCCTTTTTCTTTTGGTGTGCGAATATTCCAGGACAATTTATTTCTATGTGATTTAATTTATAACATTTAGTACAGAATGGTATTACAGCCGGAAGGTTGTATTTTGGCCCTGTGTAATTTACTTTATCGTTTCGAGGTTTTTCAATATTATATATTGGACTGTGTACTAGTATTTGTTTAAGAATTTTGTTCTTTGCTATTGTGTGTTTACTGTTAATGAATTTAATTGGCTCTAGTGCTTGTGCATCTTGGTTGCTGTAATTAATCCAGTAATTACTGTCTCCATTAAATCCTAGTCCTTTTCGGTCGGTTTGGGTTTTAATTTTGATTGGTTCTCTAATTCCTTGATTATATCTGCCTATTCCGGCTCCTCTCCATCCCATATTTTCCATCATCTTAGTAATGGTATTATTAAGGTATGCTCTTTTATTTGATTCGCTAATTTTTTGTATTTCTATAGGATTTCTGGATAATGCATCTGCGTTGACGTTTGATTTGCCTGCTTTATGTATTGCTTCAAATTCGTATTCTAATAAATTGTACATCCATTTGGCAACTCTGGAATTGGGTTCTTTTTTTGTTCTGAATGATGTGAGGGGTTTATGATCAGTAACTACCGTAAAATGTTTTCCATAAACGTAAGGTCTGAAATGTAATATGGCATAGTATATTGCGAGAGCTTCTTTATCGTAAGTTTCGTATTTCTTTTCGTGATCGTTTAGTACGCGAGAGGTATAAGCAATAGATCTATCTTTACCTATTTCTCCTTGAGATAGTATTGCGCCTATCGCATATCCTGATGCATCTGTAGTGATTATAAAAGGTTCATTGAAGTTAGGGTACTGTAGGACAGGTGCGTTGCATAATTTTTCACGCAGTGTGTTAAATGCATCGTTTTTTTCTTGTTCCCATTTGAACGATATATCGTTTTTTAGTAAATTTGATAAAGGTTTGGCTATAGATGAAAAATTTTCAATAAATCTACGGTAGTATCCTGCGAGTCCGAGAAATTGTCTGATATTCTTCTGATTTTTAGGTATTGGAAATTTCTGTACGCAATTGATTTTGTTCGGGTCTGGTTTTAGACCTTCTTCGCTAATTATATGTCCTAAATAACAAACTTCTTTTCTTAAAAATTCACATTTGTCTGGTTGTAATTTAAGGTTTGCGTTTCTTAGTCTTTTCATTAATTTCTCGCATTTGATCTCATGTTCTTCTAAAGATGATGCGTATATCACAATATCGTCAAGATATACAAAAAGTTCGTTACCTTGCAGGCCTGATAAGATTATGTCCATTAGTTTTTGGAAGGTTGCTGGCGCATTTTTTAATCCGAATGGCATTCTATCGAATTCGTAATGTCCATGTGGGGTAGAAAAGGCTGTTTTGTGAGAGTCGTTTTCATGCATTTTTATTTGCAGGAATCCGGATGCAAGATCAAAAATTGAGAAATATTTAGCACTTCCAAGTTGGTCTAGTATATCGACAATGTTTGGAATAGGGTATTTGTCATTTAATTTTCTGAAATCTAAAACCATTCTCCATCTTTTGTTACCTTGAGTATCCGTTTTTTTAGGTGCTATCCATATGGGTGTGTTATATGGTGATTTTGATGGTTTTATTATACCACTCTTTAATTGTTCCGATATTTGCTTATTAATTTCTTCTTTATGTATAGGGGGGAATCGGTATTGTTTTGTGTTTATAAGTACTTCGTCAGTTGTTATTATTTTATGCTTTATAAGTGGTGTGAAGCCTAAAGGCTCGTCTGGTAAGTGAAATGTGTCTGCATTTTTATTTATTATTCTATCTATACTTTCTTTTTCTTCAGTGTTTAGATGATCCATTCGTAATAGCTGTTTTACTTGTTTTGCTCGTTTTGTTTCTTTGGTTATGTGATATACTTTAGTTGTTTTCATTTTTGTTAGGGGTTCGTTTAAATATTCTGTGTATGTAAAGAGTTTTTTTTGTTTATTGGGATGTTTGTTTGGTTCTTCTGAACCGTGTATTATTATATGATTATCCCTTTTCGTAGTTGATGTTTCGTTTGTAATATTTTCAGAAGATTTATTTATTAGGTCCACATCGGGTTTATTTTTATCTTTTTCCTTGTATTCGTGTCGTTTCTTTGACGGGTCTTGGTTTTCTATGTTTATTTTCCATTTTTGTAAGATTAGTAACTTTACATTTTCATTATAGAAGTCTTGATCTTCCTGTATCGAGGAATTGAAAGATTTCGGTAAGTGTTGTTTTATCATTTGGTTAATTTCGTTCGTTTTTTCATCTTCATTTTCATATTTGTTTTCTTTTATTATTTCGTTTTCATTTTCATTTTTGCTTTCATTTATTATTTCATTTTCGTATTGTAACCTCCACAACGCAGGGCCGTAGCTCCTTTTGTGGTTTTGTATTGAATTTAAGGGCCGGGGCACTTTTATTTTAAGTTGCGTCCCTGAGGCTTTCGGGTGGGACCGAGCGGTGGTCTTGCTCGTCCTGTATTGTGGTGGGCATGCCCGATTCCAGAGAGAGGGCATGACGTCACGGCATCAAGAGAGGCGATCAGATTCAACCTGTTCGAAGAAAATCTCAAGACGAGCACTTCTCGTCCAGCTCTTCGCTGAAAGGTGTCTTGCCTGAAGCCTCTTCCCGATCCCAGTCTCGCCCAGGACTCCCGCTGAGGGATTCTGGCACGACTTCCTTCACTCCTCGCACTATGTCTCCTCGCTGAGAGGGACTTTGGCGATCTCCTTATCTAAGTCTCGCCCAGGACTCCCGCTAAGGGATCACGGCACGGCTTTCCTAGGTCCTCGCACTAGGTCTCCTCGCTGATAGGAACTTGGGCGATCTCGGCGTGCAAATCGTATAAATAAATTACTTATTTTTATTTTATTTTTGTAGGAATTAGTACTGTTCCGGACCCCGCTAAGGGCGGCGGCTGGACTAATCGGAAAAATAATTCTCTGTAGCGCGATCGCTGAGACGATCCCGTCGTACTCAAATTTTCAGGTCTGCATTTAGTTAAAAGCTGCTAGTCCGGACTTGCCCATTATTTCAAATAAATTACTAATCATTTTCTTTTCCAGATTCCTAGTATTCAAACTCTCGTAAACGTAGACTTAAGTAATTATAAATAAAAATAAGGTTAAGGTCAAGGTCGTATTAAATAAATATCTTTTCATATGGTAAATAATCGACTCATATTTTTATTTACAAGACCTTTCCTTGTGCCGTCTGTGTGTATATATTATAGATTTACAATTGATCAGAGCCTGGAGTATTAGTGAATTCCGAGAAATCGTCCATTCAGAGATTCGATCGTGAATGGAAGAATTTCCGAGAATTATAATTAACAACCACACGGGAGAAAACGTGTAGGTTACATTTGGCACCCAACGCGTGGGGCTCGAAACGATCATTGTAGACATAAACACACACACTACACAAGGAAAGCAACGCGAATATAATTTTGCGTAATTAAAATTTATTAACAAATTTAATTTTCTTTTTTTGTTACCGCCTTGAAGCGCCATGTCCGAAAAAGATAACGCGACACGTGTCTCTGTCGGTAAGGGGGCCGTTAGAAAGATCGACGCACGGAAAGTTATCACAACGCCGCGCAAAGTTAAGTTAACTCGCGGGCGATCATAAAAGATAATGGTCGAGACCTCAGAAAAGGATGATCGTAAACAATACGATATACCTGAGGGTGACGATTCCGAATTCAACCTCGATAGCGTTGACTGGGAATCAGAGGTCACAGAGGTAGTCAAGACTCTTTGTGTCAAAAATAAGAGGATGCAAAATAAAATAGACACCCTTACCTCCGACATCAAGGCGATCAACTTGACCGAAGACCGTCTGTGCAAGACGATGGTTGCTAAGGAAGCATTGGTCGAAACATCTTTACGCAAAGTCATCTCAGATGTCACGATAACCCTTAACGAGTATAACGCGAAGATCCAGCAATTATGCTAGAGCAACGTGGTAATTGTGGATCAAATTGCGGAAAATCAGGGTAAAATCGATCGATAGGGAAGGCGTATCGACTCGCTCGAGCGCGAACCAATCGTACGCATCGACGAATTGCCGGAATTATTGGAGGATTCTGAGCTGGGAAAAACTGTACAGGAACACTCGGTCCAAATAACCCGGATAGCCGCAATCGAGGCTGAACAAAATACGTTGCGGGCGAAATATATATATCTTGAAAGGAATCGAGACACGTCCAGATGCGCGGAACGCATCAGAGTCATCAACGGGCGAAGACTTCCGAGTCCGCGTTACGAGTTGCCGAAGTTTGTGGGTAAGCGCGGGGATAAGCCGGTGCAATTTTTAAGGGCTCTTCAACAATATATTACGGCCCTGGATATCCAGGAATATGAGTTGAAGTTGCTGATCGCCCAGGCTTTATCCGGTGCATGCAAAAATTGGTGGAATCTGATCGAAGACACCACCAATTCATTTCAAGAATTCGCACTTCACTTCCGAAGACGATTTTGGAGTGAGGAAGTGCAGCAACACGTTCGAAGAAAAATCGAGTTCGGGGTACACGATCCTAATTCGAATGTTTCAAGAACCGCGTACGCCATTGATTTATTAGGCGACATCAAAGATATGGAGATGCAACTGACTGTCTCCCAAAAAGTGGCCATATTAGGGCGCCACTATAATGAGCAGCTACCGGATGCTCTAATGATGCGTGACTTTCGCGAGATCGATGAAGTCCTAGACTTCTTAGGGCGCTTCGACCAAGCGGGAGAGGTCAACGCTAAAAGGTTTGCCAAGTCGGACCCGACTTGGAGCACCGGCAACCGCCGCGACGACCGTCACGAAGTTTGGGCTGATGTACCGCGGGGCACGCCACCGCGACACGCGTATGATCGAAGGGCTTTACCGAAAGGATGGGTGAATCAAAACGCGGCCCGATACGAATGGCCAAAAGAAGAAGCGAAGCGGCCAATGGAAAAAGCCACCGAATCGCAGGGGGCCATCCCAAGGAACAGTCCGAAAAACTTGCGGGCTATCTATTGTGAAGAGGACGAAACATTGCGCGCATGCGATCGGAATTCCGCGGAAAACTGATAACCGTTGTGCGGGATGTTCCTGTAACAAATTGCGGCGACAATAAGTGTTTTAAAGAAAATGCATCGAACTGTCGCACAACGGTAACCAAAATTAATTCGGATCACATTGAAAGGGATGATGCGGTGGGAACTAACCACATTAACCAAACTACTAGTCGTTCTTTCAAGGGGGCGAGATTGAATAACGTTGGAAAGATGCATGAAAACGCGAATCCTCAACCAATCGGGATAAGGACCGAAAACCCCACGGAGGACAATGGGAGGGAAGGTCAGAGCAGCAAAAGTAATCTCCTTGGCTATTCAAAGACGAATAAGCCAATTCTGACACAAATCAGCAACGAAGGTATATCGCCGTCTAAAAGCAGTACCGACGTCAAAATGCGGTCTCGTCCACCGAATAAACAGGACAACTTAGAATTATTACCTCCCAACAGGGGTAATTCAATCGCAAAATGCGAGGAAAATAAAAACAGGGAAGATAAGGAGGAGACCTACAATCCTCCACAACCACGCTGCTTTGCCAAACCCACGGTCAACTCCAGAAGGGAAAGGTCGAACGATTGTATGGAAAAAGTGAGAGATGGGTCAAAATGCGATGAAACAGGGTCGCGACGGAAATTAACACTATGTGACAAGGCACACACACCACCGGCACGATACAAATCGGACGAAAAGCGCGACGAGGACCATCAGGTCTCAAGTTTGATGCGGAAAGGGGTCAGATGGAAATGGGGGGCGGAACACGACAAAATTGACGGTGCATATGTTTTCGACAATGGGTAATTAATTGCTGTCGTCGGTAGTGCACGAACATATATTTTGTTGGTTAGCACAAATTACGTATCGGGCACTCTTTTTTATAACTTGTTGATTTTTAAGCATGTTTTGTTACAAGTTTTGGGTTTCAGGAACATATAAGGTAAGACTGCCAAATAATGTGTCATCCTTAGTATTTCTTTCTTTTTGCTTACGGCTGCATTGTGGCTTCGGTCAGAGGATCCGCCAGCATCTACGTGGGTCGAAGATGGCCGTCCAATCCTCTGAGGGGGCTATGTAACCTCCACAACGCAGGGCCGTAGCTCCTTTTGTGGTTTTGTATTGAATTTAAGGGCCGGGGCACTTTTATTTTAAGTTGCGTCCCTGAGGCTTTCGGGTGGGACCGAGCGGTGGTCTTGCTCGTCCTGTATTGTGGTGCGCATGCCCGATTCCAGAGAGAGGGCATGACGTCACGGCATCAAGAAAGGGGATCAGAGTCGACCTGTTCGAAGAAAATCTCAAGACGAGCACTTCTCGTCCAGCTCTTCGCTGAGAGGTGTCTGGCCTGAAGCCTCTTCTCGATCCCAGTCTCGCCCAGGACTCCCGCTGAGGGATTCTGGCACGACTTCCTTCACTCCTCGCACTATGTCTCCTCGCTGAGAGGGACTTTGGCGATCTCCTTATCTAAGTCTCGCCCAGGACTCCCGCTAAGGGATCACGGCACGGCTTTCCTAGGTCCTCGCACTAGGTCTCCTCGCTGATAGGAACTTGGGCGATCTCGGCGTGCAAATCGTATAAATAAATTACTTATTTTTATTTTATTTTTGTAGGAATTAGTACTGTTCCGGACCCCGCTAAGGGCGGCGGCTGGACTAATCGGAAAAATAATTCTCTGTAGCGCGATCGCTGAGACGATCCCGTCGTACTCAAATTTTCAGGTCTGCATTTAGTTAAAAGCTGCTAGTCCGGACTTGCCCATTATTTCAAATAAATTACTAATCATTTTCTTTTCCAGATTCCTAGTATTCAAACTCTCGTAAACGTAGACTTAAGTAATTATAAATAAAAATAAGGTTAAGGTCAAGGTCGTATTAAATAAATATCTTTTCATATGGTAAATAATCGACTCATATTTTTATTTACAAGACCTTTCCTTGTGCCGTCTGTGTGGGTATATTATAGATTTACAATTGATCAGAGCCTGGAGTATTTGTGAATTCCGAGAAATCGTCCATTCAGAGATTCGATCGTGAATGGAAGACTTTCCGAGAATTATAATTAACAACCACACGGGAGAAAACGTGTAGGTTACAGTATTTGTTTTCATTTATTTTTTCATTTTCATATTCGTTTTCATTTATTATTTCATTTTCATATTGGTTTTCATTTATTATTTCGTTTTCATTTTCATTTTTGCTTTCATTTATTATTTCATTTTCATATTTGTTTTGATTTATTATTTCATTTTCATATTTATTTTAGTTTATGTGTTCTACATTTTCCTCTATTTCTTCTATTTCGACTGTTGTAATGTCTAAATTTAATACTTCATTTGTTGTATTAAAAATTTGTAAATATGTTTTTCCTTCATTATTTTTAACAAGTGCTCCGCCCAAAAATACACCTTCTTTGATTTTGATGTGTGGTACATACCCATGTTGAATGTTATTGTTTTTTATTTTTATGAACATTGTAGATACTGCTCTGGCCGGAATTTTTATAGTTTCTGGGCTGTTGAAATATTTTGTGTTATTTTTCCATTTAATAAGGTTATTTTTATAGTCTATTGTAACTTCATTGCTTTTTAAAAATTCTGATCCTAAAATTCCTTCGCAATCTATTGGGAAGTTGTTTTTAACTACGTGGAATAGTGTATCATGTCCTAATATCTCGATTATTACTACCCCCATTGTAGTTACTGGTTGTTCCGTGATTCCTTTTAGATCTATTATATTGGTTTCGTCTATTAATGTTTCTCCTTTTACATATTTTTCTTTAATGATGTTTACGCTGGCTCCGGTGTCAACCATTAGGTTTATCATTGTATGTAAATCTTTTGAGTTTATTTGCATTAATGGGGCTTCATGTTTATTTAGATTGACTGTTTTTATTTCTCTGGACTGGTTGCTGATTTCGTCACAAGGTTCATTTGGCGCTTGTTTCCAGTCTCCCTCTGTGCGCCTGTTCTGGAGAGAGCATTTTCGTTTCCCGGATTTGTTGAGTCTTTTAATTCCTTGATTAATTCTGCTCGTATCTGTTCCTTGAATTTTAGTTTTCTGCATTCTTGCCATATGTGTCCTATAGACTTGCAGTATGTACATTGTTTTGATTCGTTAGATTCGTGGTAGTTGTGATGTTTAAAGTTTTGGTTTTGATTGTGTGGATTTTGGAACCTTTTTGGATGATTATAGTGTTGTTCCTGATTATAATTGTTTGTATAACGTTGTGGTTGATTTTTTTGGTGATTTTGAAAGTTGTAAGATTGCTTTTGATAATTTCGAGGTTGATAGTTGTTTCGTTTATAATTATTTGATTGAGGGGTGTTCTGATGATAGTTATTCCTTGGATATCCGTAAGATTGATAGTTGTTGGGTTGAAATTTTTGTTGATTTGAGTTTCTGAAGAGGCACGTATCAGCTTCATGTCCTATTTTTTTGCAGGTTTGACATTTTTTTTCTGTAGTTAAAAATTTTATTGTTTGTGTTTTAGGTTTTTCTTCGTTTTTTGATTCTTCAAGAGGGATTCCTCTTACATTATTTGCGAGTGTTAGTCTTCTTTCTATCTGTATTGCTTTATGTATACCAGCTGATAGATCTGTTAGTTCTGAATTTAATAATCTAACTTCTATTTCGGGTTTTAATGCAGTTAAAAATGTCTCTAGAATTTCTTGTTCGGTTCTTTCTTTGTCTATGTCCGTTACTTCGTCATCTTCGCTCAAGGCTTTATAAATTTCTAATATTCGATCTCCTGCTTCTCTGACGCGATTTCCATATTCGACGACACGTTCAAAATTAAATTGCTGCATCCCTATTAATTCTTGTCTGATTTCTGTTATTGAATGTGCAGGGGCATAAATTTCTCGTAAACATTTAAGCAGGGCTGATACGGTTTCGAATGTGTTATTTTTTACAGCTCGTCGTGCTTCTCCTTTTAGTCGACTTTTTATTAATTTTACTAAGTCTACTTCTGATTCCTCGGGTAGCATATCTTTTGCTTCCTCGCAACCGTCAAAAAAAGCGTAAAAAGTTTTCGGGTTTCCGTCATATCTGGGTACATTTTCTATAACGTGGTTAAGAGTTAGTTTGTCTTTGTAGTTCGCCATCTTTGCTATTTCGTCTTCGAAAAAATATGGATTCGAGTTATTTATCGTTCTGAAGGTGTCTTCACCTTCGCTTTCGATGTTATTATTTCCTATCTTATAATTAGTACTTTCATGTGCGGGGATTTCTTTAATAATCTGATATTCTTCGTTGTTGGTTCTTTTTTTGTGTTGCTAGTTTATATTACTATTATTTGGGGTGCTGGCACATAGCGGTGTATGTTTTGTGTACCAGTCTCGGGATTCTGATATTTGTATATTTTTTTTCTCTGGAGTTTTATCTATGAGACAATCGAATTCTGTAACTATTTCGTTAAATTTACTTCTTATGTGCGTCTCTCGTGAGAGTGTATTTTGTTCTATATTGTCTAGGTGTTGTTTTAGCGTTTGAATGTTTTCGTTTGTTTCTAGGATATTTTGTTCTACGGTTTGTGGGGTTTCGGAGTTTTTTGGGGCTAGTTCAGGCTCTATGGTTTCTTCTACAATTTCTTGTTTTTCCGTAATTTTTTCTAACTTTTCAATTGACGGTTTTTACGGTTTTCTATCGTTAGTTAGTCCTGTTCCTAGTAATGTGTTTTTATCGGTTGTATTTAAATGTTGTGTGTCTTTTCGAGTTATT
This sequence comes from Trichopria drosophilae, assembly GCA_030407085.1. Classification (NCBI taxonomy): domain Eukaryota; kingdom Metazoa; phylum Arthropoda; class Insecta; order Hymenoptera; family Diapriidae; genus Trichopria; species Trichopria drosophilae. Next base: position 116,854,443 of record CM059583.1, read on the forward strand.
CTTTTATTAGACATTTATAAAATATTGGACATTAAAAAAAAATAATAATATATATGTAAATTTATATCTTTTTTCATTAGAAGTTCGATTATTTTTTTTGGTTTATGTGATTTTTTAATAGAATCTGCATTTAAAAGGAAACATCTTTCTACCAAGAAAAAAAAAGTGAAGGTTTTTTTACAACGGCAAGGACAGCCAGCTTATTGGTTACTTTCTGTTTTTGTAGTCACGCTAGTTTGAGGTAGTACTATTTTTGTCAGGATATTTATTGGTTGAATATTCTCGGGTTCCGCCCTAACCAATTGTTACTTGACGGGATGGGATAACTACTTTCCTATTTGTTGGACACATTCGGGTTCCGCCCTAATTTCGCTGTCACCAATTGTTATGGCTGGGATGGCGCCCGAAAGTGGATGCCACCTCTCTGCCGTGAAAGGGCCAAATCGACCAGAAGGGTCGATTTGAGGATTCTTTTAGGGTGGACGGAGCTGCCGAATGTGTTAGTTCAAAAAGGAAAGGAGAAAGGTGAAAATAAATGACAACTCGATTTTCTTTTATTATTTGTTTTTTTATTTTGGGATCTCGTTACGACGGCGATATTCCTCCAGCGTGATTTTTACTTTCTGCTGGGGAGGAGGCTGGTTATGGTCGGGGATGCTCGCTGGCTGTCCTTCGCGTTGGGCGCGTTGCTCCAATAAGAATTTGTATAGTTTCCTCAATCAGTATTTCATGAGAATGCAAGATTTGCAGCTTCCGTCCGAATTGAACAGAATCTTTTTGCGCGTTTAGACAATTACGTTAATTTTAAGATTGTACAAAAATGAACGGTAGTTGTATCTTGTATAGAACTGGAGATATTTATTTGTTAATATTTACTAAATTAGTGTTTTAATAATCCGATAGATTTTATGCAATTTTTATATGTCGTTGTGTTGTTTTAATAGTAAATTTGTATTTTTAATAAATTATTTTGCATTAATTGTTTTTATACAACTGTTGTTGATTTTTGTACAATTTAACATTATTTTTATTGAAGGCTTGTAAGAGCAATTTACACATAGTGATATAAAGCATGAATTTCGTACAAGACATGAATAAACAATGAGATATTCTTAAAATAATTGTTTGTTTTTATAAATTTTGTATTATTGTAGCTTTGAAAACATGATTATCGAGATGCTAAATTTTAAAGGAGGTTCAATTTTGTAATAGAAAATGAAAGGTTCATTGTTTATTCATGAGATGGTGTTTACAATGTTTTATACGCTAATGTTTTTTTTATTCGTTTGTTAGGTACCAGTTTGGAAGTTTGAGAAATTTCGTGGTCGAATCTATTGTAATAAAAGGAAAAAACGAAATTTGTTCGTTATTATAAATAAACGTTTTATTTTATTTTTAAATGTGTTTTCTGCACAACCAGCACTTTATTTTGTAATTGAATATGTATCTAAATATGGAGACTAATCCGACCAATGTTATCATTCTATTGTTCGTTAGTTTTGGTTTATAATTTTGATATTATATGAAAAGCTATCTGGAAAAGAATTTTCTTGGAAAAGAAAAGTATGTCATGTAAGCGTGTGCATGAGAAAGCGGATGTACCTTGGAATTTTTATTACTTTTTTAGAAATAGATAAAGTTGATCAAGGGTACGGGTGGCTAGTCCGGTTTGCTGCGCTTTCTAAAGATGCGTTTAGATTTTTCCGTACATTTTCTTTTGAGACTATTTCGGAAAAAATAATTAATGTTATTTTTACTCTCTACTGGTAATGTAGAAAACTAAGTGGAAGTTAAAATTCAGGAATTATAGGGTTCTCTATTTTCGATCGGTATCGGTAAGTTATTTGTTAAGAGGTTCGGTTAGTATACGCCAGGCGCGCTATTGCATCGGATGTTTGGTCGGTAATTTTGAAATTAGGTGCGTTACGTAGGACGTAACAAAACTAACAATTTTATCAAGTAATTATCATAAGTTTCAATCCGTTCGTGTCGAGGAAGTGATCGACTTGAAGGAATTATAGGGTTTTTTCCGTAAACTAACTCGAATGGCGTTCTCTTTCTACCTTCGTGAACATTGGAATTATAAGAGAACATTGCAAATTCTACCCAGTTATCCCATTCGCTATCTTTATTTGCAAATTGACGCAAGTACTCTACGAGAGTTGTGTGGGATCTTTCTAACGAACCATTAGTTTGGGGGTGAAATGCAGTGGTTTTTAATTGACGAATACGAAGTCGTTTAGCTAATAATTTGATTAATTTGGACAAGAAATTCGAGCCTTGGTCGGTTAGAACTATTTTGGGGGGTCCAAATACGCATATTAAACGTTTCAAAAATGCGTCTGCGACGGTGGAAGCTGTTGCATCAGGTAATGGGACTCCGATGAAATATTTGGTCAGTAGACATTGCATCGTGAGAATCCATCGATTTCCGCCTTCTGTCGGCGGTAGAGGTCCAACCAGATCGTGAGCTACCTTTTCAAAAGCGGTGCCTGGAGTATCCGTAATAGCCATTGGCATTCGTGTTTTGACGCGAATAATTTTTTTTAATTTTTTTTAATTGCGAAGACTTTATTTATATTGATTCCGGTCGATATCGGCGGTAAATAAATCCCGAAATAGCGCTTACTTCCAATTTTCAATGATTTAACTGTACCAACTGTATTGGGACCAAAATCAGTTAAATTACGTTTCTTTCCATATTCTTCTGTATCAGTTCCAATAGGTTTTCCATTTTCATCGAAGAAAAATACGCAATTATCCTTTCGCATTATTAAATTGTCACGAGTTTCAAAAATATTTCTTCCCGATAGTAGTTTCTCGATGGGATTTCGTTCATCTTCTTCGTCACTCGCTGGCTCGGAATGACATTCAATTTCGTCACTAACATCATGGTCTGGACAATCAGCTTGATCGGTGTTATAGCCAGAGAGAATGTTTTCTTCTGTAGATGATGTTTCTGAGAGAGCATCATCTTGGATATTGGATGATGCTTCGATAGATTCAGTCTCAAAGGTTTGAGACATAGGTGATTCGAAAAATGGATTTTCATTAGTTACTATATTGTCTGATGAGGTTGGAGTTTCAGGAGGTAAATCTGCTGTTGGTTGTGATGTGTTCCTTTCGAGCTTTTTCGTTTTCTTCTGTTCTTTTCGTATTAGTTGCTTCCGATATTGCTGTCCTTCAATGGTAGGTTTTGAAATTCGTTGCGAACGTCTAGTTGGTGGTTCATGGTTTAGCTTGTGAATTATGCCATTCCCATAATAATTATCTTCTGCGACAAGGAATTGTTTTGAATCTGTATTGACTTCAATTGGCAAATTGATGGAATTCTCGAAGGTATTTGTAATCACAGGGTTGCGTGATAGGGCATCAGCATTCGCATTCCTCTTTCCTGTTTTATATCAAAATCATGTTCTTCCAATTTCAAATTGACGATAGTGAATTTTTGTCCGTACAAGTATGGTCTAAAGTGTTGGACACAAAATATAATAGCTAACGCTTCTTTCTCATAAGTTGAATAATTCCTTTCGGCTGCATTCAATATTCTTGATACATAGGCACATGGTCGATCTGATCCTATTGGCCCTTGACTTAAAATTCCGCCTATTGCATAGCCACTTGCATCTGTAGTGACTACGAAAGGTTTTTCAAAATCCGGATATTGTAATACCGGTTCATCGCATAGTTTTCGGCGGAGAGTGTCGAACGCGGATTGTTGCAGTTCGGTCCGTTCGAATTCTTGATCTTTTTCTAACAATTTAGTCAGTGGTTTTGATATTTTAGCGTATTTATCGATGAATCTGCGATAGTATCCAGTTAAACCTAAGAATTCTCGTATTCCCTTGACGTTATTAGGTTGCGGGAATTTTTCGACTGCTTCGAGTTTTTTAGGATCTGGCTTCAATCCATCTTGTGTAATGAGATGTCCGAGATAGGTGACTTCGTGCCTCAAAAACTCGCACTTGTCAGCTTGTAGTTGAAGGTTTGCTTCACGTAACCGATGTATTAAATTAAGAAATTTCTTGCGATGTTTTGTCAAAGTTTTTGCGTATATTACTACGTCGTCCAAGTATACGAACAGCTCTATTCCTTGTAATCCGGATAATACTACATTCATGAAGTTCATAAAAGTAGCAGGAGCATTCTTGAGTCCGAATGGCATTCTGGCGAATTCCCAGTGTCCATGATCCGTGGAGAATGCGGTTTTGTGTTGGTCCTTTTTACTCATAGGAATTTGATGAAATCCTGAGGCAAGGTCAAAAATGGAGAAGTATCGTGCTCCTCCCAATTAATCCAGTATTTCGGAAATGTTTGGCAACGGGTACGCATTTCTAATCGTTTTCTCGTTTAGTGCCCTGAAGTCCAGTACCAATCTCCAGCGTTTATTTCCTTGACTGTCTTCTTTCTTAGGGACAATCCAAATAGGTATGTTATAAGGTGATTGTGACGGTTGAATAATATTATTAGTTAATAACTCTTCTACTTGTCAATTTATTTCTCCTCGCAAATTTCTTGGGAAACGATACTGACGTTTATAAATGGGTTCTTCGTCAATAGTACGGATTTCATGTTGTGTGATGTGCGTGGATTGCAGTTGTTCTCCCGGGATATAGAATCTGTCTGCACTTTTTAATAACAGATCTACTTCTTCTCGTTCTTCAACATTCAAATGATCTAAGCGCAATAATTCCTTGATTTTTTTTATATCTTGAATCTTCTTGAATGCTGTATATCTTAGAGGGGTGTATTTTCAAACTGGACAATTTTCTGCGACGAGTGATATGTTTCTGTTCAACCAATTCTGTTTATGTTGGTAGAGTTTGCTGAACTTCTTGTAATTCTACTTCGGTAGGTGAATATGGATATGGTTTATCTGTTGTGTTAACTATCGGCACATAAGCTTTGCCATCGTGGTTTTCTGTTAACCCATTTCCCATGAATATTCCTTCGGGTAATTTTAAAAGTGGCATATATCCACATGTGATTTTACTATTTTTGACGTGAACATATACAATTTGTCGGGAACGCGGAGATATAACAAAAACTGGAGGGTGTGATTAGAATGGACACTTATTTTTGCTAACTTCTAAAAGTTGTTCTTCCCAATTAATCTTTGCCTTATACTTTGATAAGAATGAAGTTCCTAATAGGCCATCTTGATATATGGGAAAATCATCGGGTACTACATGAAAGTCGACGCGATTACCTAAAATATTCATAGTGACGCTCCCCATGGTCCCAATTGTGGAGATATTCCTAATAGTTGTAAAATATAAATTTTGTCGATTGTTTCTTTATCTATAAATCTCTGTTTAATTATACAAGGTCCAGCTCCCGAATCTATAAGAAACAATGTAGAATCAGGACAATTTAATTGAACGGAAGGCGATTCGCGTTCTATAGTTCATTTGACTGATCGTATGGTTCCTCTTCTATGGCATATTGCATCGTTCGTATTGGAGCAGGATTTAATGGTTGAAATTGAACTGCCTCCCGATGTGGGAGGCTCCGGAAGTTTCCCGATTTTTGCTGAATATTATTGGAAGCTTGACGATTTCGTGCGAAACAGAATTCAACAGTATGACCTGCCTTTTTACAAAAACTGCAAATTTCTCTTATCGATTCTTGCTGTTTGGGAATTTGGAAGCATCGGGCTGCAGTATGCCCGGTTCGATTGCAATATTGACAGCGTGGGGCCTGTTGTTCTTTTATTCGCGGGCAATCTCTAGCGGTATGACCTCGCTGGGTACAATATTGACAGGGCATACTATTTCGACAATCTTGCAGAGTGTGTCCTATTCTACCGCATATTTGACAATTCGGTGGGACTACCCGAACGGGAGCTCTGTACTGACAATCTCGTGCCACGTGTCCCGTTCTAAGACAAAGATCGCATATTTGGGTTCCCGATCTGTTGCGACATTCCCTGGTTGCATGCCCTGATTTGTTACAATATTGACACCTTTGTCCTTTAGGGCGACAATCTCGTGCGAGGTGTCGGGTTCGATCGCATAATTGGCATCTTGAACGATTTTCCGTATTTTCTCGTTTTTCACATGTTTTTGCCGTATGTTGGGTACTATCACATAATTGGCATCGTTTGGGTTCTTTAGATAATAAAGGACACTCTAACGTTGCGTGTACGGTACTTTTGCAAATATCGCAATTGGTAAGTGGAGAATTCTGTTGTATGATTAATCGTTTACGATTCTCTAACTAAATTTCGGTTTTAATTGCTTCCGGTCCGGCTAAATTTAAATCTACTCGTTCCGTCATTCGATTATTAATTTCGGGGTGTAATCCTAATAAAAAAGCTTTACAACAGGCAACTTCAAGTTCTTTAATTTTCTCGTCTGACAAATCTATGTTTGACCCTTGCTTATACGCTTCCTTTAGACGGTATCCGATTGCTCGGGCACGGTTAAAGTAACTTGCGGCACCTTCAGAACCCCCTTGGCATAACAGGGCTAATTCACCATACACTTCTAGTGTAGAAGTGTGGGAACCATGAATCCTTTTTAAAACAATTAACATCTCGGATATAGTATCGGGATCCTTGCCAAGCATAGTACGATATGCTTCACCTTTTAATCTGGCAAGAGTCAGTTTAGTAAGTGCGCGTTCTGCTGCGTCAGGGATCATTTTTAAGGCGTTATTGCAAGCTGTCGCGAATTCCGTATATGTATATCCGTCCCTAGACCCGGAAAATATGGGTATTGTATCAGCTGCATCGCGGACACTTAAATATTAATTACTTGCCATCTCGGAGGCGATCAAATCGTATTTAATAGTAGATGCCGAAAAAAGGGAAAACGAGGACTGGTTTAAATTTTCTAAGTCTTGACTGTAATTATTCGGTTGATTTCCGAATGGAGCTGGTTCTATAACAGATTCAAAAACCGAATCCAGGTTAGGCTCGAAAAACGCAGGTTTCGTAGGGGAATATAATAAAGTTTTAGTTGCTTGAAATGGGTCTATAGTTTAGGTTCCGCCGATTCACAATAGGTAAACCCTCTACTAACGCGTTTTTTCTCTCTTCTTCGCTAAGAGTTTTGTATTTATTGCGAGTGAGTTTACCGTCTTCACTCATTTATTACGATTAAAAGGAAAAATGGCTATACTCGTAGTGGTCATACCGATTTCTCGAAAAAGCGTAATTAGGCGGTTTCGCGTTTATTATTTTAAACGCGGTAAAAACAAGAAAACAAAAACTTTTTAAACTCTTTAAATAATCCTTTATTATTTTTCGCTCGTTTTACACGGCGGCTTCGCTCTCTGGCGGCTTTGCGTTTATTTATTTTAAACGCGGTAAAAACAAGAAAACAAAAACTTTTTAAACTCTTTAAATAATCCTTTATTATTTTTCGCTCGTTTTACACGGCGGCTCGCTCTCTGGCGGCTTTGCGTTTATTTATTTTAAACGCGGTAAAAACAAGAAAACAAAAACTTTTTAAACTCTTTAAATATTCTTTTATTATTTTTAGCGCGTTTTACACGGCAACTTCGCTCTATTTGGCGGCTTCGCTCTCTGGCGGCTTCGCGTTTAATTATTTTAAACGCGGTAAAAACAAGAAAACAAAAACTTTTTAAACTCTTTAAATAAACTTTTTATTATTTTTCGCTCGTTTTACACGGCGACTTCGCTCTATCTGGCGGCTTCGCTCTGTGGCAGCTTCGCGTTCATTATTTTAAACGCGGTAAAAACAAGAAAACAAGAAACTTTTTTTTTTTTTTAACACTTTTGAAAAAATCTTTTATTATCTTTCGCTCGTTTTGCACGGCGACTTCGCTCTATTTGGCGGCTTCGCGTTTATTTATTTTAAACGCGGTAAAAACAAGAAACTCTTTTTTTTAACACTTTTGAAACAATCTTTTATTATCTTTCGCTCGTTTTGCACGGCGACTTCGCTCTATTTGGAGGCTTCGCTCTCTGGCGGCTTCGCGTTTATTATTTTAAACGCGTTAAAAACAAGAAAACAAAAACTTTTTTAAACACTTTGAAACATTTTTTTATTATTCGTCTTCGCTCTATTTGGCGGCTTCGATCTCTGGCGGCTTCGCGTTTATTATTTTACGCGGTAAAAAACAAGTCACTTTTTAGGCGTTGAAAATTGATTTCTGCTCAACAGTGTCAAATACAAAAACTTTTTAGAATTTAATAGAGAGCAAAACGACTTTGCCTTCTAAAAAAAGAAAACTTATGGTCCGCATCGGCTAAAACGGAATTATGCCCGCGGTATTCGAAACACTTATTTTCACTGTTTTTTATTTATTTTAGGTTATTTGCGTCTTTTCGTTTTTTTTTTCTTTGTTAAAACACGAGTAATTTTTATTGAGTATTGTGACTGAAAATAAAATAGTTTACATTTATTAAAAAGATATTTCACTTTGTTCCTCTGGTTCTTATATTTTACTATTTTTTTGGTTATAGCTACACTATCACATTATGGGATTTTCACAACACTTTTTGTTCATTTTATATTCGTTTTGCTGAAAGAAAAATTTCATTAGTACAATAAATATATTATTTCACAATCTCTCTATCCCGGTCCTACCGACTGCGCCAAAAATTATGTCCTCTGTTACGTCCAGCGTCGAACACAACGGAGTACAAATAATAAAAGAAAGAAGTTTTTAAAATTTATTATTCGTCCCTCTTACCTTGGGACGACCGGGATGGTGGAGAAATGGTGAAATAAAATATACAATTATTATTATCATTATTATAATTTATATTTTAGGTACATTACAAAATATTGGAAGATAGTATAATTTTTTGAAAGGATACTAGGGAATAATTGATTTGGGGTTCAATTAATAAAAAAAAAACGTGGTTAGATTGATACCTTAAAGTTGGTACCTTAACGAGGAAGCATCCAACTTCAAGTATTTGTTTCTAATAAAAAAAAGGAATAAGAAAAGAAAATCCCTTTTGTTTCAATACCTCGAGGTTGGTACCTTGACGACGAAGCGTCCAACCTCAAGCCTTTGAAATAGGATTGGTTTAAAAATCAAATGAATTTAATATTAACAATTTAAATAGTAACAAGTCTCGATGACGAAGCGTCCAACCTCAAGTCCTTGAATTAAGATGAATGAAATTTGTTCAAATAATTAATTCAATATCTCGAAATTGGTACCTTAACTAGAAGCACCCAACCTCACGCTTTTAAATTAATTTGTGTTGTTTTATGGAATAAGGAAGAGAGGAAAAAGAAAAAGGAATTATCCTGGAAGTCAAAAATGGTAAAGAAAATTGTATAAGCATATAAAAGAGATTAAAATAAAACAAGCCTTATAAATTGCTTACAAGTCGCAAATGATCCCAGAGATTATTTGGGTCCAACCTAGCTTCGACTCCTCAAATTGGCTTCTAAACTGTCGACTCCCTAACTATCGACTTTCGGACTGTCGACTTTCGGACTGACTTTTGAAAATAGGTTTTCCTAAATCGTCACCTCGGTTAGAGATCTAGGACTTCTCCCTCTCTATACTCATGAGATGAGAGTGAAAAATTGTCTATGTCAAGATTGGACGATAGAGAAAAAGGGGCAGGTCTTATGCCCGGAAAAGTGGGGAAAAGTGGATATGATGTATACTATCTTCCCTTACAATATAATATTATAAACTTATATCTAAACGCAATAATAATAATTAGTAGTTAATATACAATAATAATATTACGTGGATTACATATTCGCAATTGATGATATATGCATCGCGCAATACTCCGATTACTTATTACTTATAATCATAATTGTTATTAAATTAATTAAAAAGGTATTAAATTGAATAAGATATACTTCTAAACTTATTGACATAAATCTAATTGTACGCTGACAATGAATTTTATTAGTAACGCTTCTATAATTAATGGTTAATTGATTATAATAGTTGCAATGGTAATTGTTGGTATTACTAAAAGAAAAACAACGAGGACGTGACGTCATTCGGGACAAAAATTATTTAGTCTTTTTAGTTTTCCACATGTGTTCGACAACATGAAGTGTTCTATCGGTATAAGATATTTTTAAGTTTATTATGAAATAATGCTTCGGCCGTTGTATACGGCGGATCGTGTGATCGAAAACTGATCTACGAACAATCATAAATTAACACGAACCTCGAGAGGGTTCGCGGCATTTTTACTACGATGATGCTCGACATGTGTCTCTCGGCCATATGTTGCAAGAAGCTTATCTTCTGGTTGTCGAATGTTGGAAAATAGTATATTTCCTTTTTTTTTAAATTTTATTAGTAACAGCTGTACAAGCTAGAGAAAGATGAAACTCTGGGAAAACTAATTTTTGTTAGAACTAAAAACGTACCACACAAAAATTTATCAGTAGGCGTGTTTACATTGTTATTATACAAAAAAAGCACTGAAAGCATGTAATCAGGCCAAGTTCTTTCTGAACAAAGAAAACATTACTTAATCCAATATATAATAATTGGCAAGGCAAATTTTTAATTGACACTCGTGACTCCATCACACATTACAGATAGTATAAATAAGAAGTAATTAATTCATATTTATTGTGAGCATTTCTTTAATAAAAGTAAGATTTCATGACAAAATATTATTAGAACTATTTATTCAAATTTAAAAATGGATAGAACAATATCGATAATATATGTATAGGCCCATATTTCAAGAATCCTTCCAACTGACTTGTCAAAAACTTGACTGCCCTTTTTCTAATGTTTTTGGAGTTAAACAGAAAGTAATAGTGATGTAGTATCTACTATTATAGCGCTGATTGATATAAATGTATAATGGAGCTTACACGGAAAAATGCAATTTATCATTGAACGGATATATTTTTCTTAACTTGAATGTTGTTGCCTAACTCCGATTGGTCAGATGTATAGAAAACTGCAGAGAGATACATTAATTAGCGCATAGGTTATGAGCTTGTTTTGCGTGGAAGAACGATATTTTGCAAGTAAATAAACGATGGATAAAGTTATATAATTCGTAAGTTTCGGTTTGAATAGTTTAAAATGATGCTGACTGGCGCTTACTCGGGCGGAGATGGAAGTGACGACATATGCGTTTGTTGTCTCATTCGACTTTGCAGGAACGAAACCGAAGGTCACTTTATTCGATATGAATTCTTATCCTCTTGTAATTAGGTAATAATTTTTATAAGCAATTTGCAATGTTCCTAAGTAGTTTGGCATATGAGGGTTTTTCATTTCAATATATTACAATTTGATGCAATTATAGCAATGAATATTTTTATTGTGCTAATGCTTGTAAATATGTTGTGCTGACTTAATTGTACACTGCATATGTACGAAAATGTCTATATTTCAACAAAACTTCCGATATCTTTTACTTGTGGCGAGTTGTAATTCTCCGCGGAGCATGTAATTAATACAATATAAGGAAAAGCAAATTTTTACAACAAAATAGACTATGTAAAAAAATTAATACATGCATTCTAAAATCCGCATGCTACTTCATAGAATTAAATAAATAAAGGCTATGATCTTAAAAATTACCTCATGAAGATTTTCCAAAAAGCATTAGGAAAAGGGCAGCCAAGTTTTTGACAAGTAAGTTTGAGGAATTTTTAAAATATGGGCCTATAGATATATTTTCGATATTGTTGTATCGATTTTTAAACTTGAATAAATAGTTCTAATAATATTTTTAGTCATGAAGTTTATCTTATATTGAAGAAATGCTCACAATAACTATTTATTGCTTACTTCTTATTTATATTATTTGTAATGTGTAGTGGAGTCACGAGTGTAAATTAAAAATTTGCCTTGCCAATTACTGTATATTTGATTAAGTAATGGTTTCTTTATTCAAAAAGAACTTGGCCTTATTACATGATATTGCAGTATAATATGTTTTGCTAATATGAACTTGGCGAGTTATTTTTACAAGAAGTGTTTTTTGGGGCGATTTCATTCTGCATTTTTGCGAATATATGCAATAGTTAATAAAAAAATCCTATTTTTATTGGGTTCTTTTTGTAAATTTTATGCTTCGTGAAAACGAAGAATGTGTACAACTTAGCATTTCATAGTCATGTTCATAGTTATTTATTTTTATTATTTTTTATCATAGTAAGGTCTTTCATTGGTCCGGGGTTCATGATAACTCCACGATCGATTCTGAAGGTCATTTTTAGGTTAAATCTGTTTGAGCGGCAAATGGTCTTCAAAATGAATCCTAAGGTCGAACAGATTTTACCTTAAAATTACCTACAAAATGAATCCAGAGCATAAAGAGATTTGATCTTGAAATGACCTCCAAGTGCGACCTCAAGGACGGAGACCTTAAATACCTTGTGGAGATATTTCGGCTAATGAGATAAACTATAGGGCAGAAGACCTGGACCTCAACATCAGTGATCCTTTTCACCAGGTACTATGAACATAATATTCAACTACCCCTTTAAGACCCGGTACAAATATTTTATCTGATAAACAGAGCACGACACCTGGACCCCATATTCGGCGATCGTTAACAACTGGTGAACCTATTTTAGCTGATCATATAATAATGAAAATAATTTTCAATTCTTGAAATGGTGATGATAAAACTGACGTATGTAATTGTTTTGGATACAGTTTTAAAATAAATAAAAATAACTGTTCAAGAAAAGATAAAGAAATGGTTATCATAAATGAAGACTATTTAGATAAGATCATATACTCATATCTTTTCATTTATTTCAAATTAGTCTACAAATTTGAAATAAAATAACATATAAATTTATTTATTTATTATGACAACTGGTAAAACAAGAAACGAAATGCACAATGATATAACATAGGAGAAGAAAAGTATACCTGACGAGGTTGTTGCATCATTCTTCAATTCGGTGCTTAGAATGGTGGTCATACGATCGTGACATAAAGGGAACGGCAAGCTTACATTAGCCTAGGTCGTGCGGTGAGCCAGTGGAATTGAATAACATTGAATCTCTTTCCAGATGGTCATACTGCTTGGTAGAGGGGAAGTGGTAATATCCGGTCGGGATTAGAAGCGTGAGTGCTAACAGGGGGCACTCTCTTCCATGGAAGGGATCTCTTTGACGAAGGCGATAGCGTTGCAGTAGCAGATACCTCCCATTGCAGGAATCAAGAACTCGTCTTCGACTAAGGCGGAAGCGCTACAGTAGCAGACGCCTCCCTTTTGCAAGGGTCAACATATTTCTTTTCTGCATAGTCACTATATATATATATATATATATATATATATATATATATATATATATATATATATATATATATATATATATATACCATCCCGGAAGGACCACAAACATGCGCGTGCATGCTCGTCGAGAGACATCTCCCATTTAAGGGACCATTGACTTAAAGGACTAAAGATTAACTGACAACATACACTGGCATGAGTGCGCTAGCCTAGCCACCTCCCGTTTTAGGGAACGTCAACAGAAGACAATTAACCATAATTGATATTATTGTAAGCTACCATTAAGTCTGACAGGGGAATATGCCAATGGGTGGGTGCGTCGGTTGAGACACCTCCCATGTAAGGGAACATTAAATTACCCCAAGAAGAGGTAGTTTATTACTCATCAACCATCATATAACAGCCCGGCAGGGCTATGTGCAAAAGCGTGGGTACTCTGCTTGAGACACCTCCCATGTAAGGGAACAACGATTAAATACGTGTATATCGCTAACTCGCCAAGCTGCGATGTGAACCTCGTGGCCTCCCAGCTCCGACTGGACACTGTCGCGCGCTAGTATGACCAACACGCATTATGAAACTGAGAGGGTTTTTGTAGAGTTTCTGGAGTTAGAAGATTTTTATTTTTTGACTGGCAAGGATACTAGATGACCGCAGACCGCTGTCAAAATTTTAAGTCGAATAAGGTGCTCCAAGTTACTTTTCAGGCGGATCTCTGTATTGTGCTATCTCACAGGTCATCAACTATAAAATTCAATATTACTTCGATCTGACGAGGGTTTTAATCAAACTAGGCTTAAATTGAAGATAAAAATAAGTAAAAAATATTGAGCATAGCCTGAATGGGGAAATCTTTGTAGCAGAAGCGTAGACAAAATATATGTGTTCCGTGTTGTGACATTAGGACTATGTTAGCGGTAAAGCAGTAGCGGTCGCTGTGCTGTATGTTTATACAGGATGTTGCATGATAAGAATTTGGCGCGAGGAGCGACCGATCCTCTTGATAACTTATATATCATCGCTCATACGATGTTATTAATTTTTTTTTCAATAATTTCTGATGATCGTTACAAAGATAACCGAAATCGTTAACAAAATTTTATTTATTTTTATTAGTACCGTGAGTGTTCCCAAACACGAATTTATTTCTTAAATTTATAGCGAATAAAGTTTAGTCAGTTTCATTTCGCTTGTCAGTGATTTTGTTATACACTGTGGCTTGCATGTAAAAATTTGAAAATGGTTTTATCTATTGTTGTCTGTTCACGATTAACATTCAACATATGTGTCGCCGACAGGCTCAAATCACGTTTAGTCTAAGGTTGACCGAATTATGTGCGATGGTTAAGGTCGAGTCTGCCAACAACGGGGGTCTGTGTTCTGGTCAGTGCTCGGGCAGGCCATATCGTGCGTTATGGGGTAGGCCAACCTATGCGGTGTCGTGACTATCATCCTTGCACTGGCTAGACCATGGTCCTTGGTGCGCGAGGAGCTGGGTTCAAATTACGCGCACTAAATGGGGGTCGAATGAATAGGGATTGGGCAATGACCTTTAAGTATCGAGGTTACCAGCGCCCTCCTGTGTAATATTTTAAAGTAGTGATTCCCGGCTAACATAATCACACTTAGTCAAATATTAGCTTTTTCTTAATTTTAACCGAAGCACGACACAAAAACAATTAAAATCAATTATAAAATTAAATTCAAAGAATATCATAAAAATTATTATTACATCATTGTCAAGAGTTCATAACATTCATCATTAACATTGGTGCACAAAAGGTGCACAAAACCTGGTTTTCGAAGTGTAAATCCTCTTGCTCTTTTCGTATCGGAGTATTTGAGACTTTGCGAACAAAACTGACGAACTCGCAGCAAGCTGACATGTCGTCAAGATGGCGGACCGATGAATGGAACCTTCCACCGTTGAGACCAAGTTCAAGAAAAGATATAATTCTAGGAGATGGTCATCATCCCATGTCTCATGAATGGATGGAAGCCAAAATCCATAGAAAACGAACAAGGTTACGTTCGTTGAAGGTAAGGAGACGACACTAGTAGTAGGGTACCATTGTAGATGGTAGAGTATAGACAGTGTGGTTGAGGAGAAGACCAATAAGAGTTTCTGTTTGCCTTAATTTGCCCGACGTGTTCCCATCAGCGTACGTTACAATATGAATTTGTCGATAATTTTCGTTATTTTTCGTTATTTTCGTTAATTTGCGTTACTAAGGTGTTATGAATTCGTATCAAAGATCTACTGAGGATCCTAAAATATTATAGAGGTATAAATATTATACTTGAAATTTAATCAATCGATTCACATAAAATATGCCCTATAGCTGACCATCGAGTACGGACAAGAACGTATGGAATTTTATGGAATAATTCCGTAGGATTTTGGTGTACTCTTCTGTCTTGAGAATTATACAAAATTTGGGATAAACGCCGTATAATGGTGTACATGGAAGATCAGTGACATTGTCAAAAGGCTCCGGGCCTGACTCGAATACATCTTTGGCAGAAAAGGATGATTGTGACATGACAATCCCTTACTATAAGGCACTTCACACGAATGCCCGTTATTCTTAAACCTAATACAGTTGTTCAACAGGATAATCACCATCGTCTGTTTATTAAATAACCATTATAAACGCAAGAACGCAAAAACATAAAGTGCAAGAAGATGTAATCGCAAAATCTGGGGTCGGCAAAACGCAGAAATATGAGGATAAAAAACATTGATGATCGAAAACATCAAGTTGCAGAAATATGACGCAAAAGTCGGGATTGGAGGCTTGGGAAAATGCAAGAATATGAGGACGCCATACTCAAGTTCGCAGGTATCCGAAAGCCCCAAAAAAGTGGAAATGAAAAAATCATATTCGTAGATATACGAAATTGCAAAAATATAAGAACCAAAAAATAAAGCCGCAGGTACACGAAATCGCAAAATTTAAGGACACAACAATCTAGGTACCAGTGCGCGAAATCTCAAGAATGTGAGACCACGAAACTTTTTTATTTCCGGTTCATGAAGAAATTCATCGCGTAGGGCGCCAGCGATAAAAACACCGTTGAGTGCCGTATTTTTTACGCGTCTCGCGAGGTTGGCGTCCACATATGACGGCGCAAAAGCGGTCGACCCAGAGACGGATCACAGTTGGCCTAGCTATAGCCGCCGTAGGTACTCATGTGGAGGGACGGGATTGTCCAATGTCGGGTGGTAAACGACTACCGTTTGATCGTATCGGTTGTGGCCAAATAAGCGGAGAAGAAAGGGTAAGAAAATGGATAAATGATCTAGCATGCTCAATGAGACAGAAGTCAAACTTGCAACAAAATGAGTGTTGCACTTAGCGCAGTTCGACAAGAATCGGCAGGGCCAAAGGTATAATGTAAATGAGTTTGTATATCAAACAAGAGGTATTTCCATCAGATTTATAACGCTTCGGCAGAAAACGGCACGCACGGCTCTGACGTTTTTCGCAGACGACCCTGAAGTATGCGGTCATGGTTGGGGTTGGCCGCCGTCCATAGCGTGAATGCGATTTGGACCTTACAGCGGTCTAGTGCATAATGCGTCCCGATATGCGAAAGTTTCTTTTTCGGTGTTGTTTCGGTGGTCGTCCGCAACGGAACACAGTGGGAAAATAAGTATTTGAAAAAAGCTTTGTTGAATTAAAATGATAATGCTGATGCATTTTGATGCTTTGTTGGATAATAATCAATTGGCGCGCGAATTCACAACCGATCGAGTTGATTCTTTTTGTATTTTAAAAATAAGTGTACTTAATACACCGTATGTACGCTTAGAACTTATTTTGAAACTTTAAAAACTGGGTGCGTCTACTAGTAGCAAACGAAATGTGATTAAGTATATTAAGGGCAGACAAAATTTTACACGAGGTTCGAGAAAAATTGAAACACTGTGCATATGTTCATGCTTTACTGACCCATACAGTTCAACATATAGCGGAATATAAATAATGTGAAAAAGTATGGTTAACTATAAATAGTTAACGATGAACATTTTAACATATTTATAGTACTCCAATTTTTCACATCTTATGCAGTTTTGGCTTTTTGGGATTGGAGATGACGAATCTAATGTCAGTTAAAAAAAACTTGGATAAAGCTTATGAATATGATGAAATGGGGGTATTTGGGGTCCCTAATCACGAATTCGATGTCGGTTTTAAAACATTCGAAATATTGAATCGAATATGGCGGACGGCAATATAATAAATTGAGTTAAGCTCATCAAAATTACTAGTCCGGGCTTTTCGGTCTCTCTGATTACGAATTCGATGTCGGTTTTTAAGAGTCTCTAATGTCTGAACCAAAATGGAGGAGAAAAATGTAAAAAATTGAGATAAGCTCTGGAAAAGGACTACATGGGTTTTTTCGGGATCGCTGATTACGGATCAGTGTCGGTTTTAAAAAATTCAAAATGTTGAATTCTATGTGGCAGACGGAAATGTAACAAATTGAGTTATGACCTTGAATACGACTACTCGGGGGTATTTGGAGTCGCTGATTACGAATCGGACGATGGTTTTAAAAATTTCAAAATGTTGAATCTAATATAGCAGACTGAAATGTAATAAATGGACTGATCCTCATCAAAGTCACTAGTCGGGGTTTTTCGTTTTCGCTGATTACGAATTCGACGCCCGTTTTTAAGAGTTTCTAATGTCTGAACCAAAAAGGAAGGACAAAAATGTAAAAAATTCAGATAAACGCCCGGAGAGGACTACTCAGGTTTTTTTGGGATCGCTGATTATGAATCCGGTGTCGGTTACAAAAATTCAAAATGTTGAATCCAATATAGCGGATGGAAATGTAACAAATGACTGAACCTCATGAAAATGACTAGTCGGGGTTTTTCGGGATCGCTCATTACGAATCCGACGACGGTTTTAAAAAATTCAAAATGCTGAATCCAATATAGCGGACTGAAATGTAACAAATTGACTGTACCTCATCAAAATGACTAGTCGGGGTTTTTCGGGATCGCCGATTACGAATCCCATGTCGATTTTAAAAAATTAAAAATGTTGAATCCAATATAGCGGACGGAAATGTAAAAAATGACTGAACCTCGTGAAAATGACTAGTCGGGGTTTTTCGGGATCGCTCATTACGAATCCGACGACGGTTTTAAAAAATTCAAAATGCTGAATCCAATATAGCGGACTGAAATGTAACAAATTGACTGTACCTCATCAAAATGACTAGTCGGGGTTTTTCGGGATCGCCGATTACGAATCCCATGTCGATTTTAAAAAATTAAAAATGTTGAATCCAATATAGCGGACGGAAATGTAAAAAATGACTGAACTTCGTGAAAATGACTAGTCGGGGTTTTTCGGGATCGCTCATAACGAATCCGACGATGGTTTAAAAAAATTCAAAACGTTGAATCCAATATAGCGGACTGAAATGTAACAAATTGACTGAACCTCATCAAAATGACTAGTCGGGGTTTTTCGGGATCGCCGATTACGAATCCGATGTCGATTTTAAAAAATTCAAAATGTTGAATCCAATATGGCGGACGGAAATGGAAAAAATAGAGCTAAGCCATGAATACGTCTACTCGGGAAGATTTGGAGTCGCTGATTACGAATTCGAAGTCGGTTTTGAAGAATCCATAATCGCTGATTATGCATCCGGTGTTGGTTTTAAAAAAATCAAAATGTTGAAAGCAATATACCGGACGGAATTGTAACAAAGGGACTTCATCTCATCAAAATGACTAATCGGGGTTATTCGGGATCGCCGATTCCAAATCCAAAATTGAAAAAAATTGAGAAAAGCTTATGAATATAACTTCTTGTGCGTATTTACCGTCCTTAATTACATATCCGATGTCGGTTTTAATAAATTCGGTTTAAGTACTTTTTCAGATACTTTTAGGAGCGCGGTTTTACAACCAAAAAAGCGTTTAAAGCCCGATTGAAACGCTGGGAAAAGTTTGAAATTATTAAAATATACCAATAATTGCTAATAGCAAACTTCCTGAAATATTTTGGAGAGAATCTGGATCCGACTATTCGGACGAAGGTCTTTGGGAACCATAGGCTTTGTAATTTTGGGAATTAGATGAACAAATGCAGATTTCCACACTTCGGGAAAATTTGAGGTTGCAATAATCGTATTAATGATATTGAGAATCTCTGATAAACAAAACTTATCAAATCTTAAAAACGTCTTGCTGCCGTCTAAACCCGCAGCTATGCTATTGGTTTTACTAATTATGTTTATTAGGTTATTCATAGATGTAATAGGGTAAATGAAAACGAGGTATTCAAGGAGACTCTGTACGAACGGGAAGTTAAATAATGGGTAAGTAGATTTGCTTTAAGAAGAGTTTAAGGAAGGCTCGTAAAATTTTTATTTATACAATCTGAATCCATTAGGGAGGGGGGAATCTGAGGTAAGATCGGGTTTGAAATACCAAGATGTTTAATGGTTGACCAGAATTTTTGTTTGTGCTAGTTTGTTAATCATTTGCAAGTATGCAGTGCGCGTTCACGCATAATCGCAGAAGTGGTATAATTTCGAAGGCTGTTATAGTAAGCAATATCAGAAGGTTGTTTAGACTTACGCTTTTCTGTTTGGGCCGCATTTCTTTTCTTTATCATAATCCTAATTGTGCCAGTTGTCCATGGAGCATGAGGTCTTGAGACATGCATTGATTTCCAAGGAGCAAACGTATCAAACAGATTCGTAATTGATTGGTTTAAATAAAAGACTTCTTAATCAACGTTAGCTATGTCGGGTATCGTACCCCATGGAAAACTGCTTGCAGTTTGATTAAAATTATTTTCGTTAAAATTTTTAAAATCGCGAACCGTTACAAATGTTACAATATGAGGCATTCTGGAACAGATAATGTGCACCCAATTAAATTGTGATCTGACACTCGAAATGAATTGGTAAAAAAGACATTTAAAATATTAATAGATGGAGAAGCAACTATGACATCTGTCAAAGAAGAAGATGTAGAAGAAATTCTTGTTGGTTTATTTATTAATGGATTGAGACCACAATGGTTCATCATTTCAGTAAACTTAATTGCATAAAGTTTGTTAGACGTAAGAGGGTTAATATTTAAATCGCCGAGCATAATAATTTTGTCAGATGTGCTACGTAATGAATTTATAGATACTTGGAGATCATCAAGAAATTTAAGGGAAATATAAGAGGGTCTATATAAAACCACAATTACAATTTTGTTATTATGAAATTGGAAAGTACACCAAAGCTGTTCAAGGTCGTATGCATCGGATAAAAGGTGAAAATTGTGTACAAAAAAAGAACTTTTATAGAAAATAGCTACCCCAACACCACGCGCACGCAATCTATCAAAACGTAGAATAGAATATCCATCGACCGCGATATCTTGATCCAAAATATTGGTATTTAGCCAGGTTTTAGAAATAGAGAAGATGTCATAATCTTTGATAAATAATCTGAGGTAAGTGTAGTAGTAGCGAGCGTACATTCGGGTGAACAATTTGTAGACTGTGTTCTTTTGACAACGAAAAATCCGTGGAAGAAATTAATGTAGCATTAGATGAACTTGAGTGTAGAAAAGCCTCCGATGAGAGTGAAAGATCAGATGAGGTAGAAGGCGCTGGTGAAGCATACGGTATTCGGAGATTTAAATTATGGTGTGTATTATTATTACATTGGCGTCAGCGTGAAGAATTACAGTCTTCTAAATCCTTTACTGAATGTATCAATTGATTCACTTCTCCGTCCGTCGAACAGAGCTGGATAACCGTACCTCTGCGTCGAACTTTTAAACCATTATGCTTGGAAAATAAGGTGTCTTCCCTGGTTAATTTATAAAGATCTATTGGGATAAATGATTTTGATTCTCTCCTTTTAGAAGTTCATTTTTGGCTACAATATCAGATAATTTTGAATTTAAATTGTCAAATTGTTCGACTTTATGTTCAACTGTGCACAGTCTTTTATTTTGCTCTTCGACGGAACTTCCAAACGTAGATTTTTAAATTCGGTTGAAAGTTGAGCAGCAGTTTGTTCACTACGATGGGATAACTCTGTAGATGACTGAATATCGTTTAATTTTGAGTTCAAAACATCCAGAAGACTTAATTTCGCCGTAATCTCTGAGAATTTAATTTAAAAAAAATCCTTAAGCGCACGACTATGGGTATCAGCATCCTCTAAGTCATTCCCGTCTTCAGCTCATTACGTGAAATTTTATCTTTACGAGGCCGACCACGACCTTTTCTTTTTTGAGAACTCGTAGCAGAATCACTTGGGTCCATGTCCATGAAATTATTTAAGCAGCAACAAAACTAGATATCTGAGTAACGCTTATCAATGCCAATACTGTCAACATGTGCTGCATTCTGACAGATGACATAATTTTCATTATTCAAGTGAGCCAGCAATCTACAATAAATACAACACAGCTCCATTTGTGATTCCGATTGCACGTTTGAATTTTGTAATGACGGTTATTCAAAAGTCATAATTCAAACGTTAAGTCAATTACAAAGTATTTTATAAAGGTTAAATGAATAAAAATTTCACTTGTAAGTTGCTTTAGAGAAACATACCACACTAACAGTACACGTAAAAATAAGCGATCTCGTGTAAAACGTTCCAAAAATATAGTATATCGCACAATTTCACCGAGTACAGAGAATTAAAATTTCACATACAATACACATTTTTCCAATACACAAAATCGATTTACACAAAAAAAGAAGGTTAAAACTTGATACAGTCAAATTTAAAGTAAAAACCAGTATACGTATAAACTTTGAATAATGTTGCGAGCTGTGACTATAAATGAAGGTGTTATCAACACGACGGTAAATAATCACTGAATTATTGAGATAAGCTCTTGAAAAAGACTACTCGGGGTTTTTCGGGATCGCTGATTACGAATCCGATTTTAAAAAACTCAAAATGTTGAATCCAATATGGCTTACGGAATTGTAGAAAATTGACTGAACCTCTTTAAAATGAATATTCGGGGTTTTTCGGCATCGCCGATTACGAACTCGATGTCGGTATTGCTGAATCCATAATAGCTGATCCAAAATGGAGGACAAAAATGTTAAAAATTGAGAAACGCTAATGAATATAATTATTCGGGGGTATTTGAGGTCCCTGATTACGAATCCGATGTCGGTTTTTATAAAATTCAAAATGTTTAATCCAATATGGTGGACGGACATGTAACAAATTGACTTAAGCTCATCAAAATAATTAGTCAATATTTTTTCGGATCGTAGGTTACGAATTCGATGTCGGTATTGCAAAATCCATAATAGCTGATTCATAATGAAGGACAACAATTTTAAAAATTGAGAAAAGCTTATGAATATGACTATTTGGCTGTATTTGGGGTCTCTGATTACGAATTCGATTTCGGTTGTAAAATATTCAAAAAGTTGAATCCAATGTGGCTTACGGAATTGTAGCAAATTGACTGAACCTCTTTAATTCTACCGGAAATGCGACGAAAGATGCGAGCTCGTGATTCAATTTATAGACAGGCTAAATACTCCTTAGATTTAATGTCGCGATATAAATTTGCGTAAAGAAATTACAATGACACGGAAAAGAGCGAAAGATAGATATGTGGCAGAGGAACTAGAAAAGCAGAAAAATCGAGCAGAAATTTGGTCGGCTCTGAGAAAAATGGGGTTAGTACGTGATACCTCATGCGTAGCAATTCAGCATTTGTCAACTTCTGAATTAAACTATTATTATAGTGCAGTTTCATCGATTCACCCACCATGTACTACTGGGTAATTGGATGGTATCCTTCGAAAATCGTTACATCCTGCTCAACCCACCTTCAGTTTTTCCGCAATTCAATATGGTGATACACTTGTAGCTTGAAAATCAGCTCTGCCAAAGTCTCATAGTCCGGATGGAATTCAATTGTCCCAGCTGATAGACAGTTTTGAAATAATAAGTGGCCCCCTTACAGACATTTTCAATATGTCACTATTCACTGGCTCATTTCCAGAGATTTGAAAAAAGTCTTCATTGTTCCACTAAACAAAAAGGCCAATCCGATTAATACGTCAGATACTCGTCCAGTTGCAAATCCGGCACACCTTTCAAAAGTTCTAGATACCTTAGTAACTGACCAAATAGTTAATTTTTTAGAATCTCATTCATTATTTCACCCGCGCCAATGTGGATACCGACGGTTTCATAGTACTCAAACCGCTCACTCAAAGTCACGGATGATGCACGGTATGCAATCCATAAAAGATTAATCATTATCCTGATTCTTTTCGATTTCACTAAAGCATTTAACTCCCTGCTACATGCTACCATACTCCAATGTCTTCGCGATATTGGTTTCCAAGATCTGGCAATTCGTTGGATTCATTCATTCCTTACGGGGCGCTCGCAATTCATTATTGATAGTACAGGTCAACCATGTGAATCGTTCAGCACATCATCGGGAGTTCCGCAAGGTTCGAGTTTAGGACCTATACTCTTTATGCCTGAATCCGTCTCAACCTCAAGGTGATATAACTTGAAATATTCCTTCTGGAATTAAAAGTGCGTTATGTGTACAAGTTTTTCTAGCAAAAAAGAAAATCATCGAATAAGCCGTTTTTAAGAACTGCTCATTACAAATTTTATTTTATTAACTCAATATTTAAAAATAAATATACAAGGGTTTTTGAGGTCACTCAATTACGAATTTAAACTCAGAATTTCGAAATTCAAAATGGCGGATCCAATATGGCGGACAAAAATCTAAAATATTAATAAAAATGAACAAAACTTTGTATTCGCATGTTTTTAAGGTCGCTGATTACGAATCTGAACTCAAAATTTCGAATTTCAAAATGGCGGATCCAATATGGCGGTCCAAAATCTAAAATATTACTAAAAATAAACGAAACTTTGTATTCGTACTTTTTTAAGGTCGCTGGTTACGAATCTAAACTCAGAATTTCGAAATTCAAAATGGCGGATCCAATATGGCGGACAAAAATCTAAAATATTACTAAAAATAAACGAAACTTTGTATTCGTACTTTTTTAAGGTCGCTGGTTACGAATCTAAACTCAGAATTTCTAAATTCAAAATGGCGGATCCAGTATGGCGGTCAAAAATCTAAAATATTACTAAAAATAAACGAAACTTTATATTCATATGTTTTCAAGGTCGCTGATTACGAATCTAAACTTAGAATTTCGATATTCAAAATGGCGGATCCAATATGGCGGACAAAAATCTAAAATATTACTAAAAATAAACGAAACTTTGTATTCGGTTGTTTTTAAGGTCGCTGTTTACGAATCTAAACTCAGAATTTCGAAATTCACAATGGCAGATCCAATGTGGCGGACAAAACAGACAATTTAACTAAATATAGAAAGGCTTTTTATTCAAGAAAATGCTTGTTTTAAATATCAAATTATCAGAATACATGAACGTACAGCAAAATTAATTATCGAACAAGAAACAATGGCCAAATATATGTTATACAAGTTTTTTAATTTTTTTCGGACACCCGTGGGGTATGGTAAGGAAATAATACACAAATATTTCAATTAGTACTGTAATGAACTTATGTATTAAATTAGATATAGATTAAATACAAATTATATACAAATTAATGGCGAATAAACTATACTGCTGAGGTCAACCGCACAACTAGTTAAATATGCTTGCTGTTGTAGGTACACGTAGCTTGTAAAAGTTTATTGGAATAATCAGAATGAGATTTTGACACTTTATATTTATCCCAAATTGATTTAAAATCGAAGTGTACAGATTCAATAGCTTGCTCGCTATAGTATCCAAGACCAGTTTTCTTCAATTCACAAAACTGTTCGACATGATAAAATACTATATGGATTTTTGGCGTAACGGAGATATTTAAATCCAAATAGCTCCTTTTGAAAGTTGATATGCAACTTTTATAATTTGATTTTAGTTCATTTCCAAAGCATGCAGTAACTACCTTTTTAAAATCATCGAAAACTCGTACAAATTTTATTACTCCAATATTTTTATTGGCTCGCAAAGTATCTACATTATCCAGCAGTTTTTTGCATGAATTTCCTTTAAAGGCAGGACCACCGTGAGTAATTTCCCGATGGGCATTGCAAGATTTTGCCCATGTTAAAGATTCTTCTTCGTAATCTCTTAACATGTGTGTAAACAAAGAGTTTACCACGCCAAGCATCAAATGCAATTCTGGTGGCGGAATAAGTTCTAGAAAAGTTGTGTCGCTTTCAGCATTAAATAATGGACGATTTACTTAATTTTTAAAATATTTTGCGTTCTCTTTTATAGCTCCGGCTTGAATCCAGTTTTTGTAATTTTCTGTCGTATTTCCTATAGTTCTGTAATTGCCACAAGTATCGAGTTTGTCTTTTTCTGCATCACAATAAGTGCAAGGACAGAAACTGCTGTGTGACATGAGCCCAAGCAAAATATTTGCTAACTTAAGATCTGTTGCAATTGTGCCGTTGAAAGAACCAATGTTTAAAGCCGACCACAACTGTGAAATGTTTTCGTAATTCTCTTGCGCATTCGGAGCTATAGCTAAAATAAACAATTTTTTAACTCCGGAATCTTTAAATCTTTTAGCAGCAATACCTTCAATAAATTTAGAACGTTTAGATTCATGGTCATTTGCAAAATTGTTACTATCATCGGCCAGAATTGATAAGCAAATCTTCAAAAAGCCACCACCGCCATCAATACCTAATTTAAAATTGGCTTCATTTACATTCCTTCGTTCCATAATGTAATTGATCAGAGCAGGAACATCAGTACAATATACAACCATTTCCGAAGCATCAGTTATTTTTTTGCTCTTAATATTTACAAATTTAAAATTTTTGCAGCTAAAGAAATTGTCGACAAAATGCGATCTTTTAGCAATTTTTGATTTTAGTCCAGGTTCAATAATTTTTCTACTTTGTGTAGCGTAACGTACGGATGAAGCAATCGAAATAATTGATCTATTACTTAAGTTGAAATTAGTTTGGATTTTAGAAAAATCATCGACAGAGAGCAATGGTTTGCTTTTAAAAGAATTTTCCCTAGCCTTGCTATCTTTACCTATTATATTAACATGAAGTGGTTGACCACCGCGCACTTGTTGTAATTTTAAATTAGAAGATCCAGTTTCAGAAATTTTGTTTTTTACGACTTTAGATATTATTTGGCTTTGTTCCTTGGCTGAAGTATTTATTATATAATTAGACAGATTTTCTACTCGAGTTGCTTCATTGCACTTGTGAAATTTTCCTTTTCCGATAATAGAAAAACAAGCACTACATCGTTTTTCAATAACAGCGTTAACATCAATTGATTTGGATTTATTATCGTGCAAATCTAAAATACATATTATAATATTTAATATAAAACACGAAGTGAAAAAAGTTTTAAATTTTGAAATTGTCTTATAAAAAAAATGTATTTTTTTTATTGTTATTATTATTATTACCTGAACTTATGCTATATATACTATTATTCTCAGACGTTCCAGGTCTACTCCTAGCTACTTCACATAATTTGCAATCACACTTTAGGTTATTATCAGATCTTCTTTGTAGAAAAATGGTTAAATCTGGAAATTTCTTCTCTACTTTATCTCCTTTTTTCAAACTATATACGTAACTCTTGCATGAATTACACAACGCAGCAGGTACATTATCATCGTCGATATAATTTTCAAATTGATTTTGTACTTCGGTTTTTAATGCTCCCTTCAGGGGAATCATGATCTTCATTTTTCGTAAACATAATAAACAAACTTTTAGCCGATTTTCTTTATGCGTTAAGGCGTGATCTTTCGACATGTTATAATACGATTACTTTCACAATGGCATTAAAGATCTCTTTTGATTAAAGAAAAGTCAGGTTAGATACTGCTGTTGCAATTGACATGTTACTATGTTATAAGAAAACAAATGCTGCACTCGGACGTAATAAAAAGAATTGATGGTAATAACGACGCGCGCGAGTTTAGTAATATTTTACATATCGATCACGTGTATTGGATCCGTCATTTTGAAATTTACAATTCTAAGTTTAGATTCGTAATCAGCGACCTTGAAAACATATGAATATAAAGTTTCGTTTATTTTTAGTAATATTTTAGATTTTTGACCGCCATACTGGATCCGCCATTTTGAATTTAGAAATTCTGAGTTTAGATTCGTAACCAGCGACCTTAAAAAAGTACGAATACAAAGTTTCGTTTATTTTTAGTAATATTTTAGATTTTGGACCGCCATATTGGATCCGCCATTTTGAAATTCGAAATTTTGAGTTCAGATTCGTAATCAGCGACCTTAAAAACATGCGAATACAAAGTTTTGTTCATTTTTATTAATATTTTAGATTTTTGTCCGCCATATTGGATCCGCCATTTTGAATTTCGAAATTCTGAGTTTAAATTCGTAATTGAGTGACCTCAAAAACCCTTGTATATTTATTTTTAAATATTGAGTTAATAAAATAAAATTTGTAATGAGCAGTTCTTAAAAACGGCTTATTCGATGATTTTCTTTTTTGCTAGAAAAACTTGTACACATAACGCACTTTTAATTCCAGAAGGAATATTTCAAGTTATATCACCTTGAGGTTGAGACGGATTCAGGCACACCGTGCATAGTTGTCATAAATACGCTATTCACTCGACTGAATTTTTGTAAGGATACAACTGTAATTTTTGCAGATGATGTGTAATTTTATTTGCACACTTCCATAAATGATATAGAACAAACCATTGCAAACATAAACTCTGAAATTACTACTCTGTGTGATTGGTCTCGAGAATTCGGCTTGAAGTTAAATATCAGTAAAACGCAGGCGATCATGATTGGTTCAACTTACCAGCTAACAATAGCTAAATCGAAGAAATTTGCCAAATTTGTTACTAGACGGAATTGTCATAACATTTTCAGATATTTTAAAGAATCTTGGCGTCTACATCACATCGAACTTATCCTGGAACCGACAAATCTCTGTAATATCTTTCAGAGTACACTACATCTGGTATAGACTTCGGTATCGTGGCAACTTTCTATGTACTAAAGTCAAATTAATGTTGGTTAATGCTTTAATCATACCTCATTTTGATTATGCGTGTTTGGTATATTCCGATCTTTCTGGTTATTTAAATATTAAGCTTCAGCGTATATTAAACAGCGCCTTGCGCTTCGTTTACAACTTACGACGAGGTCAAAATCTCCTGACATACTACGCATCAGCACGATGGCTCTCCTGTTCTGTCCGTCGTAAATATTTCCTGGGTACTATTATGTACCAAGTTTTGTCTACCTTACATCCATTATATCTATGCTCCAGATTTGTAAATGCTACAGGTTTGCGAAGGTCAGCCCAAACATCTGCTCCTTCTTTTATCATACCTTTTTGCCGCACGACTCGATATCAAAATCCAGTACTGGGATACTTTACATGATGCGTTGAAATCAACCAGTAGTGCAAACATGTTTCGTGCTGGACGTATGAATAAATTAATACGGGAGTAGTAAATATTGTAAATATAGTTATCGCGACAAATGTAACGTGTATACCGGCTTTGTTTGCGTTTAGTTTTTAGTTTTTAGTTTTTATTATTTTATATTTCCGCCGTGCGCATATATTTATATTTGTTATTATTTCTATCTTGGTACAAATGCGTTATATAGGGTGGACCTCGGCTGGCGGGTCATAGGCATCCCATGTTAAAGAAGTAACTAGATCATCAATCGATTAATCCCGTGGTAATTAGGGTTTGCTACAGAATTTTAATTTCTCACAATGCATAACAAAACAGAATTAAGAATTGTAGCAAAGCCGACAAGTTCTAAATACCGCATAATTAGTCGGCAGATCTAGTTACTTCTTTAACATGGAATGCCTATGACCCGCAAGCCGAGGTCCACCCTGTATATTGTTTTGTTATTATTTTGTTATTAAATTGTAATTTTATTATTTATGTACACATATATCTAGGGATAATATGTCCAAGATATTGATAAATTATATATATACATACGTACAAAATAAATAGTCGGGCTTTTTCGGGATTGCCGATTATAAATTCGCTGTCGGTTTTTAAAACTCCCTAATGGCTAAACGAAAATGGTGGACAAAAATGTAAAAAATTGAGATGAGCTTATGAATATGATTATTTGAGGATATTTTGGTTCCCTGATTACGAATCCGATGTCGGTTTTATAAAATTCAAAATGTTCAATCTAATATGGCGGACGGAAATATAACAAATTGACTTAAGCCCATCAAAATAATTAGTCGGGGTTTTTCGGGATCGCCGATTACGAATTCGATGTCAGTATTGCAGAATCCATAATAGCTGATCCAAAATGGAGGACAAAAATTTTTTAAATTGGGAAAAGCTTATGAATATGACTTTTCGTGGGTATTTACCGTCCCTGATCGAAAATCCGATGTCGGTTTTAATAAATTCAAAATGGCTAATCATATACGGCAGATAGAAATGGAAAAAATTGAGTTCAGCTTATGAATACGATTACTCGGTGTGTTTCGGTATCGCTGATTACGAATCCGATGACGGTTTTAAAAAATTAAAATGTTGTACGCCATATGGCGGACGGAAATGTAACAAATTGACTTAAGCTCATCAAAATGACTAGTCGAGGTTTTCCGGAACTGCTGATTACGAAGTCGATGGCGGTATTGCAGAATCCATAATAACTGATCCAAAATGAAGGAAAAAAATTTTTAATATTGAGAAAAGCTTATGAATATGACTACTCGGGGTTTTTCGGAATCGCTGATTACGAATCCGACGACGGTTTTAAAAAATTAAAATGTTGAATCCAATACGGCGGACGGAAATGTAACAAATTCAGTTAAGCTCATCAAAATGATTAGTAGGGGTTTTTCGGAATCGCTGATTACGAATTCGATGTCAGTTTTGCAGAATCCACAATTGGTGATCCAAAATGGAGGACAAAAATGTTAAAAATTGCGCTAAGGTCAAAAAAATAACTACTCGGGGTTTTAGGGATTGCTTATTACGAATCCGATGTCGTTTTCGAACAATACATAATGGCTGATTCTAAATGGCAGACAAAAATGTAAAAAAATTGAGTAAAAGTTATGAATATGATTACTCCGGGTTATTTGGGTTGCCTGTACACGTATATGATGATTTCCGTCAAGTTTGATTCGATTTGGTACAATAATTATTATTGTACTACATCATAGTACACTAATATTTTTATTACCATAGTTCCAAGTAACAAGAATATTTTCATATTCTTGACAGCAAGCATGGAACTTTTTACTGGTCGAAGTATTGGTAATACTAATTACCAGAGAATATATTTTCACGTCGCTCATACGTTTTTATGAAACTAGCAAAGATAACATTTTAGCCTTCAGCTTCAACTTAATTATTACTAACGTATTTATGCAAGTCTGGTAAGGAGTGCATAAAATATTACTGTTACAAATATATTCATATTTATATCTTCCACCTTTCAAGTTTAGCATTTTGAATAATTTTTACCAAAGTTGGGAAGGTTATTGGAACATGGTCAGAAGTGAATAAATGTTTCTTGTACAAAACAGTTCCATATTTACATCTAAGGACATTTCATATATTGCATTTTGTTTACTACTACCAGAGTTCTCAAATCTATTTATTCGGGTCGAGTATTTAGCGAATAATCATTTTTATAGATGATTATTTGCATCTAAAGTCATTTCATATATCGTATTTTGTTTAATTGGTACCGGAGCTGTCACGCCTATTTATACAAGTCTGGTAATCAGCGAATAAACTATATATAGATGATAATTTGCATCTGAAACATTTCATACATGATATTTGGTTTAATTTATATCGGAGCTGTCAAGTCTATTTATACGAGTCTGGTAATCAGCAATAAATTTTTTATAAATGTTTTCTATTATTTACATGTAAACACTCATTAAACAAAATACGATATATGAAATGTCTTTAGATACAAATAATCACCTATACAAAGTTTATTCGTTGATTATACAGGACCACAAATTTAATAAGGTAAAATACGCGGACTCCACAGGTGGGTCTATATGTATTTTTCATCGCTGAATCCGAATCCGAGTTACGTTTGTTTCCATCACGTCCGGGTCAAGGGCATTTTAAGGTCAAATTGAGGAAAGTCCACCAAAAAATCAGAAAAGATTCAGGTATATGTTTTTACGACTACTGTTACGATTTCGAATCTGAATTTCTTCGACCCGAAAAGTGTTCATCTTGAGTTCATTTCAAGGTCACATTTAGGTCACTTCAAGTCAAAATCAGAATAACTGCCAGAAAATTTTAGACACAAAGTATATATACAGGGTGTCCCAAAAGTTTGGAAACGGTCTTGTAACTTTTGAAAGAAACAACATTTTTTAAATTGCTGAAACTCGTCAAACGATTTTTCCAAAAAGCAATCTTTTTTGAGGGGTTCCAACCCGCCCGTGGGACACGAGGGAGGATGAATATCTTAAATGGTCACATGGGTCGCGTGGGGGTTCAATTGAAAGGTCTCTTCGAGATGAATACAAAACACTGGTCATAGATGGCGCTGCGATCACTTAGCGTGGAATTATTCGACTTTTAACATTTTTAATCCAGTTACTTCTGAACAAATGAACATTTCGAAAATCACTGAAGTACGTGAAACTATTTTTCAAAAAAGCTATCATCTCTGAGGGGTTCCAACACCCCCCCCCCCTCACCCAAAGAGGGATGAATATCTTAAATGGTAATGTGGGTTGATTGGAGGCTCATTTGAAAGGTCTCTTCGAGACGAATACAAAACACTGGTCACAGATGGGGGTGCTAGTCACGCATATGACTAGCGTCGAAACGAGGAACTGCAACGCTAATATTTTCTTGTTGGGATACTTCAAAGACAGGGTTACACGACGAAACCCGCCAACTTGCAAGATCTACGAGGACGAATAATCCAGGAAGTACATCTTATTTCAAGAGATATGAGGCTGAAAATATTGGGCGAATTCTATTTAAGACTGGGGCAGTATCAGGAAGTTGCAGGTGCTCAATTTGAGCACATGAAATAAATTATTTTGAAATACACTTTTTAAACGGCGATCAACACTATAGAAAATAAAACAAAAAAAAAACGAAAAAAATTAAAAAAAAAAACAAAAAAGATAAAATGTAAAAAAACAGTAGCAAAACTCTGCCTATAACGGTCCCAAGCCCGTGTAAAAGAGGAGGATGCTTAGGCATTTTTAATCGCTACAAATATTGTATGGTATGTTGGATCCGAATATTGGTTTCTGAGATTAGAAATTTTAAACGATGAATAATTCGGAGATAAATGATTATAACGTCATCTATGACCAGTATTTTGTATTCGTCTTAAAGAGACTTTCAAATGAGCCTCCAATCAACCCACATTGCCATTTAAGCTATTCATCCCCCCTTGTGCCCCACGTCGCCCCTTGGGGTGAGGGGGTTGGAACCCCTTGGAGATGATAGCTTTTTTGAAAAATAGTTTCACGTACTTCAGCGATTTTGGAAGTCTTCATTTGTTCAGAAGTAACTAGATTAAAAATGTTAAAAGTCGAATAATTTCGCGATAAGTGATCGCAGCGCCATATATGACCAGTGTTTTGTATTCGTCTCGAAGAGACCTTTCAAATTAGCCCCGACTCGACCCATGTTGCCATTTAAGATATTCATCCCCCCTCAAACCGCACGCCCCCTGGGGGGGGGGTGGAACCCCTCAGAGATGATAGTTTTTTTGAAAAATAGATTCACGTACTTCAGCGATTTTGGAAATCTTCATTTGTTCAGAAGTAACTAGATTAAAAATCTTAAAAGTCGAATTATCCCGCGATAAGTGATCGCAGCGCCATCTATGACCAGTGTTTTGTATTCGTCAGGAAGAGACCTTTCAAATGAGCCCCCATGTTGTCATTTAAAATATGCATCCCAACTTGTGCCCCACGCCTCCCCCCTTCCTTAGGGTGGGGGGGGGGAGTTGGAACCCCTCAAAAGAGATTATGTGGCCTATCTGAGGCGGACGGGTTTCGTTGTTCCCAGCTGTCAACCGGTACCGGATGTGCGGGCAATAACAACTGAGCACGTACGCGGTGCTGGGAGAGATGCTCCACATTATGACAGCACGACACTCGTGTTTAGGAAAAATTTGACAACAAAAATTGCCTCGCTTCCCGAATTCAGTGTGTGATCGACTATTTAACATCTGGCCGTTCATTTACGGCTAAAGTCAAGAAGTTCGCACAACAACTGCGGACGTACTATCACACACTGAACAAGCTGAAGTTGCTCAACATCAAGCAACGTTTAGCGGATAAAATTCGGGTTGTGGCCGATGCCAAAAAGAGGCTGCAAAGACGGGAAGAAGGAATTCGACAAAACTCAATATTTTGGACGTATCTTCCAACCTCTTCAAACATCGTATCGCAGCCTCAAGCGAGTTTCCGTCGATGACCGCAGTTGAGGAATTCTGGGGAAGCATCTACGAGAGAACATCTAGGCTTAATGCAGACACTCCAGGTATTGAAATCTTCACCGAGTTGTGCGACGAAGTCACACAACAAATTGAAGATTGCCCACCCGTCAGTGCTTTAGAGGTGAAAAATGCCATCACAGGAGCGAGGAATTTCTCGTCGCCGGGCTGGGATGGAATTAATAACTATTGGTGGAAGAAGTTCACTTCTGTCCATCAACACCTAGCCCGAATATTCACCTCTTATATAAATGGAGACCAACCCATTCCGCACTGGCTGGTGGAGGGCCGAACGACACTGATCCCAAAATCGGGAGACTTGTCCGATCCGAAAAACCATAGACCGATCACGTGTCTCAATACGTTATACAAATTGTTCACTAACATCTTGAACGAACGTATTGAGAAATCCGTGACACCGGTGTGGCAACGGATAGTAGAACAACGAGGCTGCAAAATGGGTGTATCCGGCTGCAAGGACAACTTGCTTATCGACAGGTGTGTTTGTCAGGACGCAGTCCAGTACAAGCGTAACCTGTCGATAGCCTGGCCGGATTACATGAAGCCGTATGACTCAACATCGCACGAGCTTTTAAGCTTGTTGCTCAAACGCCTCCATGTCCACCCAAACATAGTGAGAATTGTAGAAGACCTGATGCCTCTTTGGAAAACACGCTTTGTCATGACATCGGGCAAGCGTCGAACCATGTCTAGACTGGTTCAATTCCAAAGAGGTGTCTATCAGGGAGATTCTCTGAGTCCTCTGCTCTTCTGCATCTCACTATTGCCTCTATCCGTTGTTCTCCGGAAATCTCAAGGGTACATGTGTGGACCGCATGGTGAACGTGTACATAAGATCACCCATCTTTTCTATATGGATGATCTTAAATTATACGCATCAGGCGAAGATCAATTACATCGATCTCTGAACATCGCCCTCACATACTCGACAGATATCGGTATGGAATTCGGATTGGACAAGTGTGCAGTCGTTCATTTGCACAGAAGAAGGTCAGGCTCCCATAACAACGATATGGAGCTCGTCAACGGAAATGACATCCTCCACCTTAGCGCCGAAAAAGCCTACACATACCTGGGCGTACCTCAAAGGCATGTCCAGGATGTGCAGGCTGCTAAAACCACCATCATTAAGAAATACCGGCGCATTCTCCGTCAGATCTGGTCATCAGAATTGACCGGGAGAAATAAGGTGGCAGCCACGAATATGTTGGCCGTATCACCAGTGCTCTATTCTTTTGGAGCACTGAAGTGGAACGTTGACGAGATAAGGGATCTTGACCGAAGCACACGGAAGATGATTTGTATGCAACGCAGTTTGCATCCAAGATCTTCCGTGGAACGACTGTATTTGCCCCGAAATATGGGAGGTCGTGGCCTTTTAAGCCTGGAGTGTATGCATGACCGATTGGTCCTCGAAACAGCTTGCGACGTGATTAATCGAACGGACGATCCCCTGATAATGCTAGTACATCAGCATGAAATTCAGGGGAAGGGGGCGTTTTTGTACAACGCGGCCGAACGAGTGGCGCGAAACCTCGGTCTGGTTTTCAACGTGGGACGTAGTGGTGCACAGGAGGCTGAATCAGTCATGAATCTGTGCCCAGTGCGTCTCAGGGCTAACATACGATTCTTTCGAAATGTCCAACAACTTGGCTTGTCGGCAGAGATGACCTTCTCCTTCTTAAGATCAGCCGGCTTGAAATCCGAGACCGAGGGTTTTATCTTCGCATGCCAGGATGGGGTCATCAATACCTTAGCGTATCGCCAGAACATCTTACACCAGGCGGTACAGAGTACGCTTTGTAGATTGTGTAGATGTCATGCTGAGACACTAATGCATCTTTTGGCAGCATGCCCAATATATGCAGTTTCAGCATACATCGAACGTCACAATGCGGCTCTTCGAGTGCTGTATTACCATCTTCGCAGCACTTATGGTATTAATGCAACCCCAGTTTTGCCGTACGTCCCCACTGGTATTGAATCCGTTGTCGGGAATGAGTCGTGCCGAATATACTGGAATTACTCATTCCCGACGAGCAGGCAAATATCAGCCAATAAGCCTGACATCGTCCTTGTTGACTTCGATGACAAATCCATCTTCGTCATCGAGTTTTCTGCACCAGCAGAAACAAATATAGTCAGCAAAGAGGACGAAAAACGGATGAAATATCAGGAACTCCTGTTCGAGATTCGCAAGCTGTATCGAGGATCAAAATCAAGCTCGTCGTGCTGATAATTGGAGTGCTGGGAGGAATGAGACCAACTTTCCTCCAAAACATCAAAAGCATTCCGGCCTGTCGAGAACATGCAAATTCCATCGCAGGCCGAATGCAGAAAGCAGTGCTGCTGGGATCTCTCCGTCTACTGAGGTCACACGAGATCCTGTAACCACTAACCCAATGGTAGAGGGAGTGGTTGCAGTTGCAAACGAAATGGCCCGGTGCAGTCTGCAGCGGAGGAGATGGATATCGGAGCCACTTTTCTGCTGCAGACTGCACACGTGGATTCTGGAGGGCCAAGGGAGGTTAGGGTTTTAGTCGGTAAACCTTGCCGTTAACATCAAAGGTGAGGGAGTCCGACACAGGGGGGGTTACAGAACGTCTTCAACTCCCTATGGTGCCTAACGCATTCCCCCCACCGTCAAAAAAAAAAAAAAAAAAAAAAAAAAATAACTAGGGCGGACTAGTTATTAAGCAATAAAGGGGCCCAAAGGGAATGACGCGTAACACAATGCGGCTATGCAAAAAGCCGCATCTTAGCCTATCTTCCCAAATGGACTACTCTCACCTCCACGTGTACTTATTAAAGCCGGTGGGCCCTGGACTCTTAGCAACCTTGCCAGAGATTGGGTAACCAACCCCAGTGGATGGCTCCACATTATGAAAGCACGACATTCGTGTTTAGGCGGAATTTGACAACAAAAATTTTGCCTAAACAACGAGAATTAGACAGAGGTAATAGCCTACTTCTGGATGCTCTTCCAGATGACTGCGACCTGTGGCAAGTCAATTGTGCCATTTACGAGGCTGCAAGTGATCTGGTGACACCGCGAAATCTGACACAGATATCGGGGAGTCGGCAGATTACAAAACGCAGGTCTCAATTGAACGGTAAGATTCGACTGACACGGAAACTCGCTTCCCGAATTCAGTGTGTGATCGACTATTTAACATCTGGCCGTTCATTTACGGTTAAAGTCAAGAAGTTCGCACAACAACTGCGGACGTACTATCACACACTGAACAAGCTGATGTTGCTCAACATCAAGCAACGTTTAGTGGATAAAATTCGGGGTTTGGCCGATGCCAAAAAGAGGCTGCAAAGACGGGAAGAAGGAATTCGACAAAACTCAATATTTTGGACGAGTCCTTCCAACCTCTTCAAACATCGTATCGCAGCCTCAAGCGAGTTTCCGTCGATAGCCGCAGTTGAGGAATTCTGGGGGAGCATCTACGAGAGAACATCTAGGCTTAATGCAGACACTCCAGGTATTGTAATCTTCACCGAGTTGTGCGACGAAGTCACACAACAAAGTGAAGACTGCCCACCCGTCAGTGCTTTAGAGGTGAAAAATGCCATCACAGGAGCGAGGAATTTCTCCTCGCCGGGCTGGGATGGAATTAACAACTATTGGTGGAAGAAGTTTACTTCTGTCCATCAACACCTAGCCCGAATATTCACCTCTTACATAAATGGAGACCAACCCATTCCGTAATGGCTGGAGGAGGGCCGAACGACACTGATCCCAAAATCGGGAGACTTGTCCGATCCGAAAAACCATAGACCGATCACGTGTCTCAATACGTTATACAAATTGTTCACTAACATCTTGAACGAACGTATTGAGAAATCCGTGGAACCGGTGTGGCAACGGATAGTAGAACAACGAGGCTGCAAAATGGGTGTATCAGGCTGCAAGGACAACTTGCTTATCGACAGGTGTATTTGTCAGGACGCAGTCCAGTACAAGCGTAACCTGCCGATAGCCTGGCTGGATTACATGAAGGCGTATGATTCAACATCGCACGAGCTTTTAAGCTTGTTGCTCAAACGCCTCCATGTCCACCCGAACATAGTGAGAATTGTAGAAGACCTGATGCCTCTTTGGAAAACACGCGTTGTCATGACATCGGGCAAGCGTCGAACCATGTCTAGACTGGTTCAATTCCAAAGAGGTGTCTATCAGGGAGATTCTCTGAGTCCTCTGCTCTTCTGCATCTCACTATTGCCTCTATCCGTTGTTCTCCGGAAATCTCAAGGGTACATGTGTGGACCGCCTGGTGAACGTGTACATAAGATCACCCATCTTTTCTATAGGGACGATCTTAAATTATACGCATCAGGCGAGGATCAATTACATCGATCTCTGAACATCACCCTCACATACTCGAGAGATATCGGCATGGAATTCGGATTGGACAACTGTGCAGCCGGTCATTTGCCGCATTGTGACGTTCGATGTATGCTTAAACTGCATACATTGGGCATGCTGCCAAAAGATGCATTAGTGTTTCAGCATGAAATCTACACAATCTACAAAGCGTACTCTGTACCGCCTGGTGTAAGATATTCTGGCGATACGCTAAGGTATTGATCACCCCATCCTGGCACGCGAAGATAAGACCCTCGGTCTTGGATTTCAAGCCGGCTGATCTTAAGAAGGAGAAGGTCATCTCTGCCGACAAGCCAAGTTGTTGCACATTTCGAAAGAATTGTCCATGCAACGGCTTGTCGATATGCCTTCCCTCCAATCCCAGGATGTGCAGGCTGCTAAAACCACCATCATTAAGAAATACCGGCGCATTCTCCGTCAGATCTGGTCATCAGAATTGACCGGGAGAAATAAGGTGGCAGCCAGGAATATGTTGGCCGTATCACCAGTGCTCTATTCTTTTGGAGCACTGAAGTGGAACGTTGACGAGCTAAGGGATCTTGACCGAAGCACACGGAAGATGATTTGTATGCAACGCAGTTTGCAACCAAGATCTTCCGTGGAACGACTGTATTTACCCCGAAATATGGGAGGTCGTGGCCTTTTAAGCTTGGAGTGTATGCATGACCGATTGGTCCTCGAGACAGCTTGCGACGTGATTAATCGAACGGAGGATCCCCTGATGATGCTAGTTCATCAGCATGAAATTCAGGGAAACGGGGCGTTTTTATACAACGCGGCGGAACGAGTGGCGCGAAACCTCGGTCTGGTTTTCAACGTGGGACGTAGTGGTGCACAGGAGGCTGAATCAGTCATGAATCTGTGCCCAGTGCGTCTCAGGGCTAACATACGATTCTTTCGAAATGTCCAACAACTTGGCTTGTCAGCAGAGATGACCTTCTCGTTCTTAAGATCAGCCGACTTGAAATCGGAGACCCAGGGTTTTATCTTCGCATGCTAGGATGGGGTAATCAATACCTTAGCGTGTCGCCAGAACATCTTACACCAGGCGGTACAGTGTACGCTTTGTAGATTGTGTAGATGTCATGCTGAGACACTAATGCATCTTTTGGCAGCATGTCCAATATATGCAGTTTCAGCATACATCGAACTTAAAAAAAAAAAAAAATTTCGTCTTTATTAGACCAAAAGAAATAGGCTCAATGGGCGAGACACACCGTTGAGCTGTTTTACAGCCTGAAGGAAAGGTTACGGTACATAAACCAGAGATAGTACAGTGATAAAAAAAGAAAGTACATTAGTTTAGATTATAAGTAAAAATAATAATATAACGCAATAATGATTTTTAAGTAAATAGATAAACTAAAGATTGCCCAAAATAATAATAGAAAAGAGGTACAGTAGATGAAAGTACAACAAAAATAATCATATAGAGTAATGACAATTATTAAATAAATAAATAGATTAAATTAACGATGGCTCACATTAGGTTAGACTAAAACAAAAGACTCCCGTTATTATTGGTGCATGTCGACGAGAGATCGCTTACAAACATTAATAAAGGGCGTTTGATACACCCGCGATCTCACATAGAATGGGAGATCTCACATCGCATTCCTAGAATCAGGTCGATTACATCCTAACATCATGAGCCAATGGAAAAGGTAGTCCGGGGTTTTGGTAACCAGTACTCGTTAGATGGTACTAAGATATAACAATGCTAACAGATTTCTCATTGATAGCCATCCAGAATTCCGCATGGCAGGAGTAATGTGGTCAAATTTTCTGACTCCATAAGCAAAGCGAACACATGCGTTCTGAACTGTCTGGACCTTGCGCCAACCATCTCCCTTAAGACATGGCCCATATAATCAAAAACAGTACAGGATATGAGGAAGTACTAAAGCTTCACAAAGTTTCAGCTTAACTGAAGGAGAGAGTACTCGTCTTCAGTGAAAAAGTCGACGTAAGCCAGCGAACGAAATGGCACACTTTTTCGTAATATGAGCCTCCAAAGACCAGTCGCTTTCAATTAACAATCCAAGGTCTTTAGCTTCCTGAACCACCGGAATAACATTTCCATTTACAACAACCGAATATAAGCTAAAGTCAATTTTGCTACGCAATAGCGGACTACCAATAATCATTAGTTTAGATTTACTTTGGTTGAGAATTAATGCATTATCCACAGCCCAAGCTGCTATAGCATTAATTTCAATATTCAACCCATGAAAGGCTTGAGAGGTTTCTGCAATATCAAAGGGTAACAAAATTTGAATATCATCAGCATATGTCCTGAGGAGAACTTTAGAGCAAGTTTCATAAATGTCTGCAGTATAAATAATAAAAAACAAGGATCTTAATTTGGCACCTTGAAGATACCCTGAGGTTAACAATTTTTATACTATTTTAAATTTACACTATTAATTTATCATGTTGTATTGTTTGAAAAAATCAAATAAAGTGTAAAAATGGTGGATTTTTAACAGAAAATATATGTGGAGAAGAAAATGTCACTCAAATATGACGAGACTAGGTACTCAGGGGTTTTCGGGGTCGCTGATTACGAACCTGATTTCAGATTTTTAAAATTCAAAATGGCGGATCCAATATCGCTGACTGAAATCGAGGGTGAATCTGACTTGTTTTTACATTTCGGTCGACCATTTTGGCTCCGCCATTTTGAATTTTGAAAACCTGAGTCCTGATTCGTAATCAATGATCCTGAAAACCCTCGAGTACCCAATTTCGTACCCAAAGTAAATTTTTGCATTTCGGATGGCCATATTGGATTCGCCATTTTGAATTTTGAAGAACTTCGGCCAGATTCGTAATCAGCGACCCAGAGAAATCCTGAGTAACACATTTCAGCTATTTTCGGGGTAAAACAATGAATGCTTCAAAAGGTTAAACGCGTATGGCAAGGTTCTCGAGGTCGCCTTGCTGACGAGTCCATCCGATTTCCTGGGACGAAACGCGCATATTGTAAACAATAGATATTTGTTCTTTTTACCACGGCTAGAGAGAAACATAAATCCGTATTAAAAATAAACCTTAATTTCCTTATATATCCATCTGTATGAAATTAGAATTTGGTGCGGTGATGGTATAAATACCGACTATGTACATATTTTTCTACATTTCTCATGTCTTCATATAGAAAGCATATATTTCTGATTGTATAAAATAGTAGTTTTCGATACAAGTGGGAAAAAGTGTTTTCTTCCTACATGCATCGAAAGTGACATATTTTAACCTCGCTCGGTTAGAATGCTCACTTTCAATGCATTACGCAGAAAAATCATATTCAACCCTCGGAAAGCAAAATAGACAAGTCCTCCCCGTGGTGAGAAATATACTATTTCGAACGAATGTGAGAGTTGTGGTACGAGCCGAAGGAGAGTTTTGCACATGTGCCGAAATGTATTTTTTGTCACAATTTTGGGTAAAATGCGAAAGAAAAATTTTAAAAGTGTGATAAATAGAATTTTGCCCACGCTGTAACAAAACAGTAGTAAAGAACTTTACACATACACATGTGTGCCGAAATATTGTTTACGTACGGCTTTTCCATGAGTAAAGTATAATAGTGTGCGTAAAGTTTACTTTACGCACCGAAAAGTCGTACATAAAAATTATGTTTGATGCAGTGTGCGTAAAGCGCGGCTTTACGCATTTTTCACATCTTGTAGGCGCACTTTACGCACACTTGAATAAAAAATATTGTTCAACTCATGTGCGAAATAGTACGTTTGGATACAAGTGCGTATGCGTAAAGAACTTTACACATACACACGTGTGCCGAAATACTGATTTTAAAGTTTACTTTATGCACAGAAAAGACGTACATAAATGTTTTTTGTAGCAATGTCAAACAACCCTCCCATTTGTAGAAAAAACTTTTACGCCCTTGTATCGAAAACGACTATTACTTTCAGGATTATAATGACCCATGTTTAAAAGAAGTTTAGTGCACTTGTGTATGTAATAATAAGGTGATTTCTACAAAAATTTGAAAGGCCTGAAAGAATGTTGTGCTCTCCATCACCGAGCAATAAAATAAATAAATTACAGTTGCAGTGAACAGCCCACACTTATTTTACTCGACCGATTATCAAACTTGACCATAATTTCTTGGAGATTGAGGATAGGGGAAGGTGCCTCAATATTGAAATAAAGTTTAGATTATTTTGATTTAAAGCTGTACGAATCATATCGTTTGAGATATCTGAAGATTAAACCCTCACAACACAATCTTCCATATCCAACCGATGTAGACCGTCTTCGGTATCCCATGCCTCAGTTTTTTGAAAAGGTCATATCTTGAGCTGGAAGCGATGGATTTCAATTAATTTTTTTTTATATGTAGAAACATCGCAGAAATATAGACGTATATGTTACAATTCCCCAAATTTATTACAAAATAATAATTCAAAAGTGATTTACGAAGCGATTAAAAAACACTGTAAAATACTAATGTAAATTGTCTACGGAACCGTCCATATAAATTGCAAATCTCTCAAAAATGCAAATTTAGTTAGTATACATGGTTATCTCATTGCTGCTTCTAGTCTGGCTGATCTTCAGATCAGACTTTCAACCGAGATAATTGAATGATTTACGTTAATATCAAAATCGCACAAAACTTCCCTGGAACCGGAAGTGAATGAACTGCAATAAAATAAATAAATTAAAATTGCAGTAAACAGTACAAATTTCCATTACTCGGCCGAATCAAACTTGAGCATCCGTATTTTTTGTTGTTCGAAGCGGATAAATCCTCTAATTAACTTCACTGATCAATTTGTCAGAATCATAGATAATAACAAATTATGAGTCAGCACCGTAAAAATGAAATAAAAAATGTTTACATTTTCAACGGTCTTAAATTAAGCCATTGTATAATGCGTAAGTCTGTACTTTTGTAACTGATCTTCTTTTTGCTACATCTTAAACGGAGCCTACATTCAGTCTTAATCGAAAACTTTTTTTCTGTGTAGGTAGTCCGTGAATCTTTGCAGATAAATTTAAATTTTCCAAAAAGTGCTGGCGACCAGCTGCTTTATGAATTTTCGACTTTGTGAAATTCGGTTTTTCGAACATTCGGTTTTTTGAAATTCGATTGTTTGTGGCGTACTCGTTTTTGATGATTGCGTTACCATGTTAATTATTAATCTTCTCCAATATTTTCCAATCTCCTAAACAATTCGAATACGCACGAAGAAATAAATGTCAGTCTTTATAAAACTTTTTATGCAGAGATAATGGATGTAGTTCGTAAGGATGTGGAACTTGCGTGCCTTACAAATCGCACCATATAATAGAAAAGGGGCATTGAAAGATCCAAGCTATACAAAACGTTGGATATCTAATTTATTAATTTTTCTTCAAACCCGATAATTTTAGTATCTCTTATAGGTCACACTCGTCCCCTTTATATTTTATTTAATTATCAGTTTTATAGGACATTCCATGACAACTGTCCCAAGTTTTTCGACGATATTGTTTTATCAGCTTTAAATTTGTGCAGCATGTTCCCTAAATACATAGTAGTTAACTATACCGAATTCTCGGTCCTAAATTTTGATTCATTCCAATATGGGGATAATAATACTGTAACTTCAGTTGCACAAATGCGATTTAATTTTGTAAGGGGGTGATTATGAAAGTTAATAATACGAAGTTTAATATAATATTTTCAAAATTTTTAATTGTTTTTTTTCCCTGACAATTTTCAAGGTCAAATATAAATTTGCATTTTTAAGTAGCGAAATTCAGTGCGTAAAGTGAGTGTCGCGCGTGAAGTAATCTTCACGCATTCCATCCGCTTAACGCGCAAAATTTCTACTTCACGCCGGGAAAATGCGTGCATGAACAACTGTTTTTCAATGGCGTGCGCTAAGTGCTTACTTAGCGCACTATAGTTACTTACTTAGGAGACTGTCTGCAAAAAATATAGTACGATATGAGTACGTGAGTAATACTGTGCGCACTCGTATCGTAATGTACTATTTTTAACGGCCTTATGACGAGCATTACTATTACAAGGCTCGTTGAATTTGTTTGTGGACAAATAATTTATTTTTGAACGTAAACCGAAGTATGCGGTCACTTATGCGAATTTGACATAACACGGGTCGTCCAAAAAATAATTTTTTAAATAAAAATTTTTATTTAAAAAATTCGCTTTCAAAAAAAGCTTCTATTAGTTTATAACCAGTAATTGAAAGAATAGTCAGAATAGAGTCCATATGTAAGTATATTGCTGCATTACCGCAAATGAACAGTTATACAATTTACGACATTGTGTTTTTTCTTTTGAAATAACTTTGCGGTATTAATTTATTTCGTATATTTTTTCTACGTCACCAATTTATGCTTATTTTTTAAGAAAAATACCTTGAATTGTACTTGTAACATTTTGTATGTGTTCGATTATAGAAATCTAGGAGGTGGTTTGAAAAAGCAGGATCGAAAGTAGGTGGTGAAAAGATGGCAAGCGAATTCTCGAGGAGGGTGGACTGTTGTGTAATGAAATATGAGACGATTGTTTCTGAGTTTGCACGAAAACACTTATATTTATCTTACTACTATACTACTATAATATTTTCCTTTGAAACACAAAACGATCGAAAATATAACGCACTGTAATTATCAAATGATCGGTCGCGTACAATAAAATGGTTCGCGTTTGAAAATGTTC
Organism: Trichopria drosophilae; assembly: GCA_030407085.1. Classification (NCBI taxonomy): domain Eukaryota; kingdom Metazoa; phylum Arthropoda; class Insecta; order Hymenoptera; family Diapriidae; genus Trichopria; species Trichopria drosophilae. Next base: position 116,899,277 of record CM059583.1, read on the forward strand.
GCAACACCCAAAAGAACGTTGAAGAAAAGAAATGTGTGAGAACTGCTCGATTTCGCATAGAGTTCGCGACAGGCCCGTTACGAATTGCGCAATTGAAATCCTTTATCGGAAGTGCAGGAGGGGGAAGCGTGACAGAACGCGGAGAGGAGAAACTTAGAAATTCAAAGTTACTATTACGTCATACATTTCGGAACATACCGCCCCCTTGCGACACGGTACACGGAAAGAACGCTGGCGGACCTACCCGCCTTTCCGTAGTCGAGCTGCCCCCCACTCCTTTGGCTCGTCAGATGTCTTGAATTTGGGCGGCTGAGTCTCCCAAAAGGTTGGGCGGGCAGGTGATCCACTTCGTGGGAAATCTGCTGCCACAAATAAAGCGCGAGCCGCGCGCGAACGCCTTACAGTCAAATATTGCATCATAGACGTATATGAATGCCATAAAATAATTCTATCGGGTTCCGAATAATAGCTTTGTATTTTAGTTTTGGCTATTTATATAAATAAGAGTATCAATATCTTATTGTTATAAATTATTGCAATAAATTATTGTTATTAATTTATAGCAATGAAAAAGAATTAAGTACTTTTGTAGTGAGATTTGCAAAAAAGTTGCCACTTATTAAATGACGTTAAGCTATAGCTATAAAAAAACGACTGCACTGCTATAGTACTATTACGAAAAAACTACTGCAATATAATAGTGACACTACACAAATGAGTAGTATATTCGTAATACTACTAGTAGTGCAGTAGTTTTTGTTACTAGCTTATAAGCTCAAAGAAATGACTGATCAGAGGGTTTTTGATATCGCTGAATACGAATCCGGTACTAGTTTTTCAAAATTCACAATGTCGGAACTGAGATAGTGGACAAAAATTCCAAAGATTGATCTAATATCACAAAAAGAACTACTCGGGGGTTTTTGGGGTTGCAGATTTCGAATCAGATATTACTTTTTTCAAAATTCAGTAAAGCTATACAGATATGTATTACTATTTATTAAAAATTCTGTATCAATTTTTAGGAAATTTACCATGGTCTTAAAAACTAAAATTTGTACATAAACACTTATTTTATATCTCAAGATTTCCAAAAAGAAAACCAATATTCAATTTATTTACCCAATGTAGAAATATAATTTATATATCCAAATGTAAGGAAACCAAAAATACAAATCAAATGTAGTTCGAAATCTAACAAGTGTAACTTTATGTAGTAGTATTAAACGATAAGTAAAGCTATACCGAAGTTTATTTGCTAATGAATTATATACACGTTTATGTAGAATGTTGAATAAAACAAATGTTTAACCCTTTGAAGGGTACATTTTTGTTTACACGGAAATCAGCTGAAATTTGTTACTTGGGGGTTTTTGGGTCGTTGATTACGAAACTGTTATTAGATTTTCAAAATTCAAAATGGCGGATTCAATATGTCGATAAAATTTATTTTCCAAAATTTTCAACATTTTTTTTTGAAAAAACTAACGTGCGAAAAATTGTGAAAAAATATATCTTATAAAACTATGTACAAAGAATGTGTCGAAAAAATGTCAGAGTCCCAGCTGTCTACATTTCGGAGAAAACGATTTTTTTCTAAAACATACGCGTTTTTTCACCATTACTTATTTATAACAAACATGTAAATAAATAAATTTGTGCAATTTTTCACTAAATTCTAATAATTTATACTCCCAAGAGTCAAGAAAATATAGATATGCTCATACAGGGTGATCCAAAAGTCCCGGAACAGCAAAATATCTCAGCGGAAGTGCATTTTCGAGGAAAATGTTTCAGACAAAAGTTTCAGGATTTTTCCCTGGCTATTTAATGGCGATATTGAATTTGACCTTGAATATGACCTTGAAGGTTATTTCAAGGTCAAGTTAATTTTTTTAAATGGGAACCCCTATTTTTTTTCATGGATTCTGAAAGAGCGAGAAATTCTACGTCCGAGTATGATATGATCGATTTTTCCGGCAAGGTCATTTCAAGGTGAAACTTAAAACTCCCGTAACGGCGAAATATCTCAGAGGGTGTGCATTTCTTTGGAAATTGTTTCAGACAAAAGTTTAAGGATTTTTCCTGGGATATTTAATGGTAGCACAGAATTTGACCTTGAACATGACCTTGAAGGTTATTTCAAGGTCAAGTTTGTTTTTTTTAATGGAAACTGCTATTTTTTTTTCACGGATTCGGAGAGAGCACAAAATTTTACGTCCAAATATGCCGTGGCCGTTTTTTTCGGCAATGTCATTTCAAGGCCAAACTTAAAACTCCCGGAACAGCGAATTAACTCAGCAAGAGGCACCATTGAATTTAACCTTGAAAATTACCTTGAGGCTTATTCTAAGCTCAAGACTATTTTTTTTTAATTGGAACCCCGTTTTATTTTCGTAATGTTTCCAGAGTTTCCAGAGTGCAATGCATTATCATTGTTCCCGGATAAAAATATACATTTTTTTTTACATCCGATACGTTTATAAATAGCGTATGTATGGGTAACATTTTTACATTGTTTCCAATGCTACCCGGCTTTAGCATTACCCAAGATGTACCGCGTGGAGGTAGCACGGTCGGGTTTACACCTCTTCGGGCTGCTTTGTTCAGGTGGTTCCCCTCGCCGTCACCTATGCGTGTGCGTGTGCGTGTGCGTGTGAGTGTGCGTGTGCGTGTGCGTGTGCGTGTGCGTGTGTGTGTGTGTGGGTGTCCCCAGACAGTTAAGGCAAGATGGGTATACTAAGATTTTGATGAAATTATGTATCTTACTAAAGCTTATGCTCAAAGTGATTGCCATGAACTTCTTGGCAATATCCCAAGCGATTATAAAAAGTCGATACGACTTTTTTAATCATATCTGGTTCTATAGCCGCGATCTCATCCCGTATTCGTTGTTTTACTTCCTCAATATTCACCGGTTTCGTTCGATACACGCTATCTTTGAGATAACCCCATAGATTTAGTCAAGGGGCGTAAGATCCGGAGATCTTGGTGGCCATTCTATTACACCCCTTCGACCTATCCACCGTTCTGCGAATACATCACTCAAATAATTGCGAACATCTGTTGCATAATGGGGTGCTGCACCATCTTGCTGAAACCAAGTCTGATCGAAATCCTCGCCTACAATAACCTGAATAGCAGGGATGATGTCGTCCCTCAACATATCGTGGTATTTTTGATCAGTAAGGGTACCCTCGATGAAGAAGGGCCCAACTACCGCATTGTTTATAATACCTGCCCATACGTTTACTTTTTCGGGATATTGAGTAGAACGACTATCGACCATCCAATTAGGATTGGTTTCACTCCAATAAGACATGTTATGTCTATTGATTGCCCCATTTAAGAAGAATGTAGCTTCATCAGAAAATACGATGCGATTCAAGAAACCGGCATCAGCATGTATCCGATTCATCATTAATTCCGCAAACTGTAGGCGTCTATCAGGATCGTCTTCATTCAATTGTTGTACGAGTCTAACTTTGTATGGGTGAACTTTTAAGTTTTTAGTTAAGATCCGTTGTACTGTTGCTGTTTAACTTTCCTGATGGAAGTATGAGGATCTTCCGTTATTGAAAGCGCGACATTCAACTCATTTTCTTCAGTTGATGCTGTTATTGGACGACCTGCTCTTGGGAGATCCTTCACAGTACCGTGAACTTCAAAACGATTTATTGTTCTGCTAACAGTAGATTTAGAAATAGGTTCTCGTCCCTCTCTAAATGATGCGTTAAATAAGGTTCGCACATTCTCTAAAGATCGCTGGTTATCCCCCAGCCTCTCATCATGAGAATGGTTATTCTTTCTCGTTCACTTAGCGCAGCCATTGCTCTTTGTACGAAATATACGTATGTATTTTGTTACTGAAATGATGCTTAATACGTTTAGATAGGAAAGGCGTTTAGATAGGAAATCCATGTATCTCACAAAACGATAAAGTTAAGACCAAAATGTAACCTTATAAGACTGTACACGTATGTATAAATTCAATGTGAATGTATTTTGTTTATTTACTTCGCTGGTGACTCGTGCTCTCTGTCGCTGTTCGCGCGCCCAAGTTCACTTTGCACAAGTGTTGCGTAAGATGTATGTATACACTTTTTTTAAACAGTTTATTATTCTATTTACAAAATTAGAGGACAAGCGAGGGACAGGAACTGATTCCTAAATCGACTTTTGGCAGAACAATAAATTGTTTCGAAGTTTACGGCACTGTAAAGGATCTCCCTAGAGCAGATCGTCCAGTAATAGCATCGACTGAACAAAATGAATTTAACCACTCTCAATACCGGAAGATCCTCATAACTTCGTTAAGAAAATGAAACGGGGTTCCAATTAAACAAAAAAAATAATCTTGACCTGAGAATAATCTTCAAGGTAATTTTCAAGGTCAAATTTTATGCTAGCATTAAATATCCCGGAAAAAATCCTGAAACTTTTGTCTGAAACATTTTACCCGAAAATGACCTCTTGCTGAGTTAATTCGCTGTTCCGGGAGTTTTAAGTTTGGCCTTGAAATGACATTGCCGAAAAAAACGGCCATAGCATATTTGGACGTAAAATTTTGTGCTCTCTCCGAATCCGTGAAAAAAAATAGCAGTTTCCATTAAAAAAAACAAACTTGACCTTGAAATAACCTTGAAGGTTATGTTCAAGGTCAAATTCTGTGCTACCATTAAATAGCCCGGGAAAAATCCTTAAACTTTTGTCTGAAACAATTTCCAAAGAAATGCACACCCTCTGAGATATTTCGCCGTCACGGGAGTTTTATGTTTCACCTTGAAATGACCTTGCCGAAAAAAACGGCCATAGCATATTCGGACGTAAAATTTTGTGCTCTTTCCGAATCCGTGAAAAAAAATAGGGGTTCCCATTTAAAAAAATTAACTTGACCTTGAAATAACCCTCAAGGTCATGTTCAAGGTGAAATTCAATATCGCCATTAAATAGCCAGGGAAAAATCCTTAAACTTTTGTCTAAAACATTTTCCCCGAAAATGCACTCCCGCTGAGATATTTTGCTGTTCCGGGACTTTTGGATCACCCTGTATAAAATTAAAAAATAAATTAGAAATATTAAAAAAACTTAGATAAAAAAGGTGGTACATATTTGTACCATCGCTCCTTAAAGGGTTAAACTGTCAAAAAAAAAAAAAAAATTCAAAATGGGAAATCCAAAAGAGCAGATCGAACAATGGAGTCGTTATCAGCGATCCCAAAAACTATTTAATACAGGGTATGACGAAAATTAAATTACTTTTAAAATATCTGGTCTTAAACAATTAAAAGGCTTTTAAAGTTATGTCGTTAATATTGACATGTATGGGGATTTCGATTCAACTATTTCTCTCATAATTCTCATTAATTTCCGTCATTTCTTATTTTTAGCTTATATAAAGCTTATATGTTTAAATGCAACTCCTATGAAATCATGATTTTTATGAATTGAAATATCGAGAAAATCAACGTACTCGTAAAAGAATATGGATTGCAATACTCACTTTTTTTATTGTCCATGTAAAGGCCACGAAATCTTAAGATCTATGAAACTGAAGAAAAGGGTATGATTAAAGGTAGGAGAGGGATTCCAGTCTTACTTTATTAATGTCTTATATTATATGCATTCATTATACAGTTAATATTAATACGTGTAATCATTCATACATTTTCTCAATAAACTACATTACAAAATAGTTTGTGTAATTTTTAAGCAGATGGACTTAATTACATTAATAGCAGTTATTAAAATAAATTCACATTTACTTTAAACTACACATGTCCCGATAAAATGCGCTATTGATAAATATCATTTCACGTTCATAACATAAATCTCGTCGCAATATACTGCGTTTCTTCTTTTACGATAAACAGGCACGGTGTTGTATTTGGCATTTCTTTATATTTCACCGTTTTTGTCTTATGGACTTTATGAACAACGAATGCATGAACATGTTCATCAAAACTAATTTCTTTATAAATATTCATAAAGAACGCAATGTCATCATTTATTTAAAAAATTTTTATAATTTCACCAAATTGCTTTTCAAGAGTATCTATATTTGTAACAAGGAATGTGCCAATTTTATACGAAGTTCCGCTAATTTCAACTTTAGTAAAAAATGTATTATCTTTACACTGGGTATGGAGTTCAGGTACACAGCCGCTGTTATCGAGAGATCCAAACGTAATGAAGTGTTCGAATTCCAGACTGTTTATCATTTGGCACATTTGCAGCATTTGCTTGGTCGCAATTGTTTTCAACAAATTTTTGCTGCAAGAGGTCGATTGAGCATTTGATTTCAACTGTCGATGACGAGCTTCACAACGCATGCTGGAGTAGTGTATACATGGTCCATTAGCTAATAACAAATTTGGATAGTGCGTTAATATGTGAAATTTCGGTTTTAATTGACTGTATAAAGTTACATATAATTTGTTATGTTTTTCAATCAATATTTTTAATACTTTGGCATCAGAACGTGTTATGCGAGGTGAAGTAACAATGTCCATAATTTGTCTCAAGCATTTGTAAAGTTGCCAGTGCTCATCGCAATCTGGAATTTTGTCCCCAATTAGCAACCCGAAATAGCGCACAAAACACAGCATTTCTGATGCGGACATTTTCAATGTTGTACTGGTTTTTAATCTGTTGACGGTCAATGGTGGAGGTCGGTTTGAATTTTCAATATAACCAAACTCAAAATTTGCTAGCCTTGTATTTAAATCTTGTAGGGAAAAATATTCTTTCTTAAAGACGAACGTATTTATTAAGGCATGCATGTCGTATGATGCAACACCCTCAAAAACATCATGCATTACGTCGACGGTTACGTTGTCAAGAATATGAAAATCGGATATTTCGTGGAACACACACTTTTCTTTGATGCCGGTACTTGAAGGATCGTTACTTTTAACATCCTCTTCGTAATTTTCACGAGTTCTTAATGTAAACACGACTTCTACACCTAATGTACGTACTATCTCGTTATCTGTGATGTTACATATTCTGCAAAAATGTGAACTTGTAAAAGACTCAACAAAACCAAACAACCCATTTAAGCCCAAATTATCTCCTAAAATTAAAAGCAATTGGAATTTAACATTGATTGTTTCATTATCTACATTGATATGAATGCCACTATTTTGAACAAAATTTATTTCAGCGATGAGTTTTTTGAATTGCTGGACATTTTTTTATCTTCAACATTAATCAATGTTGAAAATAGTATGCTACTTAAGCGTGAAGCAATGTGATTAGGCAGACATGCAATATACGCATACACTGCTCCAAATTTATTTTTACCCGCGTGACTGCCGAGAGCATTTCCGACTTCCAGATCGTCATAAAATAAGAAAATAGGAAGAAGGAATCCTTCGGCACTCTTTTTTGCGTATTTTGTCAGCCATAAGTCACCTTGAATTATATTTGATATTATATTTTTTTCTCTTTTTAAGCTCTCCATATATTCGACGATCTGTCGGAATACTTCGGGAATTTCCAAAAAAATTTTCAAAGTTTTACGTAATGGAACATGGATTGCATATAGTGGCTGTGGTACAAGAACTGATTCATTTTCCACAATTTTTTCTATGAAAGTGTCTCCAATAGAAAATTCTTCATATTTAATGAATCCTTTTTTTTCTAATAAATTGAACCTGAGCCTTTCCGTTCGTACATCATTAAAAACATTCTTGTATTTTTCAATGATTTTTGTTAAATCACACTCCTTCGTGGTACTATTTCCTTGCAGTAATTCCAGCAATTCTTTTTCTAACTGAGGCAAATAAGTATTTTTCAAAAAATTACGTACGTGATCAACAACGACTTGCACAATATTTCGAGGTAGGTTTGGGTCACCGTACAGCGCTAGAATAAATGTAATTATATGCTGGAGAATGTTTGGATCCATTTTTAAAAAATTATAATTATAATTGTATAAAACTATACATATACAACTTTAATACTTGAACGTAAACTATCTCAAACTCTTGAAAGCAATATATGAAACGCTTTGTTTGTACAATGAGGAAGAAGCCTACTGGACTATACGAGGATTGCTGATTTGATGTAGTGAATAGAGAGTCCGCAGGCAACGAGGAAGGGCGCAATGAAAAACGTACAGAAATCGTGTTTTGTGGTTCTGCCTTTATTTGAAATTATACAAGTTTCCGAGTGTTGATACTATGTCTTGAGTACCTATTAATCCCATTGAATAGCCGCCAGGTGAGTAGAAGATCGCTGAAACAAGCAAGAAAAAGCACTCCACGCAAGAGTTGCCGAGTGATTAGTTTACGTGTAGATAAATATGTAAAATACGTCATGGAAATGCGGAACCCACGGGGTGGGTAGCCAGTAGTCTGCAACGAGCTTGGTCGCACACTTTCATTAGAGCAACACACAACATAGATAGATATATATAATAATACGTTAATAATATATTAATAAAACATGGTGAAACTAGAATGGAAAAACCTCACAAAGAACAGCCAGTGGATGACCGTTGTTGGCGTCGGAAACTCCCACCGCCCGCTGTTTTGCGTCCGTGGTTGATACACGGAGCCCTGCTTGTCACAAAATGGATGGGAGATCCTCTCCCGCCGTATCGCGTCCGTAGTGGATACGTGCAGCGTGCTTGTCACAATGGACAGGAGATCCACGCCCGAGACGCGTCCTAGCACTACGACGGTCCCTGCCAACTAACTCCCGAACGCGAACGAAGGCCCTGACGCGATCCACGCGCCACGGTTCTCCTTGTCCACGGAAAAGGAAAACGATACTTTCCGTAGCCGAAACGTCAAAAGCAATCCCCTCCATTTGAGCACCGATGCAACCAGTCTCCATTCCACGCAGAAGGAGGCAAGAAAATCGCGGCACTTTCAGCACAGTATTGTTCTCGAAAAGGCAACAATATGCAACGAACCGTAACGAGTAAATTTCCCGAACACGCTTATCAATTAAATAATCACTTATCCATAAAACACATGAAACATGAAACACTTATCCATAAAACACTTATAAATTAAATAATCTCCTTATTTCTACTACGAATTTTACAGCGTTTACACAAGGTTTGATAGGATCATAACCATGTTGTCCATAAATTAGTTTATAGATGATGTGCCACACATAATCGCACAAATATGGCCACGTATTCAGTGCAACCAAGCACTTGAAGCAGGCTTCGATAGCTTGTAAAGGTCCAGCACACAAATACAGTTCCCCGTTCAGCACAACGTAAGAATGTCCAACTTCCAGATTGTCCCCGCAGAACACTACGTATGGGTGAACTGGAAGGCCACACGATTTTAATACTGCCTCGTGCTCTTCCTTTGTTGTGGTGAGGTTGTTCGAATCCTAAAACAAAAACGAATTTTATGGGAAACAAAACATTCGACAATATAAAATTGGTTTGAGTAAAGTATACGTTTCCGTTTATATAAAGTATCAAAGAAAAGAAGAATGCAATTTTTGGGAAATGGTACGTTATTTAACAATTATAAATGGATAAAATATGAAAGTGTACTTTCTTTCTTGTGAGACCTTAACGCATTGTTTTCTTTAGGAAAATTAGAAGATAGTGAGAAAAGCATTTGCAAAACGATGTAAATTCAATCAGTGCTATATCCATGAATACTGAAAACGTACTGAAAATTACCTATGAACGAATTAATCTCAAGAAATAAATTTTCGTACAGTTTTATTCTAGATATTTGTTCTGTCAATACATTTCTTTCAATGTAGGAATTGTCTAAAATTATATTTAACTTTATAAATTAACAAATACCGTAAAACGGGGTTGTTTCGCTCATGTAGGGTCAAGTCGCTCAATGGTAACCTTTTTTTTTAAAAAAAAAGGTAAATATCAGTATTTCTAGAGAGAAAACTCTAAGATTTTCAATTGTTTTTATTAACAGAAGTGTCAAAGTGAATTTTGAATGTATTGAAAAAAAGGTTATCGTTCATTGAAAAAAAAGTAGTTGTTTTTACTACTTTTTAACTACTCCAAACAGATCAATAAGTCCTCAACGGAATTTTATTAGTTGCAGTGACGACCATAAAGAAATTAAGTCAATTAAAATTGGAGATTATAATAATGAAATTCTGGAAGTTAATTTCACTAAATTTTTAAAAAATTACTGGCCTTTAACCACCCACTTAACTAAAAAGTATTCTTAATGATTGAAGATCAAGAAATTAAGAAGTATTCAGACCCGAAACGTTTTTAGTTGATTTAACTTCTTTACGGTCGTAACTGCAATTTGTAAAATGTTGTTGAAGCCTATCAAAACACGTAAAATAGTAAGATTTTCTATGAATTTTTGTAGAAATTATTTTAGTGGGCTTATTTTTAGTGGAGTTATTTACGGTTCCTTTTTTATCATATTTGCATGCATCTATGAGTTTTTTTTGCATGCTATTGCATTTTTTGATCTTAAATAATTCTGAATACTGGTTAAATATTTGCAACAATCAAATGTACTACTTAAAAATAGTAAAATTAAATACATCAACAGAGTTAGGCTAACTAAAAAAGTAGTTCTTTTTACTGCTTTTCTGTAAACTACCCAATGGTAGTTGAATTTGTCAGGCAGATTTTTTTCAGTGTTGAACGACTTTACCCTACATGAGCCAAATAACCCCGTTTGACGGTACGTTTAATCACCTTTATTCGTAAAATGAACGATCTCGAAATTAAGTCCTTGTCGAACGACGTATTACTGTCTTTATTTTTATTACTTTTTGGGAGCGTTACCATCAGTGGCAGTAAATAGAGCGCAATAATTGAATCATGTTTTCCTGAAAACTGCGAAATTAAAGAATTACCTATATGGCATAATCATGATACCCTTCTTTCGTCACTGTATACATTTATGCATATTATTTGTGTATATTATTCGACATTATAAAGACATGTACCTTCCGTCACGATTTGCTTATATTCGTTGAGGAATTCCTTGACATCTTTATTTTTTGACGTTTTCGAACTTTGAACGATATGAGGTGCAAAGCCGGGCCAAGAATCAACAAATAACGTCGAATGGCACGTTAAAAGTGGGGAACTGTTTGGATTACTTGTTACGAAATTTTTAATAATGACGTTAAAATCTGATTGAAGCTAAAAAGAAATATACGAATAATGCTTTAGTCAATGAATTCGAAAATAAATCTAAATAATTATAAGAAAAAATTATAAAGTTATTGTTCGCATAATACCAGGACAAGACCGAGTGGCATTTTCAAGCATGGGAACGTTTTCAAGTAACATTCAAACCCTATTGGTTTATTTTTTTTAATTTTTGATGGCAATAATAATGCATGGCGTTCTTGGAACGTTTCTTCCCATCGACGAATAGTGTCGCTTGCCGAAAACTGTTTAGGGTTCGTCAAAGAATCCCATGTATTCAGATGTGCTGGAAGTAAAATATTACATGTGCGATTATGACTGCATATTATTTACGTTCAATTTCCTCATAAATGTCAGAATACCATTTTCTGATGCATCATCATTTTCTATTTCTGCGGAATCAGGCTTTAAAATGCCAGCTTTTCGAAGCTGTTCCCGCAAATATTTATATGCATTGTATAGTCCTCCACGTGCGCTAATAACCGTGGAATCAGTTTCGGAGCGACAATATGGAACGTATAATAAGTCCGGGTCTAGCGACGGGAACAACTCCATTACTTCGTTACACAGTTTGACAAACGTTGATTCTTTTATTCTACGACATAAAAAAAAATATGAATTATGGGGTCACGTAACGTAAAATTACTGGTATAAAATGCAAATGTATAATTGTGCCTCGAAATCAAAAAGAAAAAACCAAAAACCTAGTAAATAAGTATATATTGAAAAAAAAGTGGTAAATATAGCTGTGTTTTGGCTTCAAATGTCGGACAAATGTCGTAAAAGAATTAACCTTTTCTTCGAGTCTGATTCAAATTAAGCATGTCTTCATTCGGTCTGTCAATTATAAGTGAAATATGTCATGGCAAAAATGATACACATGTTAGGAATTTAAAAAGTTAATTTACCAATTATTTTCTAGTCGCCAGGACATTTTTCAATTTATTCATTTCCTAATACGTTTTCATAAGGAAAAATATGTAGGTATTGAATGTTTACTTAATATATCTATAATGTTATACTTCATAAGAAATAATTAATTTATTTCAACAAAAATATATATACAAATTAGGAATTCAGTAAGTGTGTATCAATTAATTTTTTCATCACAAAATCATTTATAATGCAATTATTCTGTACTCTATCAACCATTAGGACAATTTGAATTACAGTCAAATGATTGTGCATACCAAGAAATTATAAACAAAGTTATGTTCCATAAAAGAATAAACATTCAACGCCACTTAAGGGAGACTGCGACATTTTCAGCTATATGAAATACACTGTTAAAAAATTTGAAAAAATGATTTCTCTAGTAACTTTCGACGAGGAATACAGTGGTGCGAAAATAGTAAGTGGAAAAAATATTTTTGTCCCATAAAGTGTAGGGTGAAAAAAATATTGTGTTTTTGAATACATGCTTTTACATTTTTCTAAATTAATTTAAACGTTAAAAAAATTAGGGTGAACAGAAAAACACATTTTCTAAATAATTACGGGTGGATATTAAAAAATCCAATTTTTTTCGAAAAAAATTTTTTTTTATGGAAGAAAGCAACGTTTTTAATAGTAAAAAAAAACTTACATTTTTTATTCTAGTACCACTGAATTCCACGTTAAAAATTACTCTAGAAATAATTTTTTCGACCCCTGCATTTTAACGCGAAAAAATATGTTTTTTCGAAAAAATGCTTCTACATTTTTCTAAATTAATTTAAAATTTCAAAAAAATTAGGGTAAACGTATAAGTACATTTTCTACTGTAACGGTCTTTTATATTTATTATTAATTTTTAATAAGACGTCTATGCGTCTAACTCCTAGTAGAGTTGATCTCGTGTCGACAGTTACAATAGTCGGGCACTTTTGATAAAAAAGTGCACGGCCCGTAAATTTTGATTTTGGAGTCACGTGTGCCACTATAAAAGATAGAACGCGGTTGTCCCAAATCAAAACTTATGAATACCCGGAAAACACAAGACAACTCACAATACGTTTTCACAAAACTCTTAGAGTGAGATAATGTGAGACAACATTAAGAGGAGGAGAAAATTCAAAGGAAGGTGATAAAAATAGGACTTAATATAAATAAGTTTATTTCTAATAATAAAAGATGAATTTATTGCCCGAGAGACAAGAGAAAGCCGGGATAGAGCCGGTACTTACAAAATTTTGGTGCGTCGCCCAGGTACAACGATCTCGCTCTCTTTTTCTCTCTCACTCTCAACAGGCAGTCGCAATGGACGTCGCTTGTCCCGCGTAATCGCCGGGTGCAATTTAAGGGACGTCGGTCGTCCGATAGCACGTCGCACAATAAAAAAAATACTAAATGGTAAATATGGACGACTGAAAATAACCTGTCCTTGGCAATAATTCCCGAACCGATATAAAATACAAAATATTTCTAATGATGTTCGCGGGTCAACAACAGGTAGAGGTCTAACTTTTCAGTTATCGGCGAGTACCGTATTACTCTCCACAGGGTTGCCGGCTCTCGTCGTCTTGGCAGTCGGCTAGTTCTGAAATGTTACTAGCCATACAATTGTTACACAATACGGAGCCACCGCCGGAGCCCGGGGAATAACGAAAATGCTTTTCCTATAACCGGGTATTAACATAAAGATAAAACAGCATTTCCGTTACACTACATAACTACGGATAGATTTAAAAAAATTCAATTATTTTCGAAAAAAAAATTGTTTCTATGGGTCAAAAAAATGTTTATACACTTTTTATTCTAGCACCACCAAAGATGTAATTTTTTCTATTTTTTTAAAGGTGTATTTCACATAGCTGAAAATGTCGCAGTCCCCTTAAGAAAATGTTTGAACTAAAATCAATCATCCGTAAGGAATCATTACGCATGACATTTTCTGCATACAAAACATCCTCGTACAAAACATTTAAAAATTAAAAAAATATATGTATGTATGTAAATGATGCAAAGAAAAAGTAACATTTGATTTGTAGTAGTAATAATAATTAAAACCATATTCATGATACCAAAATATATTTTCGACAATTTATCAATTCTTATTGATTTCCTTCCAAGCAATTTTTCATACAATCAAGTAAAACATTTTAGGGTCAATTTTCAATAGAAAACATGGATATAGCCACATTTATAAGAAAAGAATGCCTAAAAAATATTAAAAATCAACATTCAACAATGTTACACTTTTTATTCTAGCACCACTGAATTCCTCGTAAAAAATTACTAAAGAAATAATGTTTCCAAATTTTTTAAAGGTGTATTTCATAGAGTTGATTTTGAAGGTGGTGCCTCCCCTTAACGTAGTTGAAAATGTAGCAGAACCCTCCCGTTAAGAAAATGTTAGGAATGAAATAAATAATCTATAAGGAACCATTACACATAACTTTTTTTATCGAATCAGAAATATGGAATGAGATTCTTTGTATAATACAATCGCATCTAAATTTGATTCTCGATGACTAATATATTTACTTTATGTGTGGAATTTCAGTGTTGCTGACTTAAATGTATATTATAAATGTAAATATAGCAGAAATGTAATGTGACACTCTTCGTATAAATGTTTTATATGAAGAATGTCATATTTCATTTCTGCTTCGATAAAGACCTGTCATGTGTAATGATTCCTTATAGATTATTTATGTCAAACCGAACATCATTTTCCTAAGTAGCAGTAATTAAACTGTTATTAATGAAGAATGCTAATCCATTATACTCATCACTACTGAATTTCACACATAAAATATACATTTAAGTCAGCGATACTGAAATTCAGATGTAAAGGTTTTATACGAAGAATGTTATACCACATTTCTGCTTCGATAAATAAATCTCATGTTTAATGATTGCTTAGACTATTTATTTCAATCCTAGAAAAATTTTTTTAAGTGGAAGTAATTAAACTGTTACTAATGAAGGACTTAATGCATTGTAGTCATCACTACTAAATTTCACACATAACATATTATTTTTAGTCAGCGATACTGAAATTCAGATGTAAATATCTTATACGACGTATGTCAAAATACATTTTTGCTTCGATACAGATCTGTCATGTGTAATGGTTCCTTATAGCTTATTTATTTCAGCCTAACATTTCCTTAAGTGGCAGAAATGAAACATTTTTTTAAACACCTAATACATCCTGATTATCACTAGCGAATTATAAAATATCATAACATATACATAAAGAATACAGAAAACAGAAAAATATAAATATTATATACGCAGAATGTTTTATTATATTTTCATTATATGCAATTTTTCATCTACAATAGAACTGTATTCGGACGTTTTATAAACTGCAATATCGACTTCCATTCGCAATGTTTACAAATTTATTTGTATTTTGTAATTCGCGCGAAATATTATAATTAAAGCTCTTTATTTTTGTAATCCGCGAGAGGCGCTCGCGTCCGGCGCGCTCCATGCGGACTCAAACAGACTTCCGCAATTTAGTTAGTCGTCAGTACGCTCTTAAGCACTTCAGACCGCATTTTTTCGCTTTTTGATTTTTTGTCCGCTACGAAAACGTGCTTTCGATTCTCTGCGATCAGCATCCAGAGATTATCGCAACCATCCTACTCACGAGCGCACTTATGTTGTTTGGGCAAGTCACGCCCACGCGACCATTAATATATTTTTTTTAATTGAACTTTGTTTAAATATTGAATTGAAGCGCAAGCACGCGACCGCGTGGAAACTCGATCTATTACTAGAAATAAATTAAAGATTGTTTTTTTGAAATTGGACAGTGTTTTTTTGGAGTTATTGCCTGTTAAATCGTTTTCACTCTCGTTTGATCCGGCAACCTTTCAACCGCAGCGTGGCTGCATATGTCGGTAAATATTCTCGGCATAGCACGGCGCAAACACTACTTGTAACACAAAAATTCTGATAACGAATTCATATGGCCTTATGGATTTTATTTAATGCACAGTGTTCAACTTCAAATTTTGTCGAACATGAATATGATATTTATACTATGCAAATACAGTATCATACACATATGTATCGATTTTTACATTTGAAAATAGTAATCATAAATATCTCTCAAATTTCTGGTCTAACATAACATTTGCACCATTTTAATCGCTAAGTATGATAATCCTACTTACAAATTGCAAACCATTGCCACATATATAATATACGAATTAAATTCTGTTCGTTTTTGATTATTATAACTTACTTAAATGTGACAGGATCTTTTGATAATTCTCTCATGATTATCAATTCTTTCAGTCTGGCATAGTCGACTCCTTTACCGTGAAGGAATTTTCCTAATATGGTCCTTCCACTTAAATTTGACGGGTCATTTAAAAACTTAAATAAGTCATTATTTTTGAATGAGAAAGTATCATCTGAAAGTGTTAAATATATACATATATATTATAAAAGATTGAAAAATAAATATTTATTAAGAAATAAAAATAATGGTTCAAACTTCTTATGTTCGTAACAATCGGAACGTCTGTTTCACATCGCGGTCTTTTTACCACTTGGGTATCAGTATTATTGTTATTTTCTGCAAACAAAATATTACATATTCTGTACAATCATTAAACATTTTTAAAACTATACATTTGTAACAGAATATTACCGAAGTCACTTTCTCTAACTGACATGATTTCATCAGTGGAATCATCTGCAACTTCAGAATCGATTTCCATTGCACTCATGATCTATCTTTTCTTTTCAACATAAAACACATACTATGAAATACATCGTCAATAACATAAAAGTTTTAAAAAGATTATGTTTATAATTGTTGCAATGTTAGTTATAGGTTAGGGAACGAAAAGTAGGTGTGTAGATTAAAGTAAGGAAAAATTTAAAGTATATAACATAAATAGTAAGAATAAATTTTGTTTGAAGATATATTTGAATACTTACTGCAGAAATGATGTCACTTTAGTAAATTCACATGTCAAAACAAAACCTCGTGTCACTATACATGTGTTCACATATGTACGTATACCGGTATGTAGCTCGATATGCCGGATGCCGCCAACGTTGCCAACTCTTGGTATGTATAATACCTCACATAACAGGTGACGCTCTCGCCTACAGTTTCGACAACTAACTCACTCAATTTGGGCGACTAGTTCTCCCAATTTACGAGAGAAACTTTTCCACATGAACGTTGCCATGCCGAACTATGATTGGCAACGCTGCCGGCACTATTGGGTGATTCGATCTCACAACGTTCTTTCCGTGTAGGGCTCGCAAAATATTGTTGCAAAAAAAAATTAGAACTATATAAAAAAGAACCTAGTCTGTCGCGGAAGAGTTTGCATGAACAGGTAATAAAACAATTTTCGTTATTGGACGAACAGGTTCAGCAGTCGCGGTTCGCAAAGTTACGACACGAATCAGTCCATCAGGACCGCGAGTACAATGCGTTACGCGAGCAAGAGGCCACTTCACTGGTGGCATGTTCGGAACATGTACAAGAACAAGTTGCCCTACTCTCAGATTTTCTTGTGGCCGTCGAATGATGCTGCAAAGACCGAAGGTAATCTGCCGACCATAGCGTCCAGAAGCGTTCCATCAACTGTCGTTGCAGTTGCCAACGGGTAAGGCAAGTCGTCGTAAGATCTAAAAGCGAAGGACCGGGCGTGGCATTTAATGGCGACCCAATGAGAAAATGACCAGGCGTGATAGCCTCTAAATCATTTGGATCGTCAGTGAGTGGGAGCAGGGGACGACTGTTCAAACAAGCTTCAATTCCGCACAATAACGTGGTAACTTCTTCGAATGTCGGTGTGTGATCGCTAAGAATGTGATAAAGGTGAGCTTTTGCACTTTTCACACCGGCCTCCCAAAAACGTCCCAACTGTGGAGCGGCAGGGGGTATGAAGTGCCACGAGATCCGATTTTTGGCTAGAAGTTTTTGGAAGGATGAACTTTGTAGTGCATCTTCGAAAGCTTGCGACAAAGCGGAATCCGCAACTGCGAAGGTGGTGCCCTGATCGCTATACATGTCGCTTGGTAAACCCCTACGACTTGTGAATCTAGTAAAAGCGGCCAGGAACGTGGCCGAAGAATAGTCCGAGACTACCCGCAAGTGGATGGCTTTGACTGCCAGACACACAAACAACGCAATGTAAGCGGAATCCGCTTTTCGACTTCGTCCAGGACTGTAGCGTACTCGAATAGTACCAGCGTAGTCCACACCACAATGTTGAAATGGGCGCGCTGGCCGCAACACACGTGCTGAAGGCAAACTGCCTGGCTTTGGGAATAGAAGTCTGAACTTCTAATACACGATTGGCTATAAAGGTTTTCCATCGTGTGGGCGGGAACTTAAGCCAGTCCAACACGATAGTTGCATCGGTCCAACAGTGTTGAGTGAATGCAGCAAACTGAGGCATCGTTCCCAGAGTTTTAAGTAAACGTGCTAGTAACACTGCCGCAGATAATTCCAGTCGTGGAATGGTTAATTGTTTGATAGGCGCAACCTTGGTCTTGCTCATTAAAAGAGATATGATAACATTTCCATTACCGTGAATAATTTTACTATATATCACGACGGCATAGGCTAGGCTAGATGCATCGCAAAACCCATGCAGTTAGCCTTGACTGCAATCATTACACGAACCTATCCAACAGGGGATAGCCATCTGGCAGATAGAAGGGAGGGCGTCCGCAATAGTTTGCCATTTCTCGATGATGGATGGAGGTAAGGGCGAATCCCAGTCGATTTTCAACAGCCACAATTGCTGTATGAGTATCTTTGCCAATACTACGACGGGTGAAACCCAACCCAGTGGATCATATAGACGGGCTATGATAGAGAGAAGAGTGCGCTTAGTATAAGTCGCTGGGACTTCGGGAGAGATTCGATAATGAAACATGTCCGTATCCAGATTCCAATACACTCCTAGAATTTGTATGCCTTCATTCGGAAGTGTAGCCTTTTCATAAGCCAACCCGTGATTAGCAGCACTGATATCAGCCAATAGTTCGTTAGAATTGCTGGCCCATTTACGCAGCTCAAATCCTCCACCACGCAAAAGACGAACTACTTCCAAGCGTAGTTTGCGGGCGGAATCTAAGTCGTCAGCCCCAAAAAGACAATCGTCTACATACAAACCCGAGTGTAGACTAGATATAGCCTTTGGGAATTTAGGCCCATCTTCCTGAATTAGCTGTCGTAATACGCGCATAGCCAAAAAAGGAGCGCATGAGACTCTAAAGGTCACGGTGTTCAGTTGATAGTGCAAAATGGGATGATCCGGGGAGTACCGCCACACGATCCGTTGGTAATTGCGGTATCGCGGGTCTACCCGAATTTGCCTATACATTTGAGTGATGTCAGCAATAAACACAAAACGTGGTAGCCGCCACTGCGTTAAAACTGAAGTAATGTCGGTTTGCAGTTTCGGGCCGACCAGCAAGTTGTCATTTAGAGAGAAACTGTTAAGAGTTTTGCTTGACGCATTAAAAACAACGCGAAAAGGAGTTGTGGAGCTTGTCTCCTTTTTCACTCCATGATGTGGGAGGTAATAAGGATTCAGGACATTCGAATCTCGAGGCGAGACTACTGACATATGAGACTATAGTTCATAATTGGACATGAAATAGCGATAAGACGTTCGATCAGGAGGTGTGCGTTCGAGACGCTTTTCTAATGATGCGAGAATACAAATTGCATTGTCAAGGGATTCTCCTAATGTTGGAATTTCATTTTTGAATGGAAGTCTCACTACATAACGGCCGTTAGGCAGTCGGGTATGGGTAGTCACAAAATGAGCTTCACAGCGCTCATCTTCCTCTGACATGGGAGGGGGAAGAGAAATTTCCTGTGTCTCCCAAAAGTTGAGAGAGATCAAATTCCGTATGACAGGTAAGCACTTGTACTGACGGCCTCGGAGGGGTTGTTGTGGTTACACAACCAGACAAAATCCACCCAAAAATGGATCTCTGTGCTATGGGGAGACCTGGTGGTCCTTTAATCAAGCCATGGAGAATAACAGATCCATAAAGATCTGCTCCAATGATCATGTGAATAGTTGTAGAGCTTGAAGGGCTCTCATCGGCAAGAGTCAGATCTCGTAAATGGGTCCATTGAGAAGTGGATCCGGAGAAGTGTGGAATATAGGACGTAAGGTCTTTTAAGTCGACAGCGCGTATTGATAGAGTCGGGGTATTATTGTCGACCGGAGTGATAATTAAAGAAGCAGCGTGTTTGGCGTCTCCAACTGAGGAGCTACCAACTCCTGTGATTCGAGTTGAAATTCTTTCCAAACGAGGATTGAGCATTCTCACCACCTTTTCCGAAACGAGGGTGGCAGTGGAGCCTAAATCTATCAGAGCACGGATTTTTACCGTTCGACCCTTCGACGAGCTTACCAACACCGTATCTGTAGCGAGGATGACAGCTGGTAGTCTGGAGAAATTATCCGAAACATTGTGGATCGTTATTCCAGCTTGATCGTCATCGTATTAGGTTAACGAAGCAACAGGTGCCGTTTTTCTGGCAGAAAGCTCTGGACCGACCTCCTGCGAACTATGCACCATCGTGTGATGTCGTTGTTTACACTTATAACACGTGAATTTACTAGTACATGCCGACAAAGAGTGTTTCGCTAGACAATTAATGCAGAACCATTGTCGCTTGACAAATTGTAAACGATTAGCTATGGACATATTTTTAAAACGTGTACACAGTCGCAAAATGTGATCACCTTTACTTCCAGGACAAGTACGTTGCTGTATTGCTGCTGTCAAGGGCTGAATTGCAGGTTCATGTTTTGTACTTGACGTGCTAAAATTGGATGTATGTTTCGAAGTCTCTAGTTTTACCGACTCAAGAGCCCGTGCTCGAGTAAGCAAAAAAGTTCGTAAATTATCAAAAGACGGATATTCGTTTTTTTTAATTCAAGCTTCGTTCCCAAGCCTTACGAGTTGTACCGTCCAATTTTTGCGCCGTCAAGTACACAAGTATAGCACTCCACTTCTCACATGGAAAACCAAGAGCTTTCAAAGCTGCAAGTGCTTCGCTCGATCTATCATGCAGTTTGAGTAATTCGACTGCATTTTCTTTATGTAATGGAGAAATCGAAAACAGAATTTCAAAATATGCATTTATCATGACCATTTTGCATGCATACCGGTTCTCGAGAATTTTCCAGGCTTCATCGAAAGACATGTTTGTCAATGGAATATGACTAATTAATTCGGCCGGCTCGGGGGCCAATGACGATTTCAAATGATGAAACTTCTGTAATTTGTCAAGAGTCGTATCATTGATTACCAGAGAGGTAAAGTAATTGCAAAAAGTCATCCAGTTATCTGAACGACCATTAAATTTAGGAATAGATATAGGCGGTAAAACCGTAGATAATCGATGACCGTCGTGTGAGACTCTTGTTGATGACATCTGTGGGCTAGAAGTTGGAAGTACATGGAAATGATCCATTTCATCTTCCAAATCACCAATCATATCCAGATACGAATTCTCAAATTCGGTGAATCTTCCATCGACGAAATATGGATGACTGGAAACATCGTCAGGCGAAGCGGAGTCGGTCAAACGTTGTTAACAATTACAGCATCTGTCCCACTTAGCTTGAATATGTTGCATTCTGACCTTGAGTCGACCCATCGTAATATCAGGACCTTTTGGTATCTGCGTGAAAGCATTCGAAATTTCGTGCATGACTTTAGTGATTTGCGAGATAAGCTCATCACAATTTACTGTAGCAGCCATGTAGTCGACGCACTGACTCTCTGTAAAGTCGATTAAATTAGACGACTGGTTTTGAAACGACTCGTCAAACAGATACGTCAAATTAAAAACGTTAGTATTTTCATTCATGAAATAAGCACGAACTTGATTGGCACTTCAACTATTTCGATTATTATTAGTTGAATAACTTTAATAGAGAATAATAAGCCGCAATAATTTCCGAATTGAAAATAAATCGAAATCGAGCAAAAGTTACAAAACGTAAAAATAAGAAGATCAGAATTTCCAAACAACTTGACCTAAAGTCGATGAAAAAGGTTACACTTAGCTGACATTGAATTGAGAAAAAGATTAAGAAGCGTCGGGGCTCGATCAATGGCGTTGATGGCACTGGCGATAACGACACGTCGAGCGTCGGGGCTTCAGAGATTATGGTGACGGCACTGGACACCTGCACCTTCTGTTGTTCGGCAGCGTAGGGGTGGCTGGCGAAGTGGGATGAGAACGGAGAGGGGCGTTCATCTACGTCAGCAGCGTTATCCAAGATGTCTTCCTTCAGGCTAACGTCGTTTGAAAATGGCGAACACGTGGGGGCCGTTTGGGCCGGCAAGTTACGAAATCGAAGTACTGGTATATTCGCATTTCCAACACGTGTAAAGGTTCACAAAGCATTGTTCGCAAACTCCAAAATATTGAAAATCAATGTCTTGATTTGGTTTTCACACGAGAATTTATTAATTATGAGATTTTCACTCGCGAATCGCCAAAACCCCGATCCCGGCAGGATCGCCAAATGTTCGATTATAGAAATCTAGGAGGTGGTTTGAAAAAGCAGGATCGGATGTAGGTGGTGAAAAGATGGCAAGCGAATTCTCGAGGAGGGTGGACATTTGTGTAATGAAATATGAGACGATCGTTTCTGAGTTTGCACGAAAACACTTATATTTTCCTTTGAAACACAAAACGATCGAAAATATAACGCACTATAACTATCAAATGATCGGTCGTGTACAATAAACTGATTCGCGTTTGAAAATCAAACACCCAAAAGAGTTGAAGAAAAGAAATGTGTGAGAACTGCATAGAGATCGCGACTGGCCCGTTACGAATCGCGCAATTGAAATCCTTTATCGGAAGTGCAGAAGGGGGAAGCGTGACAGAACGCGGAAAGGAGAAATTTAGAAATTCAAAGTTACTATTACGTCATACATTTTGGAACAGTATTGTAACTGTCTTTTAGATTTTATATTAGTTTTAATGAGACGTCTATACGTCCAACTCCAAAAGAAGTCGGTCTCGCGCCGACAATTACAAAATGCTGTCCTGGAAGGGAGCACAATTTGGACAAACGCGAGAAGGAAGACGGAGGGAACTTAAAATTGAATAAACAATATCGGAAACAATCACGTTGATTTAAGTTTTATTATAACCTGAGAAAAAGGGACCAGAGTAAACTGGTACCTACAAAAAAGATGACGAGTAGCTCCAATACACCAATATCGTCCTTGGGGCCTGACTAATGGTTGGGTCCGTGTACAATTTATTGAAATAGGCTGTCTACCTAATATGATTTGGACGCCTCGAGAATATGGACGTCCGTCCGTCACTCACACACCCACACACCGAATTCGCTAAAACCGGATATAACAAAGGAATTCTCCCCGTTTAGAACAACCGATTATCGCCGCAAGTTGTCGAGGTCTGGTCTTTCTCGCCGGTTTTTCCATGCCGCACACCTGTAGGGTCGCGACGTTGTCAGCTCTCCGAGCCTCTCCAGCCCGCTAGTCCTGAAAAACTCCCTAGATATATAACTATATGTTATTCTAATCAGGACTACCGTTGCCGGAGCTTAGGGCATAACGGAATGCTGTTATTTTAGGATTTAAGGAGCAAAACTTAGCGTTTCCGTTACACTCCCCGCCCAGACGCTGACTATCCGATCCGGGTACGAGCTCTGTCACTAGGCCTCTAAGCTCAGGTATAAAAGAAAAATTATATTTAAAATTAGTTATATTTTCCTAGCATCGTCTAGGCAATTTTGAAAAGGAAAGGGAATAGTTCAATCCACTGGGAAGGTTATCGGGATTTATTTCATGCAATGAATAAGAGGTGAAATGAACCACACC
This sequence comes from Trichopria drosophilae, assembly GCA_030407085.1. Taxonomy (NCBI): domain Eukaryota; kingdom Metazoa; phylum Arthropoda; class Insecta; order Hymenoptera; family Diapriidae; genus Trichopria; species Trichopria drosophilae. The sequence goes on from CM059583.1 coordinate 116,923,218, forward strand.
AATGTATTTATGAAGATTTACTAGGTGAGTCTTTTATTTGGTTATTGGACATTACAAAGGCGGTCCCTGCATGCCGCCCACTTGTTATTACAATTTGAGGACGACTGTCCATATCATAGGACGACTATTAAAATGATAGGCGTCCGCCTGATTATTGGGTCGTCTACCCTTCTTTATCGCCGCTGGTGTCCACACAGGGCGCATTCTTCTCGGATGCGCTGGAGTGGAGCTTGGGCGCGGGCGATTTGTACGCGCAGCTCCATTTCCGCGTACCCAAAACGAGACTTGGCCCACTCCACCTTTCCTCTTGCGAATTTTAAGGCCCTCTCCGTCACGCTCGTCTGTGTCTGGAGGTCCGCCAAGTCTCGCTCGGCGTCGGCGACTGCCATCTCCAGGTCTATGAGCTTCGGTTGCTCCCTGGCTCGCAACTCCTCCACTCGTCTAAGGGCCTCGGTCCTTTTAAAATGCCGTTGGGTCCTAAATTGGTCGCGTACCACCAATTCCTGGCGGTAGTCCGCGATGGACTTTTGGAGGCGCTCCATAGTCGTCGGCGGTGGAGCTTTCCGGAAGAGGCCATCCATCCGGCGAAACAATTTTTCTTCCTCTTTCTCTAGAGCGATCCGTTGGAGGCGGACCGCCCGCATTTCCTTTTCTAACGCGTTCCAGGTCATTGGCACCGCCTTGGTTGTAGTAGCCTCTTGGACAGCCCCCTCCAATTCTTCTTTGGTGGCTCCCCAAACAGGGAACTCCTCGAAGAGTTGGAGCTGCTCCATGAGCTCCTCCATCTTGGTGGCGCGACTCTGCTCGATGAGCGCCCGCTTCATTCCTCGAAGCTCCTCCTCCAGGAACCGTAGATGGTCTGCCATGACCTATATTAATGAAATGAGCATGCCAGTGAAAGATGATTCCTTTTACATGCAAAATATGAGTATTTGAATTATAATTATTTAGGACCGATTCGAACTTCACGAGGAGCATGCATTCAGGCTAACGTCGGCTACGAGTGCCATATTTATGGAAGGGAACGCGAATAGGAACTATTGGTCGTTCATTCTTTGTCGGACGCCCACGAGGGCGCTTTTTCGCGGGATTAGGCGTATTGACTCGACTGGACTGACTAATAGAGACCTCCACGTTTGCTCCGCTAACCGTACCTGAGTACGCCGGCCGTCTACCTAACCTACCGACACTGTCGCCATTCGTGTCGCCTATCTTCGCTTTACTAGGCCGACCGCGTGGTCGACGCTCGACCTCGTCTTTCCTATGCACGTCCGCGTGTACAATCAGTTGGGACTTATCTACCACTTCTTGTTCAGGTTCAAGCAATGTTGATTGTTGATCGATGTCTTCTTCTTCTGCTAGATTCATCGAATCTTTTTCAATAAGCGTTGAATCGTCTAATGATGGATCTTCTTCTTCATGGTACGGCTTCAGTTGATTTACATGGCATTTACCGATACTTTTCCCGGATCCATCTCTTAATTCATAAACATTGGATCCTAATCGTTTGGAAATTGTATACGGTCCTACAAATTTAGGAGCCAATTTTGCAGCAAATCCTTGGGCTGCCGATGATAAAACATAGTTTCTTTTAAGAACAGCGTCCCCGGGATTAAATTGGACGTCCCGTCTTCTCGCATCATAATAGTGCGCTTGACGTTCTTGAGCAGCTTCCACATTACGAGTTACCTCTTGATGTAGGGACCTCAAGGCTTTCAATCGTGCCATCCAATCTTGAACAGCCTGCTCTTCTTGGGCTCGCTCGGCCGCTTGGTCCAAATGACGTTTTGAATGGTCCGGCGGAACCAATTGACGTCCATAATTCATCATCGCCGGACTCTCTTGCATAGAGTCGTGAATCGCTGAGTTGTAGGCAAAGGCAAATTCCAAAATATATTTGTCCCATTGACGATAATTCTCCTCGACAAAGGATATAATCATCCCTTTTAAAGTCTTATTAGTCCTTTCGACTGGATTGGCCTGAGGGTGATAGGGAGGACTCGTCGAGGGCTTAATTCCTCGCTCTCTTAAGTACCTATCGAGTAAGTTATTCTGGAAGGCTTTTCCATTATCCGTGTGGATGACCTCTGGCGTTCCGAAGCGAAAAACGATTCTTTCATTAAACGCCTTAATTACAGAGACCGCGTTCACTTTTCTAACAGGTACGCATTCTATCCAGCGTGTAAAGACATCTTGGAAGACTAATAAAAATTCTCGACCTTGAGAGCTTTTAGGGAACGGACCCATGGCATCCGCGGTAACAATTTTCCATGGTCCCGGAATTGGTCGACGACCCATTAACCCTGCTGGAGCGACCGGAGGAATTTTCATTCGCTGACACACAGAACATCTCCGTACGTATTTTACAACATCTTTCCTCATAGTCGGCCAGAAATAATACCGAGCAACCCGGTCATAAGTTTTACGGTTGCCGAGGTGACCAGCAGTAGGTACGTCGTGACTCTCCTGTAAAATCGCCTGCCTATTTTCTTCTGGGACGACTAACTTCCACGCATTCTCGTCGTCCATCAACGTATCTAATATGGGATCTGGACGGTAGACATATAGTTGACCACCAACGAGTTTCCAGTAGGGAAATTTGTATGGATCCTCTTCGAGTTGTCGACGTTTCTCCAGATACCATTCGTCCAAGATCTTGGGAGTCTCTTGCATTGAACTAATTTGGACTCCATCGTCCGTCTCGTACATGCGCGACAGCGCGTCGGGTACGTGATGCAGGGAACCCTTCCGGTGTTTCACGCTATATTGATAACCCTGCAATTCTAGAGACCATCGAGCTAGTCTACCGTTGGGGGTTCGTAAATCACCGAGCCATTCGAGACTCTTATGGTCTGTGATTATCATAAAATGATAGCCCTCAACGTACTCTCGGAATTTACGTATGGCCCATAGAGCAGCCAAACATTCGAACAAACTCGTTCTGAAACTGAATAGTTTCGCTCGGCCGGGGTTAATGTTCGACTTGCAAACGCGAGAACCCGTTTGTCTTCGTCGAACTGTTGACTCAACACAACTCCGAGACCCGTATCACTAGCGTCGGTCTCCAAAATATATTCTTTTGAGAAGTCAGGCCGGTGAAGAATAGGTGCTGTACTCAACAAATATTTGAGTCGTTCAAAAGCTTCTTGTTGCGCCTCTCCCCAGATGTAGGGTTGGTCCTTCCGTGTTAATTGAGTGAGTGGCTCTGCAATAGTGGCAAAGTCACCCATAAACTTCCGGTACCATGACGTCATACCGATGAATCTTCTTAATTGCTTTAAGTTCTTCGGCGCTGGATACTCTACAATCGGTCTAATCTTCTCAGGATCGGGTCGGAAACCATCTTTATTGACTAAGACGCCTAAATATCTAACTTCTTCCTTACCAAAGACGCTCTTTTCCAAATTTATAGTTAGTCCTGCGTCTTTAATTTTGTTTAGGACATACTCTACCCACTTAAAGTGCTCCTCAAACGACTCAGTGACAATTATAATGTCGTCTAAATATGAGAAGGCATAGGGCTCCAACTCGGGCCCAATCAGAGAATCAATCATCCGCTGAAAAGTAGCGGGGGCTCCATTCAATCCAAAGGGCATCCTACGGAACTGGAATAATCCTTTTCCGGGCACTGTGAATGCCGTGATTGGTTTGGATCGTCTATCCATCGGAATTTGATGATAGGCGCTCCCTAAATCCAGGGTTGTAATATACTTAGCGCCCTGTAATTTCCGCAAAATGGAATCCATGTAATACGTTTCTTTATGTAATGGAGAAATCGAAAACAGAATTTCAAAATATGCATTTATCATGACCATTTTGCATGCATACCGGTTCTCGAGAATTTTCCAGGCTTCATCGAAAGACATGTTTGTCAATGGAATATGACTAATTAATTCGGCCGGCTCGGGGGCCAATGACGATTTCAAATGATGAAACTTCTGTAATTTGTCAAGAGTCGTATCATTGATTACCAGAGAGGTGAAGTAATTGCAAAAAGTCATCCAGTTATCTGAACGACCATTAAAATTAGGAATAGATATAGGGGGTAAACCCGTAGATAATCGATGACCGTGGTGTGAGACTCTTGTTGATGACATCTGTGGGCTAGAAGTTAGAAGTACATGGAAATGATCCATTTCATCTTCCAAATCACCAATCATATCCAGATACGAATTCTCAAATTCGGTGAATCTTCCATCGACGAAATATGGATGACTGGAAACATCGTCAGGCGAAGCGGAGTCGGTCAAACGTTGTTAAAAATTACAGCATCTGTCCCACTTAGCTTGAATATGTTGCATTCTGACCTTGAGTCGACCCATCGTAATGTCAGGACCTTTTGGTATCTGCATGAAAGCATTCGAAATTTCGTGCATGCCTTTAGTGATTTGCGAGATAAGCTCATCACAATTTACTGTAGCAGCCATGTAGTCGACGCACTGACTCTCTGTAAAGTCGATTAAATTGGACGACTGGTTTTGAAACGACTCGTCAAACAGATACGTCAAATTAAAGACGTAAGTATTTTCATTCATGAAAAAAGCATGAACTTGATTGACATTTCAACTATTTCGATTATTATTAGTTGAATAACTTTAATAGAGAATAATAAGCCGCAATAATTTCCGAATTGAAAATAAATCGAAATCCAGCAAAAGTTACAAAACGTAAAAATAAGAAGATCAGAATTTCCAATCTACTTGACCTAAAGTCGATGAAAAAGGTTACACTTAGCTAACATTTAATTGCGAAGCAGCGTCGGGGCTCCAACAATGGCGTTGATGGCACTGGCGATAACGACACGTCGAGCGTCAGGGCTTCAGAGATTATGGTGACACCTGTACCTTCTGTTGTTCAGCAGCGTGGGGGTGGCTGGCGAAGTGGGATGAGAACGGAGAGCGTCGTTTGAAAATGGCGAACACGTGGGGGCCGTTTGGGCCGGCAAGTTGCGAAATCGAAGTACTGATATATTCGCACTTCCAACACGGGTAACGGGGCACAAAGCACTGTTCGCAAACTCCACAGTATTGAAAATCAATGTCTTGGTCTGGTTTTCACACGAGAATTTATTAATTATGAAATTTTCACTCGCGAACCGCCAAAATCCCGATCCTGGTAGGATCGCCAAATGTTCGATTATAGAAATCTAGGAGGTGGTTTGAAAAAAGCAGGATCGGAAGTAGGTGGTTAAAAGATGGCCAGCGAATTCTCGAGGAGGGTGGATTGTTGAGTACTGAAATATGAGACGATTGTTTCTGAGTTTGCACGAAAACATTTATGTTTTCCTTTGAAACACAAAACGATCGAAAATATAACGCGCTATAATTATCAAATTATCGGTCGCGTACAATAAACTGATTCGCGTTTGAAAATGTTCTCAATACCCAAAAGAACGTTGAAGAAAAGAAACGTTTTGAGAACTGCTCGATTTCGCATAGAGATCGCGACTGACTCGTTACGAATCGCGTAATTGAATTCCTTTATCAGAAGTGCAGGAGGAGGAAGCGTGACAGAACGCGGAGAGGAGAAACTTAGAAATTCAAAGTTACTATTACGTCATACATTCCGGAACAGTAGCAATAAACGATTTTTCAGCAGTCAAATTGCTAATTTATAATGAAAGACAGCATTTTATTCCAGAAATAATATATTTAATAATAAGTTATACATCCTGAAAATGGAAGTTACCGAGAACTTTAATATTAAACTAAATCAGTAATTTGTATTTTAATATTAGCTTCAACGACCTCACCATTTTAAATTACAAAAACTTTAAATGTATTGCCGTAGATCTCAACGATTCTCACGCACTTGGTCATTATGTCAATACCATTTTTGCGTACGATAATTTATTGCTGCTGCTGCTGCTTCAGTTTTGTTAGAGATGGGCAGTCCAAAACGTCGAGATCGATAACATTTTCAGCGTTTAATATATCCTCCAACCAACATTTTTTATCGACTCCTTTTACATAAATTTTGTTAGCACATTAGCGATATCCTCCAAAATTTCGTTTATAGCGTCAAGTGGTACGTCACCAGATTGCCATGGTAAACCATGATAATTATGCATTAACCAGTTATTGACTCTTTTATAGTGTAAAGGTAACTACACCCATTGATATGGTGGTTTAAACATATGAGTCACAATTTCACTGTCGATAATATTTATTATAGACATTTCCTTCGGTATGAACCGATTACCTGGTCCACGGAATCCCTACACATCGATCATGTATTCCATTTCGTATGATACTGATTCATTGGCAATTAAAGTATAACCGAATTTTATTCGTTAATTGACGCATGCGCAATAATGGCTACTACAAAGGTCAGCTATTGCTACATCATAGTCACTTCTCGGTACCAATGTCGAAATACATCGTAGGCTAGGAACCGTATTGTGAAAGTGAACATAAAATTCTAATTGTGACCTTTTCCTCCTGGGTTCTACTATTATCTCTCTCGCTCACACCTCTCCTCAACAAATTCAAGTGTAATAAAATTGACAACTCAAAAATGACACGGCATATTTTCAAGTACACAAAAAGTAGTAGAATGCATTTTTATTTGAAATCCTAGCTGCTCCCCTTCTCAAAATATCAGCGAAAAGGTTAATTTTTAATTAAAAATTCAGTTTACTTTTAATTATATCCATATATTCAAATATTTCTCGATAACACTTATGTTTGTATATGTACTCATGCTTAGTATACGCACGTATAAGTATATATTTACATATTTATTCAATTGAGAGTGTAAAATTCGATTTTACGCATGAAGCGCGCAAGAATTGCGTTAAAACGAATATTTCGAATAGAAGGTGTGAAAAGAGTAGTTTGTCGAGTTCAACTATTATTTCTGTTAAAATAACTGAATTTTATTTAATCACATTCACTCTGTTTACACCGATAATTGACAATCGTACTCTTTAACCTTACTAAAACTATCACGTTTAGGTTACTTATTATAATTATTTTAAATGTTATACGTTTTTATTACTGTCTGTAATACATTTTATTAAAATAAAAAGGTAAGTAATTGTTCTATTTTAGTGACTCCTATTTTATGTTTTTTTTTTAATTTAAATTTTTAATCAGGTAATTTTGTTATAGCTCTATTAATTACTTCTTATGGTTACATCTGCTCTAAAATGCCGACGGATTTTTGTGATCACGAAGACAACCGGTCGAAAGTTTGCGGACCGTGTGGCAGAAAAATAATTTGCGGTGCTGCGAAATTGAGGTTTTTCAAGATCAACAGTGATGGCGAAATTCTCATCCAAAAACACGTCGATAGTTCGTTCAAGTTGGAGGACTCGAAATATCCATTGGCTTGGTGCAATACCTGTCGTATTACTATTAAAGAATTCGAAAAAGGAATTACCAAGAGGCCCAAAATTCGATTACCCAATTATGAAGATATATGTTTGCAAAAAGAAACAAGACAAGTGAAAGGACCGTGCAACTGTTACATTTGCATAACAGCAAGATCAACCCAACATACACAACCTGTTGTAGGTAGGGGAAATGTACGAACATTTGGAATCGAAATAAATGCAGAGACTGGCCTAAATACATCATCGAGCATACAAAATAGCTGTAAAACGTTAAATGTTTCAAAAAACTCTGAAACGAATAGCTTTCAACTTTGTAACATTTGTTTGGGTAAAATTGGTAAAGGCGTACGCCACGATTGCAATAAAGAAAATATTTTGGTAAATAATGCACAAAGTATTGTAATGAACCTTCCCGAAAAAGTGCAAGACAAAATTGTGCTTTCTATTCTAAAAGAAAAGAGTTTGAAAAATGAGTCCTCAAACTCATCAAAATCCAAAACACTCAAATTGCATAATCAAGGCCGACATGACACAACGATCTATCTGAATCCCCAAGAAAAGAAAAAGGTTGTTTTTACCCCAGAAAAATTAGATAATTTACAAAATAATTTGAAATTATCGTCGAATAAAATGAGATGTCTGGAAAATTTCATTAAATGTAACGCCGGAAAAGCTGCAATTCCCAAGAATTACAGAGACCACGCGGACGAAAAAGGCAAGGTTTTGAAAGATATCTATAACGTAGATAGTCACATGTTTGATATTGAAGGGGCTGATGTAAAAAAATCGAGACCAATTGTGTATGCGGATTGCGAAGAGATATTAGAAGCCGTCATAGATTACCGAAATCTTGAGGGAGATTATTATATAAAAATTATGGCGGATTCGGGTCAGGGATTTTTTAAAATTTCATTGTCTTTGTTTACGGAAAATGAAGTTGGTGTTGACGATGCTGATGCTTCCACACCGACCAAAAGATCGAAATATTCTGAAGGAGGCAGAGTCGGTAAGAACGCTTCATTAACCAGTGTACAAAAAGTTATTATAATTTGCATAGTACCGAAAATCAAAGAAACGTACGAAAACCTATTGTATTTATGCAACTTGATAAACTTAAACAACGTGCCCTTCAAGTTTGCATGTGACCTTAAACTATTATTAACTGTAAATGGTCAACAAACCGCGAGTTCTCTATATCCATGTCCGTATTGCTTCATTTCACTACGAAATTTAAAGAAAGGATGTAAAGAATTTGTTGACATCGATAATCAGGATCAGGTTGTTTTGAGTTCTTCTAAGTTGTCATCCGAGAAAACTGAGGCAATCAATCATTTGAAAACCTATGGTGATCTGAAAAATGATTACACGAAGTATGTGAACGAAGGTAAGACGAAGAAAAACGCAATGTACTGCCATAACACTGTAAATAGTCCGATTTTTCAAGAAAACGAGGATGTCAAAGTAATCGAAAAATGCGTGGTACCAGAACTACATTTGTTAGAAGGGTTCGTCAATCATCTCTTTTGGAAAGGTTTGGTTCCGCTACTTGGTCGTGAAAAAGCCTAAAAAACTAAAAGTAATACCGAAAAATTATCAAGGTGAATTGTTCGAAGGCAACGCTTGTAGAAAACTCCTAAAACACGTGGATATGCTCTACAACGAAGAAATTGTTCATAGTGCAACGAAATTAAGACTTGAACCTTTTGTGTCATCTATGAAATTAATGAACGATATTGTTCATAATTGTATCGGACTGATGTATCGGAATCATTGAAAATCCATATCATTCTCAATCACCTTCTTCAATGCTTGTCATGTCTCGATGAGGATGAAGGTTTAGGTTTGTGGTCTGTGCAAGCCGGTGAGTCAATTCATCATGAATTTTTAATATATTGGAATCGATATAAACTCAACTCATACGCTTCCCAACTGAAAAAGGCTGTAGTCGAATTCTCCTCTAGACATCTGTAGTTATAATAAGTACCTATGTATATGTATACAGTGTATAAATACATAGTAAACGTGAATATTATCAACTAAAATATGTAGCATTTAATTTCAAAAGACGGTAATTGAATCGAATTTTATTTACAACTGTGGAATAAGTTAGTTGAACTGTGTCCATGCGCGCGCGCGCGCGTGTGTGTGTGTGTGTGTGTGTGTATAAATGTGTGGATGTTAAAATATTATGGAATGATCAGAGACATATTCGTTTCAACACAATTCTTGCGCGCTTCATGCGTAAAATCGAATTTTACACTCTCAATTGAATAAATATGTAAATATATACTTATACGTACGTATACTAAGCATGAGTACATATACAAACATAAGTGTTATCGAGAAATATTTGAATATATGGATATAATTAAAAGTAAACTGAATTTTTAATTAAAAATTAACCTTTTCGCTGATATTTTGAGAAGGGGAGCAGCTAGGATTTCAAATAAAAATGCATTCTACTACTTTTTGTGTACTTGAAAATATGCCGTGTCATTTTTGAGTTGTCAATTTTATTACACTTGAATTTGTTGAGGAGAGGTGTGCGCTCTTGCATACTCTCTGTTAGATCCAATAACTTTAGCATTATACCGTTTTCACGGTCATCGTCATCGCCGATTACCCGCCGATCATTTTCACCATATATTTTTCCATGTATATAGGTTTAGACGCTTTTAAAGTCATTGCGCAATTTCATCAAAATATGTACTAAATAACACATTTTCTCTTTCCCAAATTTAGGCAACCTCCGCGATAATAGAAAAGAGATGACCTCCGTTCCGTGTTTTATCTAGGAATGACCTGGCGGGTCATCCGTAGGCCAACTCATCCCTTCGTTAACAAAGGTAGCATAAATAGTACGCTATACTTTTATATGTTGAAGAATATGGCATTTCAGCATTTGAGTGAAAAACAAATTCATTTGTATATTGATAGTCGAAAAATATCGTGATTCATACTACACCACGAGAAGTAACACATTTGAACGTTTTGGAACGAAGAGTAGTACGTTTTTCCTCTTGTTGACGAAAAGTAGCACATTTCAGCATTTCAAGGATTATTGCCATGAAAAGGAACCCATTCGCGTTCTTTTGAAGAAAACTATCATGTCCCAGAGTTTACACGAGTTTATAATCGTCTAAGCCCGAAAGGTAACTCGTTTCATGTTATATCACGAAAATGAATATGTTTTAACGTTTTACCACGAATAGTACCCTGCGAAAAATTTTAGGTAGGATTCTCATGAGAATCATATGAGAAATTTTCTCATGAGAAATTGAAACAGGATCTCTATGAGATCCACATGAGAATCAAGTGAGACTTTGATGAGAATCGAGTTAGACTCTCATAATGATTGTAGAATCTCGGCTTTCGCATGTGGGTCCTAAAAGATTCTCATGAGAGTCTTACTTGATTCTCATGTCGATCTCACACAAATCCTGTTTCAATTTCTCATGAGAATCATATAAGAACACAATTTTTCGCAGGGTAGTGCATTCAAAAGGGCATTAAGCGCCGAAATTTTATTATTAATATGTTCTTATTGGGGTTGTTATTATTTCTATTATTTTAATAATAACTTTTAACAACATTTGTTTCTTGTATTTCTCAATTTCTCTGAAAAGTGAGAAATTATTTGCACAAATCTCTACCAGTAAATGAAATTTCACTGCAACTACGACCCAAGCCATGAGGTGGATATTAGTCCTTATTAAAGCTATTTAAATATTTCTCGTTAAAAACATACCAAATTGTTTATTTTGATGTTTGGTGAATGAATCAAATATTATTTTGCTGGAATATATAAAAATTCCTAATTTACCTAAAGCGTATGTCTCCTAATAGGTCTTATTTAAAACTTTTTAAATAGTCTACGTTAAAAATGTACCAAATATTTAGTTTTAGTGAGATAACTGGTGTATGGGGGGTGAGAATATAATTTTCTTGGAAAATATTAAAATTCGTAGTTTTCGGCAAATATTTTTCATTTTATAGTCTTTGTTCTGTCTTTATTAAATTTATTTAAATATTAATAAAGTTTTTTAGTTTGATGATTGGAGCACGGACAAAATATTATTCTGCTGGAATAGATCAAAATTTGTCATTTTCGTATGTGTTTGTCATTTAATCGGTGTTCTTTAGTATTTCTTTAAACTTGTTAAACATTTCACGCTAAAAATGAACAAAGTTGTTTAGTTAGGTGATTGGTATACAAACAATTTCATTTTTCAAGAAAATATTAAATTTCGAACAAAATGTCCACTTCAGTGTAAATTTTATCTAGTTTTTGTGAATTCGTCATCTTCTTTCAGTCTTTGTTTTTACCCTTTTTAATTTTACTCCTTAAAAAGATATAAAACTGTCTAGTTCGATGACTATTACATGCAAGTATAGTTGCATTGTTTTAATATTGTAATCCGTCTAGCCTATAATACTATGTACTAAACATTAAAAAGAAACTATATCTGTCTATCTAAATGTTTCTTTTTAAAAATATACGCTTGAAATTAAAAAAAAAACTTAAATATGAATAAAATGATGGCAGATGTTAAAATGGCTTCTTATCAATAAGATGCAAATTTATCGAAAACGAATTAATTAAGTTTGAAATGGGCTAATTCGTTCAAAAAACATTTTTGCACATGCGTCGAAGTATATTTTTTGTTGCAAGAGTGCGCAAAGTGTCCCTAAAAATCGAAAAAATCACTTTACGCACTACTTTACGCAGACTGCAACAAAAAATAACTATAAAATCTATAAATATTCACGTTCTGACCTTCCATGGAAAGCCCTCCTTAATTAAATCTGACATTTTTACTCTGCTCACCTGTCTGATTTTAAGTTGCCAAATTCCATTTATTATTTTAAGATTGACAATTGTTTTAAAAATAATTTTTTATTTTAGTTTGATAACTATACTGTAGGATGTTCTAGAAGTTTAATGAGAAAGAATAATGAGACGACAAAAGAATGCGAAATATGTTTTTTGTAGTTTTTTAACGAGCTGTCTTAAAAGCATGCCAATGCAACGAATTTTCACACTCATAAAACAGTTGTCTGATTTGGAGAATATTAAGATTTTCTCAACATTTTATGCATTGAATTATTTCATATTGGCAAATATAAAATCGAATCGAGAAGATTATTCCATTTTTTGAGTGTATAGAAAGGTACAAGAGAATCCTTTTCAAGTCTTTAAACCTAATTTTGTGAATGGTGAACGGATAGCGAAGACTTGAAAACTACGAATTTTAATTTTCCCGCAAAATAATATTATTTTCATACAACAGTAATGTAACTAAATGAATTTATATGTTTTTAATGCGAAATATTTTTAAAAAATTACTGGAATCATAAAAGACGATAAATACACAAAATCCAGCTGAAAACTACGAAATTGAATATTTTCCGGAAAAATAATTTTTTTTCCATTCACCAGTCATCTTATTAAATAATTGTGCAGATTTCTCATGAGAAATATATGAAAAGCTCAAGGAAATATTAAAAAATTACGGGAAAAGAACAATCATTTGATGAAAAGTTCGAATTTTAATATATTCCGGCAAAATAATATTTTTCCCGTGCATTAATCGACTAACTAATAATGTTATACATTTTTAACAAAATTTTTACAAAAATTAGATGAAAATTACGAATTTCAAATATTTCATTATATTTCTGCAAAATAATATTTTTTCCATACACCAATAATCGAATTAAATATTTTTGTACATTTTATGATGAGAACTATTTAAAAGGTTTTAATAAAGATTGAAATAAGTCAATAAAGTGACAAACGTTCTTCAAGATTTCGAATTTAATTATTTTCCGGCAAATTAATATTTTTTCATAAATAAATAATAAAAGAACGTGAAAAGAGGTGAAATATTGAAACACATTCATTTTCCTGATATAAAATCAAATAAGTTATTTTTAGCGCTTACGCGATTGTGATCACATGTAAACTGTGGAACATGTTAGTTTTCGTGAAAAGAAAGGCAAATATGCTACTGTTCGTGATAAAATGTTGAAACGTATTCATTTTCGCTATATGGCATGAAACAAGTTACTTTTCGCGGCTGGACGATTGTAAACTCTGGAACGTGATAGTTTTCGTGGATTTAACGAAACATGATAGTTTTCGTCGAATAGCACTCAACCATAATAGTTTTCGACGACATCAAGCGAGATATGTTACTTTTCGTGTCAACGTTTGTTTGAACGCTGAAACATATTAGTTTTCGTCGATAATCCACTGATACACTGAAATGCATTTTTCTTCAAGTAAGCCGGTTATATACTATTCTTCATAAGAAAAATGAAACGTGCTACTCTTCGTAACGGGCGTCGATGCAATTAATCATGCTCCTAACCGTTTTTGAACATGCGTAAAATTTACCACATCTTAAATATCGCCATACAGGTTTCGAACTGTTAATTATCCGTAGACTTTATTATACGGTAACAATGAATCTGACATCCCATAAGTAACCAATACATACGAGTATCGACCTGCTTTTAATATAATTAATTAACCTTCATTTAATATTTCCAACTTTAAAAATTTCTGAGAATAAAAAGATCGAAATGTCGATGTAAAAATGTAAGAGAAGCGTGTAAACTTCAACAGTTTCTTTCTATCTTTACGCACAGTTTTGTGTCTTTTAAGTAAAAAGTTAAAGGAAGTGGCAATGCTGCCATCTTTTGGTATGTTTAAACAGATTGCAGAATCTGTGTATCGCAGAATGAAATATGCGGTTGCATCTGAAATGCATGAATTCATCGTAGGCTGAGGTCATATACTTGCTAATATGAGTGGTTATGGAGCGATTACAATTGAATATGAGGTTCATGAAAATTTACAATTAATTTTATTATGGTGGCCCGTCTTATTTTCCCCGACAGTTTTCTCTTGTTGATGTTTGTAATGAGATGTTATTTTACGTAAATACTGACTTATGGTATGAAGAGTGACTTAATAATTTTTATTTTGGAGCATGGCATGCAACTATGCAAGTATTTATTTCTTCGGTACAATCTACAGATGTGATTTTTTATAAAGAAACGAGGTGGCTTATACGTGTTAAATATCCCGCATAATCATTTTCATTACATTCTGCTGCAATTCGCTTCAGACGAGCATCAAAATCTCGGTATTTTTTTTCCTCGGCGGAGCTTCTCGACCAGCTTCTAATTGACAAACTTCCATTTCCGTAAGTCCTTCTTCCATTTGTATCAGCTGAATTAGCTTCCAAATATTCAAATGGCACGCTTGAGCTTTACTCATGAATAAATGGTGCCATCCCTCTATGGAGTTGTTCGTTCTTGCAACATAATTCATTACCGATTGATAATGGTTCCACATCGGTATTGGGAACATACTCTCTTGTCTTCCCCGTCTATTTTGAAGACCGACCCAGATGCACTCCAAATACTCTACGAAACTGTGTATGGCATCATTACAGTTCATGTAAAAATCCAGGTTCATAACAGGTTCATATGCTTTGATAACATGATCTTTAGGAACAAATGTTAAACTAGTGAGGATTTTAATATGTAACTCATAGTCAACCTCCTCACTGTATTGTGTCTTCAAGCCTAATTCTTTTATCTTATCCATAATACATTTCCAAAAATGAAATTGACATCCTCGGATAGTTGTACTGGGAAATTCGCTTTGAAATGCATTGATGAATCCAATTTTGAAATCCATCATTAAATGATCTGGTTTCATAATCTTTTAATAGTTTCAACTCGCAAATAAAACGAGTATACGTAGATTTGCGTTTATTCGGCATTAGTGAATAAACGAGAGGCACTTGTTTGGATCTCACCACAGCATGAATTGTATATAATTGATAAAAATATGATGGAACCACCTTAAATGTGCCATCAACTCTTCATGCCTGACATTTACTTAAAAGTTCTACATTTTTTCTTGTTGTAAATATTAACATTCTGCTCTTTGATGTAATGTCTTTCATTAATAATTCATCACTTTTGCATGTCACTCTAAATTGGTCAGGAATGTCAAATGCACTTGACGTCGGATTTGGCGGAAGAGCATTTTCCCTTGTTCGTGTTCGTTGAATGGTTCGACCCATTGCTTGTTTACTGGGGAGTCTACCGGGAGTTAATGCATCTGCCTTAGATACGGCTTTGCTGATAATATTGGTAGTTGGTCTAGAATAGGTCTTCGCTCGTCGTTTAATGTTGGTGACAATTTTCAGTGTGGCAACTTCGGAACAAGAAGCCAAATGCGTATGTTCAATCTTCTTCACAATTTCACCTTCACGAGTATTAGATGTGGTTAAGACTCTTCCAGGACATTTTAAATCGGCAAAGTGTCGGCAGATTGTCCATAACTAGCATTTCCTTTCCTTTTGTGGATGTAATAAATTCCAAAGGCATTGTAGATGTAAACCTTGTGACTAACTCAGTAGAACTGTCGAACTTGGGTGCCATCGGTCGTTCTTTATACCATGGGCCAGTCTTTAGGTACAATAGCCTTGATACAATTGTCCCCTCTCATTATAAACATCAACAAAGGAAAAGTGTTCGGGAAAAAGGGTCGGCAAAATATGTCGGGGAAAAAGTGTTGGGGGGAAATATGATAAGGAAAAAATGTCGAGCAACAAATACCGGTAATAAAATGTCGGGGAAAATAAGACATGGAATCCTTATTATCGCCATGCAAAAAAAAATATGAAAGTGAAATTGCTACATATTACCGCGCATCTACTGCAAAGCGAAAGCAATCTCGAGGACCCGAAATATCTTATTTTTAAAATACCTATATTGCCATTACTATACAGCCATATGGCGGCGGTTCTCTATCTATGATATCATCACTCGTTTCAAAATGTTTATCAACGACATTCACGTAAATCTGAATGCATTTTCATTGTGAGTGGTAAGCATGACCAAGCTTCTTCAATTTCACGTTCTGCAAACGTTGAGATGAAATCTATAGGTAGACACTCGATGTTTTTTGTTTCCATTAATGCAAGACGTTTCACTTCATAGTAAATTCTCATTATGCATGCTGGTCTTGAAGATTTTCCAGTATCCAATTTTTAAGCATTTTAACATTTCGTTTAGCACATTTTCCGTTAATTGTATGATTTTCACAATTTATCGACAATCGATGTTGTTGTTGTTGTCCTATGAGTTTCGGTAGAGATGGACAGGCCAATATATCTAGGTCGACAACATTGTCAGCATCTAAAATTTCCTGCAACTTATATCTATTTCTTTGGTCTGCGCCTTTTATGGATATCTTGTGAGCACACGTAACGATGCCTTCCAACGTTTCGTTGATTGCATCAAAGGCTATCCACCCGATTCGCATTGTAGACTATGATAATTGTGCATTAACCAATTGTTTTACGTTGAAAACGTACTTTACAACGTCACTGTCGGAAATATCCATAATGCAAATTTCCTTCGGTATAGACCGATTACCAGGTCCGGGGAATCATTGCACGTCGGCATTATACTACGTTTCTAGTACCTAATACTGATTTGCTTGTCCCCTTCATTAATTGACGCATCATTCTCCCTCTCACTCTCTCTCTTCACCAGGCTTTAATTAATTCAATAATTCCAGTACACGCTAACTGTATTAATCTAAAAGTATGTTATATTAATGTTCAATCTCTCGGCTCTGCTAATAAATTTTCTTTTTTTAAATCTTATTTCACCGAAAATTTTTATCATATTATAATTCTTTCTGAAACCTGGTTTAATACTAAAACTGTTGACTCCTATTTTTCTTTGCCTAACTATCACTTGATTCGCAATGACCGCAAGTATAAGCTCGGTGGAGGTGTTGCTATGTATATTTATACCGCTCTAAATTACAAAATCTTAGAAAAATCTGAATGCTCTTCCGTTAACCCCCTCGAGTTTATGCTTGTTGAAGTCGGTCACAGCGCTACTACGAACCTCAGAGTGCTACTTGCGGTTATCTATCGACCACCGAAGAAAGCTCTTCTCGAACTATTTGAATCTGTACTGCAAAATCATAGCTGTAATTATGATCGAATCATTATTATGGGTGATTTCAATGTTGACTTAAATCGTGCTAATTTTGAATCTACATATTTGCAGCAGTTTGCCGTAGCCAATGCTCTTCAAATCGTGCCATATCATCCTACTAATCATACGAACCGAACTGATACATGGATTGACCACTGCCTTGTCGATAGCCTTATAAATGTCCTAGGACATAGCCAAGCCAATCTACCTTTCATCGGTGGCCATGATCTGATAGATATCGAATGTAAGATTGGAACACCAAAAGCAAAGCCGACACAAATCACATGTAGAGACTATCGCTCGTTCGATGTATCGAGTTTGCATAGGGACCTGAGTAGCTATGATTGGAATATTTTTAATTCTGTTTCTCCACTGAATAACGTGAACTTACTCACCAATACGCTTAGTCATCGTCTATTGCAAACTTTTGATAAGCACGCCCCTAAGCACACCTTTACACCGACTCACAAGCCTTCCCCTTGGATTTCACCTCAGCTACTTAGACTTAAATACGAGAGAAATAGCCTTTTATGTGCTTATCGCAGGACCAGAGCCCTTTCCTTAAGAATTAGACTCATTTCTGCTAATAAGGCTAATAAGCAGGCATGGGTATTAGCGAGGACAAACTACTATCGAAACAAACTTGCTAATATTCGGGATGCTAAGACCATGTGGAGGGAGTTGCGCAACCTTGATCTGGTGGCTTCCAATAAAGCTGTTAAACCGTTGTGTTGCACTTTGGATGAACTCAATTCCTTTCACACAGCTTCTGTTTCTCCTTACACTGATCTTTTCGACCTAAATTTCGATGAAGACTTTTATCACGGAGATTTTAACGATAGCAGATTTTTCTTCGCTAATGTCACCATCGAGGACGTAGCTGCTCGTTTGTCGGAAGCAAAGTCGGAGGCATGTGGCTCTGATTCGATACCTATTAGTTTTTACATCAAATCATTCCCTGTCATTGCCCCTTACATAGTTCATCTCTTCAATGAATCACTTAATTTATCCATCTTTCCTGCTGACTGGAAAAAATCATTGATGATACCCATTAGCAAAACTACTAACCCTGTTTCTCCTGCTCATTACCGACTTATCGCTATTGTTCCTGCGCTCTCTAAAATACTAGAACGTATTGTTTTCAATCAGCTACTTGGGTTCCTGAATAACAGTAATTGGTTTGATTCTCACCAATCGAGTTTCCGTAAAGACTATAGCATGCAAACAGCACTATTATATGTATTTGAATATTGCAGGCAAGCAATAGACAATCGCATGATAACTATTATTATTCTCTTTGACTTTAGCCGTGCGTTCGATACTATTAGTCATAGGCTTTTGCTGCAGAAACTAAAAATGGCTAATTTATCGGATACCGCTATTCGGTGGTTTGCGTCTTACCTCTCGTGTCGATCTCAGGCTGTCACAGGGGTGGATGGCACTAGATCGTCGTGGCTTCCAGTGGGTGCTGGAGTGCCCCAAGTTTCTGTGTTAGGACCTTTGTTGTTTTCAGTATTTATTAACGATCTACCTGGGGTTCTCCATCATAGTGATCATATGATTTTCGCTGACGACACTCAAATTTTTCTTAAATGTCGTGTTTCAGAACTTGACATCGCCATTGCAAAGGTAACATCCGATATCACTCGCTTCTGTCAATGGGCGAATAGCAATGACCTCGTCCTTAACTTTGAAAAAACTAAGGCATTACTGGTCGGCAGTGCTTTTTATCTGAACACCTTTAATACTGATTTGATCACACCGATTGTTATTAATAATTCGGTCATACCGTGGGTTAAATCGGTGAGGAACTTGGGTCTCGTGTTTGATGGAACGCTCTCGTGGAAGTACCATCTTATACAAATGTCCAATAAAGTCTTCTCCACTCTACGTCAACTACGTAATAACCGTGCTCAACTACCAACTGATGTTAGGCAAACCCTTGTTTCCTCGTTGATTTTACCCTATTTCGATTACTGCTGCGCAGTTTACAACGACATCAATGTAACTCAAAAAATCAGGGTGGAACGAATGTTTAATGCGGGCATTCGATTCATCTTCGATCTACGGCGCGATGAGCACATTACCCCATATCGTAATAAGCTTGGCTGGCTCAACACCAAATCGCGTAGGTTATACTACATTGGTATCGTCACCTATAAGATTATTAAGACCCACGTACCCCTCGGCTCTATGCAAGAACGTCGAGTACCGACACATCGGCTAGAATCCTATTCCAACTCTTTTATTGTCACATCTACCCGGTTATGGAATGAACTTCCAGTCGAAATTCGCGCAAGTGAAAACGTGTATTCGTTTAAAGTAAAACTAAAAAAATTCCTATTAAGTCGGACTTCAGTGTAATTATTTTGTATTTTATATTTTAGTATTAGCATTATTAGTATTAGTATTAGTATTTTTAGTATTTAACATTAGTATTTTAGTCCACTTTTACTTCTGGTATGCGTGTACCCTACCCTACGTTGTAATCGCTCGACTTTTATTATTATATATCTATTTTATATCTACTTTGTTATAAAACTAGTATTGCGCTTTTATATGCATCTGTTAGTATGTTTTGTTATATTAAGCTTAGTTTTAGTTTTAGTTACCTGTATGTATGCTCTATATTGGTTGGCCTAACAGGTAATACCTCAAGCCATAATAAAGACAATCAATCTCTCTCTCTCTCTCTCCCACTCTCTCTCTCCCCCTCTCTCTCTCTCTCTCTCTCTCTCTCACTCTCTCTCTCTCTAGCGTGGTACCTCTAACTAGTGAAAATACGTCGTACCTTTCTCTCTAGATCGTAGTATCTCTTTGTCAAATCGTATGAATCGGAAATCAAATAAGAGTGTAACAAAAACAGATAATTTTCACGGTCACTAGATCCCTCTCGGTATCATCCGATGTTCTTCTGGAGATTAGGATAGACGCGTCCATTGTCGATAGTTTGCGAGTTACGATACTCAGATGATGAAGAAGTTAAGCGCAATATTATATCGTTTTAAGTACTAGCACCAGTATGATGGTCACCACACTGTTACAATTGAAGAAATCATAGACGTATGAATACAAGTTTCGATCCATTTATAATACAATTGAGCGTGCCAAAGATCTATAAATTTTAAATAAAAAATGTTCAGTCATTAAGTTGACATCGTTTAAACAATTAATTTTAGTATGTATATTGAATCGCGATGTACTGCACTCTAAAAACAAATACTTAAAATCACTACATCTTAAAGTCAGTCCATGCATAAATCTCACGTGGTTTAAGTCATCTTATCTACACTAAAACTTTCTTTATGTCAAGGTAAAAACAAAACGAAAGACGACAAAGTAATTATCATTGTGATAATAACAAATCTGTTCACTTTAGAACCCTGTATAATAGCCGACATAAGATCGCCTTATTCATGGCGAATATGACTTTTGAACTGTCTGCTGTAATTGTCGACCATTCTCTCCCCCCCCCCCCCTCTCTCTCTCTCAGTAGCTACCCATTTTTTACATCTATACGAATACTCGTACCTCAAATCGAGTCGTATATTTGTCATTAATACCCGAGCAGAAATCTGTCCAGGATGCCTGAAAACTTATCAGGGCCTGATCAGGGATCAATCAGGCCCGCCTGATAAGGTGTGCCTTATAACTCCCGGATCAGGCCCTGAACAGGCAGAAATCAGGCGCGCCTGATAATGTGCCTTGTCACTTCCAGATCAGGCCCTGACCAGGCTGCAATCAGGCGCGCCGTACGATCCTGGGACCTTTCGATATCCGGTCAATTGCTCTAACCAACTGAGATATATCTTCCCACATCCCTTCGCTCCGTTAATTTTTAATTAGTCCCATATTTCGTATTTCTTCATATTTTTCATATTATTGCATTTGACTCTATCGCACCCAGAGTCTGCTCGAATACAAATAACTATGATTTTGTACAGGATGCTATTATACAAATAATAAATTTAAATTTGGTGGGTTTTTAACCTGCAACGCAATTGGTGGTGATTGCATCAATCAAACATTTCAACCTGGTTGAAATATTTTCCAAACGCTATCTGTCGGAATCACTTCGATCCCCGAGCAGGCGGCTTTTTTAAAGAAACATATTTGCAGAAAAATGTTAAAAATGCGGATTGAAACGTTAATAATATGAAAAGTATGAATAACCTGAAATTATGTGAAAAATTCAGAAAAAATAACGAGGAACTTAGAAGAACATTCGGTAGATACTAGGGTATGATCCTGGGACCTTTCGATATCCGGTCGAATGCTCTAACCAACTGAGCTATATCTTCAAACATCCCTCCGCTCCGTTAATTTTTAATTGTCCCATATTTCGTATTTCTTCATATTTTTCATATTATTGCATTTGACTCTTTGTCACCCAGAGTCGGTTCGAATACAAATAACTATGATTTTTTTGCAGGATGGTATTATACAAATAATAAATTTGAATTTGGTGGGTTTTTAACCTGCAACGCAATTGGTGGTGATTGCATCAATCAAACATTTCAACCTGGTTGAAATATTTTCCAAGCGCTATCTGTCGGAATCACTTCGATCCCCGAGCAAGCGGCTTTTTTAAAGAAACATATTTGCAGAAAAATGTTAAAAATGCGGATTGAAACGTTAATAATATAAAAATATGAAGAACCCGAAATTATGTGAAAAATTCAGAAAAAATAACGGGGAACTCGGAAGAACATTCGGTACATACCAGGGTACGATCCAGGGACCTTGCGACCTTTCGATTTCCGGTCGAATACTCTAACCAACTGAGCTATATCTTCCCACATACCTCCGCTCCGTTAATCTGTAATTAGTCCGATATTTCGTATTTCTTCATATTTTTCATATTATAGCACTTGATTCTTTCGCACCCAGAGTCGGTACGAATACAAATAACTATGATTTTTTTTTGCAGGATGGTATTATACAAATAATAAACTTAAATTTGGTGGGTTTTTTAACCTGCAACGCAATTGTTCGTGATTGCATCAATCAAACATTTCAACCTGGTTGAAATTAGAGTCCCTCTAGTAAGAGTTCAGACGTAGCGGTAATCGCTCGTGATTGGTTCCCGTTTTCGGTCGCCATGTTTGGATTAAATGTAAGTGTTAGTGTGTATATGAATGGATGTCCACGCACACACGTTTGTTTGTTTTTCTTCTTCGAGATGGGATATCGAGGATTTTTCGCGCACCGATGTGCGCAGGTTGGGCACGATTGGCAGCTGGAGGCACAGTCGAGCGCCGGCGGAAAATCTAGAGTCCTTGCGCGTTCATACTACAAATAAATGACTGCGGCTAGCAGTTTATCAACCGCTTTACGGCTTATCTCGTAAAGAGTTATGGTAGCCGAGTGGTTAAAGCGCTCGACTGATGAATGTAACTTTTGTAGGTCGCGTACTCGCAGATGCTTTTTTTATTTATTTTTTTTTATTTTTATAATTATGAATTTATTGTAATTTCTTAAATGCTATTCAAATTATTTATTGTATATTTTTTAAACGAATTTTTTATTTTTTAAATATTCTTTTAACCTAACTTAAGGTATTTTCTGTAACTTATTTTGAAGAATATGACGTTAAATAAAACTGAAAAATGTTTTCTCTACTTTTATTTATATACTAGCATTTGGTAAAAATAATATTATAATTTATTAAATGCTATTTAAATTATTAATTATATACTTTTTAAAATATTGTAAGTCTTTAAATATATTTTTTCACGTAATTATGATATATTTCTGTGATATACAACTGTAATATACAACTACATAAAAAATGAGTTACAAAAAATATATCATAATTACGTGAAAAAATATATTTAAAGACTTACAATTTCTTTAAACAATTACAATATTTTAAAAAGTATATAATAAATAATTTAAATAGCATTTAATAAATTATAATATTATTTTTACCAAATGCTTTTTTGAAATTTTATTATTTTTAAGCATTTTTTTAAAGCTAAATAAAAAAGACTTAGTAACAACAACATTCCAAATAATGGACATTGAATAGGTATAATTTCATTACAGTTATACAAATCATTTTGCATAATATTAGTTACTATTTTGAATCGGAAAAAAATATTATTACACATTAATTTCATTTTTGGCGGACAAATAAGAAGCGAAAAACTGTGGCAATATTTTTAGAACTTTGGAAAATTATGTATTCGATACTACTAGTTTAGACAGTGTGTTACCTTTTCATTATTACTTTCATAATGTCGTTTTCGTAGCATTTTTTAATTTTAATTATATTTAAGCATTATTTAAAGCTTCACAAAATTAGAGTAAGTAAAAACAACATTCCAAGTATTGGAAAATGGATGGGTATGATTGCATTAGTCACCGATCTTTTGCATAATATAAGCTACTATTTTATATACATAAAAAGTATTGTGACATATTAATATCATTTTTGGCGGATGAAGAAGAATTAAAAACATTTTGGCAATATCTCCTAACTGAAGAAATTTATTTAATACAACTGTAATATACAACTATATAAATAAAAGTAGAGAAAACATTTTTCAGTTTTATTTAACGTCATATTCGTCAAAATAAGTTACAGAAAATACCTTAAGTTAGGTTAAAAGTATATTTAAAAAATAAAAAATTCGTTTAAAAAATATACAATAAATAATTTGAATAGCATTTAAAAAATTACAATAAATTCATAATTATAAAAATAAAAAAAGCGTCTGCGAGTACGCGAACTACAAAAGTTATATTTATCAGTCGAGCGCTTTAACCACTCGGCTACTACAACCCTTTACGAGACAAGCTGTGAAGCGGCTGATAAACTGCTAGCCGCAGTCATTTATTTGTAGTATGAACACGCAAGGACTGTAGATTTTCCGCCGGCGCTCGACTGTGCCTCCAGGCGCCAATCGCGCCCAACCTGTGCACATCGGTGCGCGAAAAATCCTCGATATCCCATCATAAACATGAGCGTTCTATCATGGTGTAGGTCACTCACGGATATGTTAACACCACTTACCAATCCAAACATGGCGGTCATGTCTGAACTCTTACTAGAGGGACTCTAGTTGAAATATTTTCCATGCGTCATCTGTTGGAATCATTCGGATTCCAGAGCAGGCGGATTTTGTGAAGAAACATTTTTGAAGAAAAATATTAAAGATGCTGATTGAGAAGTTAATTATATGAAAAATATGAAGAACCTGAAATTATGTGAAAAATTCAGAAAAAATAACGAGGAACATAGAAGAACATTTGTTAGATACCAGGGTACGATCCTGGGATCATTCGATATCAGGTCAATTACTCTAACCAACTATGTCTTCGCACATCCCTCCGCTCCGTTAATTTTTAATTAGTCCCATATTTCATATATCTTCATATTTTTCATATTATTGCATTTGATTGTTTGTCACCCAGAGTCGGTTCGAATACAAATAACTATGATTTTTTTGCAGGATGGTATTATACAAATAATAAATTTGAATTTGGTGGGTTTTTAACCTGCAACGCAATTGGTGGTGATTGCATCAATCAAACATTTCAACCTGGTTGAAATATTTTCCAAGCGCTATCTGTCGAAATCACTTCGATCCCCAAGCAGGCGGCTTTTTTAAAGAAATATTTTTGCAGAAATATGTTAAAAATGAGGATTGAAACGTTAATAATATGAAAAATATGAAGAACACGAAATTATGTGAAAAATTCAGAAAAAATAACGGGGAACTTGGCAGAACATTCGGTAGATACCAGGGTACGATCCTGGGACTTTTCGATAGCCGGTCGAATGGTCTAACCAACTGAGCTATATCTTCCCACATCCCTTCGCTCCATTAATTTTTAATTAGTCCCATATTTCGTATTTCTTCATATTTTTCATATTACTGCATTCGACTCTATCGCACCCAGAGTCTGCTCGAATACAAATAACTATGATGTTTTTACAGGATGCTATTATACAAATAATAAATTTAAATTTAGTGGGTTTTTAACCTGCAACGCAATTGGTGGTGATTGCATCAAACATTTCAACCTGGTTGAAATATTTTCCAAGCACCATTTGTCGGAATCAATTCGATCCCCGAGCATGCGGGTTTTTTTTAAGAAACATTTTTGAAGAAAAATGCTAAAAATGCTGATTGGATATTTTAATTTTTTGAAAAATATGACGAACCCGAAATTATGTGAAAAATTCAGAAACAATAACGGCGAACTCGGAAGAACATTCGGTAGATACCAAGCTACGATCCAGGGACCTTCGACCTTTCGATTTCCGGTTGAATGCTCTAACCAACTGAGCTATATCTTCCCACATCCCTCCGCTCCGTTAATTTTTAATTAGTCCCGTATTTCGCATTTCTTCATATTTTTCATATTATTGCATTTGACTCTATCGTACCCAAAGTCGGTTCGAATACAAATCCTAACAAAAAGAAAGATATTAGTGCACAAAACTAAAGTGAACATTATTAATGAACATTAAGTGAACCTAGTGATTAGTTAATAGCTTTCAGAACTAGATCTAAAACTTAAGTTAAGAATAAGAATGAAATATGTTTAAACAATACTCAAAACAATAATTAATTTTTGTTTCAAACTAAACCAAACTAATAAGTGTTTGGACTTTTTTTTAACGCTAAATTCATTCCTAATCAAATAAAGTTAATTAAATTTCATTTTTTAATTTATACAATAAATTAGAAATTAGTTTTTAGAAGCCTTTGGTCGGACAGAGAAGCCGCCCAATGCACACACGATACTTGAGAGGTTTATTATATTAGGGAAATTATATGTATGGAATGAGAGAGAAAGATGTATGGAAGAGAAAACATTTCATAAGTGGGGGGAAAGGAGAGTGTGAAAACAGAAAAAATGGTGTGACTGAAAGAGCGAGTGAGGAGAATGTGAGACAAGAGAGAATGAAAAAGTCAAAAGGAATAAAAAAGTCGGAGACTGAAAGAGAGCAAGTTAAGATAATATTCTGGAACGTCGCAGGGTTAAAAAATAAAGACATGGAATTTTGAAAATTTTTAGAAAGGTTTGATATGATATGCCTCACAGAAACGTGGCTAAAAGAAGATGAGTGGGAAGTGTGGAAAGATAAATTACCAAAAGAGTGGAACTGGAGGTGTAGAGGAGCAGTGAAAGAAAAGAAGAAAGGGAGAGCGAAAGGAGGAATTATCGTGGGGGTGAAAAGGGAAATGGAAGAGGTAGAGATAGAGAGCGGGAAAAAAGAGTGGGGAATAAATACGGAAGTTAAAATAAGGGCAGAGAGATGGAACATATGGGTAATATATAATAGGGGAGGAAATAAAGAAACATTAAAAGAGCTAAAAGAAGAGATAAAAGAAGATCAAGAAAAAATGCTGCTTATAGTGGGGGATTTTAATGCAAGAATAGGAGAGAAAGGTGAGGTAGCGTGGGAAGAGGAGGAAAGAGGAAGAAAAAGTAAGGACAAGCTGGAAAATGAGGCAGGAAAAGAACTCCTAAAACTAGTGGAAGACAGAGGATGGCTGATTCTAAACGGAAATAAAGAAGGAGATGAGGAAGGGAGGTGGACATACGAAGGAGGGGAGAACAAGAGTGTTATCGACTTCAGTTTATCAAACGGAGAATCGTGGGAGAGGATTAAAAAATTCATGGTGAAAGACAGAGTAGAATCGGACCATCACCCAATAGTCGTAATAATAGAAGAAGACAAAAGGGAAAAATTAACAGAGATAAGTTCAAGGACGACGCCAGACTGGTCAGAGGACAGAATCAAAGAATTTACAAAGAATATAGAAGGGATAAAATGGGAAAGAGAGGGAGTAGAAGAAGAATGGCAAGAACTGAAAGAAAAAGTCGGGTCAGCAGTAATAAAAAGAAAGAAGAAAGAGAGTAAGAGAGTGGGGTGGAAACCGTGGTGGAATGAAGAGTGTTGGGTAAATAAGAAAAAACTAGGAAAGATATTAAGAGAAAGAGAAAACCCGGGTGGAAGAGAAAGACTTAAAGTAGCCAGGAAAGAATACAAACAACTGATAAATAATAAAATAGAGGTATGGCAAGAAAAGGAAAAGAAAGAGATAAGTTATATAAAAACGGAAGGCCAGGCATGGAAATATGTAAATAGATTCAGAAAGAAAAGGGAAACAACAGGCAGAGAAATTAGAATGGAAGAATGGAGAAGACACTTCATGGGACTTCTCGAAGGAAAGGAAGAGGGAAGAAAGGTTGAGAAGGAAAAAAGAGAAGGTATACTTATTGCCAATGGCAAGAAGGAGGAAGGGATAACGAAATTAGAAATAAAAAGACAAATAAAGAAAATGAAGAGAGGTAAAGCGGCAGGGATAGACGAAATTAGAAATGAAGTATGGAAAGAGGAGGGTGGCAAAATAATTTCGAAGCTGGAGAAGATAATAATGAAAGTATGGGAAGGACAGGGATACCCAGAGGATTGGAAAGAGGGTGTAATTATATCAATTAAAAAGAAAGGGTGCAATAAAAAAGCAGAGAATTACAGAGGTGTAACGTTAGGGTGCACAGCGAGCAAGGTGTACGCAGGCATTCTAAACGATAGAATAATAAAAGAAGCGGATGAAAAAGGAAGCTGGAGTAAAACACAGTATGGGTTCAGAAAAGGGAAAGGGACAATAGATTGCATAAAGATTTTAAAGCATATTATCGGACGAAAAATAATAAAAAATAGAGGAAAAGTATACGCGATGTTCATAGACCTGAAAGCATTTGACAACGTGGATAGAGAGGAGTTATGGCGGTGCCTAGCAAAGAGAGGGATAAGTGGATCGTTGATAGATAAAATAAAAGAGGTGTATAAGGAAACTAGGTGTAGGGTAAGAGTAGGAGATGAGGTGTCCGAAGTGTTTTGGACCGAAAAGGGATTAAGACAACGATGCCCAATGAGCCCAACGCTCTTTAACCTATACATAGCGGATATTGCGGAAGAAATAAGCAAAGGACCCGGAGGAATAAGGGTGGGAAAAGAAAGGGTAATAAGCATAGAATATGCAGACGACGTCGTAATGCTGGCGGAAAAAGAAGAAGGGTTAAGCAGTATGATGAAAGTGCTAGAAAAATACCTAAAAGCGAAAAAACTGAACTTGAACGCCGAGAAGTCGAAAGTGATGGTGTTTAAAAAAGGAGGAGGAAAAGAGAAGAAAAATAAAAAAGAGTGGTGGTGGAAAGGAGAGCGAATAGAAGAGGTGAAACAGTTCAAATATTTAGGATATGTTTTGCAAAGAAACAATAGTGACAAAGAACATATAAGAGAGAGAGAGTTAAAAAGGCGAACGTAATGATGTGATGGGTATGGGGATTCGGAGAGAGAAAGTTTAAGGAATATTGGAGATGGAGATTTAAACTGTACGAAGCGCTAGTGCAAAGTGTGTTAGGATACGGGATGGAGGTATGGGGATTCAGAGAATGGACGGAAGTAGAAGGGGTAGGCGAGAGATACTTGAGATGGCTATTGGGGGTACCCTGTAGATTGGAATACCCCAGGGTACATAGTTAGAGAGGAATGGAAGAGAGATAAGTTTAGGATAGAAACGGGAAGAAGGGCACTAAAATATGAAACAAGAGTGGAAAAAGAACAAGGGATAAACGACTTAGGTAAAGAATGCCTGAAAGAGCGAAGAAAGGATGAGGAAGGGAATTTTTGGGTAGAGGAAAGCTTAAATAGAAGAAATTACTTATGGA
This sequence comes from Trichopria drosophilae, assembly GCA_030407085.1. NCBI lineage: Eukaryota > Metazoa > Arthropoda > Insecta > Hymenoptera > Diapriidae > Trichopria > Trichopria drosophilae. Next base: position 116,952,292 of record CM059583.1, read on the forward strand.
GATGCGGAATGAGTGAGGAAGCATGGATGAGGATAAAAGAGCAAATAGGAGTGGATGAAGGAATAAAATACATGAAAGAGCGAGACAGACACGTACAAGGCCAGGAAAGGTACAATAGAATTGAGGCAGCAAAATATAATAGAGTTTATAAAAACATAAAAGCCATAAGTAAACCAAGGTACTTGGTGAAAGCTAAGGAAGAGCGATGCAAAAATAACTGGGTAAAGGTGATAGCTAGGGCGAGATGCGGGAATGTGAACGATGCGGAAGATACTGGCTAGAAGGGACAAAGTGGAAATGTGTGTTATGTGAAAAAGAAGAAGAAAGCTGGCAACATTGGATGAAAGAATGCGAAGGAACGGAAAGATGGGAAAAGGAAATAGATGAGCTGCTAGGAGATGAGGGAAAAGGTTATGAATGGTTATGTATGCTAGAGGAAAGAATGAAAAAGAAAAAGTGTGAGAGTGGTAAGTAGTAACAGAAAATGTAAATGCTAAGATAAAATTTGAGGCTGATGATAAAGTATAGTAGCAGGGTAGTAGTATTAGTACCAGTAGTAAATGATAATATATATGTAAATAAGTAGGAGTGATAAGCATAGGTATGAATGTAAATAAGCCGTAATGGCGGAAGTCATTGTAATACCGTAAAGGTGATCAATAAATATATATCTATCTATCTATCTACTTGAGAGATTTATGGCCTACCCAATAAAACTACTGCACTCGGCGGAAATTCATTTTTAACGAATAGGAAAATCTAAAAGATAGACTTCCGTTAGAAAAACTCTTGCCGCCAAAAGTTTTTAACCAATAAGCTCATTCTACAAATATGTATTTCCTATCTCATCTTCTCTTTTCGTCCAACGCATGCAAGTATACGTAAAAATTCTGTATAAATGCAGCCTCCTCTAACCAGTTTATCACTGCACTTTAAACGCTACCCAGCGGTTGAGGGGCTGTGGCGACTTTAAACGCTAACCAGCGGTTGAGGTCGTTCCTATAACCATCCTGAATATTCCTTTCCCTTAAATAAGTAAGTAAAAAAAGAAATAAAAAAAAATACATATATACATATATATATATATATATATATATATATATATATATATATATATATATATAATGGTTTATTTACAATCTCCTTTCCATTTTCTTTTAAGTGGGTCTCGCCGGTGGTAGACGCGAATGCATACTTTGTCTAAAAGCCGATTTTTTTGGCCATCGTTATGTCCCGCGAGAAAAGTCCAACAAAAAAACCAAACACCAACGGAAGTTGGCAAAGAGGATACGAACCTCTAAACCTAAGATCGTGGAGGAAGTAGTTGTCCCACAAGGGACAATAGTCCCTTCCAATTTTCCCCTATGTTCAAAAATCCAGTATAGAAGGGATCCACGGACGGATGAACCAAATTATCCCCACTTGTCATCTATATCCGAATACCCACCACCAAAAACCAATAAATTCCAAACCCTGAATAATCCGGTATTCCTCCGTCCTTCCCTACAGATAATTCCGATCGACCTGCACTCACGACCATCACCATGATTCCTCTCCAATGACCGATGATGACGTAATGAGCAAAAAAGGATATGATATCCACAAAAATTAATCAATTACTGATTAAAAAAGCTCAATACTGAGGTTATTTTCCCCTTCCTTCCTTTCCTTAAACTCATGATCATAGGCCAGCTCCCAGGTAAAGGGCTTAAGTGCCTTGACCAAAAAAATGGCCAACTAAATACGTTCCAGATCTGCTTAACAGATCTGGGATATAACAAAATTGGTGACAGCGGTGGGATAAATCAATGATCATGATTGGAAATTATGCCGGTCGAACACTCTCCAAAACCTCAAGATCGCGCACTTCGTTCTAATACCACGGTAGATAGATCAATTTTCGATCAAGATCCAAAAAACTTGGAAAAGAAAGTACAAAACAATTTAGAAACCGATATAAAAATTAAGGTAGATTATTCAAACGAAATGGCTCAAAATACACAAACAGTCACGCTTCGGGACGCTCTCGAATGTATACCTATCTTTGACGGGAAAAATATTTCAGTCTACACCTTTCTAGAAGGATGCGACGAAGCATTGTTAATGCTTCCAGAATTTGCAGAAGCAAACCTCGTAAAATTAATTAGAACGCGTTTAACAGGTGAAGCTGGGCGCGTAATAACTGGACAAAAATATGAAAAACTGGCTGATTTTTCGAAATATATTAAAAGTATATATGCTCCGGCTTTATCTGCAAACCAAATTAGACGCGAATTAGGCAAAATATTTCAAAAAGAAAACGAAGATACGATTTCCTATGCTAATAAAGTGCGTGAAATAGGCAACCGCATCCTCGAGGCGCGAAAAATAGAAATTGAAAGTGATTTAAGCGAAGAACAAATAGCTTCCATCGATCAAGATATTGTCGATGCGTTCAGGGATGGATTATTACCCGATTTACAATTGCGACTTAATAAAAAATTTTCGAAACTCGATGAAGCCCTACCTTCAATTATTACAACCGAAAAAAAACTAGCTGCATTAAAACTCCTTCGAACTGATAATGAGAATACACGCGATAAAATTAAAAAAACGAATAAAATATAAAAAACAGAAATAGTAAAATGCCAAATCTGTAAAAAACCGGGTCATGAGGCCATTACCTGCTGGTTCAGAGGTGCCGCCAGTCAAGATGCAAACACCCGCAATTCTTCTCGTGTTTCGAATCCCTACCATAAAAGAAACATTAGTCAACAACCTGAACAATTCTTTCCTAGACAGCAAAATACACATTTAAGAGAAATTAATTTTGACCAAAAAACCCCTAAAAACCACTGGCAATTTAATAATGCGAATAATAACCATAATAATAACTATAATAATAAAAAAGTCTGCAATTATTGCAAAAATCCTGGGCACACTATAAACGAATGTCGTAAACGGGAATTTAATAACTCTCAAAAAACACAAAATCAGGGAAACTTGCACGGTCCCCTCCCGACGGGCGCTCCGAGGGAGACTTCTCAAGCCGAACGTCGCGTCCGAGCAATAAATGCCGAAACGAATTTGTCCGAACGGTCAATGTCCGAATAAAAGATTCTGCACCATCGATTCGTGTAGTAGCAAAACCATTAAAGGGTATACAGAGCTTTCTCCTAGATTCAGGATCAGGTCCCAATCTCCTTAGGGCAGATTCGGTTCCATCCGATATATTTATTGATCAAAAGGAAATTTTAAACCTGCATGGAATAACTCGTCAACTAGTGACTACCTTAGGGACTGTCACGGTCGAGCTCTTAGGATGTCTCGTGAGTTTTCATATAGTCCCAGCCGATTTTCCGATCAAACAAAACGGATTATTAGGAAACGAATTTTTCTGGCAATCAAATGCTAAGATAAATTACGATGACCGACGCTTGGATCTCTATGGAGATGGGAAGGCTGTGTGCTTTGATTTTTATGACTCTCAACGGGGAATGCCCCCGAGGAGTACCACGATTTGCTATGCTCGAGTTGCGAATCCAGAGTTACGAGTCGGACATTTACCGGACTTAAAGATAGGGCAAGGAATTTACGCAGGAAAGGCCCTTGTCAAGAATACATGCGGAAAAACATATTTTTCGGTGTTTAATACGACTGAAAAAGAATTTGATTTGGAAATTCCTACACTAGAAATCGAAGAAGTAGGAAGAATAAACGAGAGTCAAAATTCAAATACAACTGATTCATTATTAATAAAAACCTCCGAAAAAAATAGCGGAGCAAATCAAAATCTACTAAATCAAAATCTACTAAATCAAAATCCACTGAATCAAAATGAATCAGCTCTAAAAACCTCCGAAGAAAATAACGGAGCAAATAAAACCTCTCTAAATCTAAGTGAACCAAAAAGGGATAATCCACAAATCTTTAAATTAAATAAAAACGAAAAATTACTAAATCAAAATGAAAACAAAAAATTACTAAATCTAAATAAAAACGAAAAATTACTAAATCAAAATGAAACCAAAAAATTACTAAATCTAAACAACAACGAAAAATTACTAAATCAAAATGAAAACAAAAATTACTAAATCTAAATAACAACGAAAAATTGCTAAGTCAAAATGAAAACGAAAAATTGCTAAATCCAAATAAAGAAATACTGAATCAAAATAAAACTAAAAACGAAAGTTTCGATGAAATCTTGACATACGAAGAATATAAAAATCGAAAGAAACAAGAATCAAAGAACAATAGAATATTTAACATAAATTCGATAAAAAATGAAAGAATCAAGGAGTTATTAAAACTGATTAATTTAGAACATCTGAATCCTGAAGAAAGATACAGTGCCGAAAATATATTAAGGGAAAGTACTGATTGCTTTTACTTACCGGGTGATGAATTAAACGGCACAGATGTATTACAACATCGAATTATAACAACAGACGATGCGCCCATAAACACTAGGTAATACCGATATCCTACAATCCACAAAGACGAAGTAAACAAACAAGTTTCCGAACTTCTCGAACAAGGCATCATAAAACCTTCCAAATCTCCATACAACGTACCCGTATGGGTCGTTCCAAAAAAGGCCGACACCGAAGGAAACAAACGCTGGCGTATGGTCCTCGATTTCCGTAAGGTAAATGAGAAAACAATCGCGCGATTCTTATCCCCTTCCAAACATTATAGATATCATAGATCAACTCGGTGGAACAAAATATTTATCTGTGTTTGATCTAGCAAACGGTTTTCACCAGATAAAAATGCATTCGGAAGATGCGCATAAAACAGCCTTTTCAACTCCTTATGGTCACTATCAGTTTCAAAGAATGCCATTTGGATTAAAAAATGCTCCAGCGACGTCCCAACGACTAATGGATGTTATCCTTACAGGTTTACAAGGGATAGAACTCTTCGTTTATTTGGACGACATAGTTGTATATGCATCATCATTATGCGAACACGAAGTAAAAATGCATAAACTAATGGCACGACTTAGCGAAGCAAACTTAAAACTCCAGCCCGAAAAATGTAAAATTCTACGACACGAAGTAGTCTATTTAGGACAAGTTATCGGCAAAGACGGAATTAAGCCCAATCCTGAAACTCTGAAAGCAGTACAACAATTTCCAATTCCTAAAAATCAAAAGAATATTCGCCAATTCTTAGGCTTAGCCGATTACTATAGACGATTTATTAAAGATTTCTCAAAAATAGCTAGACCATTAAGTAATTTATTAAAAAGATGATGTTGCCTTAAATTGGACAACAAAACAAGAAATTGCATTTAACATTTTAAAAGATAAACTCATTTCTGAACCGATATTACAATATCCTGATTTTTCAAAACCATTTATTATTATAACTGATGCTTCAGGTTTCGCGATAGGTAGAATATTATCTCAAGGAGAATTTAGCAAAGACCGACCAATAGCATACATTTCACGAGTGTTAAATGATTGTGAAAAAAAAATATGACATTTACGAAAAGCAAGCACTAGCCGTAGTATACGCCGTTTCACAATTTCGACCATATATATACGGAAGAAGATTTACCTTAGTCACTGATCACAAGCCACTAATTTGGTTTCGAACATCAGAAAATGCCAATTCTCGTGTTTTAAAATGGTGATTGAAACTCGAGGAATACTACACTTACGATGTAGTCTATATAGCCGGCAAAACTAATGTAAATGCTGATGCATTATCATGAAACCCGGTACTTGCTATAAACACTACACACAGTTTTGAACCACCTCGTCCGAGAGGCCGACCAAAAAAAACTGAACTACACCTTCTACAAAAACCTCAGATGTTGCGAAGAAGTGAGCGATTGAAAAAGAATTTAGAACTGTCAACAATCATAAAAGAACTTCCTTCTACTTCTAAACCCTATGTCGAAGAAAAAAATGAGAAACTAAAAAGTGATAACGTATCCAACGAGACAATCACGAAGGAGTATTCCGATGAAAACATCAAAATAAATGAGTATGATAACGACGATTACACTTCGGAAACGAATGCAAATAATTCAAACCAATTGACCGTAGTTGGCGAGGTACACGAACGGCCTCGTCAAAGCGAACAACCAAACGGAAATGACCGTCATAAACTCATGACACGTCCAGACGACGATCCTAAAATACAGAATATATCCACCTGAGTTTCCCAGGAAACTGATTATAAAAGCGGTAGTGAATCGGTAGATTCAGCTTCCGACGAAGGCAGTGAAAATGACGATTTGATATTCATAGATAATGCTGAACCTCCGACTCTAGAAAATACGTACGATTTAGAAAATGTGCAGCGAAATTATGAAAAGGTCCGTCGATTTTCGAAAAATATTATAAACTCTCGGAATCAGATATACATGCGTAAGGATAATTTCTTATATTTTATAAACGAAAACAACGAACCCGAGGATGCAGGTTCAGAAATATTAAAATGCAGGCATGAGATATGCCAGTTTAAAAAATTAAAAATAGGAAAAATTAGTTATACAAATAAAAACGGAAAATATCATATAGCTTTGATACTACCAAAGATTTGCAAAAATTTGGTAGATTCGGCTAAAATAATAAAAAATGTAATAAATGAACTAGAAAATTTATTAAGGGTATTAGACTTGCGATCGATTAGCATTTGTAAATAAAAAAAAATTAAGTATGTTGAATGGGAAATAGTACATAATGAATTAGCTCAAGTTTTTAATAGAATTAATACTAAATTAATTATATGCCACGGTGATGTAAAATACCTAGGACAAGAAAATAGACAAAGAATTTTAGAAGAATATCATGCGTCAATGATGGGTGGACACAAAGGCGTTACAAAAACATACAATAGAATTAGACAATATTATTTTTGGGAAAATATGAAAACAGATATACAGGATTTTATACGTAATTGTTTAGACTGCCAATTAAAGAAATTAGTTCGTGTAAAAACAAAAATCCCTATGGTTATCACTGACACACCGAGGACAGCATTTGATAAAATAGCTTTAGATATAGTAGGGCCTTTACCTCAAACTAGTTCCGGAAATGAGTGCATACTAACGATGCAAGACACACTTACAAAATATTCTATAGGCGTCGCCTTGAAAAACGCCACTGCTGAAACTATATCAGATGCATTTATTAAAAACTTCATATGCGTATTTGGAGCTCCTAGAATAGTTCTAACGGATCAGGGTAGAAATTTTCTTAGTATACTGATGAAAAGAGTGTCAAAGAAATTCAGAATAAAAAACTAGATGCCTTCGACCCGGGTGCCTACAATTTTGGCTAAATTCGTATTGCAGTTCCCTGACGAAAGGGTGATGCTTCCGGGAATATTCCCATTTTAACACTGCCAGGAAAGAAGGCGGCAGAGGGTAGTTCTAGGTTCGAGTAGTTTCTATACATATATTGTAACAATATCTTGTCCCTTAAATAGGGTGAATATGCCAATGAATGGATTTAAGCATTTTTCACACTTTGAGCGATTGTAACTTTTGAATTCTTTTATGAAAATTTAATTATGATATCACCATTAGAATCGTTAGACTCTGCTCTTTATGACCGTGTAGTTCAACCTTTGATTTTATTTAATTATTAACCTCGTCTTCATACATTTGTAAAAAAATCCGCTAAACCCCAATGAATAGACGGGTTAAATCAAATGGGACGTTTTCAGTACCAGTTTTGGATGGCTTTAAAACTTTGCTTTGATTTTACAAAATAATAAACACTGGAAGATCAATAGTGCTGTAAATATTGTTTTGAATGTTCATAGAACATAAAAATATGTATTTCGTTGCATGTTGTGCAGCATACATTTATAAGAAATAGAAATATGCAGAAAATCGTCCATTCATTGGTAGTCGTCCATTCATTAGCATATTCACCCTGTATTAAAATTGAAAATGAGCATTTTCAAAACTTCGACCCGGACCGCAGGTCAGCCGAAGCACTGATAAATGAGCACGTTTTGTTCACACTGATGCTTAAAAAAACGCGGTTTAGTCAAGTTTTTGACAGGTCGGGTTGCAGGAAATAAATTTTTTTATATGTGGGATACTTCGGTTTCCATTCATGCGATCCAGTACATTAATACGTTTTTCTTCACGCCCTGGACATATTTTTGTATGCCCCCCCCCCCCTGATACCCGCCTCACTCCCCTGCTTCCTCTGTGTCTCTGTTTTTCATGTAATCTATATAATATACATACATATGCATTGTATATGTGCATGTACAATTTATGTTCATTTCATGTTAATTTGCTTTTTACGGCATTATCGTTGATTTTGCGAAGAAATGAATATAACCTTTTTTGTAGAGAATTCGATGTTCTATATTTTTTGTTTGAAACATTTTTTTGTAGGATTTGTATTTTTTGTTAAAAATGTAAAAAACGTGTTTTTTGAGCGTTTTTTTGTTAAACCTCCCCATAATCTAGTATGCATTGTCTCCAAAAACTAAGCAGATCTAAGTTTGGCCAAGAGAAACCCAAATCCGTTTGTACTTTTTAAATTCGTCCTCCCAGTCGCGAGATATCGCGTATACAAAATTTTATCCACGGACGGACGGACGGACGTACAACCTACCGGACACCAATTTTTTTATTGTTGCTTTGGGTTCCTTAGGGCCTGAAACGTCGACATTTGATGAAAAACTATAGGGTAATTTTTTAGCGGGAACTGACCAAATTCAATACTTCGCCAGACCTATGGTCTGGGTCGAAGTAATTGTCAAACTACAGCTTTTCATCCACAATCGAATGGTTCACTAGAACGATCACATCATGTTTTAGCCCAATATTTAAAACAGCATACTAATGTCGAAAATGAATGGGATGAGTTGTTGGAGTTCGCAATGGTCTCTTACAATACTAGCATTCACGAAGGCACTAAACATACACCATATGAATTAGTATTCGGTACATTAGCGTGACCTATTTCGAGTGACGACGCTCTAGACGATACCCATTCAGATACATATAGTCAATATTTATCCGATTTAGTAACCAAATTACATAATATTAGACAGGTAGCTAGGAGTAATTTACAAGCATCTAAGACTAAGTCTAAAGAATATTATGATAGAAACATAAATCCTCTTACTCTAAGACCGGGCGATTTTGTATTTTTTCTCAAGGGTGGAAAAATTCATAAATTACAAAATCAGTACCCAGGCCCCCATGAAGTATTAGAAATGATAAATAAGAATAACGTAAAAATCAATATTCAAACGAAAGCTAGAAATAAGGAAAAAACAGTAATAGTTAATATCAATAGATTAAAAAGGTCACCTATAACATCATAATCTAATAAAAACCGAACCACGTCTGATTTTCGGAGATTTATCCAACAAAGACAAGATGATCAATTCACAGATTATATGGTCGATATTTTTATTAACATCAATAACTTACGGCGCAGATCTAATTGTGTATGACTGCGGGAGTCCGCAATTAAATATAACTACCTTATCATTGCTGGATGTTGGAGAGTATGAAATCCCAGAACCAACGGTTAATCACACTTTGTTATATATTCAGTTGTTACAACTCGAAGAATATTCAAGGACGAAGGCAATTCAGTGCAAAGTATTAGTTAAGAGACATATTACCTATTGTGGAATGCATTCGCATGCATCGTCTGTATTAAACGGTATATTTCGTACAACTTTCGCACGATCAATCTAAAAATATTCATAATACCAATTCTATAGTATTAGGAAATAATGTAATAATTTCGGGCTTGAGCGTTGGCCAGCTAAATATTAGAAATGTAATACTCGCGGGAACTGTCATAGCCGATGGAAGTTGTAACGGCGCGCATTATTCTGATCCATACGGATCATGGAATAATGTAATAGTACAAGCGGTAGTGGAAATAATCCTACATACAGACACGGTATCGCCTAATTTAAAAACCGGACGTGCACATTTAAAAACTGGAACCACTTGTTCTATAAGAGAGGGTTCGTGTTTTGATTTAGAACGAGGTTACACTTACTGGGATCTTTTAGAGAAAGATAGTTGCGATTTCAATAAATATGACGTTCTGTATGAAGGAATATCCTCTCGTATAGAAGAAATTAACAATCGAGACGCACCAGTAATAATAACCGTAGAAACGGAAGATATTACTTTTGCGTTGACAATAAAGAGCGAGCGAAAATTATGCGGATATCCAATATTTCAAACCGAACATCCGAAATTGTTTATAGCGTCATTTTCAGACAGACGACCAATCGTATCAACTGTAAAAAAATCAAGGTAGAAAACGTTGACATTTTTGCATATGTTAATAGTAAGTTTATCTATGTAGAGAAACACATTCGTAGCGAGTTAAAATCTTTATATTACGATATTTTAGTACAGCGTTGCACATTTGAATACATTTGACTCTTTCGCACCCAGAGTCTGTTCGAATACAAATAACTATGATTTCTTTTGCGGGATGGTATTATAAAAATAATAAATTTAAATTTGGTGGGTTTTTAACCTGCAACGCAATTGGTCGTGATTGCATCAATCAAACATTTCAACATGGTTGAAATATTTTCCAAGTGCCATCTGTCGGAATCACTTCGATCCCGGAGCAGGCGGCTTTTTTGAAGAAAAATGCTAAAAATGCGGATTGAAATGTTAATTATATGAAAAATATGAAGAACCCGATATTATGTGAAAAATTCAGAAAAAATAACGGGGAACTTGGAAGAACATTCGGTAGATACCAGGGTACGATCCTGGGACCTTTGGATATCCGGTCAATTGCTCTAAGCAACTGAGCTATATCTTCTCACGTCCCTCCACTCCGTTAATTTTTAATTAGTCCCATATTTCGTATTTCCTCATATTTTTCATATTATTGCATTTTACTCTTTCGCACCCAGATTCGGTTCGAATACTTTTGTTGCAGGATGGTATTATACAAATAATAAATTTGAATTTGGTGGGTTAACCTGCAACGCAATTGGTCGTGATTGAATCAATCAAACATTTCAACCTGGTTGAAATATTCTCGAAGCGCCATTTGCCGGAATCACTTCGATCCCCGAGCAGGCGGCTTTTTTGAAGAAACATTTTTGCAGAAAAATTTTAAAAATGCGGATTGAAACGTTAATTATATGAAAAATATGAATAACTCGAAATTATTTAAAAAATGCAGAAAAAATAACGGGGAACTGGGCAGAACATTCGGTAGATACCAGGGTACGATTCTGGGACCTTTCGATATCCGGTCAATTGCTCTAACCAACTGAGCTATATCTTCTCACATCCCTCCACTCTGTTAATTTTTAATTAGTCCCATATTTCGTATTTCTTCATATTTTTCATATTATTGCATTTACCTCTTTCGCACCCAGAGTCGGTTCGAATACAAATAACTATAACTTTTTTCAACAAAAATATTTCTTCAAAGAAGCCGCCTGCTTGGGAATCGAAATGACTCCGACAGATGGCGCTTGGAAAATATTTCAACCATGTTGAAATGTTTGATTGATGCAATCACGACCAATTGCGTTGCAGGTTAAAAACCCACCAAATTTAAATTTATTATTTTTATAATACCAGCCTACACAAAAAAAATCATAGTGATTGAAAACATATTTATTAGTGTCCTGGCCACTACGTGCCGTTGACACATCAACTCAATATCCTGCCGTTACTATGTTTCGGTCAGGATATAACTATATACAATACAACTTAAAACTATAAAATCTCTGCTATAAGGCGGTAATCGCATTTTACATCTTTATATATACTATATTCTACATAAAAAATAACAAAATTGCATTTCAGCTACACGTAGAGAATTAAATTCGATTAGAAGACGCTCGCATAGTTTAAAACATTTAAATAAAAAACGTAACAAACTTACGGTTGATCAGCCCTGATAAGATGTGTTATTAAGTTAGTACGTAACGTTGCGAGACATGTAAATGTGTGTAGACGGCGTGGCAGGGAGTTCCAAAACTGTATGGCTGTGATCCAGAAAGAGTGTGCAACGATGTTAGTACGAGGAATTGGAAGTTGATATTGAGATGATTGTAAGCGTGAAGATCGGCGAATGGAATAGTCTAAAGTAATGCATCTGTCAGCAAGGTAGGAAGGTTGGGAGGTATTGATGATTTATTCGGCGTGATGGTCATGCGGGCTAAGGCAGCAGTCTTATCCGTGCAATTTTCTCTGCTTATGTCCAGTGTGGAATAACCGGGGAACTTTGTTGGGCGAAGGTACGAATTTGGGACCGCTGCCGACCCCCGTCGGCAGTTATCGTCAGCGTCTTATCCGCGGTCCGTACGTCGTGGGTCTTATCTCGGATAAAGATGGGATAAGCCCCGCGTCGTACCCGCTAAGGCACAGATCGCCGAATCTGCTGGTGGTACCGATATTAGGGTAGGGGGGACTGGCTCTGGGTGGGTGTTGTGTTGTATCTGCCTACTTCTGCCATGTACCGTCTTTGTCCTGTACCTCTCCACCCGAGAGCCGACCCGCAAATAGACGATTAAATGTCATTAACGCGGGGGAAAATAACCTGTCCTTTGCCCTTTGTCATGTTTGTCCTTATTGATGATTTGATGAATGAGGCTACCGAGAAGGTACTGTCGCCTAGATGTTATGGGTAGCCAGTTGGCTCTCTGACGATACGGCGCATGTCTTTCATCCCGGCACAGGCGATACACGTATCTAAAGGCGGTGTTTTGAAGGCGGTATAAATTAGCGTTAAGATATGCAGTTGAATCGGCTATAACTAAAGATGCGAAATCGCGGTGTAGGATGACTAATGCGTTGACGAGCGTGAGTTTGATCTGCGGTGGAAGAAAACCACCACGAAATTTAAGCCTGTAAAGAACATTATGTACTTTAGATCATACGGTACTAACATGGCGATTCCATGTCAGGTCGGATGTTATTATTACACCAAGATCTTTTACTTCATGTGAATAAGGTATTACATCCGACGAAACAATAATTTGTGGTACGGTGAGATTTTTCACAACGGCTAAATTCTGAAGTGAACCTAGGATGATGGCCTGCGTTTGACGCCTATTTAAAGTGAGCCCATAATCATGGGACCACCTCACAAGCTCAGCAATGTCACTGTTAATATTGCGTATCATTTCATTTAGATGACGTATCGGGGTCGAGAGATAATATTGCGTATCATCAGCAAAGATGATGGTAGTGTGTCTGCAATATTTAAGTCTCGAGAATAAGGTATTGCTAACAATAATGAATAATATGGGGCCACAGCTCGAACCTTGAGGAACGCGGGAAGTAGTATATTCAGGATTAGATGTTAAACTATCCTGGCCAATTATTGTGTGAGAGCAATTTGTCAGATAAGAATGCAGCCATCTCAATGTTGATTCCTCAAAGCCTATGTCTCGAAGGCAGGTTAGAATTACGACATGGTTTAAGGAGTCAAAGGCTTTTGAGAAATAGAACAGTATCAAAATAGTAACTGCCCCACGATCTATACCCAATAAACGTACATCATCCATAAGGTGTAATAGGGCAGTTTGGGTGCTGTGAAATTTACGGAATCCACATTGTTTGGGATGCAGTATACGATTTATCTCTCGAATCAATGACCTTAAAAAGGTGGGGAGGATTTGTGATTGGACGGGTGTCAGAAGGACTTAAGGCGTTAGGGATTTTCTTAAGTGATATGATTTAAGACGATTTCCAAATGGGAGGGAAATAGCCAGAGATGAGTGAAAGATTGAAAATGGATGTTGAATATGGTGCAATGATTGTAAAAATGGATTTTAAGTACTCCAAAGGAAGATGATCAGGACTGGGCCCACGTGATTTTTGTGCAACTAAATTAAGACTATGTAGGACATCATGATGATTGATAGCAGTAAAGGTGAATGTTGTATGGATATTAGGTAATGGACGCGTGATAATTGTATTGAGTGTCTCTAAGTCACAAGACGGGTGAGAACACGATATTTGTGCGAAACGACGATTTAATGCAATGTGTGAGAAATGAGGAAGTGCTGACTGTGATCTCTGATTAGCAAGTCCTAATTTTCGTAGGCAAGACCAGAGTTTGTTCGTGCTTGTTGGTTGGAGCACTATTTCGGCTAAGTGACGATTTTTGGCCGCTTTAAAGATATTTTTAATCTCGCGACGCATATTCTTATATTCCTGGAAAAGACGCAGGTTTCGAGTTCGTTTCGCACGCAGGTACGGTTGACGTATGTAAGAAGTTACCATCAATTGAAATGGCTGAAGCGACATCGCAGTGCCATCTATGGAGTTTGCGCGTGAGCTCTGCCGAGTCGATGACGTCACCGCTCTACAACGATGTACGCGCTTAAAAGTTTGAACCTCGCGCCTCGCAATCCTTTAATTTCAATTCCATTGTAATCTAATAAGCGGATCCTACTTCCGTCTTCGCCGTTTTCTCGGAAGTCGAGTTCCCGGAACACAGATTCCATGCGACACCTCCACCAAAAATAAAGCGTGTTGGCCCATCGCTGCGCAACGCCCGATCATTATATAAAGCGGTGTTCTGCTGTACGGCGGATGATAAATTCGAAAGATCAGTTCGAATAGCATTAGTATCGGCTCTAACGGCCGTAAGTTCCTGTCGCACACCGTTAATCGCTTCAAAGATTTGCGAAAATTGCTAATCCGTATCCATAGTTGACTGCGTTGGGGGCAAGGTAGGCGAAACAAATAATACTTGCGGAGGGAGGGAACTAGCCGAAAATAGTCACGGCGGTGTTAATAGCGGCTGCACTCGATGAAGAAGAGAGGACGGAGTAGGGACCGCGAGGAGAGATGCATCACGCGCGACAGCAGTAGTTGCGACGGTAGGCGGCGGAAGAAGTAAGTGCGACAAAAAGCGCACACAACACACAGATTCCGATTTGCTGCGTTTGTAAAGCCGTCCGCAAGACTCGTGAAAACACTTTTCGCAAACGGGACATTTGACGAAATCGATTATAGACTTGTAGCACAAATAACGCGAACAGCTACGTTATGGTCCGATTTGCTGTTACTTCTAGATTTCGGCATCGATTTTCGTACCTTGTAATAAGTCGCTCGTCTTCAATTCAGTATCGATGACAGTTGTTACTTGAAATAGGCGGCTGACATATTACACCACGTTACTGGAGAGGACTTGCGCAGTTGACATTGGCTCCGCGATCATCGTTGACACGTGCCCGGTGAAAACCGTGGAAAAGATTTTACGATTTTCCAAAAAGGCACCCCAAGGACCAGTTAGATGTCACTCGGAAGAAATTTCACTAATCAGGTGCACAACTGGTGCACATCTTCTGGAATAACTTCTCGCTCCGGAGAATGAAGATAATCGTAAATAATACTGAAATAGGGTGGATCAAGAATTTGCACGTGTAACGTGATTACTCACCAGAAACAGAGAGAGTAAGAGAGAGAGAATGATGCGTCAATTAATGAAGGGGACAAGCAAATCAGTATTAAGTACTAGAAATGTAGTATATTGCCGACGTTCAAGGATTCCTCGGACCTGGTAATCGGTTTATACCGAAGGAAATGTGCCTTACAGACATTTCTGACAGTGGTGTTGTAAAGTACGTTTTGAACGTAAAACAATTAGTTAATGCACAATTATCATAGTCTACGATGGGAATCGGGTGATATACCCTTTGATGCAATCAACGAAACGTTGGAAGACATCGTTACATGTGCTCACAAGATATCCATAAAGGGCGCAGAAAAAAAAGATATATGTTGCAGGAAATTTTAGATGCTGACAATGTTGTCGACCTAGATATATTGCTATCCATCTCTACCGAAACTCATATGACAACAACAACAACATAAATTGTGAAAATCATACATATAACGGAAAATGTGCTAAACAAAATGTTAAAGTGTTCAAAAATTGGATACTGGGAAATCTTCAAGACCAGCATTCGTCTCTTCAAATGTCAATGAGAATTTACTATGAAGCGAAACGTCTGGCATTAATGTAAACAAAATACATCGAGTGTCTACCTATAGATTTCATCTCAACGTTTGCAGAACGTGAAATTGATGAAGCATGGTCATGCTTTCCACTCACAATGCATCCAGATTTACGGGAATGTCGTTGATAAACATTTTGAAACGAGTGATGATAGCGTAGAAAGAGAACCGGCGTACGGCTGTATAGTAGTGGCAATATAGGTATTTCAAAAATAAGAAATCTCGGGTCCTCGAGATTACTTTCGCTTTGCAGTAGATGCGCGGTAATATGTAACAATTTCACTTTCATATTCTTTTGAATCGCGATAATAAGGTTAATTGTCAACTAGAGCCAATTTTCAAGAACCTCATATTCAGTTGTAATCGCTCCATAACCACTCATATTAGCAAATGTATGAAGGCAACCTACGATGAATCCATGCATTTCAGATGCACCCGCATATTTCATTCTGCGATACACAGATACTGCAATCTCTTTAAACATACCAAAAGATGGCAGCATTGCCACTTCTTTTAACTTTTTACTTAAAAGACACAAAACTGTGCGTAAAGATAGAAAGAAACTGTTGAATTTTACACGCTTCTCTTAGATTTTTACATCGACATTTCGATCTTCTTATTCTCAGAAATTTTACAAGTGGGGAATATTAAATGAGGGTTAATTGAGTATTAAATAAGTATATTCAAAGCAAGTGGATACTCGTATGTATTCGTTATTTATGGGAAATCAGATTCATTGTTACCGTATAGTAAAGTCTACGGATAATTAACCTGTATGGCGATATGTAAGATGTGGTAAATTGTACACATATTAAAAAACGATTAGGAGCATGATTAATTATATTACCCACGTGTCCAAACTCGTATAGCTATGATTCGAACGTCATGAAAACACGTAAATACCGTGAATAGATAAATGCATAGGGAATAAGCGTGTCATCCTCTCTTTCTAATTACTGCTAGCTTCTTCCATCATTTCTATATTTTATACATTATCATCTACATTTTACATCATATCTACATTTTAATACACGCTATTCGGATTATGTGAAATTTATTACTATTTAAATATTATTATTATAAATTATTTATTTATTTATGCTACCTTTTTTAACGAAGGGATGAGTTGGCCTACAGGTGGCCCGCCAGGTTATTCCTAGATAAAATACGGAACTGAGATCATCTCCTTTCTATTATGGCGGAGGTTGTCTAAATTTGGGAAAGAGAAAATGTGTCACTTGGTATATGTTTTGATGAAATTGAGCAATGACTTTAAACGCGTCTGAACCTGTATACATGGAAAATATATGGTGAAAATGATCGGCGGGTAATCGGCGATGACGATGACCGTGAAAACGGTATCATGCTAAATCTATCGGTATCATGATAAATCATGTAGATGGTAGTAGAAAACAGGAGGAAAAGGTCATTATTAGAAGTTTACGTTCACTTTCACAATAGGGTTCCTAGCCTACGATGTATTTCCACATAGGCACCGAGAAGCGACTATGATGTAGCAATAGCCGACCGTTGTCTGTGTTTAAACCACCATATCAATGGGTGTGGTTACATTTACACTGTAAAAGAATCAATAACTGGTTAATGCATAATTATCACGGTTTACCAAGGCAATCTGGTGACGTGCTATTTGACGCTATAAACGAAACTTTTGAGGATATCGTTAAATGTGTTAACAAAATTTATGTAAAAGGAGTCGAAGAAAAATGTTGGTTGGTAGATATATTAAACGCTGAAAATGTTATCGATCACGACGTTTTGGACTGCCCATCTCTAACAAAATTGAAGCAGCAACAGCAATATCAATTGTCGGAGAAGTGTGAAAATCATACGATTAACGGAACATGCGCTAAAGAAAATGAGAAAATACTTAAAAATTTGGTATTGGAAAATCTATGTGAATATCCTGCATCTCCACAACGTTCATTAAGGATTTATTACGAAGTAAAACGTCTCGCATTGGTAGAAACGAAAGATATGGAATGTCTACCGATTGATTTCATTTGCATGTTTGCTGACCGGCAAATTGAAGAAGCATGGGCTGCTATGCAAAATCATCCTGATATATATGAATGTCGTCGATGTTATAAACATTTCGAATCAAGCCATGATACGATAGACGGTCAACCACCTATGATTAAAGACTGCATCAATTGTCAAGTTAAAAGCGATGCATTAGTTGATCATATTAAAAATATAAATTTCATTTGATTGCTCTTGTATATTATTATGTATGAATATGAGAAATAAAAAAAAATATATAAAATTTGTTACATATATCTTCTATATTTTCTTCATCTTCCTTCCTGCATGATATTGTACGCAAAAAAAGGAAATAGGTTATTATTTAAAATGGGTCCATGGGTGAACATTCTTAGGAACACGTTGACACTTATTTGGCGGCTTTTATTCACCTGTCGTAACTGCTAGGCCCCGAGCGTCAGTAGGTCATCGACACGTCTGGGGCGTCGGCCCACGTCGTTAATCTTAAAAACACGGTTGGAAAGAGATCATGGGAACGTAATGACTAATGGGTTTGACGCGAGTCTCAACTCGTATACCATCTTTAAAAGATATAGGTCCCGAGACATTAGATGATATGCTTAGAAGCTACATATGTTTTCCCAAGGGTGGGAATCTAGAACGAGCGCTTTTGAAGGGGAGACGTAGGAAAAACAAACCTGCCAGGCCCCCAGCATCAGGGGGTCGGCATCGCGTCGATGACCACCTGTATATTCAAGGTTATGTCCTGAACGTAGAATTTTTCCGTCTTTCCAAATTCGTGGTAAAAAAAGTGGTTTCCATTTAAAAAAATAAACTTGACCTTGAAATAACCTTCAAGGTCACAAACAAGATCAAATTCACTGGTACAATTAAATAGCCAGGGAAAAATCCTTCAACGTTCGTCTGAATCATTTTCCTAAAAAATGCACTCCTGCTGAGATATTTCGCCGTGATTCGTATCCTATAAAAAATAAAAAATTTTAAAAGTAGGTTTTGGCCAGCTTTTTTCTATCTCTGATTTATGTGCGACGCGTCGTGGGTGGAGCACAGTTTCATGACGTGTATCGCGCGACTAAAACTCTCGATTAAGTATCTAAAATTGAAGAATACTGAAAATTCTTTTTTCGTACTTCATCTTGAATGCATACGGTATAGTATAATATAAACGAAAAAATTTATTTTGCGATTTGGAACAATAAAATAAGTCTATTTGTTAATAAAAAAATGCTAAATTATGCATTAAAAAATAAAATTTTTAAAACCATCGTATACTGGGTATTTAAAAATATAGACATTTGTTAACAAAATCCCAAACTTGAAAACCATACTTCGCCGGTATTTTTCGTAAAGGGGATTGTTGTTCAGTTTTTCGTCCTCAATCTGTTCATAAAATTAGTAATTTTTTTCTACGCAACTGCAAAATATACCTTTAGGCTATTCGTTTATCGAGAGAATTTGAAGGATGCGAAAATTTTTGGCGAGAAAGTTCATGAGTTCATAAAGGTATGAACAAACTTTCTGGAAAGTTTTACCTCTATTACTCGAATAGTAAAAAAAATAATTAATGTTTAAAGTTGGTAGCAGCTGATGCCTAACACGTTATGCACTTCGAGGATCTGATTAACTTCATTGTTTATTATAATTTATTATTTCTTCATTAGATACAGAACACTCTAAATAACAATTTCTTTTTTTATTTCTTTTAAAATCCTCAGAATGGAATATATTATGTCGAGTTGAAATAAAACACGTTTGCCGGCCGTCCACGTATAGTAAACAGGTTTCGATGTAGTATATAACCACATCTATATCGGTACAGTATATCACTACACGGGTAAAGGTATTCAAACCAAGCATAAAATACCTCAAAGGAGTAAGTGACTCCAAGAGAGTAAAATTGAATCCTAGAGGATTGAAATTTAACGATTACTCTCTGTTGGACTGCGCAATTGTGTCCAATAATTTTTGTGTGCACCTACTTTGGAATTGAATTCAATAATATTAGATAATTTACTCTCATTAATAACATATATTAGATTTAATTCTCTGAATACTCTTTCTTTTATTACTGTATTATTTTACTTGAAATCACCTACACTAGACTGTTGTCAAAAGCAATTTAGCGTTTGATCATACTATTTCACGTTATCGCCCAACTCCGTTGAGATGGGGTTGTCGGTTCCCAGTCTTCTCCTTAACACCCGTTACCATGACTTAAACTTTTGTTGACCTGTGCTCGTTTATTCACGGATCCGTTTTCCGTTGCTGGACCTGCGTGTTTGCGATTTATGCCTAACGTTACGTTAATTTAGATTGGGCTGGCAGAAACATCGTGAAGGAGGAATTGAGGGAAAAGACTGAAAAGTTAATGTGGGATGTGGGGCCATACTACTAAGGTGGCATCTTGAAAAAGTTTCATCTTAACGGAGTTGTACTGTATAAATTAAAGGCGCTAAGAAATTTGAGAGATAATGATGAAATACCAATGCAGTAACTTCGTTTTACTGGAAAATCCTAGAATAGCTATGGTAATTTCTATAAATTTGAATCCGAGAAAATGCAGTTATTGTAGGCTAAAAGCTGTTGGACATTATTCATTAATTGAATATTCACCTAATGAAACGATGTAACGTGGGTCGGCTTTTAACAACTTAAATACGGTTTATGCCCCACCAAATGAAAAATCTACATTTTCCCCCTCTCGACCGACTCGCGTGCATTCCCGAGGAGGAATCATATCTCAGTCACGATGAAAAATTGGCCGATTTTTAATTGAAAAGGTTATTTAGTATTACAATTTAATTTTTATCTACCTACTACTATCAAGTAGTAATTACTACCTACTATTTCATTTAGTAGAGAATAAGCCGTATTTAATTTGTTAAAAACCGATAATTACGATGAGAAGCTCTGAGCGAGAAGGAGCAATAAATGCACAATTAACAATTGAAAAGGTTAATCAGTAACATCTACTTATTTTCAGACGATAATGTCGCGGTCTACCTTGTCGAATGAGTGGTTCTTTCCCTGGTAAAAATGGAAGCGTACACGTAGAGTACAGTAAGAGTGAAAGTAAAGGTACATGAAGAGTACGAACGCTTCGTGTACGTTACGATAAGAGTACACGAAAAGTACGTACACTTAAATGCCGCTTCCTGCAGTGTACAATAAGAATACAATAAGCGCACAATAAGAGTGATTTTGAACATTAACAGCGAACGTATGTACACTTAAATACCGCTTCCCAAAGTGTACAATAAGAGATTTTAATACAAAATTATATTTTTTTCTTATTTTTAGATTATTATTTAATTTTAATATTTCTAAAACTTTTTTAAAGATAAATAAATTATCTTAAAACGAGCTGGTCTCGAGCAGTCATCTATCCAAGAATTCTTCCCCAACAAGGATGCTTTACGCGATCAATGACCGCGCGCGACGCGGACCAGTGGTCTAGCCGATTATTATTTATAACGTCATGTGATATTTGTGTTACATGATAAAACTTTAAAAAATTCTTAATTATCTCGAAAAAGACAAGAGATACGCGAATTCTGATAAACTTCGAGAGTTATTGAAATATGGATGACCTCGAGTCGATTAATATATACATATATAAATGAATTTTGAAAATTTCCAAAACTTAAAAGAGAATAATTTTTTCGAAATGTGTACATACCCGAATGTCTTCGAACTTTCGCACAATTTACAAATGTGCGTACGTATCATGTATTATAGTGTACAAGAAAATTGAATTTCGCTGTGAAATAGCGAACATCAATTTGTTTGCATTGTTCCGTACGGATGTTCTGGAGATGAATGCTATGAGTTCTGAGTAAAATATAAATATGATTGTAAATACAAGTATGCCACACTTCACCTAGATACAGATATGTATATAAGTATACAGGGTAGCCGATTAATCTGAAGACAAAGAAATATCTCGAGAACTATGGACAGAATCAAAAAAGGTGTGGGATGAAAGTTGTTCGACACGAAGGGGGGCATCCAGTAACAATGAAATTGACGCCCTCCGAGGGAAAAACAATAAAACTTAAATAGGAACCCTCATTTTTTATTGCAGATTTGGATTCTCCGGAAAAAAGTACACCAATTTGACCTAGAAGCTATTGCATTTTGGTTCACAAGTGGCGCTGTAATCGATAAAAATGCAAATTTATCTGAAGACATTGAAACACCTCGAGATATATGCACAGAATCAAAAAAGGTGTGAGATGAAAGTTGTTCGACACGAAGGGGGGCATCCAGTAATAATGAAATTGACCCCCTCCCCCACCTCCTGGGGGTGGGGTGGCGGAAAAACAATAAAACTTAAATAGGAATTTCCATTTTTTATTGCAGATTTGGATTCTCCGGAAAAAGTACACAAACTTGATCTAGGAGCTATTACATTGTGGTTCACAGGTGACGCTATAGTCGACAAAAAGCGAAAGTAAAAAATCCCTAAAATTCGACGTCTCCAGAATTCACATCACATCTGATATATGAATAATAGTAGACGTATTTTATTTTAAAAATACTATTCAATGCCACCACTACGAAATGTTCGTTTTTCTTTGACTTTATTCTTGTAATGTGTTTTCTAGCCGCTACAATGGAAATTATCTGAAAAATAATCATGGATTGGGTTGTGTGTAAAAAATAGTATATTATGCTCTAGGGAGGAAAGAGCGTGATCCCAGAGTGGAAGGTTTGCTGCGCGAGCGAAGCGAGGGCAGCCCTCTCACGAGGTGCGCGTGCATTCCTCACGTGAAGCATACGCTAGTTTTTTCCTGGCAGCATCCATTACTCCAGTGGGCACCACTTTTCGTCCCACGGGAGTAATGAGAACGAAGTGCGCATGCGCACGGGCACTCAGATGGAATTGACAACTTTCGCCCCGCGTAGCGGATATGTAATACGGTCAATCTAACAAAGCCGGGAAAAAATACATTTAGCGTTACCCAGGAACAACGACATGGACGTAGTATTTTTCTGTTCCCTTTCGGGTGCTTGTTTTATGTGAGTCCCCTTGCCTCTCACCGTTCACTTACTTGAGAAAGTGTTCGAAATGTTGACCTTCCACTCCAATCCATTTATTTATTCTTTCTTTAAATTACTTTATACAGGATAGTATCATATCTACAGAAATTTCTGCGCAAGCAGTTCTTATGCGTTCCACCATGTTTTCACGAGTCGTTGGTACTTGTTCATAAACCTTACCTTTTAGGTAACCCCATAGGAAGAAATCCGATGTATAGGATGTTAAATCAGGTGACCTCGCCGGCCAATAAATGGGGCCACCTCTACCAATCCACCGACCATTGTAATCACGGTCTAGTACTTCCCTTGCTACTCTTCGGACGTCCATTGCAACATCGTCAAGTAGCAATGGTAGTTCTTGTTTTAGGAAATCTCGATAATTTTTTCCCTTCAAATTACCTTCAATGAAATAAGGACCAATGAGTTTATTTCCTATGATTCCACACCAAACATTCACCGACCAAGGACGTTGATGATTAACTTGTCGTAACCAATGGGGATTTTCTACGCTCCAATAATGCATGTTATGCCTACTGACGCCACCATGGTTCGTGAATGCAGATTCATCTGAAAATAATACATTAACAAAGAAATTGTGGTTCGTTTGCATTTTTTGATGTGCCCATTCACAAAACACCACTCGGTTGTGAAAATCATCGCCATGTAGTTCCTGATGCAGTGAAATGTGATATGGGTGAAACTTATGACGATGCAATATTCTTTGAATACTATTTCTGTAAATGCCGGAATCGCGATGTAATTTTCGTGTACTTACATGTGGATTTTGGTGAATAGCTGCTAGTACAGCTACTTCGTTAGCTTCTCCTGTAACTGTTAATCGTGTAAAAAAAAGAACGCGAGCGAGCAATATTTGGAAAACGCTCAGCATGCAACGCAACAGCATCGTCAATATTCCTCCTACATTCACCATATACAAGAATCATTTCGATTTTTTCGGGAATTGTAGCAGATTTCATTTTTAACTTGCAATTCGATTTAAGGAATGATGGGTAGGCAAAAAATAGTCACGTAAACTGAAAGTTGTTATTCTAAAAGCAAAGCGACCTCCGACCGAATTACTACCAATACAATGGACTTCAAAAACAGTCTTACACTGAGAGACCGTGAATATTAAATTTTAATATGGGGATTACAAAGATGCGATATCCATTTACTTCCCTTCAGGAAAGTAGAGAAAAATGTAGGTGAACTGGTTACGTGTGACTCAACTTATTTTATATACAATGATATGCTACTTTATTTTCGAGTTATGTCACCCCCTAGCGTTATGTAACAGAACCGGCGCCGGTGATAGTCGAAATGCAAGCGATGTACATGTATGAAACCACGTTAGTCTCGGGGTCCGGTAGACGGCGACGAAATCCCCAAACAAAGTCGCACTTCGTTTTATTTAATAGAAGCTGGTTTGACCGTCAATGCTCAGCTTGTTTATTCTCATTTCGCAAAAAACTTACACAGAGAGAATGAATGAGCTGAGTGAAGGGACATCACGCGTTTTTAATGGATTGCGTGATGTCCTCTTTAATTTATTAAATAATAAATTTAAAACATAAAATTTAATTTTAATAAAGGTAGAAAACTTCACATATTTATAAAACTGCTTCCATATTGTATGCACAATTTTTAATGTAATCAGTTTTGATTTTTAATATGAAGAATATCAATTATTCATAATCTTAATTTTTCGAATGGACATTATTAAAATTTTATAATCAGAATAACAATTTTCGCAATAGGTATTACTAAATATTAGAATTTTTAATATTAAATTTTCATAAAGGGATCAAATTTTCTCTATTTTAATATATAAAAAATATTAAAATTTCGTAAAATAATACTAAATTTTAATAAAGTCGGTCTCTCAGTGTATTGCGGCGATGTAAAAGTACTAACTAGCGGGCCTGGGGATATCCTTGCGGCAAATCAATTATCTGTAGCTGTCATCTGATCAATTTGCCAGAAGGATAAAAGATTGATAATAGGGCTTCACGTTGAAGACTTGAAATTATTCTCCCTTACACACTGAGAAAGTGAGGGTGGGGGATAAATTAGGAGTCATTACATATCATTTTTAAAAAAATGAAATACGTCTACTTTGCTTTCTTTGATCTGAAACGAATTCTGGTGACATTCACAATTTGTAACGATATTTTACCCATTTTCATTTTTATCATCGAACCAAAACGCAAAAACTCGTCGATCAAATTGGTGCACTTTTTTCCGAGGAATCCAAATCTACAATAAAAAATGGGGGGTCCCTATTTAAGGTTTATTGTCTCCCCTCCGCCCTCCCTCAGGGGGCGGGGGAGAGGGTTGATTTCATTATCACTGGATGCCCCCCTTCGCGTCGGAAAACTTTCATCTCACACCTTTTTTGATTCTGTGCATAGTTTTCGAGGTATTTCTATGTCTTCAGATAAATCGGCCACCCTGTATACTTATATACATATATGTATCTAGGTGAAGTGTGGCATACTTGTATTTACAATCATATTTCTATTTTACTCAGAACTCATAGCATTCATCTCCAGAACATCCGTACGGAACAATGCAAACAAATTGATGTTTGCTATTTCACATCAAAATTCTATTTTCTTGTACATTATAATACATAATACGTACATTTGTAAATTGTGCGAAAGTTCGAAGACATTCGGGTATGTACACATTTCGAAAAAATTATACTCTTTTAAGTTTTGGAAATTTTCAAATTTCATTTATATATGTATATATTAATCGACTTGAGGTCATCCCCATTTCAATAACTCTCAAATTTTATCAGAATTCGCGTATCTCTTGTCTTTTTCGAGATAATTAAGAATTTTTTTAAATTTTATTATATAACACAAATATCACATGACGAAGGTATTTCAATGTCTTCAGATAAATTTGGATTTTTATCGATTACAGCGCCACCTGTGAACCAAAATGCAATAGCTCCTAGGTCAAATTGTTGTACTTTTTCCCAGAGAATCCAAATCTGCAATAAAAAATGGGGATTCCTATTTAAGTTTTATTGTTTTTCCCTCGGAGGGCGTCAATTTCATTATTACTAGATGCCCCCCTTCGTGTCGAACAACTTTCATTCCACACCTTTTTTGATTCTGTGCATAGTTCTCGAGATATTGCTATGTCTTCAGATAAATCGGCCACCCTGTATATAGGGTGTCCGAAAAGTTTGGAAACGGTCCTGTTACTTTTGAAAGAAAAGATATTTCGAAAATCGCTGAAACACGTGAAACGATTTTTCAAAAAATCTACTTTTTCTGCTGGGTTTCAACACCCTCGCCCCAAGGGGGCGTGGGGCACGAGGGGAAATGAATATCTTAAATGGCTAAATGGATCGAGTGGAGGCTCATTTGAAAGGTCTATTTGAGACAAATTAAAAACACTAGGCATAGATGTCGCTGCGATCAATTTTTAGCGGTCATAATCGACTTTTAAAACTTTTAATCTAGTAACTTTTGAACAAATGAAGGTTTTGACAATTGCCGAATTAAGCGAAACCATTTTTCAATAATATCAATTTTTACCTGTTTTTGAGATTATACAAAATGTAAGGTGATGAGTGGATTCGTGTTTGGGTGGTCAAAATACTTCGGATATTATAAAAAGCACTATAACATGCACCGAAGTTTTTTTTTAGGCAAGTTTAAAAATTTTTTCCACGAAATTAAGAGCTCCGGACGCCATATTGGAGCGGCCATTTTGGATTATGCAAATGCGCACTCGGCATTCGAAAGTATAGACCTTAAGCTGTAAAATGAGCCCTCATTCGTATTTTTTGGTTGTTTTTAATTGTAAGCAGAGCAGTGTTTGGTTGACGTAGAATGTCCCATGTATACATATATTTCATTAATTTAAAATGCCTGAAATAAAATGTCGGATCATTTTTCTGAAATGTACTCGGATTTGAATGCAATTCGTTAGTTGCAGACTTGCAATATACGATACCGTTTTTGAAATTTGTAATAGCGTCCTTTGCCTTTGACTGTTTCAAAGTTTCCCGATTCTCACCGCGAGGAGGTGGACGATTTTGAGAATCTTTTTCTTTTATTTTATTTAACAAAAATTGTTTTTAACTTTGTTTTTACATTTAAATACACATAATTTGGCATTTTAAATTTGCTTTATTGAAAAAGCCATGGAATTACGGAATCTAAAAGTAATGATTATTATTTTTTTAGGTTTAATATTTTTAGTATTTTATTAAGCTTGTGCCAACTACTGAATGAGATGTTCAAATTTATGTCCTTCAGCAAGTTGACAATATCCCAATCGTGCATAGAAGTTATCATTTATTATTGCAGCTTTTCTTGAGATATCGAATTAGAACATTGAATTATTCTTTCCTTTAACTTATCAATGTCTATATGCTTTGTTTCCTACACCTTGTTCTTCAAAAAACTCGAGTAAAAATAATCCACAGGAGTTAAATCCGGTGATCTTGGTGGCTACTCAATCGAACCTTTCCTGCCGATCCAATGCCCGGGGAAAATTTTGTTCAATCGATTGCGTACAATCAAACTAAAATGACACGGAGCACCATCCTGGTGAAACTAGACAATGTCAAATGCTGAACCAGTAATATTTTGGATTGCTGGTATAACATAGGTATTTAATAAATTTAAGTACGCCACAGCTGTGAAATTCTCTTCAATGAAAAAAGGTCCAACAATTTGATTGCACAAAATTCCAGCCCAAACATTGATTTTCTGTGGATATTGTGTGTGGGTATCTCTCATCCAATGAGGATTTTCGTCTGGCCAATATCGCATATTGTGTCTATTAACTTCTCCACTCAATTAAAACGTAGCTTCATCGGAGAAGCATATCAAGAACTTGAAAAACTCATTTTCGTCACACCATCTCATCATTTCCTAACAAAATTCTAGTCTGCGATCGAAATCGTCTTCCGAAAGCTTCTGCACGAATTTTATTTTATATGAATGAAACTTATTTTGTCTTAATATTTTATGTACAGACGATTTGCGTACACCAGTTTTGATGTATGATTTCAATAGTGTCAAATCGTAATTGATTTGGTTTATGTGGTCCAGCTATAAAAGTCGTCCGAACCTATGCATATAAATAGTATGTATCCATGACGAATATTAAGAGAAAATGTTTTCTTCGATCGTCCAGAGATAACTAATCAACTGGCATTACTAGTTGTATTAAAAGCATTGTTAAGATTCTTTTCCGTCCGGCTACATTTAGCCCTTCAGGCGCGCTGATCCATCAAAACAATCTATAAGACCATTGATTACAGACGCGATTAAATAGTATTCAATTACAAGTGTATTGACAGAACTGGAAATTTGTTCTTTGTCAAATGTGCTTTAGATCATTATTCACATACAAATATTTAATGAAAACGTAAAGAATAAATAATAATAAGAAAATCAGTCGATTTTCATAAAGGTATGAAAAATACTGTCAATCTTTTCAGTGATGGGTCAACAAAATTTGTACTTTGACAACAGTAGAAATTTCTTACTACCATTCTTCTCATCAAGAAGGCGATGCTTATCGCGCAGGAAATACGCCAATAACTACACAGTGCCTCCTCTACATTGTCCCACTCACAGTTTAACGTAGCTGAAGGTACCGCCTCCGAAGAGTAGCCATTTCTGTACCGCCCTCAGCACGCGCGCATTGCACATGACTAGTATTCCGTTGAACGACCAAAGAACGTAAGCAAAATAAGTTGAATAATCCCTTCGGTTTGGTATCACCACTTTAAACACAGTTTTAAACTTTTGTTTCGTTTTGCAGTTGCCCTATAGCTAGTGTTTTGTCTGTACGTTCAGATACAACTGTTATTTACTTAATACTATTTAATGATTATTATTTTATATAATTCTGCAAGTCGTGGGTGTATTTGTTTTCAGTTAACAAATATAGTGTACTTATCTAAAACATAAATATTCAAATCAAGAAAAAAATAATTGAAAATACTTTTTAAAATAAATTTATTGATGGAGATAATATTATCAATGAGGCATACACATTAATCAATAATATATGTTTTTAAACTATTTTTTAAATTATGTTTAAACCTTTTATGTGTAGTTTAAATGCGATCAATTCATCTACATAATGTTTGGTATCATCGGTACAACAAATGGTGACGTTATCTAACCTTGTGATTCAGACAATACTTCGATATTTAGATATTTTGTTACCTTGTACATTTGACCATCATTGATCAAGGTTCGTATTATAAAATAGACTATTAATATACTTGATCATACAATTAATTAGTAATAGTGTTTTTTCAATGTTAGAATAAGAATTTATACTTGAATATAACATTTTATGATATTTTATAAAATTACAAAAATTAAGTATTTCCAAATATCACCAGTAAATAACACTAATTGTTTGTAACAATGCTACGTAAATGTAATGTCATGACCTTAGTATATGAGGGAGTTTATCGCTGCCTAATACTTGAAAATCATTTAGTTTTTTTAGTTGAAAACTATTTATTGTACTTGTTTATTAAGTCCTTATTTTCAAATATTTCAATATGTCCAAAAACCGTTTTTCTTTAAAAACTTCAGTATCGCAAATATAAATTCTTCTAATTTATTAAAGGTATGAGTAATATTCAATTCTTCCTATTAAATTCTTGTTTCTTGGAGGTATATACTTACCCAAATGTACTGGAAATGCACGGTTAACAGAAAAATATGCAGAGAAAAGGTCTTTATTTTAAACAAAGAAATATACCAAATTATTACAATGTAATACAGGAGACGATTTTAAATATGGAATGTTCTCTATAATTTTGTTTCTTATATTTAAACAAATGGGAAATAAATGCATTTTTATCGGTAGTGGAACAAAGTAATTGATTTTACTACACGTGTACTCTAAACCATAAATATATGGGACATTCCATATAAACTCGCCGCCCGAAAAATTAAATGTTTCTAAATGGTGTTAAAATTTAGGCAATCAATTGTCCTATTAACACAAAAGTCTGAATAAAAATTTTTAAAAAATGATAAGGGAGTTTTAAATTAATCTATTTTAAAATGAATGCTCTAAATCGATATTTTACGAATTTGGCACTTCCGATTTTAAAATTTCCATTTTCGATAGGAAGAAGAATTAATTCCAAAGAATAAAGTATTGCGAGTCCAACATGGAGAAATCGTTTATTTTCGAGATATAACCGGATTTACAATCGCCCGATTGTTACGTGCCGGCAGTAACGGCCTTCGTAACCTAAACGATTCCCGTAAGAGACTTGGAGTTTGCCATTGAAAACCGAAATTGCAGATACTGAAAGTTTTACTGAAAACCTCGGAAAGGTTTTGTTAAAGATAAAGCTGCGTGATTTGGTTGCCAATTGGCAATATACCTCCAAGGTCGAATTAAATATAACAATTTAAAATTAGTTTAATTTGTAATGTGATTTCGTTGAACGTGGCCGAATCGTTTTATTGAAACAATGACCAACGTTCAATATTTACTGCGATTATATATAACAAGCAGTATGGGGAACTGAAACACCAATCTAACGCTATTTTAGCAAATATTGCTTAAATCATGACACGATTGTATTCAATAAATGTCCACAAATTGTTATAAATTATTTACAAGATAATTTAATTTGAACAAAAGTAATTTACTAACATCAAACGGTGCTGCGCAACACTTTAAAAACAAATATAATTTTAAAAATCTTATTCTGCACAAAAGTGATTTCGGAATCAGAGCAGAACAGCATTTCCGTGCTACAGCACATGGCAAGGTCCAAACAATGGAATTGGAGGAAACTTAAAAAGAATTACAGCTCGAACTAATCTGCAAGTATTGACGAAAAATCAAATATTAACCCCTAACGATGAATAAGAAAAATAGTGTATTTCGCAACTAGTGCGAAAAGTACGATATCACTAGTTCGTAAAACGTACGCATGTGTTGCGAATCCTATTTTCTGTCATATAGTGCGAAAAATTCGAAATAGGTTATTGAAATAGAATGCTAATGTCATGGCCGGAGGGTAAACGTTTTGGGTAAATGAATGTTTGCAAATAAATTCACCTCAATACAATTACGAAAAGACGTAATCGACCGAAAGAGTCGATTCTGAGTTCCAAATTTTGTGGGGGCTGCTGCTAATACAAAAGAACAGGAATAAAGGTTGGATTTAAATAAAATTTAAATTCAAAGTAAACAATTGCGTTTATTTAGAATGATAAAAATAAGGAAGGATTGGAAGGAATTAGGGATTCGATAAATTCGAAGATTCTTCGGTGTGCAACTTCTTTGTGTCTTTTTCCTAGAATCAGAAAAATATTATATTATAAATTATGCGTATTATTTGTAGTTTAAATAAGAATAACTATTTGTTTAAGCAAAAACAATGTAAAGAATTAAAAAACGTTTAATTAAAATAAAAAGTAATATATGGATAAATGACTATTAGACAATAAAAATAAAGACGTTTAAATGAAATAAATCGGATAGAAAAAGATAAAATTTTGAAAATCGGAATTGCTCAATATTTTTAATTTAAATTTAAAATGAGAATTAATACTTGAAATTTTACATGTACTTTTAAATAAATTACATATTTGATTTGTAATTCGCGTTTTAAAGAAATTAAGTATTGAATGCATTAGATATTGTTAATAGTTAGTAATTTGAGGAATTTCTGGGTGTATATTACAAGAGAAAGAATAAAATAAAAGAACATAATAATATTATTCTCCCCGTTCTTCGTTCAAATAACGACCCCGAATCGAGTCACTAGTATCACTAATAACAAAAATATTTTCCCTAAGGTGTTGTTTCTTTTATTTAAAATAAAGAGAGAAAACATTAAAAGGTAATCAACCCATTCGTCTTAGTAAAAATAACAAAATATAAAAATAAAAATGAGGCATTTACGATTAACTATCGCCTCCTGTGGGGGGGGGGGGGTTGAGGAATGTTAATTAAGGAATAATTGTTAAAAATAAAGCGGATTGCTTACTATGTGATTATCCGATATCGTTTCCCGAGGACTTCTGTCTGCTATTAGGTAGACATCATTCTGTGATTTGTCGCGATCTCTTCGATGTCGTTCCTTAGGAGACCTCGTTGACCATCAGTCCGATGACGTCGGGTTAAGTCGGGATCTATCAGACACCGTTTAATGCCGAAATTTAGTCGGGGTCTATCCGACACCGCTGCTGAAGGAGCACTCCGTGTTCAAAATTTAGTCGGGGTCTATCCGACACCACTGCTGAAAGAGTACTGGCTGTTCTGCTCGAGAGAAATCATCTTCTTTTTTATCTTTTTATGTGTTAATAAAAAAAATATGTAATAAGCGGAATTTTCAATTACGACAATTCGAAAATAGCTAATCTAAGTCCGTTACGTAGGACGTAACACCCCCCCTCTTGGTTGAAAGTTGGTCCCCCAACTTTAGCAGAAGAAATAGATTGCTAATATTGTTCATTAATGCTTTCTTTACATCTGTGGCCCTAATACATTTTATCTAAAACGCATGAAGATTTGCATTGTTACAATCGCTATGATATGGTCCATTATTGCGACGTTAAATACATCTGCATTTTGTATTCCAATATTACTTTTTTGGTACAATTTATTGTAAGTAGTATACATTCGTACTCGAGGGTATTACATTATGGGGTTCAGTTACATTGAGTCTTATCTTGTTCGCTAAACTTGTAAATTGTTATAGAATGTACAGTATGTGTTTACATAATAATATTACATATTTGCGGTAATAATATATTTCGAGTACAAGTTGTCACGATATGTGAATGGTATTGTTTCTTAATTTCATTTATAACTGTAGCAAATAAACAGTGTATATGTTGATTTCGATTCATAACGTTTAGTAATTTGATAACAATTTATTTCAATGTATAAAAGGTTTATGTTCTAGCGATGTATTGATGGAACTGATATATTCGATCACATAAAGTTATAGGTCTCTTTGATCATTCTTTTCGCATCTGTCGATAAGTTGTGAGAAAAAGATATATATTTTCGTGTATTTTTGACTCCAAATTTTTGTGAATAATAGATTTTGGTTAGTATATGATAATTGTTAGTTTTAGGAAAGTTATTACTGGTTACTACAGTTGCTGTTTTTATTATAAAAATATTTGTATTATTTTGTTAGTTATTGCATTATCGTAATATTCAATGAGGTTCAAATGAAACGATACCAAAATATTAACTTTTGCCAAGTCAGTGATACCTCGCTCTCCAAATCGTGGCAAGCCTAACTGAACGGCGAGTTTTTCTATCACTTTGAACTTGAAATTAAACATTTAGATTGCTCTTAATAAGCATATACTATCTCGCACTCCACCAACTTATGGCAAGCCTAACTTAACGGCGAGATAACATTAACTCTAATATTTTTCACTGATCCCATTTTGTTTCGTAACTCTCGCTCTCCACCAATTTGCGGCAATCCTAACTTAAAGACGAGGTTAGTTCTCTTCTGAGATTCAATTTATTTTTCTTTATTTGATTCATGGCAATTATTTAAAATTAACATTTTTGTATTTTTCACATTTGTCCTCATTTTGTGTCGATTACTTTGATCATGCAGTAATGCAATTCGCAATCCTTTTTGTTATTTTTTTTTGCTGTAGAAGTTCGTGCATTATTGTATTTTACTGTATTGTCTTTCCGTACTGTTTCATTTTAATTCTATTGTTAATCGTGAAGGTTAGTATTCATTAGTTTTGTTAATTGTTTGTAATGTATAGATGCTGGTTGCATAATATTGTTTAAATTGATATTTCTTTTAGTTTGTTGGATTTCTGCGAAAATCTTAATAGTGGCTAAGAAACAAAAACGAAATAAAATATTATTAATAAAAAACCCGTTTTTTAAGGGTTATTGCAGCCTCTAGAAGAAGGTTATATAAAGAAATGAAAGGCATAAAAAGAAAAATTATTAAAGCGATATAAAGTTTGTGAAGAGAAAACATTTTTTTTATCTTGCTCCGTGTATGGATGTTGGTTCTGAAAAAGAAATGTTCATATACATATATGTATGTTTCCAACTTGGTCTCATAAGATAATGGAATTTCACATGTATATTTGTATATGCAGAGGTACATTATTGTTTATATTATACGTTTTAACGTAAATGATAGTGCTTCCTATAAACTAGACTTAAGATAACCACGATGTGGTTTGTTCAATTTTGTTAAAAGATTTGTAACATATTTCGTCTATCTAAAAATTTCATTTTAAGGTTTGGATTTATATTCATATCTGAAGCGTATTGGAAAATCTGAATAACATTTTTTTAAAAGATTTTAAAATTTATTTTTCATTATATGAATAATCTAAATTATAGTTTCAGTTTCAGTTTCATTTATAATATTTTTTATTATTTTCGATCCTTTTTCACTTTGACGATTCGAATCGTAATAATTATTTATTTTGTTTGTGAGTTCGATTTCGTTGGTTTCTGATCACGTGTTCAGCTATTATCAGTAATAATAATTTCAATTTCGATTTTTTTTGTTTTGATGTCAGTTTCATGTCGCATAATATGCGTTTAATACTAATATATGAATATGTTTTTACTTGTGTATTATATCATGTAATGTTTACTTATAATCATTTTATATTTAATGTAATTTCTGAATATTATTTTTAGCAATAATATAGAAAAATTATAACAAATTAAAAAGCTAAGAAATATTTCTGAATAAATTTTGCCTCTGTCATATGGAATTCGTTGAAATCCTTTTCTTCCTAATTGATAACTTACGTTTGAAATATTCCGATTTGACTTGTAGAATGTAGAATTTGTACTCCTGGCATTGTCTTTGACATGACATTTACCGAATTTATTTTAAAAAAATTTAATATTCATTATTTTATAGTAATTTTCAAAAAACCCAGAGTATTCGTTACATGATTCGTTGTTTCTTTCGACATTTCACGTGAGATATATACTTTGGGTGTTTCAATTTTCAGCAGGTTCGACATCTTCGCCGTGGCAATTTGTGATTTGCGAAATCGCATTAGATCGAGAGGACTTATTTATGAAGTCTTGATTCCTTATTGTTTCATTTAATGTTGGCGATCGAAAAGACTCATTTATCAAGTTTTGATCCCTTTTTGTTTTATTTAATATTGGTGAACGAGAGGACTTATATTTATCAAGTCTGGATCAGAATTATATTCATTATTATTATTTTCGTTATTTTCATTATTTTCATTTTTTTTCATTATTTCCATTGTTTTCATTGTTTTCATTGTTTTCATGATTTTCATTATTTTCAGTATTTTCCTTATTTTGATTAGTTTTAATATTTTCATAATTCTCATTATACTCATTATTTTGATTATATTTATTATTTTTATTATGTACCTTGTTTTATTACTTTCATTAGTGTCATTAATTTCATTATCTTCATTTTCATTGTTTTTATTATTTTCATTACTTTCATTGTTTTCACTATTTTCATTGCATTCGTTGTATTCGTTATATGCTTCATGTTCATTTTCCTTGATGGTATCATACTCGTTTTGATAAATACTCGTTTTGTGATCTTGACAATTATTCTTTTTTCGTAAACCTGTCTCTTGCTACGATATAGGTAAAAATGTTGATAATTGTAGGTAGATTCTTTTTAACAGAATATTCTTTGTTGTTCTTGATTTTCATGGTTATCTTCATAGTTCCAAGGTACAGCATTGTAATTTTGGGATTTCCAGTTTTGGGAAGGTTTAATTTTCTTTGCCGCTTGAAGGTTTTCATAGTTTTCAGTTTTATTAATCTTTGTTGGTTTTCCTTTTAATTTCATGACTGATGTTAGTGTAGTGCTTGGCTAAACAAGTGTTGTCGGTTATATTCGCAGTTTCAGAATCATTAATGATTTCATTCCCAATTTCATAATGGTTCGTTTTGTTTTCTATTTCATCATCGTTCACAGTGTGGTGTTTAACGTCGTAATGGATATCAGTTTTGTTCATGGTTTTATTATCATTGTCAATGTAGCTCTCGGTATTATAATTATGGTTGGGCATGTTCGTGGTTTCATGGTCGTCATCGGTTATACTCTCTATTTCATGATCATTACGGTCTTCATTACATGATTCATAGTCATGTTCATTTTCTAGCATGTTTTGGATGTTAAATTCTTGTAATATTTCTAAGTATGTATCAATGTGTACAATAGATTCTTTTCCGGTTTGATTTATATTGGGTGTAATTTTGTTGAACAGTTTGTGAATTCTTGTCATTTTTGTTTTGTAATCATTACCAGTGTCGTTCTTAATTATGGTATATTAATTATCAGTATCATTCTCGAATTCATAATCGTCGTCAGTATTGTTTTCGGTTACGAATTCATTGCCTGTTTCGCTCTTGTTTTCGTAATTATTGTTAGTTTTATTTTTATGATTGTTCTTGGCGTCGTTTTTAGTGTTGTAAGACTTGTTCGTTTCATTTTCCTCAACATAATTCTATACATATTTAGGTTTTTTATGTTTAGTTTGTTCCAAATTTTCGTTTATGATTTTCTCGTTTTCCCTTCTTGACTGCTTTATACTTACATTTATTACTGTTCGTATGGTTGCTATTATTTTGATTTACTATAAGTTTCTGAAAACGTACTATTTTCCATTACTTTTATTTAAAAAGATAAAAGTGATACCTATTATATATTTTATGCTCATTTAATATTTATTTTGCATTTATTTTCCAATTGGGTGGCTGTGCTGGCCTTCGGATTAGCGTAAGGTTTGGAAGTTTGGAGTGTTACGATTGGTGGATCGTACCCTCCTACAATTATTGTATTCTGTAAATAAATGCAATATTTGCACTTCGCCAACTTGGGAATATGCACGAGGTGCATATTCGCACGGCGAAGCCGAGCGACGGAAATGCACCATCAGCATATTCCCACAGTTTGGAAGATATGCGACGACGAGCTCCGATGGGCTCCCGTTTCGAGACCGCATCGGAGAAGTCAGTCAAGAGTCTGAGAGCGACCTTTACACTTAATCCGTCGCAATTTCATATTTTATTCCTCCCCGCCCCACCGCTCGCACTGTTGCGTACCATTAGGTACGCAACAGATTAAATTGGTGGTAGCGTCGGGGCTCCGCGCGCGATTTTTTTTCCAATAAATTGAATCGTGTGGGGTGTCTACCCCCTTTACTCGGAGTGTCCGAACCCCCCTCACAACGCTACCGAGTGGTAAAAATACCGGGATACGCAATAGTGACAGTTTAAACATCGCGCGCGACGCGCGTTACTCTTAATAATAACGTATATCCCGAGGGAGGAAGAAACGTTCCCTCCTTAAAACAAACATTTTTTGAGAATTACGCGAGTGAGTGGTGGAAGGGTGTGTTTGTGGTATACAGTAATGATGAAAAGCGACTTTTGGATTTGTAGTGGGCTCATGTCGACCATATAGCAGGGTCCGCAGGAGAGCGTTGCAGACTACGTAGAACACGTGGTCGATTTGCACGAACATGGGATAACAGCGCTTGAGTAGGAAGAATACTGTACGGAACTCAAGAACTACGTTATGCGAGAGTTTGATCGCGATACAGTGGATTATTCCATAGCGGGGTTCAGAGATGAAGAAATGTAAATTAGAGTGCTACGAGTCAATCCGCAGACTGTGTTTGATGCCATGATTGCTATAGAGAACTTCGCTCAGGTGGATGCAAAGAAATTTGACCTTGCAAGAAAATTGCGACGACTGTCACAAGTTCCGTTGCGAAGAAATAAACAGGCTAGGGTCGAAGGTACTGCACATCATCAGCTACTAACAAGAAGCAAGTCCAAATGCACCGTGCCATGGCTGAAGTTAGATTGAAGCACAAGGCTTCCCCCTCTCCAATCGATCTCTTCTTTGTACGGCTATACGCACTTGGGCCGAAATGCCGAGCATCATCTGGAATGTGTACCACCAGCCGGAGAAATGTGTGCTAGTTTACTTGTGTTTTGAGTGCAAGTGTTAGTGTACTAAGTTTAGAAATAATACAAGAAAGACAGAAATTTAGGGACAATATTTTTACACATTGTTGGTTCATTTTTTCTGTTCATCGGCGAGGACGCCGATTTTTCAAGCGGGGGAGGTGTTACGATCGGTAGATCGTACCCTCCTACAATTATTGTATTCTGGAAATAAATGCAATATTTGCACTTCGCCAACTTGGGAACGAGGTGCATATTCGCACGGTGAAGCCGAGCGACGGAAATGCACCATCAGTATATTCCCACAGTTTGGAAGATATGCGACGACGAGCTCCGATGGGCTCTCGTTTCGAGACCGCATCGGAGAAGTCAGTCAAGAGTCTGAGAGCGACCTTTACACTTCATCCGTCGCAATTTCATATTTTATTCCTCCCACGGAGCACTTGAATTATAGTAAACTCACTTTCGAATCTGCAACAACCTAGCCTGTTGGTTCCGAGCTCGGGGGATCGGGGGACACTCGTTCTGGCGCCGATGCTGGCTTTCAGGTGGGGAGCTCGAGAGTTCGCAGTACAGAGAGAGATAGAGAGATAGATAGAGAGAGAGAGAGAGAGAGAGAGAGAGAGAGAGAGAGAGAGAGAGAGAGAGAGAGAGAGAGAGAGAGAGAGAGAGAGAGAGAGAGAGAGAGAGAGAGAGAGAGAGAGAGAGAGCGAGAGAGAGAGAGAGAGAGAGAGAGAGAGAGAGGAAAAGGACACGAGACGTCCGTTATTAGCTTTATGACATTGCTAATTTTGGAGAAAGCGATGAAACTCTCGGTGCTCCAAAAGCGACGTTGTCCGAATGCTACATGCATGTTGCCGTGGTAAGTCGGAGTGGTAGGGGGTCCTCGAACCCGTGCGTCGCCGCGCCGGGGCGGCGAAGTTGTTTTTCAGTTGCTTTACGAACCGGATGGTACCGTCGCCACCGTCACGATTCTAAAAGCAAATAAAACGAATGTGAAAACGAATCGCTTGTTCCTTTATTTCGCCCAGTTGCTGACAAGTATCAGTAATAACAAAAATATTTTCTCTAAGGTGTTGTTCCTTTTATTTAAAATAAAGAGAAAAAAAAATTGAAAGGTTATCAACTCATTCGTCTCAGTAAAAATAACAAAATATAAAAATAAAAATGAGGCATTTACGATTAATTATCGCCTCCTGGGGGAGGGGGGGGGGAATGTTAATTAAGGAATGTTAATTATGGAATAATTGTTAAAAATAAAGCAGATTGCTTACCATGTGATTATCCGATATCGCTTCCCGAGGACTTCTGACTTCTATTAGGTAGGCATCATTCTGTGATGACTTCAGAATTAGTCGCGATCTCTTCGATGTCGTTCCTTAGGAGAACTCGTTGACCATCAATCCGATGACGTCGCGTTGAGTCGCGATTTACCTGACACCGTTTAATGCCGAAATTTAGTCGGGGTCTATCAGACACCGCTGCTGAAGGAGCACTCACTGTTTGAAATTTAGTCGGGGTCTATCCGACTGTGAGTTGAATCGATGACGAAACACTTGCTGGTATTTTGGGAGTGGGCGTGGATGTAAAGGTTCGTAGTTTAGAATGTGATAAGGTGTACGTGATAATTGGATTCTTTCTGATTAGTCCGACGCGGATACGAATGAAAAAACAGATGTTTACTTTGTCTGATAATAAGAAGCACTTCGTGGAGATTTTAAAAACTGGGAAAGATCGGTGTCGAAATGTCCGATGACATGGCCCTGAGATTTATGGACAAACGCCTTGTTGTTCTCGTTTCGAATAATGGAATCAAACATAAGAGATCGGTGAAATTAAAAAATAAAAACGTGTTTATACGTTATCCGTTAAGTGCTAACTAATAAAGAATGTTCATTGATGCTGGTTTACAATAAGAGGAATCTGCAATTACGTCAAATCGAAAATAACTAATCTAAGTCCGTTACGTAGGACGTAACACTAAGATGAAGAGACGGTGGTCAGGGTGTTTACAAATACTGGTAATCTGGAAAATAATATGGTAAACAAAAAAAGATCTTTGTTGATAATTAGATTATATCACAGTTAATGTTTATAAACATGCATAATATGCTTGTAATTAATGTTTGTAAGTATGCATGTATGCAACATTATTACACCAAGATACGTTATTAGGGCATGTTCAAGTGATCTTAATATAAAAATATAAACAGATGAGGAATATAACAAGTGACGTCGAACACCAGAAGCAAGGTTAGAGGCGGGTTCTTTAACTCTGCATTTTAACCTGATTTTAGTTTCGCCCGCATAAGTCGCATCACAGGCATGTTATGCAATATATAGAATTATTTTTATACGTTATTCCACGTCTCTAATAATCTATATTAAGTCATGCATTAACGTAGGGACGATGATAATGTACTACTGTTTATGTTTGTTTTGTAGGCGTTGGTAAAGAGCATTAACGTAATGTACTTTTAAATAAAATTTCTCGTTTTCTGAGCTATTGATTGAATTCGATTAGTAATCAATTGAAAATGACTATTGATATGCTTGTTTATCAAACTTTTTAGAGTAGGCACCGTAAAAAATCGTGAATGTAAATAACCTATTAATTGTGGTAATTTTACAACCCGTTGTAATTTTCCTTCGCTTAATGTTGTAAATTTACTACAAATTCACTACACCCCGTTGTAACTTTCTTACCGGCTTACGTGTGAATTTACAATATTAAGCGTAGAAAAATTACATCCACGATCTTCTATCGTGCACTCAATGTTTACTTCAGGCTGAATTACTGAATGTGGCTGATTGAAGTACTGAACAGTGAAGGCAGTATTCGCATCTCCAGTTTCAGCCATTCCATGCTCTCTCGCGGCCAATGGGGAGAACCATATAGGCTGGAACTGGCCAATCAGGAACGCTCTAAGTGTATATATACACTTACGCAATCACTATTGTACCCCATAAGGGAAAATTATTTTTTTTTGTGAGCTAAAATAAAACGCTCTTATTTTTCCATTTCCTGAAAACCAACCACGTTATTCTTTCCGATACCCTCCCCGCTCTCGAACTCTAACGCTGAAAATATCCGGCAACGGAGAGACGTAAGGAAGATCGATCTCCGCACCTCACCTCCGCTGGGTCGCAACAAGCTCACAGCCGCTAAACCGTTGCTCCCTCCGCTGCGATCGACAAGACTCTTCCTACAGTTACAGTTCATCATTAATAACTGAAATCCAGATTCAGAAAAAAGTGTTCCGAAATCAATTTTTCATAAATATTATATACATCTTTTGCTGGTATAATTGAAATGGAAATAATCATTTTTATATGTTTTGCAAAATTCTTGTCGGTAGAATAACGTGTTTGTTGAGGTATGCTCTATCAAAAGCGACATCGTTGCGCCATCTGTGTGCTCCCGCTAGAACTAGACGCGTAACCGATATTACCGACGTATACGCTTTAAATTCAATGTTTAAATCACGCGCTCTTTAACCCTTTAAATTAAACTGATAGTTAATCCGCCCAGAGGACTAACTTCCGCCGCTTCGACTTACTAGCCTCGCCTTTTCCGGAAAGGCAGATTCCATGAGGTCCTCGCAGCGATCTCATAGCGCAATTTTCCGCTCGAGAAAATCCGCTTTTAAAACGCACGCTTTTGCAGCATCCGAGCTGCAAGCATCTCTTAAACTCTCCGCAACATCGTTCAAAATTAGTTCGTAAAATTGTATTGTTAAGTTGTATTATTTACGGTGATATTACGGTAAGTGGATCGACCATTTATCCACCATGCGATACGAAAATCAACCGATCGCGTTACCGTAAAGTGTAAGAGTGTCCAATAAAGTTCAATTAACTTCACCAAAGTGCATTTTCGCAACATCTTCTGTTCCACCTTGCTACAGTTCATTTTGGTGTCTGTTCTCCGATCTTGAACCACGCAACACGCAGGTTAAAATCGAGGCGTGATATTGCTGAGTGTCCGGTAATAACCACACAGTGTTTGTAAATTACATGATTGAATTTTACGCCAAATGCATTGGCAGAAGTGGAAGTGACAAACGTATATTTTAGAATTTGAAAATATTGCTTTTACTGCAGTAATAAAAGTAGTTCCAAAATCTGTTGTGATTACATGGGGAATTAGTGATTCTTGCTGTTCACACAAATATGTAAGTATTTGTGTATATATATATTCGATTTATTCGGTGATAATATGTAAACAACGGGAAGCATTTTATTTTCAATTGAACCGTGAAGCGTGTAGAATTGTTTAAATATTATTGGTACGCTTTTGAATGTACCATGACTATACTAGTGTGTAGCTCCTTTTATGTATTTCATGTTTCTGTCAGTTGAAAATATTAAAAAGCGATTTTTATTGCTACCATTGTCATATACCAAGAAATTCTCATTTTTTAATATTGTTATATTCCTCGGGAATTTCTAGATCGCCTCGTAATTTCGTTGTTGGAAAACGTCACCATTGATTTGCTTTCTCTCTTTGAAACGTACGTGATCATGCTTGAACTATTGGCAAATTGTGAAACGTGGTGAGGCATTACGTGTGTTTTTTGAAATTATTGTTTGCAAATTTTCGGTTCTTTCTCTGCTCGTTTTTTAATTTTTTGCACAATTTTTCTCGCTTGAAGATCTTCTGCATTCGGTCCATGATTATGATCTGGCACATTTAGTAACTTTTCAAAAATAATAATATTGTTAAAATAATTAACAATTCTTAAATAAATAAAAATATAGAATTGTAATTTTAGATTTTGTTAAAGGGCCAGATTTTGTTATTATTACTCTTAATTTCCGGTGAATGTAATTTTCATGTATTAATAATTTTGTTTTTTTTTTACTTAATAGAAAATGAAACGGCATAGTGACTTATGTTACGTTCCCGTAACTAGCGCGATTACCCTTTTTTGTATGCATTCACAAATTTGAAAATTGTCGTAATTATATGTCGGTACTGGACTAACGAGTCCGTTTCTTACGATGTAACGTTCAGACCACATAGACGAAGCATATTGGAACGTACCCGGTTGAATAAGATTTTCTTTAAACCTTTATTAGACATGAATCAGGAGATGGGTCACGTTACTTAAGCCGAAAAACTTTCCTAAAAAAATCACCGTACAGATGCAACCAGTTTCACAACAGTCCGTAACATTTTGCTACTACAAAATAGAACAATCGTTTTACATTACCGTAATTCTCTTTTCTTCTAAAAACTTACGATAATTGAGGTCATAACTCTCAAGCCACCTGTTTTTTAACTTTTCTTAAAAATACAAAAAGAGAAAACTGGTACGTTCTAAATGACTCTACTATACCTTATAATAATAATTTTAGTTAATGTGTTTTTCCTCCTTGGCCCATTTCCAAAACCTGTCCAATGCACAAATCCACCATTTTCAAAATACAAGGGGAAAAACTAAAAGCGGGGATAAAAAACTATGGTCCACCATAAATACGCGTGTTTGGACAGCAAGACCAGTCAGTCGTTTTTTATTTTTTCGGGTGATTCAAGAAGTCCAATCAAGCGCAGGTTAAGTTCGAAAACCTTAACCAGTCAGGCAGTCCAGTCCGATCTTCCAGCCAAATAATTAAAAATTCAGACTCCAACTTCAGCGTTGGACAAAAAAAAACTAAAGCCGCTAATCCAAGCAGCCCACCAGCCTGAACCAGCTGACCATCGTCCGGAAAAAGGGGCCAGCGAAACAAGAAAAGTAAGCGCCCGTTTTTTATTTCTTTATATATATACAGGGTGGCCGATTTATCTGAAGACATCGAAATATCTCGAGAACTATGCACAGAATCAAAAAAGTTGTCGGATGAAAGTTGTTCGACACGAAGGGGGGCATCCAGTGATAATTAAATTTACCCCCTCCCCCATCCCCTGGAGGTGGAGTGGGGGCAAAAACAATAAAACTTAAATAGGAACCCCCATTTTTTATTGCAGATTTGGATTCTCCGGAAAAAAGTACACGAATTTGACCTAGGAGCTATTGCATTTTGGTTCACAGGTGGCGCTGTAATCGACAAAAAGCGAAAGTAAAAAATCCCTAAAATTCGACGTCTCCAGAATTCACATCACATCTGATAAATAATAGTAGACGTATTTTATTTTAAAAATACTATTCAATGCCACCACTACGAAATGTTCGTTTTTCTTTGACTTTATTCTTGTAATGTGTTTTCTAGCCGCTACAATGGAAATTATCTGAAAAATAATCATGGATTGGGTTGTGTGTAAAAAATAGTATATTATGCTCTAGGGAGGAAAGAGCGTGATCCCCGAGTGGAAGGTTTGCTGCGCGAGCGAAGCGAGGGCAGCCCTCTCACGAGGTGCGCGTGCATTCCTCACGTGAAGCATACGCTAGTTTTTTCCTGGCAGCATCCATTACTCCAGTGGGCACCACTTTTCGTCCCACGGGAGTAATGAGAACGAATCCAAATTTATCCGAAAACATTGAAATACCTCGAGAACTATGCACAGAAACAAAAAAGTTGTCGGATGAAAGTTGTTTGACACGAAAGGGGGCATCC
Source organism: Trichopria drosophilae (assembly GCA_030407085.1). Taxonomy (NCBI): domain Eukaryota; kingdom Metazoa; phylum Arthropoda; class Insecta; order Hymenoptera; family Diapriidae; genus Trichopria; species Trichopria drosophilae. Next base: position 116,996,834 of record CM059583.1, read on the forward strand.
AGTAATAATGAAATTTACCCCTACCCCCATCCCCTGGGGGTGGAGTGGGGGCAAAAACAATAAAACTTAAATAGGAACCCCCAGTTTTTATTGTAGATTTGGACTCTCCAATATTGACAATTTTCGCCCGCGTAGCGGATATGGAATACGGTCATTCTAACAAAGCCGGGAAAAAATACATTTAGCGTTACCCAGGAACAACGACGTGGACGTAATATTTTTCTGTTCCCTTTGGGGTGCTTGTTTTACGTGAGTCCCCTTGCCTCTCACTGTCTCACTGTTCACTTACTTGAGTAAGTGTTCGAAATGTTGACCTTCCACTTCAATGCATTTATTTATTCTTTCTTCAAATGACTTTATACATGATAGAATCATATCTGCAGAAATTTCTGCGCAAGCAGTTCTTATGCGTTCCACCATGTTTTCACGAGTCGTTGGTACTTGTTCATAAACCTTACCTTTTAGGTAACCCCATAGGAAGAAATCCGATGTATAGGATGTTAAATCAGGTGACCTCGCAGGCCAATTAATGGGGCCACCTCTACCAATCCACCTACCATTGTAATCACGGTCTAGTATTTCCCTTGCTACTCTTGAAAAATGTGCTGGGCAACCATCATGCTGAAACCACATTGTCCGTCGGACGTCCATAGCAACATCCTCAAGTAGTAATGGTACTTCTTGTTCTAGGAAATCTCGATATTTTGTTCCATTCAAATTACCTTCAATGAAATAAGGACCAATGAGTTTATTTCCTATGATTCCACACCAAACGTTCACCGACCAAGGACGTTGATGATTAACTTGTCGTAACCAATGGGGATTTTCTACGCTCCAATAATGCATATTATGCCTATTGACGCCACCATGGGTCGTGAATGTAGATTCATCTGAAAATAATACATTAGCAAAGAAATTGTGGTTCGTTTGCAATTTTTGAAATGCCCATTCACAAAACACCACGCGGTTATGAAAATCATCGCCATCTAGTTCCTGGTACAGTGAAATGTGATATGGGTAAAACTTATGACGATGCAATATGGAAATGCCGGAATCGCGATGTAATTGTCGTGTGCTTACATGTGGATTTTGGTGAATAGCTGCTAGTACAGCTACTTCGTTAGCTTCTCCTGTAACTGTTAATCTTCGCTTCCTTTTTTTCATTTGTACGCTGCCATCAGAGTGAAACGCATTCACAACTTTGTAAAAAAAAGAACGCGAGCGAGCATTATCTGGAAAACGCTCAGCATACAACGCAAGAGCATCGTCAATATTCCTCTTACATTCACTATAAATAAGAATCATTTCGATTTTTTCGGGAACTGTAGCAGGATTCATTTTTAACTTGCAATTCGATTTAAGCAATGAAGGGTAGACAAAAAATAGTCACGTAAACGGAAAGTTGTTATTCTAAAAGCAAAGTGACCTCCGACTGAATTACTACCAATACAATGGACTTCAAAAACAGTCTTACACTGAGAGACCGTGAATACTAAATTTTAATATGGGGATTAAAAAGTCGCGATATCCATTTACTTCCCGTCAGGAAAGTAGAAAAAAATGTAGGTGAACTGGTTACGTGTGACTCAACTTATTTTATATAAAATGATATGCTACTTTATTTTCGAGTTATGTCGCCCCCTAGCGTTATGTAACAGAACCGGCGCCGGTGATGGCCGAAATGCAAGCGATGTACATGTATGAAACCACGTGAGTTCTCTCGGGGTCCGGTAGATGGCGACGAAATCCCCAAATGAAGTAAGAGTTTCGTTTTGTTTTATAGAAGCTGGTTTGACCGTCAATGCTCAGCTTATTTATTCTCATTTCGGAAAAAACATACAGAGTGAGAATGAATGAGCTGAGTGAAGGGACATGACGCGTTTTTAATGGATTGCGTGATGTCCTCTTTTTGTTTATTAAATAATAAATTTAAAACCTAAAATGTAATTTTATTGAAGGTAGAAAACTTATTTATAAAATTGCTTCCATATTGTATGCACAATTTGTATGTAATCAGTTTTGATTTTTAATATGAAGAATATCAATTATTCATAATCTTAATTTTTCGAATGGACATTATTAAAATTTCATATTCAGAATAACAATTTTCGCAATTGATATTACTAAATTCTAATATTAAAAATTCTAATATTAGAATTTTTAATATTAAATTTTCATAAAGGGATCAAATTGTCCCTATTTGCCCCCTGGATGCCCCCCTTCGTGTCGAAGAACTTTCATCCGACAACTTTTTTGATTCTGTGCATAGTTCTCGAGGTATTTCAATGTCTTCAGATAAATTTGGATTTTTATCGATTACAGCGCCACCTGTGAACCAAAATGCAATAGCTCCTAGGTCAAATTGGTGTACTTTTTTCCGGAGAATCCAAATCTGCAATAAAAACTGGGGGTTCCTATTTAAGTTTTATTGTTTTTGCCCCCACTCCACCCCCAGGGAATGGGGGTGGGGGTAAATTTAATTATCACTGGATGCCCCCCTTCGTGTCGAACAACTTTTATTCGACAACTTTTTCGATTCTGTACATAGTTCTCGAGATATTTCTATGTCTTCAGATACATCGGCCACCCTGTATACATCTGTTATTCAATCACCCCCTTTCCTTCTTTCCCTTCGTGACATAGCGGGTCGGCCCGCGAAATCGCCCCAACCTCTTTTCCTTTTTCCATTGCGACATAGCGGGTCAGCCTGCAAAATCGCACCCTTTTTGTGACATAGCGGGTAGGCCTGCGAAATCACACTCCTTTCTCTCCTCCCGATTGGAAACAGCCCACCGAGACGAAGTCGCCCCTCTAACGCGACTATTATTATTATTGTTACCTTCCACAAATAGAAACTTTTTTTTTTGTCTCTCCTAGCCTTCGCGTTTCCATTTTACCTCCTAAAACTCATTATACTCATTTTGTTTGGTCATTTTCCATTAACAAATAAATATTTTTAGTGGAATGCCGCGCCGCCTGCCGAGGAGGATAAAAGGTCCATTACCAAAGTAGCTCCACCCGTAAAGAACCTTCTGTTTTTGTCTCCTTCCCCTCTTCTCCGACCACTCCGCTACCTACTCCTGAGGAACTATTTTCGAATTTATACGCCCCCTTCCTCCCTCTTCCGACAACTCCTCTACCAACACCGGAACAATTGTTCGAACAATAAATCTTTTTAAAAACCAAATGAACTTGTGGTTATTTATCCTTATTCCCGTTTCTCCTCTGATATCAGTAGCCCCCACTCACTTAAAGGACCCAGTAATTCTACTGAGTTACACGCCCTTTTTGCAATTCAGTTTAATATCTCGTTCGAGGTATTCACTGGGTTGTAACATTTATATGCATCAACTTATCACTGATGAACAACTTAACTATTATCATGTATGTTTGCGACGATTTGTATATTTGTCAATATGTGTAATAATCAGTATATGTAAATAGTGTATACAACACATTTTATGTTTACAAACTTTCGTTGTGTTTTTTTGACAGTGTGTCTCTTTGTCGCTGGATTTTTATATAGCTGCGACTTTTTATCTTTTTTTTTTTCTTATGACTTTTAGTCGAGTGTTTTTTTTCGTATATTATTAGGCTATGGTATTTTGACGTTGAACCAAATTGACAGCTGTTCAGTGACCGGGAAAGAAGATAATGCATACGCACTACCAGTGTAAATGTTCAAAACATAGAAAAAGTAATATACATCGATTAAAAATTCTAGTGGTCTGTAATGATAGTCGAATTTTTTAAAATGCTCATTTTCAATTTTACTTTGACCCAGTCAAAGTCATAGGTGTAAATCATTTCAAAATTTCATACATCTAAGAAATAGTATATTGCTGTAATATATAGGGTATCCAAAAGGTCATTTCCGTAGTAGCTTTTGGCGCTGGATCTAAGTGCAACCTTGGTTTTGACCTTGTCGATGATCTTCAAGGTTATTTTAATGTCACCTTCGATGTTTTAAATGGGAAGACCCTTTTTCGACCCCGCAAACGAAAGAGCGGAAAATGTTGCATCAAATAAGACTTACTTTGCCTAAAATAACGTGTATTTCAGGGTAAGATAATATTGCTTCAGAAAAGTCAATGAATTGTATAAGTGTTGATCACATTAACTGGCTGAACTTGATATCAACTTTCAAGGTTGTTTGAAGGGCATAACGCATTTTTTTATTGGTGAACATTTTTTACGGCAAAACATGTTTTTTGACATTGGGCTCTTAAATAATGACACGTTTTTGTACGAACATAGGGATTTGTTACTTTCGCGACCTGACCTTTCGAAGGCCAAAAACACCTTCATCTCACTTAAGCGTTACCCGAAAACAATGATGTGGACGTAATAAGTTCTGTTCTCTTTGGGATGCTTGATTATCCTGAGTCGCCTTGCCTGTCACGTCGGGGTCATCGACGACCGGAATTTTATTTACTTTATTTAGTACAATGTCTTTACTTTAAGCGCTCAAATTGTTCACCATTTACTTCTTGACAGTAACCTAACCAATGGTAGACAGCACCAACCGCATTTTCGATTATTTTAGGAGAAATATTTGCTGATTGTTGTTCAATCCTCTGCCGTAATTCCGAACGTTTTAACACCGGTTTACGCCCCTCTTACGACCCATTTAGGACCAAGTTACCACGTCTTGCGACCATATTACGACTCCTCACAACCATCATATGACCGGTTTACGTCTACCTAACGACCGGCTTACGACTACGTTACGCCTTCTGTATTGGAATAGCCAAAATTATGATAATATTATAGCCCCCTGGCTTCAGCCATCAATCAACCTTATCACACTTCAATCACACTTCAATCATACCTAAAACAAACCGCGCTGTTTGACTAAAAAAGGAGAGTCCTGAGAGCATAAGTAACCAAGCGATTTCCATAACCCACTAACTCCAAAACTACAAACTTTCACCTGGAAGACTTAAATACGCACTCTTAAGTCTTGTGATCGTAAAATCTACTTCTTTTAATTGCTATTTAAGTTTTCGTAGTTTGATCGGAGATAGAATCCGTTTGTACTGCCGTTCAAAATGCTACATCTTACTTAAAGAGAAAGAGTTACACTTCTCATGATAAGAGGCTGGGGTGCTGCAACGCAACCTTACAGGAGAGTAATTGATCTTTTTAATCAGAATTTTAGGGCTGGTAGAACAGGAATTTCCATTTCCACTACTAGGAACACCGTTTCAAAGTTTGAAGGAACGGGCATGATCAGTGATAGACCTAAATCAGGGAGTCCAAGATCAGCAACGAACGATGATAATTCTATCCATGCTTTATTATCTTTCACTGAGGATCTGCATAGTTCCATCCGCAGAACTGCACAACAGCATGAAATGCTAAGTCATCTGTTCAAGGCATACTAAAACATACAAGTTTTCATCCATTCAAAATCACACTGATTCACAAACTTAATGAAGATGACTTCGATCGTCGCGTTGAGTTTTGTGATGATTTGTTGATGATATGATGACACGCATTGTTCGAGATCCTAACTTCCTATCAAATATTGTTTTCTCAGATGAGGCAACATTTCAGCTTTACGGAACCTGTAATCGGTATAATTGTAGATACTGAAAGGAAACAAACCCCTATTAGGCACGAGCAGATAAATCACAATAACAGGATTGCGGGTCCGTTTTTTATTGATGGTAACTGAAATGTTGCATATTACGAAGAAATATTAGGAAATCAAATCGTCTCTACCATAAGCAGAATAGCTGGATACAACTTTATGAACACATGGTTTCAGCAAGATGATGCACTAGTTCACTACGCACTTGATGTTCGTAACTTTTTAGATACAGTGCGCGTTAATCGGTGGATAGGACGGAGAGGTACGAATGAATTACCAGCCAGATCACCTGGTTTGACACCTATGGACTATTTTTACTGGGGCTATGTAAAAGATCGGGTGTAGAAAACTAAACCCAAGAGTTAAGCTGAATTACGACAGGGGATTGAACAAGAATCAGCGCATATTGCTCCTGAAATGATCGAAAATGCTGTTGTTGCTTTCTACCATCGATTAGCTTACGGTCAAGAAGTAAATGGCGAACATTTCGAGCACTTAAAGTAAAGATACTGTAATAAATAAAATTTTTTAAAATCCGGTCTTCGATGACCCCGACGTGAAAGGCAAGGGGACTCACAACAATCAAGCAACCCAAAAGGAACAGAACTTACTACGTCCACGTCGTTGTTTTCGGACAACGCTAACTAAACTAAACTAACGCTATTTAAGTTCAAACAACCTTGAAAATTGACAAGTTCAACCAGTCAATGTGATCAACACTTTTATAATTTATTGACGTTTCTTAAGCAATATTATGTTACCCTGAAAAACACGTTATTTTAGAAAAAGTACGTCAGATCGTTTTTAGACACTTAACCATCAGTCGGCGTGATGGTCGTGCGGGCTAAGGCGTCAGTCTTAGTCCGCCCGAACTGAACGTCGCGAAGGTCCCGAGTTCGAATCCTCGTCCGTGCAATTTTCTCTGCTTATGTCCAGTGTGGAATAACCGGGGAACTTTGCTGGGCGAAGGTACGAATTTGGGACCGCTGCCGACCCCCGTCGGCAGTTATCGGTACCGTCAGCGTCTTATCCGCGGTCGGTCCGTTGTGGGTCTTATCTCGGATAAAGAGGGGATAAGCCCCGCGTCGTACTCGCTAAGGCACAGACCGCCGAATCTGCTGGTGGTACCGATATTGGGGAGGGGGGACTGGCTCTGGGTGGGTGTTGTGTTGTCCTGTTCCGTCATGTATAATGTCTATGTGTTGTCCATCCTATACCTCTCCACCCGAGAGCCGACCCGCGAATAGGCATCTAAGTCATTAAAGCGGGGGACAATTCCAAATCCTTTTATCCTTTATCCACTTAACCTTCATTTTTTACCTTTCCAATATTCCATAGGCAATTTTTTCAGAAGACGAATTTGATGTCAAATTTTCCGTTTTTCAGATTGCCGAGGTCGAAAAAGGGTCTTGCCATTAAAAAACGAAGGTGACCTTGAAATAACCTAGAAGATCATCGACAAGGTCAAAACTAAGGTCACCATTAGATCCACCCAATCTCGAATTCGAAGTGAAGGCGTTAAATTGATAACCTCCTTCTCTATATACTAATTCCAATTTCAACAGTATATTTAGGAAAAATATTGCTTATCAGCGTAATAAATGCCGATTGAACAGTTTTGACGTGATAAAGAATTTATTTTAGTTACATGTTTGGTCTTCATAATTAATAAAAGCTAGTACTTTGATCGCTAGGCCTTATGTGCGCCGTGTCGTAACGTGGTATTCGCCTAGGCACCCTGTCATGTTCACGATGCAGTTTCCACGGAAGGCAGACTGTCACGTTTGTTTGCGGTTGTATGTGCGCTATGTATATGTGTATAAATGGATGCGAAGAATAAATTTCGATAGTACCTATTGCGAGACAGAGAGAAAAACGAGAGAAAGAGAGAATAAGCACGATCGCATTTCACAAACAGTCGAAAATTTCCAATTTTTTAAATTGCTCCAAATGTATAGAGCACTGGTGAAACGGCCAACATATTCATGGCTGCCACCTTATTTTTCCCCGTCAAATCCGATGACCTGATCTGACGGAGAAGGCGCCGGTATTTCTAAACGATGTTCGTTTTAGCAGTCTGGACATCCTGGACATGCCTCTGAGGCACTCCCAGGTATGTGTAGGCTTCCTCGGCGCTAAGGTTGCGGATGACATTTCCGTTGACGAGCTCCATATCGTTCTTATTGGAGCCTGACCTTCCTCTGTGCAAACGAACTACTGCACACTTGTCCAATCCGAATTCCATACTTATATCTCTGGAGTATGTAAGGGCGATGTTCAGAGATCGATATAATTGATCCTCGCCTGATACGTATAATTTAAGATTATCCATATAGAAAAGATGGTCCACATATGCACCCTTGAGATTTCCGGAGAGCAACGGATAGAGGCAATATTGAGATGCAGAAGGGCAGAGGACTCAGAGAATCTCCCTGATAGACACCTATTTGGAATTGAAGCAGTCTAGATGTGGTTCGACGCTTGCCCGATGTCATGACAAAGCGTGTTTTCCAAAGAGGCATCAGGTCTTCTAAAATTCTCACTACGTTTGGGTGGACATGGAGGCGTTTGAGCAACAAGCTTAAAAGTTCGTGCGATGTTGAGTCATACGCCTTCATGTAATCCAGCCAGGCTATCGACAGGTTTCGCTTGTACTGGACTGAGTCCTGACAAACACACCAGTCGATAAGTAAGTTGTCCTTGCAGCCGGATACACCCATTTTGCAACCTCGTTGTTCTACTATCCGTTGCCACACCGGTTTCACAGATTTCTCAATACGTTCGTTCAATATGTTAGTGAACAATTTGTATAACGTATTGAGACACGTGATCGGTCTATGGTTTTTCAGATCGGACAAGTCTCCCGATTTTGGGACCAGTGTCGTTCGGCCCTCCACCAGCCAGTGCGGAATGGGTTGATCTCCATTTATATAAGAGGTGAATATTCGGGCTAGGTGTTGATGGACAGAAGTGAACTTCTTCCACCAATATTTATTAATTCTATCCCAGCCCGGCGAGGAAAAATTCCTCGCTCCTGTGAAGGCATTTTTCACCGATAATGCACTGACGGGTGTGCACCGCAGTTGTTGTGCGAACTTCTTGACTTTAGCCGTAAATGAACGGCCAGATGTTAAATAGTCGATCACACACTGAATTCGGGAAGCGAGTTTCCGTGTCAGTCGAATCTTACCATTCAATTGAGACATGCGTTTTGCAATCTGCCGCCTCCCCGATATCTGTGTCAGATTTCGCGAAGTCACCAGATCACTCGCAGTCTCGTAAACGGCTCAATTGACTTGCTACTGGTTGCAGTCATCTGGAAGAGCATCCAGAAGTAGGCTATTTGCTCTGTCTATTTTTCGTTGTTTAGGAAAAATTTTCGTTGTCAGATATCGCCTAAATACGAGTGTTATGCTTTCACAATGTGGAGCTTCTCTTCCTGCACCGCGTACGGACTCAGTTGTTATTGCCCGCACATCCGGTATCGGTTGACAGCATATAATCTCTCAGTTGTTGTTGAGAAAAGCGATCTGCCAGTTCGGGATACCTTACCGCAAACCCACTATGCATTCGCGACATGTAGCCTCTCTGTTGCGGAAAGCTATCCGCGTAGCAGTGCATTAGATCTTGCCTGAGATCCTCCGTCCACTGAAATCGTCCGTGGGAAAAAAATTGGTCGTTGTCCTGGGACACCCGTTTCGGCCCCTCCACCTGGGGACTGGGCTGCATCAGAAGCAGAAGGTCAGGAGCCCTGTGCGTTGCATTAGTTGTAACTGCCTTTAAAGGGAGTAGGGTGGTTGTCCTTACTCTCCGTTGTTATGCCTCTCTCGTTTGTATCATACCTCGCCATCCACTGGGGTTGGTTACCCAATCTCTGGCAAGGTTGCTAAGAGTCCAGTGCCCACCGGCTTTAATAAGCATACGTGGAGGTGAGATTAGGCCATTTGGAAAGATAGGCTAAGATGCAGCTTTTTGCATAGCCGCATTGTGTTACGCATCATTCCCTTTGGGCCCCTATTATTATTTTTTGTTATTGTTGTTGTTATTGTTATTATTATTATTTTAATAATAACTTGAACAACAACATTGCTTTCTTATGTCGCTCAATCTGTCCGAAAAATGAGAAATTTTGTTGCTCAAATCTCTACCAGATTAGCGTGAAACGTCACTGCAACCACCCCTCAAACCATGAGGTAGGTAATTGCAGTGTCGGTACTGAGTTCAATTCAACGCGCAGAAAATTGTCGGAGACGTTCAAGTTACGAAACAAAGCGGACGCCTTAGCCATCGTAACCTTCTCAGCTTCTGAAATAAATGTTAATCTGCGAAATAGTACGTTGCATTCGTCGCAAAAATTATATTGGCATGAATCAATTTACTTTTGTAAGTAATGTAGCGAAATTATCGACAACGTTTGCAACGATTTCAATTTGAATTTGTTATTTCTTTCGTTAAAATTAAAATTAATAGTTGGGTTCATCGTAAGAAGGATTTGAGATCAACTCATCATAGGATGAATCAAAAGTCCCGGAACACCAAAATATCTCAGCGAGAGGACATTTTCGCGGAAAATGTTTCAGACAAAAGTTAAAGGATTTTTCCCTTGTTATTTAATGTCGGCATTGAATTTGACCTTAAACAAGACCTTGAAGGTTATTTCAAGATCAAGTTTGTTTTTTAAATGAAAATCCCTATAACCTTGGCGTAAAAATCGACCATATCATATTCGCACGTAAAATATTTTGTTCTTTCCCAATCCGTGAAAAAAAAATAGCATTTTCCATTTAACAAAATAAACTTGACCTTGGAATAACCTTCAAGGTCAAATTCTATGGACAAAAGGATAAAGGACAGGAAATTTTCCCCCGCGTTAATGACGAATATGTCTGTTTGCGGGTCGGCTCTCGGGTGGAGAGGTACAGGACAGAGACAGACAGTACAAGACAGAACTATAGGCACACACAACACCCACCCAGAGCCAGTCCCCCCTACCCCAATATCGGTACCACCAGCAGACTCGTAAGGCACAGGCCTTAGCGAGTACGACGCGGGGCTTATCCCCTCTTTATCCGAGATGAGACCCACGACGTACCGACCGCGGATAAGACGCTGACGGTACCGATAACTGCCGACGGGGGTCGGCAGCGGTCCCAAATTCGTACCTTCGCCCAGCAAAGTTCCCCGGTTATTCCACACTGGACATAAGCAGAGAAAATTGCAGGACGGGGATTCGAACTCGGGCCCTTCGCGACGTTCAGTTCGGGCGGACTAAGACTGACTAATGGAAGTGTGTGCTAGTGATAGCAGAGCTGAACATTGATCGCTAAACCTTCTCAATAGTAGATATCTATGGTCAAATTCTATGGTACCATTAAATAGCCAGGGAAAAATTCTTAAACTTTTGTCTGAAATATGTTCCGCGAAAATGTTCTCTTGCGGAGATATTTTGGTGTTCCGGGACTTTTGGATCACCCTTTATAATGTATCTTGGAATATAAATCGGAATCGAACCTAAAAAAGATCTCAAGGAAATCACGTGTCAATTTGTTTTAAGTTATCACCATTCAATAATTATGCAAAATTGCAGCAATCTATGTTCCGATAGAACTAAAATCAAGTTCCCCGAGGAATTATCATTGGACTTCCTGGGAGTTCGCAGAGACTTTAGAGCATGTAAGTTTGAACCTCGTCCAAACTAAGGTGACGTCTGAGTGACGTATGCAGTCCAGCAGGCCGTCGTTGTGAGAGCACACGGTGAGCCCGGGGAGTCATCGTTGCTCGCTGTACTAAGTGCACTAAGTTACTAAGTTAGTCGTACGAGTGCACGGCGGACTTAGTAATAAGTAGACAGGCTGTAATAATTATATATTTATATAAATTCTCATATAGAGAACAATAGAAAATTTCTTTGCCGCTTGTTAAATAAACAAGTAAAATTTATTGGAATAGACGGCAGTGGTACAAAATGTAAACAAAGGAATAAAAGGAAATAAATATGCGTCGTTCTAATATGAACGCAACGCGAAAGATTACATTTATAACGGAAGCATATATTGCCAGAAAATTGTATTATACTATTGGATAAGAGAAAACAAATCCCACCTGTTATTCAAATTGCAAAATTATTATGTTAAAAAAGGCGTTTCAACGAGCAGCTTCGACCTGAGATCAGCCGGCGAGTAGGAAAAAATTGCCAGGTCATCTGCAAATAGCAGCATTAGGAGATCGTAGGTTAAAGTGTAGTCGACCCCCCGCAAGCTGCGATGTCGGAAAAACGAAGCTATATCTGCGAGGAAAAGTATAAAAAGAAGTGGACTAATAATCTCGCCCTGCAGGACTTCCTCTGACACCCTGAAGAATTTAGAAGGCCCTGATTTGGAGGACATCGAGACCATCGCGTTGCTATACATGGGTTTTAAAAGGCGAATAGTTTTGGCACTTAACCCTAAACTATATAGTTTCTGCCAGAGCAGGTCATGGGGGATAGAGTCGCGTTTAAGGTGAAAATGTTTCCTTCCGCAGAACGCCCACGTCTAAACCCTGCCTGATCTTCAGGCAGAATATTCGCTGCATTTGCCCAGGATTCAATCCTCGCGACAATTATTTGAGATAACATTTTGGCTAACGGGTTCGTAATGGCAATCGCACGATAATTTGCCGGATCTCCACAGTCGCCTTTTTTGTGCAGCATGAAGAGACTAGCGTTCATCTATCCCTCCGGCACTCTTTCATTTGCAAAAATATAGTTAAGAAATACTAACTCAAAACTAAACCAGTCTCCTTCAAGGAGCTTCAAAATCTGGGCTGGAAGTCCATCGGGGCCTATCGCTTTGCCTGGTTTTAGTCTCTTCATACTAGCACGAAGTTCGCGTTCCAAAATGGGAGCATCGAGTACTTCGTCGAAAGTCCCGTAACATAAAGTATCAGAAGCTGATTTGTGAGGATATAATAAACTAATTTTAAATAATATAGTTTCTCGGCCGCTTTTAATAATTAAAAATAATAAGAGTCTTGATAATAATAATAATAATAATAAAAAGGATAATTGAAAGGTTTTTTAAAAATAGGGGGGGGGGAGGTTATATATTAAAACATGAAAAAGATAATAATGAATTAAACGGGAATTTTCGTTTGACGTTTCGACCCGTGTTAGGGTCATCTTCAGAAGAAAATTTTGAATGTTTCGGGTGCCGTATTTATAGGTAGTAGGGGAACAAAATAAACAACGAGAAAGTAAACAGAATACATGAACGGCATTTAAATGAATATAACAACATAAAATTTAAGAAATTAATTTAATAGGGAATTATAAATATCCGGTAGATAGGATTTTTCAAATCTAATGTTGACGGTGTTATTTTCGTCTTTTTTTATGAAAAAATTTTCCATATGGCACCTTTTTCTCCAGTTTTTTTCCCTCGCGAGTATCTTGGTGTTATCATAGTCGAAATCATGTCCTGTCTCATTTCTATGATGCGTTAGACCAGTATGTTGTTCTTTGTTTGATGTTAAAAAGTTGAATGAATGAATGAATTTTATTAATGCTTCACATTTCGTGTTACATGGACTTCTGTTTGTTACATGTTCCCCTCTACATTTCCAGTATACATTCTCTTCACCCTTTTTGTTTCTCTCTTACACACCTTTTACATTTACATTACATTGCCATTTACGAACTCTCACCCATGACTTGCCCCCTCTATACACTCTTAAACCCCCCCCCCCCCACACACACACATACGCACCCACCGCACATACATCTCCGTATTCCGCCCTTCTTCTCCCGCTCTATCTCCCTCACTACCGCCCCGCTCTCCTTACTACACCTCTCCCTCCCTCTCTTTCTCTTTCTTTCTCTCCCTGCCCTTTCTCGTCCTCTCTATCATCTCCATCCATCTGTATCCCCTACCATCCTCATTCATCACATCCATATTACTTTCCATTTTTTCCTTCACATACCTACATTCCCTCTTCAAATGCTCTATGTCTTCCCTTTTCTCCCCACATAACCTACACACTCTCTCTTACTCCTCCATCCAATACCGGTTTGCCTTTTCCTCACTCCCACACCTCCATCTCGCTATCCTTACCAGCTTTTTGCCCTCTTTTCTTTTACTACTTCTAATATATTCCGGAATACCGTTCACTCTTTGGTACTGTTTACACGACCTAGACCCCTTTACCTTTTCACCTCTCCCCTGCTCATCCACTTCAATATCTCTCTCCCTAACCTTCTCCCATTTATTCTCTCCTACAGCGTTCAACGCTGCCTCACTTAAACCTACTCTCCACAGGTAGTCTCTTCTTTCCAAACTCTCTCTCGTCCAATCCTCCCACTTGTCCCCTATTCCTCACTCCTCCTCTGCCACATACACACTTTCCCGATTTCTCCTCCCTCTCCTCTTTCTAGTGTTTCTTCAAATTTCCCCGCTCTCCACCCTGTCTCTACCTTCAGTTTATTTCTTTTCAGTTCTTCTTTCACTATATACCCGGGCGTTGTCCTATCCACCCACAATATCTACATCAGATATTTCTCTTGCATACTCTCCATTTCCTTCCATTTCTTATACCCCCAAATCTCTACTCCGTAGTATATTATTCCTTTCACAATGCTGTCAAACAGCTTTAAACGCCACCTCACGTCCCCCTTAAACTTCCTCTCCCCATAACTCCACACCCATCCCATCGCTACCCTACCTTTTCTCATCCTTTCCCTAATGTGTTCTTTTTCCCCTCCATTACTATCAATCACGTACCCCAAATACTTATATTTCTTTACCTCTTCCAGTCTTTTATCTCCCCACCACCAAAATCGCTCCTTCTCCCTCCCCCCTTTCTTTCTAAAGACCATTATCTTCGACTTGTCCGTGCTCAGTTCCAACTTCTTTCCTTCCAAATACCTCTTCACTCCTCTTATCATATCTCTTAGCCCTTCCTCCTCCTCCGCCACCAGCACAATGTCATCTGCATACTCGATCGACCATACTTTTTCTTTTCCTATTTTTACTCCTCCTCTGCCCCGCTTCAATTCTTCCTCTATATCCGCTATATATATTGAACAAGGTTGGACTCAGCGGGCAACCTTGGCGCACTCCTCTTTCTACCCAGAATTCCTTCGATACTTCCTCCCCTATTTTCACTATACACCTCGTCTCTTCATAAATTTCTTTAACTCTGTCTATCATCCCTTCGCTTACATTTCTTTTCCTCATCATCTCCCACAGTACTGTCCTATCTACATTATCAAAGGCTGCCTTCAAATCTATAAAAAACGTATAAACTTTTTTCTTTTTCTTCATCTTTTCCCCCACTATGTGTTTTAATACTTTTATATTCCCTACTGTCCCTCTTCCTTTCCTAAAACCCGCCTGCGATCTACTCCACCCATTCTTCTCTTCTAACTCTTTTACTAACCTCTTATTCACCATATTCGCATACACTTTATACCCCGTACACGTTAGCGTTACTCCCCTATAATTTTCCGGCACTTTTTTATCTCCTCTTTTCCAGATCGGCACTACCATTCCTGTTCTCCACTTCTCTGGGAACCCCTATCCCTCCCACACTTTTTTGATTACCTCCCACAACCTCTTCTCGACCTTTTCCCCACCGTTCTTCCATGCTTCATTTCTAATTCCGTCAATCCCCGCTGCCTCCCCCGTTTCAACCGTTTTATTTCTCTATTGCATTCCTCCCAACTTATCTCTTCTTCTTCTGCCCTCCTTATTTTCTTTGCTCTCCTTGGCTCCTCCATTCTCTGCTCCATTCCCCCCAACACTTCTCTGAAATGCTCTACCCACCTTTCTATGGTTATTTCTTCGCATATCCTCTCCTTCTTTCTCCTCCTCTGTTTATAAATTCCCACGCTTCTGCTCGGGTTTTTATTTTTCCTATCTCTTGTTCCTCTTTTTTCCTGTAGTTTTCCTCTTTTTCCTCGCATAAACCTCTGTAACTCTTCCTACACTTCGTGTATTCTTCATTACTTCCCCCATTTCTATACCTTCTTCTGGCTCTATTCAACTCTTTCTTTTTTTCTCCGCATTCTTTATCCCACCACGGACACCATCCTATATCTCTTCTTTTCTTCCTTCTCCGTTCTACTACTGCCTCGTTTATTACCTTTTCCAAACCTTCCCACCCCTCTTCTTTCCATTCCACCTCCTCTATTCTTTTCTGGTATATCTTTATCCCTTCCTCCGACCAATCTTGTACATTTCCCCGCTCCTCTTTTTGCACTTCCCCTACCATCTGTCTTCTTCCAAAGTCGAATATCAGAGGTTGGTGATCCGACTCCACTCTGCACCCCACCTCCATTTTCCTTATCTTCTCCCACGCTTCCCAGTTCACCACTCCGTAATCAATTACCGACCTCCCTTCCGCTTTTTCATAAGTCCATTCCCCCTCCTCATCCCATTCCTTCACCCCGTTCATCACTATCCACCCTCTTTCTTCTATTACTTCTAGTAAATCCCTCCCCTGTTTATTTACTACACTATCTTTCGACCTCCTTCCCTCTCCTTCCCTCTCTCCCCTTTCGTCCCCACATCCCTCTCATCCTCCTTCTTCCCCTATTCTAGCATTAAAATTTATTACCATGTTTTCCTCTTCTTCTTCTTTTATTACCTCTTTTAAATTCAACAACTTCTCCTTACTTCCCTCTCTATTATATATTACCATTACCCTCCACTTTTCCCCCTCAATTACTATTTCCCTCTCTTGTAGGCCCTCTGTTTCCCCATACGTTCTCTCCTTTTCCTCAAACTCTTTTTTCACCCCTGTTATAATTCCACCCTTTGCTCTTCCTCTTTTCCTTCTAGTGTCGCCATTTGGCATCTCCATCTCCATCCCTCTGGTAACTTTCCTCTTAACTTCTCCCACTCTCTTTCATCTACCCACGTTTCTACCAGCCCGATCACCTTATATAGTTTCACAAAATTCCAAAAATCCTCATCTTTCGTTCTTAAACCTGCCACATTCCACACCACTCCCCTCATTCTTTTCCTACTTACACCCCGCTCATCCCCCCTATTCGCGTACTTTGTACTTCGTTCCTTTCCCCCCTTTTTATGTGAAGCACATTCTAAAAATACCCTCTACCCACCCCTCTCTGCTCCACTATTTCTTCTACCTTTCCCCCACTTTCATTCCACACATGCACTCTTCCATTCATAATCACCCTTCCATACTTCACTATTGGATTTCTGCCATTCCCTCTCTCCACACTCGCCCACATTCGTAACTTCTTTTGCCTCTCACGCTCACTTTTTATTAGATCATCATCCACGTACACATTTGTTCCTTTCAGCTTACTCCCATTTCTCATCACTACCCCATTTTCTTCTAGATTATTTAGTTTCACCACACACATGTCATTTCCCACTTTGAAAGCATCTTTCACCCTCACTACATTATCCACTTCTAACCTCTTCAGCACCGCCACTGCAATCTCGTTCGCTTGTCTTCCCTCTGTTTTTTCCCTTTAATCACGAAATTGCATCTTCTCTCATTTTTCTCTTGCTCTTCCAATTTTTTCTCCATCGCTCCCATCCTTCTTCTTAAGTCTTCATTACTCTCGTCGAATCTGGCTATTTTTTTATGTTGTTCCGTCTTCCATTTTTCCATCTCCTCTCTCATTTCTTTTTTCCATATTTCCAATTCCCGTTTTTGCTCCTCCTTCCATTTCTCGATATCACTCCGTATTTCCTTTTTCATTTCTAACATTTCTCTCTTGAATTCGGTAAACATCTTTATTTGTTCATCTAATCTCTTCATAATTCTTTCCTCCATTTCACTAGACTTTATTTTCGCTTTCTTTACCGCTTGTTCTTCAATGTTTCCGTCCATTCCACTCTCCTCTATATCCCCTTCCCTGTCTCTTTTAAACAGAGAACTTGCTCGAGACGAAGCGCTACTATCTCGCTCCCTAGCCAGCCGTTCGGCGTTCGTCGGTCTTCCTCTCCTTACCTTCGTCGCGCTATTCTCACCTTCCCCACAACCACTCGCCCCCCTTTGTTTAACCCACCGCTTGACTTTCTGCCCCGGTACTTCTATCGGCAAGCTCGCCAAACTTTCTTTCCCACTATTCTTGCTCTCCTCCCCCCTTTCTCCTTATCCATCCGTTGCACACTTTCTTCCTACAGCTTTCTTACCTGGTGTACTCCTACTACTGTTGAGAATTGGCTTCACCCGTCTGTTAGCTTCTTCCGCGTACAGGTCTCGCCTGCTCCTTTTCCGAGCCTCCTACTCAATCTCGGTAGTTTTCGCGAAGTCTTGATTGTCGAAACGTCCGGTCCGGACGCGATTATCGGAACCAAGTTCCGCCTGGTGGAATTTTCCTTCGCGCCTATTTCCTACAATTGAAGTTATGTACCCCAGGAAACACCCTTTCGACCAATATTCCTAATTTGCACAATTAAATTGCAACGTAGACAGTCGTATCGGGTCTACGTCCCCTGCGTACACTTTTTCTCAATATAAAAAGTTTTTTTAATGAGTACACCGAGATATTTCTATTGATTTCCTCTATTAGATTTTATGCTGTCAGCAATCACCTAATTCCAAACCGGAAGTCCCCGGTATGTTAAAAAGTTTTTTTTGTGTTCTTTAAGTCGCACTTCCAAAGGTCTGAATGTTTGGCCTATGTACAATTTATTGCAGTGTGCACAAGGTATTTCGTAGATAACATCCCGTTGTTTTTTTGATGGTAAAATGTCTTTTCCCGGCTTTATTCTAGCGATATTAGTATTGAAGGGGGTAGATAAAATTCTGATATTATTATTTTTGAAAATTCTTGCAATTTCTTCACTTAAACCTTTTATGTAAGGACAACTAATTGTTTTAGAGAAATCATTATTCGAATTGTTATTATTATTGTTTTGGTTAAAATTTAATATATTTATTCGCTTATTAATGCATTGATTTACCATAACAGGAGGATAATCGTTTTCATATAAAATTTGTTTAATTAAGTTAAAATTTTTTTCATGGAATTCAGCCGAAGAAAGTTATCATAAATCATGCCTGTTTTGTATGATATAGGGTGTGCTGAACGATAATGAATGTATCTACCAGACCAAGTAAGTTTGTGGAACCAATCTAGTTTGATTCCACCATCGGACATCACTATAATTTTGATATCTAAGTAATTGATCTCATTTTTGCTTTCTAATTCGAAAGTAAAATTTAATCTATTATTTATACTATCAAAATTATTGAATTCGTTTGAGATGTTAGTTTCAGATCCTTCCGGAACACAAGTCAAGATGTCGTCAGCGTATCGGTAGAAAAAAGTTGGTTTGAAATCTAATTTGTTTAAGATTTTTTCAGTAGCATGCTCGAGTACGAGGTTTGCGAGAACCGGGGATAGCGGCGATCCCATGGGCATACCAAAGGTTTGTTTATAAACAGAGCTCCCGAATTTAAAATAAGTAGAATCCAAACAAATCAATATTGCCATAATAAAATCATTTTGATCTAATTTGGTGAAATTTTTAATTTTGTTCCATTTATTCTGAATGCTTTCGATAATTAGAGAGTTGGAGATGTTTGTAAACATTGAGACAACATCAAAAGAAATCAACTTGTAGTTCATTGGTATTTTTACACCTTTGATCTGTTCGACGTAGGACCAAGTATCTTTTATATTTGATTTTTTATCTAGAACGTTATACACGATATTGGATAAAAATTTGGCTAGTTTGTATGCCGGACCATCTATGGTGGAGACAATGACACGTAACGGGTTTCCGTCTTTGTGTATCTTCGGAAGTCCGTATGCTCTAGGTGTGGTGGCATTACGCACTGTTAATGATTTGAGGGTTTTATCATCGATTAACTTTCTACTATTCCAAATTTTTAACATTTCGTTGATTTCTTTGGTGATGGTGGCCGTGTATTCAAACTTCGATCTTTCATACGTGGTCGAATCGGATAGAATTTCGTTCATCTTTAAATTATAGTCGGATTTACTCATAGAAACAGTTACATTTCCCTTATCGGCCCTGGTAAGGAAAATATCCGGATTATCTTTTAAGAATGAATTTACAATCTTTTAGTGGTTGTTGGATTTAGATTGAAATTTGTTGATATTTAAAAATTGTGACGAACGAAATTGGTAAATTGCCTGCGTGCATTCTTGCCGAATTCGGTTTTTCTCGTTTTCATCAAAAACATATGAAACTCCCGATTCGATACTAGCAATGATGTTATGCAAGGGCAAATCTTTTTTGTGACAAATCTCAAATGCAAATTTGTCGCCTAAGGCGATAATATTTTGCACATCGATCGGTATGGTAGTATTGGTTAAATTCTTGAGCCAAGAATTCTGTGTTACCAAGGAGTTTTCGTTCGTTTCAATGACAGAAAAGTGTTTAGATAGTCTGTTGAATTTGATTACAAGTCTGTGATGGGTTTTTATAAAAATTTTGTTAAATTGAAGGTTTTCGAAAAAGAAAAAATTATTATAAATATGCTGTGGTAATTGAGTAACAATTTTACGTAATAACTGATTTCGTGATGTTCTAATGTCTTTAATCATGAAGTGTACATCTCTAATCTCTAGATTTAATCGTTTTCTTTTGTAAGCCATACTATGATTATTGAAAGATGCTTTGATATAAAAGTTGTTGAATACAGGTTCTGATATATTTATAATTCCCTATTAAATTAATTTCTTAAATTTTATGTTGTTATATTCATTTAAATGCCGTTCATGTATTCTGTTTACTTTCTCGTTGTTTATTTTGTTCCCATACTACCTATAAATACGGCACCCGAAACATTCAAAATTTTATTCTGAAGATGACCCTAACACGGGTCGAAACGTCAAACGAAAATTCCCGTTTAATTCATTATTATCCTTTTCATGTTTTAATATATAACCCCCCCCCCCTATTTTTAAAAAACCTTTCAATTTTTTTTTTTTTTTTTTTACGGAGGGGGGAAATGCATTAGGCACCATAGGGGGGTGAAGATGTTGTGTAACCCCCCGTGTGTCGGACTCCCTCACCTTTGATGTTAACGGCAAGGTTTACCGACTAAAACCCTAACCTCCCTTGGCCCTCCAGAATCCACGTGTGCAGTTTGCAGCAGAAAAGTGGCTCCGATATCCATCTCCTCCGCTGCAGACTGCACCGGGCCATTTCGTTTGTAAATGTAACCACTCCCTCTACCATTGGGTTAGTGGTTACAAGATCTCGTGTGACCTCAGTAGACGGAGAGATCCCAGCAGCACTGCTTTCTGCATTCGGCCTGCGATGGAATTTGCATGTTCTTGACAGGCCGGAATGCTTTTGATGTTTTGGAGGAAAGTTGGTCTCATTCCTCCCAGCACTCCAATTATCAGCACGACGAACTTGATTTTGAACCCTCCATACAGCTTGCGAATCTCGAACAGGAGTTCCTGATATTTCATCCGTTTTTCGTCCTCTTTGCTGACTATATTTGATTCTGCTGGTGCAGAAAACTCGATGACGAAGATGGATTTGTCATCGAAGTCAACAAGGACGATGTCAGGCTTATTGGCTGATATTTGCCTGCTCGTCGGGAATGAGTAATTCCAGTATATTCGGCACGACTCATTCCCGACAACGGATTCAATATCAGTGGGGACGTACGGCAAAACTGGGGTTGCATCAATACCATAAGTGCGGCGAAGATGGTAATACAGCACTCGAAGAGCCACATTGTGACGTTCGATGTATGCTAAAACTGCATATATTGGGCATGCTGCCAAAAGATGCATTAGTGTCTCAGCATGACATCTACACAATCTACAAAGCGTACTCTGTACCGCCTGGTGTAAGATGTTCTGGCGATACGCTAAGGTATTGATGACCCCATCCTGGCATGCGAAGACAAAACCTTCGGTCTCGGATTTCAAGCCGGCTGATCTTAAAAAGGAGAAGGTCATCTCTGCCGACAAGCCAAGTTGTTGGACATTTTGAAAGAATTGTCCATGCAACGGCTTGTCGATATGCCTTCCCTCCAACATACGGAGTTGTTCCTTCCGTATGTTAGCCCTCAGAATCACTGGGCACAGATTGATGACTGATTCAGCCACTTGTGCACCACTACGTCCCACGTTGAAAACCAGACCGAGGTTTCGCGCCGCTCTTTCCGCCGCGTTGTACAAAAACGCCCCCTTCCCCTGAATTTCATGCTGATGTACTAGCATCATCAGGGGATCCTCCGTTCGATTAATCACGTCGCAAGCTGTTTCGAGGGCCAATCGGTCATGCATACACTCCCGGCTTAAAAGGCCACGACCTCCCATATTTCGGGGCAAATACAGTCGTTCCACGGAAGATCTTGGATGCAAACTGCGTTGCATAGAAATCATCTTCCGTGTGCTTCGGTCAAGATCCCTTAGCTCGTCAACGTTCCACTTCAGTGCTCCAAAAGAATAGAGCACTGGTGATACGGCCAACATATTCGTGGCTGCCACCTTATTTCTGCCGGTCAATTCTGATGACCAGATCTGACGGAGAATGCGCCGCTATTTCTTAATGATGGTGGTTTTAGCAGCCTGCACATCCTGGACATGCCTTTGAGGTACGCCCAGGTATGTGTAGGCATCTTCGGCGCTAAGGTAGCGGATGACTTTTCCGTTGACGAGCTCTATATCGTTGTTATGGGAGCCTGACCTTCCACTGTGCAAATGAACGACTGCACACTTGTCCAATCTGAATTCCATGCCGATATCTCTCGAGTATGTGAGGGCGATGTTCAGAGATCGCTGTAATTGATCCTCGCCTGATGCGTATACTTTAAGATCATCCATATAGAAAAGATGGGTGATCTTATGTACACGTTCACCAGGCGGTCCACACATGTACCCTTGAGATTTCCGGAGAGCAACGGATAGAGGCAATAGTGAGATGCAGAAGAGCAGAGGGTTCGGCCCTCCACCAGGCCAGTGTGGAATGGGTTGGTCTCCATTTATATAAGAGGTGAATATTCGGGCTAGGTGTTGATGGACAGAAGTGAACTTCTTCCACCAATAGTTGTTAATTCCATCCCATCCCGGCGAGGAAAAATTCCTCGCTCTTGTGATGGTATTTTTCACCTCTAATGCACTGACGGGTGGGCAATCTTCACTTTGTTGTGTGACTTCGTCGCACAACTCGGTGAAGATTTCAATACCTGGAGTGTCTGCATTAAGCCTAGATGTTTTCTCGTAGATGCTCCCCCAGAATTCCTCAACTGCGGCCATCGACGGAAACTTGCTTGAGGCTGCGATACGATGTTTGAAGAGGTTGGAAAGATTCGTCCAAAATATTGAGTTTTGTCGAATTCCTTCTTCCCATCTCTGCAGCCTCTTTTTGGCATCCGCCAAAACCCGAATTTTATCCGCCAAACGTTGCTTGATGTTGAGCAACTTCAGCTTGTTCAGTGTGTGATAGTACGTCCGCAGTTGTTGTGCGACCTTCTTGACTTTTGCCGTAAATGAACGGCCAGATGTTAAATAGTCGATCACACACTGAACTCAGGAAGCGAGTTTCCTTGTCAGTCGAATCTTGCCGTTCAATTGAGACATGCGTTTTGTAATCTGCCGACTCCCCGATATCTGTGTCAGATTTCGCGGAGTCACCAGATCACTTGCAGCCTCGTAAACGGCACAATTGACTTGCCACAGGTCGCAGTCATCTGGAAGAGCATCCAGAAGTAGGCTATTTGCTCTGTCTATTTCTTGTTACTTAGGCAAAACTTTCGTTGTCAAATTTTGCCTAAACACGAGTGTCGCGCTTTCATAATGTGGAGCATCTCTCCCAGCACCGCGTACGGGCTCAGTTGTTATTGCTAGCACATCCGGTACCAGTTGACAGCTGGGAACAACGAAACCTATCCGCCTCAGATAGGCCACATAATCTCTCAGTTGTTGTTGAGAAAAGCGATCGGTCAGTTCGGGATGCATTACTGCAAACCGACTATGCATTCGCGCCATGTAGCCTCTCTGTTGCGGACAGCTCTCTTCGTAGCAGCACATTAGATCTTGTCTGAGATACTCCGACCACTGAAATCGTCCGTGGACATGAGCTGGTCGTCGTCCAGCCGGGACACCTGTTTCGGCCCCTCCACCTCGGGACTTGGCTGCATCCGAAGCAGCCCGATAGTCAGGAGCCCTGCGCGTTGCATTGCTTGTAACCGCAAATACAGGGAGCAGGGTGGTTAGCCCTACTCCCTGTTGTTATGCCTCTCTCGTTTGTCTCTTACCTCGCCATCCACTGGGGTTGGTTACCCAATCTCTGGCAAGGTTGCTAAGAGTCCAGGGCCCACCGGCTTTAATAAGCATACGTGGAGGTGAGAATAGGCCATTTGGGAAGGTAGGCTAAGATACAGCTTTTTGCATAACCGTATTGTGTAACGCATCATTCCCTTTGGGCCCCAATTTTTCATGTTTTAATATTGTTCGTTTTTCGGTAAATGCAAAGCCGCGAATCGGCGCGCAGTTCCTAACGAACGAAAAGGAAACAGGTAATCCGGTTCGAGTGAGTCACAATGATTCCAAGCCACTTTCTCGTTGAAAACACACAAGAGAGTTTTATTCTTAATATTTTCTACAAACTTATCTTTGAGAAGCGTATGCCAAACGCATTTTACCAAGCATGGTGATTTTATGTGGAGCGTACGTAATGATTGCATCGGAGGATCAAATGCGACTGACTGCACCGATGCGTCGTTTCGTCAATAACGATCGAAAAGGGCCGAGAGGGAGACGGAGCGTCGAAGCATGCCGAGAGCAGCCGAGAATAGCCGAGAGTTGAACAGCGCGAGGCCCTGTTGCGGCATGAGGCGCGAAGCCGTAAGCTAAGGCGCGAATGGATCGATAATGAAGGAAACGTCGCGTCGCTCGGTCGATAAGGAAGAATGCATACTGCAACATTCCGCCCCCCTTGCGACCCGGTAGTGTGACTTATAATTACAATGTAGAGGCAACAATACAAGTTTAGCTATCGGTCGCACAAATTCTGAAGACGCGGTTTTCAGATGGACGACACGAACGTATCCATCGTCGCCTCGAATACATTTTACTACGCGAGCTAATGGCCATTTGGTCGGAGGCGCATTAGGCATCTGCATTAAAACTAGTTGACCGACGGAAACGTTTTGTTGTGGCCGCTGCCACTTAGCGCGATGCTGCAACGATCGGAGGTAATCGGAGGACCACACCCTCCAAAATCTCTCCAGCAATTGCCGGTACAGTTGCCAGCGCGACAAACGGTTCGTGTCAAGATCGAGAAGAGATGGACTGGGCACTGCGGACAACGAGGTGCCAATCAAAAAGTGGCCGGGTGTGGGAGCCCCATAATCGGTCAGACTATCAGTTAGAGGCATTAAAGGCCTCGAATTCAGGCAAGCCTCTATTTCACACAGAAGCGTGCTCATCTCCTCGAACGTCGGAGTATGAGCGCCTAAAACCCGCTTTAAATGGTGTTTGACGCTCTTGACGCCTGCCTCCCACAGTCCTCCGAAGTGAGGGGCAGCGGGAGGCAGAAAGTGCCAAGTAATCTGGTCTTTGATCAAGACAGAATGAAATTCTAAACTTCGGAGAGCGCTCTCAAACGCTTGCTTAAGCTCGGTATTGGCACCACAGAAGGTCGTTCCCCGATCACTGTAGACATCGCTAGGAAGGCCTCGACGACTAATAAATCGTTTAAAAGCCGCTACAAACGCATTAGAAGAATAATCTGATACTAATTCTAAGTGTAAAGCTTTTACGGAGAAGCACACAAAAACTGAAATATAGGCTGGATATGACTTTCGACCTCGTCCGCTACCATAACGAACCTGCAGTGGACCGGCGTAGTCGACACCACAATGTTGGAACGGACGCTCTGGTTGCAGAACTCGAGGTGCTGGCAAATGTCCCATTAACTGCGTAGCTGTCTCAGCCTTGAGACGTGTGCAGGTTACGCAATGGAATATTATGGAGCGGATGAGTTTTCGCGCTTGAAGTATCCAGACCGTATCGCGTAAAGTTTGGAGCGTGAGCGACACGCCTCCGTGGAGACACCGCTGGTGAGCGTCTCGCACTATAAGTCGAACCACTGGGTGGGCCTTGAGAGCAACTGGATGAGTGGCATCGTAGCTGAGTGACGCATGGGCAAGCCGCCCGCCGACTCGTATAACGCCTTGGTCATCGATAAAAGGTGATAACGTTTTCAAAGAGCTATGATGAGGCAATGGTGCGTCAAACTGGAGAGCAGCTAGCTCGTCAGCAAATAATACAGACTGCAGCCAGCGAAACCGAACAATCATGGCTTGTTTAGCGTACGAAGAGATAGGCGGATGATCAGGCTCCCATGGTCTCGTCCAACTTAAAAGGTAAGTCGTGACCTTGACTAGACGACGCCAATCAGAGACGCGGGGCACTAGGTCATCCAAAACATTTGCCTGAGGGCAAGTAATCAGCGTGTGTATACGTTGTTCGAGTGGGGAATCTGGACTCAATCGAATTTCAGTGCGTGGCCACTCGCTGATAGGTCGAGAGAGCCACTCAGGGTCCGATTTCCACAAAGTAGATTTAGCGAGCTCACGTGCTGATAAGCCACGCGTTGCCAGATCTGCGGGATTGTCATTCGATGGAACATGCTGCCATTGAGCCTCAGGAATAGACGTTTGTATCTCCGAGACACGATTCGCGACGAAGGTGTGCCACTTCGAAGGCGATTGAGAGAGCCAGTTTAAGACGATCATGGCGTCGGTCCAGCAGTGGAGATTGAAGTTCGCGAATTGTGGTAACTCAATAAGAACTCGTAGAGAACGAGCTAAAAGAACAGCAGCGTTCAATTCTAAGCGTGGAATGCTTAATTGCTTAATGGGCGCAACTCTAGTCTTACTTTAAAGTAGCGACACTGTAACGTCACCAGAAGAGAATGTGAGTCGCGAATAGATAACAGCTGCATATGCAATTTGAGATGCATCGGCGAAACCGTGTAATTCGGATGACACGACAGTCGATCCCGTCCCGATCCAGCGCGGTATAGTCATATCCGTTAAGTGGTGCAGCTCATTTGCAATGCGATTCCACGTGGATAAAACAGAATCTGGGAGGGGGTCGTCCCAGCCAAGCTCTACAAGCCAGAGCTGCTGCATCAGTGATTTTGCAGTGATGATAACGGGAGACGCCCAACCGAGCGGATCATAAGATCGTGCGATCTGCGAGAGCAGAGTTCGCTTTGTGTGAATCATCGAAGGCGGGGAAACCACTTGAAATTGGAAAGCATCTCGATCAGGGTTCCAAAAAACGCCTAATATTTTAAGGCTTTCGTCTGAGGAACGCGAAGGGTTCCATGCAAGACCGTAATTTTCTGGACGTACATCGGAAAGTAGTGACGAATCATTACTCGCCCACTTTCTCAAAGAAAATCCACCGCCTAATAACAATGATTCAACCTCTTTTCGTAGAGCGAGAGCATCGACAGCGTTGTCAGCTCCGAAAAGGCAGTCATCCACATAGAGACCCGTGAGAAGACTAGAACGAGCTGTTGGATATTGGTCACCGTCGTCGGCAATCAACTGACGGAGAACTCGCATGGCCAAAAAGGGGGCGCTCGTAACGCCGAATGTGACAGTGTTGAGCCGATAATAGGATATCGGTTGTTCAGGAGAAAATCGCCAGACAATACGATGATGGTCACGATCGCGTGGATCCACCCATATTTGTATGTACATTTGACCAATGTCAGCACTAAAAACAAGTTTATGTAAAAGCCATTGCGTTAAGACCTGTACTAGGTCAGTTTGCAGTTTAGGACCGGTAAGAAGCTGGTCATTTAGCGAACTAGAATTGGAGGTTTTGCTCGATGCATTAAAAACTACTCGAAGAGGAGTTGTCGAGCTAGTCTCCTTTCTCACACCATGATGAGGTATGTAATAATGTGCATGACTCTGATTTATTGGTGGAACGAGGCTCATGTGTCCCTGATTTTGATAATCTAGCAAGAAATCAGAATACATCTCAAGTCGTCAGGCTTACATAAAAGTCGACGTTCAAGAGACTTAAATGAATTTACAGCTGTGTCTTGAGAAGACCCAAGACTACGTTGTTTATCGCGGAAGGGAAGACGCACCGAATAGCGTCCGGAAGGCAGACGCGAATGAGAGGCAAGAAAATGAGCCTCACATTGCTGTTCTTCAGCAGAGACAAGAGGTTTAGTAGGAAGCTCCTCAGTTTTCCAAAACTCCTCCATGAGTTTTAGGAGTTGGCCCTGCTCATTGCAGGTGTGAACAATTACGTGTGCAGACACGGAAGGTGCTGGGTTGTTAACCGGACCGGAAAGCAGCCACCCAAATATCGATTGTTGAGCAATAGGTTGCTCAGGTGAACCCTTGAGCAAACCTTCTTGAATGATGGAGCCATAAAGATCAGCTCCGAGAATCATCTGAATGTCTGAGACTCCGCCTGGATTCTCATCTGCCAACGAAATATGCCTTAAATAACGCCATTGATCTATAGACCCGTTAAAGCGTAGCTGATAGGTCGTGAGATCCTTGAGGACGATCGCTTGGGTAGAAAGCGTCGGACTAAAAGTTTGCACCGGTGTTATGGTTAGTGCAGCAGCGTAGCGGCTACACCGGCAGAAGAGCTGCCTACACCGGAAACCTTGGCTGAACAATGGTACAAGGTCGGCCGAAGGGCATTGACGACCTTCTCCGTGACTAAAGTTGCCGTTGAACCAGGGTCAATCAGGGCTCTTATTTTCATGGAACGACCATTTGACGAATGAACTAGAATTGTAGCGGTGGCCAAGAGCACCGACGATCGCACCGTAGAAGTGCTTGAAGTTAAATGAGTCCGTATTTCATTCGACGGAACAGACGAATCTGTCGGTAATGACAGGGCCGTACGTATTGACTCTGGAGTAGGAGGGGGTGGTTCACCCTCCTGCGATCGATGCAGCATTGTGTGATGTCTTTTCTTACACCTGAAACACGAGTATTTACTAGTACAGAAAGCTAGAGCATGATTTAACAGGCAATTTACGCATAATTTTTGACGTTTTACAATTTCGAATCGTTGAGCAACTGTCATATTTTGAAATTGTGGACACAGTCGTAAACTGCGACTTGCTTTACACAGAGGACATGCACGCGAAATAGTTGCACTTGTGAGCGTTTGTACGTGTGATTTTATCGGTTTGGCGTTAAAATTGGAGGCTGCCCTTTTTTGTGTGTCAATCTTAATTGACTCAAGAACTCGAGCGCGATTTAATAAGAAATCGCGAAGTTGAATAAAAGTCGGATACTCTGTCGTCGAAACAAGACTAAGTTCCCACGATTTTCGAGTGACAGCGTCCAATTTTTGCACCGTTAAATAAACTAATATGGCGCTCCATTCATCAACCGGAAAATTTAATGTTTTCAAAGCGGCAAGTGCCTCAACCGATTTATCATGTAATAGTAAGAGACCCGACGCACTTTCGGTGTGCAACGGACTAATCGAAAACAAATTATCAAAATGTGCATTTACGATAGATAAGGTACACGCATATCTTGTCTTGAGAACTTGCCACGCTTCAGTGAATGCATTGGAAGTCAATGCGATGTGGTTAATTAATGCAGATGGCTCTGGGGCCAAAGAAGCTTTCAAGTAATGAAAACGTTTCAAGTTGTCAAGAGAAGCATCATTTATGATTAGATTAGTAAAATAATCACTGAAAGAATTCCAATTATCAAAATGTCCGTAAAATTTAGGTATAGTAATTTTTGGTAAAACCGTATTTCGAAGAAACTGGGTGCTGTCCGTCACTGAAGTCGAATGCAGAGACTGAGCCGGAACCGTGGGTGTCAGGCTGTGGATAGCGTCATCGATGTCACCAACAATGTCAAAATACATCTCCTCGTGTGACAGGAAAACGTGATCAGCCAAATAAGGGAGCTCCAAATCCGCAGGAGTAGCTATAGCTTGGAGTTTCTCGTGGAGAGAGCAGTAGCGTGTCCACAGCTGATTGACGTGCTCCAATCGTACCTTCAATCGCTCTAGTGTGCGATTAGCTTCGACGGAAGCCTGCTTGTAGGTGTGCTGCACCTCCTCATAACAGCGCATCAACTGAGAGACGAGGTCATCAACTGTCATCACAGCTGCCATGGTTTCCTCAACTGATTGTTCGCACGGAACCTGTAAGATGCCGGAAAAATTAAGCGAT
This sequence comes from Trichopria drosophilae, assembly GCA_030407085.1. NCBI lineage: Eukaryota > Metazoa > Arthropoda > Insecta > Hymenoptera > Diapriidae > Trichopria > Trichopria drosophilae. The sequence continues at coordinate 117,026,579 of CM059583.1, forward strand.
TGGTCGAGTAACGACTCGCTGAAAGTGACAGCAGTAATGTTAATGTCCGAAACGTCGCCAAGCGCGGAAGAACTGCGTCGAAGCCGACGCCGGAGCGGCCGATCGTAAGTTAGCAGCTGAGACAGTGGCATAGGCCGTAAAATTGACCACTAAATCGCAGTATAACAAAATTGAAACGATTTTACCAAATTTCAATCGGAGAAAATAGCACGAAGTTCCAACAGAGCGAGACAACCTCGTTGACCTTGAGAAACTGCTGCAGGTCGAGTTGGTAGAACTGCTATTCGGGCACCGTGGTTGAAGAATGCGCTGAAGTGGGCGTTCCCTCGCTGGGTGTCGTCGCAATGATCCAAACTCGTCTTCGGGCTTCTACGGAAGGGTTCGTCGCTGGGCTTCGTCGAAATCGTCGTCTTCGGGCTTCGTCCTTGATAGTTTGTGACGTCACTGAATCGGCGGAACGCTATTGGACGATATCCAATATGGCCGACTTTCGAGCGCATCGTTGAACAATGGCGAGCGACCGCGTGCTTCGCCAATTGAAATGCACGCACTATCAAAATGCGTTTCACAAATGACTCAATGCGACAGTTTTGAGTCGTTAAACTGGCACGTAATGCCACAAAAGAGTCGTAATAATGATCGCGAAATTTAGCATGGGCGTGTGACGCCGCGAAGATGCACGTACGCGTTGAAAAATGCACAAACCACCAAGAAAAATGTCTATGATTTGTCGAGCGCGGAGACCGAGAGTCAAGACGCGCAAAACGACGCGGAAACGAGAAAGCGGGCAAAATGCCGCTTCGAGCTCGAAAAATGACGAACTGTCCAAAGAAATCGCGAAGGCCAAAAGTCAACGCGAACGCGATACAGCGAATCAAGCGTGCGGGCAGACGCCGCTGTACGAGCTTGAAAAATGCCAAAATGGCGAGCGCGGTAGCCGTGATCCAACGACGCGCACACTGTATCACTATAATCCAAAATGGTGATGTCCGAAATATCGGCACTGTGTCCTTGAAAAGGCACTTCACTAATCACTCGTTGGTGCACTGAAATCTCACTCGATCCTGGCAGGATCGCCAAAAAATGTTCGTTTTTCGGTAAATGCAAAGCCGCGAATCGGCGCGCAGTTCCTAACGAACGAAAAGGAAACAGGTTATCCGGTTCGAGTGAGTCACAATGATTCCAAGCCACTTTCTCGTTGAAAACACACAAGAGAGTTTTATTCTTAATATTTTCTACAAACTTATCTTTGAGAAGCGTATGCCAAACGCATTTTACCAAGCATGGTGATTTTATGTGGAGCGTACGTAATGATTGCATCGGATTATCAAATGCGACTGACTACACCAATGCGTCGTTTCGTCGATAACGATCGAAAAGGGCCGAGAGGGAGACGGAGCGTCGAAGCATGCCGAGAGCAGCCGAGAATAGCCGAGAGTTGAACAGCGCGAGGCCTTGTTGCGGCATGAGGCGCGAAGCCGTAAGCTAAGGCGCGAATGGATCGGTAATGAAGGAAACGTCGCGTCGCTCGGTCGATAAGGAAGAATGCATACTGCAACAAATATATAAACCCCCCCCCCCCCTATTTTTAAAAAACCTTTCAATTATCCTTTTTATTATTATTATTATTATTATGATTATTATAATCATCTCCTTGTTCTACATATAACCCCTTTTTAATTGTTGCCGTTAAATATCAAGACTCTTATTATTTTTAATTATAATAAACTAAGGTAGGAATTCCAGATGTCTACGTTTATCGCCGCAGAATGGGAAGGGGATCGCCTAAAACCACGAACTGTAGACCAGATTGCTCCGGAACTGCAGCAAACTTGTCTGCTATACTTGAAAAGTAGGATTTTTTTGCAACCTGAACAGACTTCAAATACTTCTTTTTACTTAATAAAAATTCAGATTCTAAGGCAAATGAAAAGTTATTTTTACGTAATGATGCAAGTGATCTGTTCATGGTTTTACGTGCCTCAAAACATTCTCGACCGACCCATTTTGGACCAGATCGCGAAACAGCACAACGAATAGTTATATCGAGTAATATGCCTGAAGATTTGGCAAGGCCGATTAGTCCCGAACAGAAAGACGGAAGAATTTCATCTGACAGAGATCGCGTCGTTAAGTCTTTTGATTAAAGCGGGTTTCTCGAGTCCTCTGCAAACTTAGAAGTACTAGCAGGTGATAAATATATCTTCCGTTTTACTGTCAGCGTGGGATTGGGTATACGACAAGGAATCTGAGGACAAGCCAACGTAGCAAAAAGGGTTAGGGTAGCCGGGAGATGGTCGGAGCCTCCAGACTGCATACCAATTTGAAGGTCGTTAATAAAGTGCAGGTGTTGACTGGAGACCCAGACCAAGTCCACGATACTCCGTCCGCGATCGTTTACAAAAGTAAAGTGCGCGGGCGAATCACCTTTCGTTCGACCATTAAGAAGTACAAAATTGTTTTCATTTATAAAGTTATAAAGGTGTACACTCTATCGGTTGGATCTGTTGTCGAAAGATCGTCTTTTTGCAGAGAGCTGAGTATTATTGAATAGATCGGGAGAGTCGCACTCGAGATCAAAGGAGCCCATCCATGCTTTGAAGTCACCACCAAATATAAAAATAGCTAAGGGAAATTTAGTCTGATAACTGTCTAAAGACGATTGAAAATTTGGACGACGGAAAATAAAAGGAACCCGTAATAATATTTAGAGGCTGCGATTTAATGTGAACTATAATCCAGTTGGTGGCGACTTCAAGGATTTCCGGGTGACCTTGAGTAGATACTACCGTGTAAAAACCACCCGAAAATCTGCCTCTTGAACGCTCGCGTACAGCAGGTGCGCAGAAGCTCGAATAACCATGCAGCTTAGGTAGTGAGTCGGAGTCTGGACAGAAGTTTCAGAAAAATTGGAGATCCCGGAAGGAAGATGCGTGCACGCCATAGACAAATTTTGAGGCCCTCGTACGTTCCAGAATGTTAATGAAAGCTCGTGCTGTGAAGAGGGCGCTGCATCATCTTGGGAATGTGTCTGTAGTTCTGAGGGTACCTCTTGAGTTGCTGCTGAAGCCAGGTCCTGATCATTTAATTGAAAGCCCCCGTATGATACAGGGGAGAGGCTTAGAAGTTTTTTGGACCCGTATGTACTGGAGAGTGGTCCATAGATTGCATAGGGACGGAGGCATGTATAGATGCCCCCAACTCCATGGGACTGTCCTTCATTTCTAAGCATGAAAATTTGCCCGCTTCATCAGATCAAGAGAACCATTTACCGTCTATTTGGATTTTCCTGGCTTTGCGTATAACACGCTTGCCATCCTGTTTGGCAAAACGCGTTACTTCGCGAGCGTGGAAGTCGATTTTCCTCTCGTAGGGCGTAGAATCACCGTCTATGTAAATCTGTTTCCCTTCAAGCAATTTTCTTTTATTAGATAAAATGTGAGCTTTGGCTCGAGAGTAAACTAGCTCTACCACGATCATAGACGGATCCTTTTTAATGAGATATGCGACGTCAACTACATTGGAAATATCGAAGATATCCAACAAAAATTTTTCCACGTGCGCAGTGACATCTTGGCTTAGCGAAACGCCTCTAATTTTTTTTCTATATTTAACTATATTTTTTTTCCGCAGTAGTCTGTCCTGTTGTTCGAGCCTTAAATACAGTTTCTTTATTTCCTCTTCTTTCTTGAGAAGAGAGCTTCGTAGGCCACTTAGTTCTTGCATAACTTCTGCCTTGAAAGTCGTAAAAGCACTCATCATATGGGCAGACTCTTGCTTTCGCTCTTCATTAGATGTGTCAATCTTGCTATACACGGTGTCTAATAGCTTCCTGGAATTTGCAAATTTCTTCTCGATCCATATTGATTAGCACTGACGGGTCTTTTTCCGTTGTAGGGCAAAGCACTTGCTTTGTGCTGGGAGTTTGAATCTCGCGGTTTTGCGACTGCGAGATTTTGCAGGCGGCAAAGCGTCACCGTTCGAATGCAACACGGCTTCCCGCGCGCGCTTAGTTACCTCGTACAAGCTAGTGATCGGCTTGAGAGTAGGTTCTTTGAGTAGGCACCAATTGGATGCGGTCGAAGGCCTGCTCACATGAGTTGAGACTGGTTCAAACAGTGAAGACGGGTCCTACCTTCTCAGTAGTGGGTTGAGCGTGGGTGTGGTTTGTGACGTAGGCTGCCGGGTAGGATCCTCTTCTTGCGACATAAGCAGTAGCCGGAAGGCGCTGCCTCTCCCGTTAGAAAACGGTGTTGAAGAAAGTTGGAGCACGAGGCTATAGCGGAAGAGAAGTTCCAATCGAATGCGCACAACAACTGCGCGTCAAATATGCACGTGGTAAATTTTTATTAAAAAGAGCACTAGCTAAGCCGTGCCACTAAATGATTTCCTTTTACAGGTCGACTACACAAAAAAAAAAACTGCACACCACCCTAAAAAGTTTCAAGTCCACAGTCTATTAATAATTCAAAGCACATGGAACAAATAGAAACCTCCCACAGGCGTCAAAACTCAGCCGTGTACAGGCCGAGAAACGGTCAGAATACTTGAAAACGGCCTGAGCACTTTAAAAACACAAGATCAAAAAAGTTCTGTTGGTTGCCGGCGAGTGCATGTAGAAAGAATGCTCTGACACATAAGTAATTCACAAAACTTTAGGAAGACCGTTTTGAGAGGCGAAAAAGCCAAGCGCGCCAACTCGGACAACTGTCACGTTCCAGTGGCGGAAATGAACTCCAAAAATAATCTGAAAATAAAGGATAATATTTGTTATAAAATCCTGAATAATAAAGGAAAGATATGGATCTCAGAAAAGCACGGAATCGATATTATAAATAAATTACATTACGAAAAACATATAGGAGTAAAACAGCTAATTTTGACTTTCAATGCACGAATTTATTTTAAGAACATGCACAACCACATTCAACTTATATGTCGAGACTGCGAAACCTGTATAAGGAATAAATCAAGATTCGGTAACTTTATCCAACCCTTTTTCTCAGTTAGGTCCAGCGTCAAAACCCTTTGAGATAGTTTCCTTAGGTACGATAGGAGGGTTCAAGGGAAATAGGACGCCAAAAAATATTTGCACCTAATAATAGACCATTTTACAAAGTACGCTTTCGCGATAATCTCGAAAACGCAAAATGCAAGTGACTTAATTAAGTTAATTAAAAACATACAAAAAAAGAAAAGAAAAGCTGAAGATTTTAGACTTACAATCATCTGTCAACAGTAAAATCCTTGTTGAAAGACGGTAGTACAATTTTAATTACAATTTTTTAAAGTTGGTATTTCTAGAGTGTACATATATATACATATGTATGTGGTTATAAATAAATAATACGTATCCATGGTTATAAATAAATGTTTTCCTTCGGTATTTCGATATTTTTGGTTCTAGTAGATTGCAAACAATTTTGGTCGATAACAGCGAAATGAATTGACAGTTTTATAATATTTTACCATTAATTTAGTTTTAAATTATATATTTGAACACAAATCTATGGAAATTGATCACAACTAATTTAGATTACACCACTTTTTACCCAAATGTACAAAAAGCTATGTCGGGCTTAAATTTGTTATTATTTTGTTTCACGATTTTGAAAGGTGATAACTTCAACCAATCGGTGTGAACTGAGTTTCTCCATGTTTCTGAGATCAAAACGTATTTAAAAATATGGTTATAGATATATGTGAAGCAAGAATGACATTTTTTACTTAATACACAATAAAACAATTTTTGGCGATCAGAGAGAAATGAATTAACAGTTTACGGTCAATCTGATTCTAATTCTATTATCTTTCAGCGATGAAAATCTTGTTGAAGGACAGTTTTAATTCTTAAATCTTCTATCGATATAAAACTGTCACTGAAAGAAGAAGAAACAAAGGTTGTATAATTAGTTTGGAACTGTATTTATTTACTTTGAATCATTAATATTTTATATAAAAGTAAATAAAGTATGTATTGTCTCTATCAAAACAAATTTTGTTTTGAATCTGTATATTTTTTCTAGCTATAAAATGCACAACATTCACTACCGAAGTATACACTACAGTTTTGACGAATTTCGTTCACAATTTATACTTTTATCCCGAGCTATTTTGGACGAACTGCTGTTGTGCTGGTACGATCGCAAAGATAAGCTGTGATAGTTGAAGCAATCGCCGGGAACGCTCCATCTTTTCGTTCGTACCAACTGCACGGTAGAGGACTATGAATGCGTTTCTTAGTCATTCCGTAATCACCTAAAATGTCTTTCCGTGTAGCTAACGATTTACATAGATAGACTGGTTTGATTACCACGTAAGCAATAAATTAATTACTAATGTGTACCTTAGATAATGACTTCTTATATTTTCGTGGTCGCTAATTATGAATATCACATCTGATTATCGGAATTCAAATTGGTAAAATCAATTTGATTCTCATAAAACTTGTTCCTCGGATGTTTTGCAGTAGAGCTAATTATGAATCTGACACCTCAGTGGTGAAATAATAAAAGACAAATCCAATATTACGGACGAGTGTTCTAAAATCAACTCTGAATTTTGAAAAGCTTATATTAGATTCGTAATTATAATAACCGCAATTTTCTCGACGAACAAGCTTCAATATAACTCAGAATGTTGATTTGTTGAACACAGTTCGCCATAATGGATATGTTTTATTTAATTTTGAAAATCAGATCCAATATTTGTACATAGTGACCGAAAAACCTCATAATAGAAACTTCCAAAAGATTCCAATTGCTTTTATCAAACATCAAACTACATTGTCAGGCATTGTAGAAGAAAACGGCGATGGTGCACATATGCTCAGTTGACTTCGATACTGTTAGGGATAATGACAACTACGACGATGATGATGCAGCAAGTAGTGCTATTGATAGTGTTAATAGCGGTGACGAATTTGAGGTCGGTAGGGATAACTATATAAGGGATGCAAAGATACTGTCAAGAATTATTACGATTACGATGTTGCCGAAAATGATGACAACAGGGTTATAATTCTGGAAGATGCTGATAGTATTGATATCGGGATAAAACCATGGCCTATCTCCAAATTCAATGTAATGCGAAAGAGTCCGGTCGTATTTGGAGTCAGGGAGGGTATAATGAAAATGATAATATTCATTACTTATCTCAAGGTAAGATAGGGTAAAGCCTACTGGTCGAGTAGGCGAGGTCAATGATCTTTGATCTTCGATCAATGAATTTTGATAATTTCTTAGACTATCATACCTGTATATTGTAGAATTATTCGTAAAACATGTGCAGCTACTTGAGCTATTGTATTTAATTTCTCTTCGATATCGCAAAATGTTAGCAATGACGTACAGTTATATTTGAAATATAATATTACACAAATAGTGGGGATTACGTAAAATATGGTTTCGTTATAATACTGAAGTAATGTTCATATTTGAATTGGTTACAGAGATGTATTGCAACGAATGTCGAACGAGCTCTAGCTGCAGTAAATGGCATCCTCTACAAAATTTGAAGTTCCACCAATATATTATGTAAGACACTCTGAAATTTTCAATTATTTAGTAACAATAAGGTTATGAACAAATTTTTTAATTTCTATGACAGCACTTGATAATTTTAATGTTTCTTTTTACCTCCAGGTACACAAGAAAATTCATACGACAATTCATAATCATAGAGTACGAATCAAATTCGTAGTAATATCGTAATGTCATAAAATGATTTTCGTTCAAAATCTTTCATTATTGTACCAAACGTTAATGACATTGACATCCCTAATTAGTGAATATATTTGACAGCTTGGCCACTAGATAGACGAGATAATCCACCTCAAAGTTTCACACTTTAAGCAACCCCCTATACTAAGTATTTAGAGAAATAACATATTCATTTTTTTCAGAAAAACGGTTGTTAACGTTTTCATAAAAACTAATACATTATGTAAAATATGTTAAGAAAAGTATTCAAAAATTGGATGCCTCTATCATTGTAGTTTTAATGTACATTGGTAAGATTTACTTGCCAACTTTATGCTATCTATGGCTAATAGGACACAGTTTAGTGATCATCCTACACAGGACGATACAAACAAATAAACAATCACAAATACTGCACATAATCGACACTGTCAACAGTTAGTCGGCGGCCTATGTCGTAGCAAGCGAATTGCAAACATTGCCTTATTTTCACTCAAGACAATATTTACGAAGCGTCGTCCACGGAAACACCATTCGCGGTGTCGATAACTACCGACTGATGTCGGTAGCAGTCCCAAATTCGTACCTTCGCCTAGCAAAGTTTCCTGAAATATCCGCAATGGAAATAAATAGAAAAAATTGCCAGACGGGAATTCGAACTCACGACCTAAGGAACGTTCATTTTACGAGGCGAGCATGCTATCCACTTAACCATCGCGTTCCCTGCATCGTAGTTTTTTAATAATACACATTTAAAGTCAGTGGATACTTCAAACGGCACCATTTGCGAGACGTCGCTTCGCACACAAGTCGGAGATCGAAAAAAGGTGGCCAAAACCTACTTTTAACATTTTTTATTTTTTTATACGATACAACCATGAATCAATTATATACAGCGTTTAAAGCCACCTATAATCTCCCTTATACCACCGGATAGAGGACGAAAAACGTAAGTTACATGATGAAAAATCTTTTTACCCTTGCGTTTTTCAGTTATTTACCTTTGAAATCAGCCAATGGGAAGAGAGCATGGTGATTGTCGCAAACGCTGGCATTGTCGGCAAATGTTGTGAATGAATCGTAAAAGAACGCATCGGCGATAAGTCCATTTTTGTTTCGGTCAAACAGCCTTGGAAGGAGACTGTTAAAAATATCCATCAACATTTGAAATGCTTAACCTGAAATTTACTTCTATTTGATAAAAGAAAATTCCGAAACGGAATTTAACCCTGTGAAGCATACATTTTTTCTTTTCGCGGAAAACAACTGAAACTGGTTACTCAAGGGTTTTCGGGGTCACTGATCATGAATCCGGACTCAGATTTTCAAAAGTCAAGATGGGTGATATAATATGGCGGACCAAATTCAGAAAAAGTTACACGATCAAGCTGAAACTGTGTACTCGGGAGTTTCGGGGTTACTCACCACGAATCCGGACTCAGATTTTAAAAGTTCAAGATGGCGGATCCAATATGGCAGACCAAATTCGGAAAAAGTTACTTGATCAAGCTGAAACTTAGTCCTCGGGGGTTTTTAGTGTCGCTGATCACAAATCCAACCTCAGATATTGAAAATTCAAAATGGCGATTCTAACTTTGCTAACCAAATACATGAAATCAATGGCGATTATGGTAAAAAAATTAAAAGATCCGGTATGTAACTACCTCATTGGGTACTGGGCAGTCCTAAACGTCGAGATCGATAACATTTTCAACGTTTAATATATCCTCCAACCAACATTTTTTATCGACTCCTTTTACATAAATTTTGTTAGCACATTTAATTATATCCTCCAAAGTTTCGTTTATGGCGTCAAGTGGTACGCCGCCAGATTGCCATGGTAAACTGTGATAATTATGCATTAACCAGTTATTAACTCTTTTATAGTGTAAAGGTAACCACACCCATTGATATGCTGGTTTAAACACAAAAGTCACAATTTCACTGTCGATAATATTTATTATAGGCATTTCCTTCGGTATGAGCCGATTACCAGGCCCGCGGAGTCCCTGCACATTGATAATGTATTCCATTTCGTATGATACTGATTCACTGGCAATTAAAGTATAATCGCATTTTATTCATTAATTGACGCATGCGCAATAATGGCCACTACAAAAGTCAGCTATTGCTACATCATAGTCGCTTCTCGGTGCCTGTGTGGAAATACATCGTAGGCTAGGAACCGTATTGTGAAAGTGAACGTAAAATTCTAATAATGACCTTTTCCTCCTGCGTTACCCTACCATCTCTCTCGCTGTTGCATACTCTTTGTTAGATCCATTAACTTGAGCATTATGCCGTTTTCACGGTCATCGTCATCGCCGATTACCCGCCGATCATTTTCACCATATATTTTTCCATGTATGTAGGTTCAGACGCGTTTAAAGTCATTGCGCAATTTCATCAAAATATAGACTAAGTGACACATTTTCTCTTTCCCAAATCCCTGATTTCCCATAAATAACGAATACATACGGGTATCGACTTGCTTTGAATATACTCAATTAATACTCAATTAACCCTCATTTAATATTTCCCACTTTCAAAATTTCTGAGAATAATAAGATCGAAAAATCGATGTAAAAATCTAAGAGAAGCGTTTAAAAGTCAACAGTTTCTTTCTATCTTTACGCACAGTTTGGTGTCTTTCACGTAAAAAGTTAAAGGAAGTGACAATGCTGCCATCTATTGGTATGTTTAAAGAGATAGCAGAATCTGTGTATCGCAGAATGAAATATGCGGGTGCATCTGAAATGCATGGATTTATCGTAAGTTGCGATCATACACTTGCTGATATGAGTGGTTATGGAGCGATTACAATTGAATATGAGATTCTGGAAAATTGGCTCTGGTTGACAATTAACTACGGTATAATCACTCGTTTCAAAATGTTTATCAACGACATTCACGTAAATCTGGAAGCATTTGCATTGTGTGTGGTAAGCATGACGATGCTTCTTCAATTTCACGTTCTGCAAACGTCGAGATGAAATCTATAGGTAGACACTCGATATATTTTGTTTCCATTAATGCAAGACGTTTCACTTCATAGTAAATTCTCATTGACCTGTGAAAAGATGCAGGCTGGTCTTGAAGATTTTTCAGTATCCAATTTTTAAGCATTTTAACATTTTGTTTAGCACACTTTCCATTAAATGTATGATTTTCACAATTTATCGACAATCGATGTTGTTGTTGTCGTGTGTACGAGTTTCGGTAGAGATGGACAGGCCAATATGTCTTGGTCGACAACATTGTCAGCATCTTAAATTTCCTGCAAACTATATCTTTTTTTTTGTCTGCGCCTTTTATGGATATCTTGTGAGCACATGTAACGATGTCTTCCAACGTTTCGTTGATTGCATCAAGGGGTATATCGCCCGATTCCCATCGTAGACTATGATAATTGTGCATTAACCAATTGATTTATGTTCAAAACGTACTTTATAACATAACTGTCGGAAATATCCAAAATGCACATTTCCTTCTGTATAAACCGATTACCAAGTCCGGGGAACCCTTACATGTCGGCAATATACTACATTTCTAGTACCTAATACTGATTTGCTTGTCCCCTTCATTAATTGACGCATCATTCTCTCTCGCTCTCTCACTCGCTCTCATTCTCTGTCTCTCTCACTCTCTTTATTTAAAGAACGCGATAAATTGTTCTCGCGAGCTAAGCGATCGAGGAGTGTCTTAATTTTAGAGCAGTACAGAAAACTGCGTCGTGAACTCAAAAACGAATTTAAAATGGAGAAAGATCGCTACCTAGCTGAGTTGGTACTTCAACAAACTAACCCGAATAAACTATGGTCGTGCCTTAGGAACTTAGGACTTGCTACCACATCACAGTCGGCCCTATATCACTTCTCTCCATCAGCACTAAATTATCATTTTGCCACTGTCTCCTCAGCTCATCCACCATGTGATCCTGTCTCTCTCGGTGTCATCTTACAGCGGCCTTTACCAAGCACTCACCCTTCTTTTACCTTTTCCCCCACTATTTGTCAGGAAGTTCTCAACTATCTTAATCTTATCTCTCATAAATCGCGTGGATTAAGCCCTGACCATCTCTCTTTATCACACCTGACACAGGTTTTCCCTATGATATCGCCATATCTGACTCACATCTTTAACCTTTCATTCTCCACTGGCATCTACCCATCACTTTGGAAAACATCATATATCATACCATTGAAGAAAACGGCCAATCCCCAAAACCCATCAGATACTCGTCCTATTGCGAACCCAACGCATCTATCCAAGATCATAGATTCATTAGCTTCTCGATAAATCATTACATACCTGGAGAACAACCAACTGCTCCATCCTAAACAAAGCGGATTTTGTAGGTTCCACAGCACACAAACAGCGATGCTACACCTTCTGGACGACGTCAGATCGGGTATCAAAAGAGGCTATATCACCATCTTAGTCTTCTTCGATTTCTCGAAGGCCTTTGATTCTCTTAGCCATGCAGTCATTTTGGCCTGCCTACGAGATCTGGGCTTTGAGGACTCCTCGCTTCACTGGGTGCATTCATTCCTGTCCGATCGATCGTAATCGATCATTGGGCTGGATGGACAAGCATCCCAGCAAGAGTGCACATCATCTGCTGTCCCTCAGGGCACCAGTCTTGAACCGATCATTTTCATAATTGTCATAAACACCCTTTTCTCAAGACTTCATTACTGTCATGATACCACCATCATTTTCGCCGATGACACCCAGTTCTATTTATCTACCCCAATCAGTCGACTTGTAGAAACGATTAGGCGTATTAACACCGATATTGCTGAATTGGTCAGGTAGTCGCAAGATTACTAAACACCCGTAAAACGCAAGCCATCATCATAGGCTCTACCCAGAATCTTGCTACCATTAAGAACCTACCAGTACCGCCAATTGTGGTTGGTAACGATGTAATTCCTTACTCTAATGAGGTAAAAGACCTGGGTGTCATAATAGCTTCCGACCTAATATGAAATAGACATGTCAACTCCATTTCATCTAAAATTCACAATGTCCTTTATCGTCTTAAATACCGCGGATCATATTTGCCCCTATCTGTCAAATTATCTCTCGTCAATTCATTGGTCATCCCACATCTCGATTACGCCACTCTTGTCATCGCCGACCTTTCGGGTTATTTCAACACCAAATTACAACGCCTGTAAAATGTCGCTCTCAGGTTCATATATCGTTTACGGCGTGACGATAGGCTTGCGCCCTTTAGACGAAGTCCAAACTGGTTATCGGTTTCATCAAGCAGGTTGTACTTCTTTGGCAGTCGTACACAGCAGGTTATCACTACCAACCAACCATCATATTTATCATCCAGATTCATACCAATCGACATTTCACTGCGCCGTTCATCTCGCGTTCAATCCTCCCAAAACACTTCATCTACAGCTTCTTTTCGTGCACTTCTCTTTAATTTCTTAGCGGCGGCTGACCAAAGATAGCGACCGAGTACCTACGCTAAACATCGTATATTCTTTTTTGTATAATATGTTAGGCTACCAATTATAGTATTTTTTGTTATAATATTTTCTTTAGTTAATGCGTGTGATTACTCATAATTCGTATTTTACCTGTATGTTTTGTGAGATATATATATTTTTTTTTGTGGGGTGTCTTTGGGGTAACCTAGGGTGACATTGGGTGACTTTGATGGGACCTTAGGATGACGTTAAGGTGACGTTGGGTGACTTTGGAATGGTCACCCAACGTCAATATCTTATTCTCTCCATGTACCGAAACAAAGCCTTCACTTCAAACAAAGCCAAGCAAGCTCTTGTAGACTGTCTTGTTTGAATTGGCATTATTGTGCCTGTATTGTATAGATTTCCAACTTCTTTTTCATTTCATTAAATACGCAAACTGACGCCGCATTCGTAAACAGCCACCCAAAAATCATCCCGTTTTATCCATAATTTCAACGTGTTGTAATTAATCTCGACGGACAGATTTTTTAAATTCAACAATACCAAAATTCCAATGTTCCTGAATTTTTATCTTGAAAACGATGGGTTGTATCAAAAAATCCCAAGGGGACATTTATGTTTAGAATTTAATGTAGTACACGATTATATTTTTTTCAAATCAAAATTTTTAATTTTATTTTTCATCCGCCATATTGGATCCGCCATTTTGAATTTTTCGAAATACAACATAACCAACGGAAAGTACATATATTGAGTCATAATATGCGCCTCAAACAAAATTTTTTGTGTACGTCATTATGCTTTTTTAACAGTAAATGTAACGTTTGTTTAAATTTGTTCATGTTCCGGGCGCCATTTTGAGTCCGCCATTTTGAAATTATGCTTTGGGCCACTCAGCATTCGAAAGTAGACACTTTGAACTAAATTTTAAGCCCAAGCAGCATGCGTATAGTGCAGATGAATTTTGTTGGGAGCACTGTCCCGGTTGACGCGGAATGTCCCATATATATATAGTTAAACAAATATTGTATATACACATCCTGACCGAAACTTTGTAACGGCAGGATGCTTGTGTTTGCTTTGTTCACGGTCCATAGGGCCAGGACAATAAATAAACCTGTTGTCAATCAATCAATCTCTCTATCTCTCTCTCTCTCTCTCTCTCTCTCTCTCTCTCTCTCTCTCTCTCTCTCTCTCTCTCTCACACACACACATACACACACGCACACTCTTTGCCACTTCCACATATGGTTTAGTACCTCTAACTTATGGATATACGTCGTACCTTTCTTTCTAGATCGTAGTATCTCTTTATCAAATCCTATGAATCGGAAATCAAATCAGAGTGTAACAAAAATATATAGTTTTCACGGTCACTAGATCCCTCTCGGTATCATCCGATGTTCCTCTCGAGATTAGGATAGACGGTCCCATACGTGTCCATTGTTGTTAGATTGCGAGTTACGATACTCAGATGATGAAGAAGTTAAACGCAATATTAAATCGTTTCAAGTACTCGCACCAGTATGATGGTCACCACACTTTTGCAATTGAAGAAATCTTTTCTATGATATTCAATCTCATTAAAATGTACATAGACGTATGAATACAAGTTTCGATCCAATTTTATTATTGATTTATAATACAATTGAGCGTGCCAAAGATCTCTAAATTTGAAATAATAAATGTTCAGTCATTACGTTGACATCGTTTAAACAATTAATTTTGGTATGTATATTGAATCGCGATGTACTGCACTCTAAAAACAAATACTTAAAATCATTACATCTTAAAGTCAGTCCATGTATAAATCTTGCGTGGTCTAAGTCTTCTTTTCTATACTACATCTTTCTTTCTGTCAATGTAAAAACAAAACGAAAGACTACAAAGTGTTTATGATTGTGATAATAACAAATCTATTCATATTAGAACCGTGTATAATAGCTCACATAAGGTCGCCTTATTCGTAGTGAATCTGACTTTTGAACTGTCTTTTTTAATTGTCGACCATTATCTCTCTCTCATTAGCTACCCATTTTTTACATCTATACGAATACCCGTACATCAAATCGAGTCGTGTGCACATTTTTGTGATGCAACATTCACACGACTATGGAATGAATTCATTCTGATAACCAAACGAGTACAAGCGTAAATGTATTTTAATACTAACTAACGACTTACCTCTTGATTCGAAATTGTATGTCGTGTAACCGACATGACTATTTAATTCCGATTACAATAATGATTTTGATAATCACACTGCATGAAACGTTATATTTGACAGATTTTTGTTACTTCTACATTGTAATCGTAATTAGTTAACTAAGTTATTCACGTACGAATACTGTTATTATATGTATTTTGTTAAATATATTGGCATAAAGAGACTGTCCTCCTATCCAGCACACCTAGTGTAATAGGAAAAGACACAAGTCATTATATCAATAAATAATTTTCATGGTAATAAATTAACCTTTAAAAACTTCTTATGTTTTCACATCGTGAACTAAAATTTCATATTATTATAATTATTATTAATATTGATCGTTTATAGAACTGATATTTTCATATATTATCACTTAAAAAGACTGCTACCGTATATGAAATAAAAGACCAAACAAAAATTCAACATGAAGACATGCATAGATTAATTCGTTTTAAATATGCGCATGTGATTCCGTAAAACATTACTCATTTTGAAAGGAAAAATTCTTCATGACCTATCTGTAAAGCTTATATAATTCTATCTTACTTCATGTTGCTTTTCGATAGTCCAAACACACTTTCGATAACCATTGAATAATTTCTTATGTAAATGAGTAAATATTCAACGATTTTTTTATAAATAATTATACAGTTTAACATATACGATCATTATACAATTTAACTAAAACAAGCTTAATTGCGATGTTTTGGAAATGTTGGTAATAAAAATAGGAATGTGCAATTAAATGAATCATTTAACACACATATCTCTATCATTAATTTCAATTATATAATTTTTGCATATATAATTGAAATTTTGCGTATATAAGACGCACATATTTACAATATGTGCAGACTCTTCGTCAGACTTTTCATTATCACGTTTAGACTTAAATGTGTATCAAAATTGACTCTTGTCCGTTATTAATTATATGCATCTAGTACATCGGAGCATTGAAACACCTTTAAATTGTGTTGTATATTTTCTTAAATCTGAATGCATTGACGTTACTGGTGACAGTAATGCTTCTTTAATTTCATCTTGACCAAAGGTGCGAACGAAGATTGAGATCAGTACCATTGCCAATGTCTGAAATTTCTCACCCACACCTATCAAGGAGATTTCGTAAATTATAGGCCAAAGCATTAACAGTTATTAATATAATTCTTTATAAATCATAAGTTTGCTGTCGACTATATTCGTAATAAACATATTGTTTAATGCAGATCGTATCCAATGAAATTTAATTGTGTAAATTTATGAAAATGTATGTAAACATATGTAAATGGTATATTATTTCAATACACGATTTTAGGAAGGGGAATTCGCATTCATATTGGCGAATTTTTAAAAAACGTGTTTTTTTAATGGTTTTTTTTTTAATTCAAATTTTCTATCCGATAACGGAAATTTTATCCGAGGTAAAAGCATAAAAAGCGCATATAATTTTTTTTTTATTTAATAGATACGACGCTACATTATTCAATTTTACATAGAATTTGTAAAATAGAATATTTTGAGACTTTTTGCAATATTCGAAGTTCGGACGTTCGCGGAAGATTGCACAATGTTTATAGATGAAGTAATTTATTTATTTATTTATTTTTTTTTTTTTTTTTTTTTTTTTTTTATTAATTAATTAACGGGCGGAATCGCCCTTTTTACTAAATTGTAGCCTTATTATTTTACTATATGATTTTGCGAGAGCTGCAGATCGACTTAGACAGATGGCGCCATACTTCACATTTGTGTATGAAATGTAGGACTGCAGAAACCTACACCAAGTACAGCGGCGGTCATGAGTCGATTTCCGCCAGATAAACAATACTTTCGAAACGTAAACACAAACAACGTGGCTCGTCTTACCAACAGCGAACTGCTGCTTGGAAACGAAATCGAAAAATTGTTCACCAGACGGGGATCGAACTCACGACCTACGACTTCGTAGTCCAGTGCGTTAACCGCCTGAGCCACGAAGCCGATTATTTCAATAATATATTTAACAACTTTGCCTTATATCCAATTTATTTAACATTTGGTACCTTGGGATATTTTGGTGTTGATTTCGAATCTGTGAGCATAATTTTAAAATTGATAATGATGGATTCATTTTGGCGGACAAACGTTGAAAAACCCCAAAAGTGGTATAAACAATATCTCTTTCATCTGTAAATATTTTGGAATCGCCATAAATTCAAACTCCTATTATTGAAAAAAGTCTCCGAATAAGCCTTCCATTTAGAGTATTCTATGTAAAAATAAATAGTATCTAACGTCATATCTTTTAGGTTCAAACATATGATTCATTTTTTGCGAGTTTTCCTGATGAGTTTAAAGCAAAGCACTTTTTTTAATGCGGATTTTGTCATTCGCCAATTTTACTCGTGCCATTCGATCATGCGTCTTTAAAAATAGTCGACAACTTTTCTTTCAAAATTTCTTTCAAATAGAATGATGGCAAATCAACAAATTTAAAAAAAATGGACTTATATGCCTATTTTTTGTACCACCACAGAAACATATTCAAGTATAGGGGAGAGGGCTGCAGGATACCAACTTACAATTAGCTGTTTTACTTATATCTTTTTATAATGTTAATTAATGTTAATGTACACACACCCCTCGAAAGAGGACATAAAAAGGCGCATCTCTGCGCAGAAAATGATTTAAAATCTCAAAAAATTTACCATACAATTTACAAAAACTATACAATTAGATTTTAAAATGATTCATTTCATCGAAATTTGTTACATGAAAAACATTACACCTTTTATCACTGCATTTATTATATGATGCTTTTTTGAAAACACTGCAGTGGTTGATGTTTCTAGATGTCTTTGTGAGTATTTTGGGTATTTGGTAAGGGTTTTCAGCATTAGATAGAATAGATGTCCGACTCGCATTGACAATGTTTTGGTTTTCAAACCGGAAAAATACATTTATAATATAATAATTGCATGCGTCTAATTCTCCTTGCATCCTGAAGAGCAGAAAAAAGTACTATAAAACGTATAAACTTTCCTTTTTATAATCCATAAAGAGAAGTTACTTTTTTTATTAAAAAAAATGTCAATGTTACTACTGACAATGCCAATTCCAATTTCTAAAATCTAATTCCTAAAATCCCATTCCTAAAATCGTGTATTTAAATAATATACCATTTACAAACGTTTACATACATTTTCATAAATTTACACAATTAGATTTCAGCGGATACACTGTTTTTAATGTTAATTTTTTGCGTTGTTACCTCTGGAAAAGAATAAATTACTAAATTTCGCATTTTTCTACAAACAAAATAAAATGTCTGTGTTTGGGAACTCCATTTCTAATACTAATTCGTTACACATTTAGTAATTTTGTTCAAATTCACAAAATTATTATGCATATTGTTTTCTTCCGTAGACGAGTGGGCTGAGAATATATCGATAAATTCATCGGGAGATTACTATACCGACAGTATAGCTGACTTTCAAATGTTTCTAAAAGATTTGCATCTGACGTTACAAAGTATACATATATATACTAGTTAAAGCATGATTTTTAATATTTTATTTCACGAAAACCAAAGCCTATGAGCGAAAACGCTCAAACACGTGTATTATTATTTTTATCATAGAATACGTCAAAAAATCGTCGGCCAAAATTGTGAAATCTCCACCGTGACCACCCCTTGTCAGTATAAACTTCTCTTACAAGTTTAATATGTTCTCCATCTTATTTATCTTATACCGGAAACATTAGTTAACTGATATTTTAAGCGAGGAATTTGTATATTTTCCAACCCATATGTTTGAACACATTTATTCTCTAGAGATTATTCTAAGTGTTATCTCTCGATCCTGAAAGTTCAGCAATTTTTTTTTAGTAAATGCTATCCTCTTCATTTATATTTCCTGATACCGCATTCTAAGAAGACTTTAATTTTATATGTATTTCATGACGTCATCCATCGTTTTCAATTTTACATTTCGTTATGGCAGCACGTAAATGCATTATTGCACTTTTATTTAAATCTGTCGGCATTTATTTAATATTTCTACGCATTTGAACATTACATCCAGTTACTATAGACACTTGCACAGCCTACATTCAATATCTTACTTCAAGATATGCAATCTGTAACATTTTACTGTACGGTAGTTCATCTAAAGTAAGAACACTTCTAATTATCCTTTTATTTATAATTTTGAATATTCAGCTATCTACGTATAATATGCATTGTCAACGTTTGTTACCATTTTCTTCATTGCCTTGGCTCTACATCTTAATATGGTCTTATGCTAAACGATCACTTACTTTATCAGTGAATATCTTCTTTTCGTATAAGTATTAAATGTATCGTTCATCATTGTAGTCTCATGCACACATATTGCTGCCACCCCCCCCCCCTCTCTCTCTCTCTCTCTCTCTCTCTCTCTAGATTCACTGAAATCGGTAATAATGTTGAAAATTTGTTATATGACTAAGTTTTCTCGATATGGATATCTATTGTTTCCTAATAGTTATATCGCATTAATCTGAAGTAGATTCAGATTCTACGCTACTAACGAATTTTCCATTATGTAGCACGAATCATGGGATCAAAAGTAATTAAGTTCCAAACCAATACATCCTTGCGTTATTTTATATGTTCAGTATGAAGCACTACTGGCAGCATCTATAAGTAAGAAATATCTCCATTTTACATGCAAAATACAAATAAAATATTCTTTCTTTCTCATTGCAAAAATTGATCTGTTGATAAATATCGTAGTTGTGAAAAGCAGAGTCAAGATGTCCAAACCAAAACCAAAACCCAAAACCAATGTATAGGTTAAAAGCCAGAACCCAAAACCAAAGCAATGTATAAATATCCATTCAGAAGTTTAAAGGGAATCACCAAATTCATTTTGACCCCTTTATTTTGGTTTCTTTACCATTTTCGACCTACAAAATGATAGCGTGTCGAACAATTAAACATTTATATTGTTTATCACTTTAGAATTTTTCTTTTTTCTCCACTTATAAGTCGAATCCATTTAAAATTCATATTTCGTGATATTTCTAAAAAGTATGAAAAATGCAAGAAACAATCCAGGGCACGAGTGAAAGGTTAATAAGTAAGTAAATTCAGAGCATCTGAATAAGAAACTTACAAAAATGTGTGTTATTGACAAAATTTGGAGTAATAAATTTTGGTAAACAATACAAAAAAAATTGTTTATAAAAATGTAAACAAACACGTATTCCTTCATTTTTCAAGTAGAATATTGCATCTTGAAGTTAATTCTTAACATACCATCGGTCTGCTGCATCATTTTACAATTAGATGGATGCCGTATATACTTTTTTTAAAATGCATGAGAGAAATCGATTGGTTACAAAATATGCATAAAAAAATCGGCGTTGAAAAGTATTAAAAATTGTAAGAAAAGTGACAATTTTAATAATCAAATTTGATCGTCTTTGACTCTTCTGAAAATTCTTGTTATTAATAAAAACTAAATTTTATCAGTTAATATTGGATTTGTACTTCATTGCCTAGAATATGTTCAACTGAAATATTTGTTTGGTAGTAATGTTGAAGTAATCAATAATATGCACAATTACACGTAATTTTTTTCTGAAAATGGACTTCTTTGGCATGGTATCCGATTGTTCTTTCTTTATTTGCCCATCAACATTCACTTAAAAGTTGTTGCGTGACTTTTTTAAAAATATTTATCGACAGTTGTCAGTGAAAATACAATGTAAATTAACAATATTATTTAAAAAAATTAATTATTCTTTACCAACAAATAAAAATACTTGTAATGAATAATGTCAAACGGTGCATAAGAAGTGTCTTCATTACTTGCACGTTTTGAAGAATACGTTTATAATTTTATCTATCTTCAAAGTCTGTTCTTTTACAAATAATAATTATGAATTTACATTATTTTTCTCGATTAATATTTAGAAACTGAAGAGCGTCGCGATTCAGGGCCCAACAAAACAAATTTCTTTCAAAAAAATTGTCTTATCACAATTTTTTTAAGTTATATCTGGGTATTCGACATAATTTTGTAAGGTTTTGCAATTCTCCACCTGATCAATCCCATTTCAAATCCTGCAATGAAAAAAGTTTCAAATTTAAAATCATGTTTTATACGATTTATATTGTTCTTTTAGGTAAATTAGGAGTTACGTATTTTTTTTGTTTTGCACAAAATCTCTCGCTGGTGATTTCAGTTTTGTCCGAAACAGGTAGGAACTTATTTTCAAATCTCTCTATTTCCGTTAAAAATGGATATTTTAACATTCTGTTTTCTTAATTTAGTAGTGTTTTAAATGTACTTTTATGGCCATTTTAACATTTTACAAAATATTGAAAATTACCAAAATGGCGGTCAGTTTTTGAAAAAAAAGAAAAACTTGATTTTCAAAATTCGATTTTTTTTTAATCATAATTAGAAAATATAAAAAGGAAAGTTTTCCAATAAGTTTGGTCTGTGCTAAAACTGTGAAAAAAAGAAATCGTTATTTATCAGGTTTCAGCGACGTCATCTTTCAGTTAGTCAAACAACAGGAAAATGTTGTGCATATATATTACAAATAGAAACTTTTACACATTAACATTAGCAAACAATTTTTTATATTTTAATAATAAAAACATGCTACCGCTTACTCCATAATCGGCCCAAGGAAAATATGTTCAAACACTGTTAGGTCCGTTCACAAAATTGAGGATATCGCCATTGTTGATGGCTAATAATAATGCGTAAATAGAACAAGAAAAATAAGAAAAGTGCAAAATTTTCAGGAGAAATTTTTCTTTCATATATTAAGAATCTTACAATGAATATTACAACCCTACTTAGCGCTACCCAGCATGAACGACATGGACGTGATAGGATTCTCATCCCATTTGAGTACTTTTTGAAGTGAGTCCCATTGCCTCTCACGAATTGGGGTGCTTTTTGAATTGTAATTGTTTCACGATTAGATAAGTTGATGTATGCTTCATCTGTAACATGAAACCTGAACGACACGTTCATTTTTATATACTGACGGATGACAATTTTTCAACGAATGTCTTCCACCGGTCGCTAAGAGATACGATCGAAATTTCCCTTTCATTGCATTAACTGAAATTGATGACGTTGCTGCAACCTGGTAAATGCCGATTAAAAAAAAAATCCGGTAAAGTAGCTCTATAGGTATACAGACATGTAGAGTAGACCTGTCAAAACTTTAATTTGTTTTACTTTTCAATCGCTGTTCTTTAGTATGGAAAACGATAGAGTCAGGTTAATTCTATCTTAAATAATAATGCGTAACGAGCATATTGTATCGAATGTCAATATATTGTATCAACGCAATATGATGAGTCGATAATATCATATTTGAGCAAATTGAGCATACGAATGTTTGTTATATGTGCGATAAGGGCGCAAGTATGCTGATTGGTATGTCGAATTATTAGGAGTTTGATGGTTTATGTTTATACGGTGTGTGCAAAACTCGCGTAGCCTATGCCTCGTTCATTCTCCCGTCGATCATATACGGAGGCGGACACACGTTCTACGATAAAATTATATAAACGTGTTTAATTTAATACGATCCAAACGACGACATTTGCTAAAGGATGTGGGAGGGAGAGGACGTACCTTTAGCGAACTTTTCATATCTATTTTTGTGTTGCGCATTAACGCGAAATAATCACGCAAATCGATATGTTGTATTTTCCCAGAATATAGTCAGGAAAATCTAAGTAAAAGAGCATATTTATAGAACTGATAACCGCCTGTCATCTGTCGAGTTATTGGAGTTCCAATGCGATCTCGTAATCAGCGGCGTACCTGAAGTTGACAACGAGGATTTGATTAGTTCAGCGTGCGCTATTGCCAAGTCTTTGGGCGTTCCGCTAGTTCCATCCGAAATTGAACGTGCATAAGAACGTAAAATATTAATTGATTTATTTGCAAAAATACATCTTGATTCCTTATCAGTATATATTTTAGATTTCTGTCTATCCTCACTCTTTTGTCTACCGAGTCGAACGACAATAACCACTCTTGTGTATATATAGTCGTATGAGAATCACGCACTTATGGTATACATTCAGATTGTTTTTGTTTTTAGGTTAGGAAGTCATTTGGTACTCACCGTTCATATATGTCCTACGCAAAACAAGGCGTGTATAAAAGAAAATAATGAAGTATCGTATATACAATAAAGCCAGCCCAATGTACAATCGCTCTTTATATGACGTGTTAAAAAATTGTCAAGTGTGAACAAGTGATAACTTGTCAAGTTTTGTCGAGTGATAACTTATCGGACAGGTGTCGAGACGATGTTTATAGTGCACAGAAATCTCAGTAAATTTATACGGTTCATTATCGAATGAATGTTTTGATTCGATGACAGTTTTGGTTTGATCATGAACTCTATAAATTTACTGAGATTTCTGTGCACTTTAAGGTTTTGGCTGCCCTAGTAACAACGCGCATCAATGCAACTGGGTGTATGTAATTGGTGTTCATCCGTGACATGAACAGTATTTTTTTTTCATACCCGTATGAAAATTCGCACTTGTGAAAAAAGCACGGCAGGTGTAAAATGAATTCACGAATATTCTTTATGCATGCACAGATGATGGACTTCAATTTTCATACAGGTGACAAAAGTACTGTGTTCTCACTCGACGACAATGAAGTTCTTTCTACAAATGACGCGGTAATTTTTAAAACGTCTTATTCTGCGTTACTTTTTGATCGAGAAAAGAAGAATGGTGTATTAAAAAATAGAAAAAAAATTTATGTGGTGCGGGCCCTCTTGTGGTGCGGGCCCCTAGGCGACCGCCTATGTCGCCTATGCTTAAATCCGGCCCTGTCGCTAGCCAGTTCAAGATGAATGGCCCGTGTATAAAAGCAGACGACAAATGCGATATACCCGTTATACGACTTTGTCGTGCGCACCTGAATGGGACCTGCGTAGTTTAGACCCGATAGAGCAAATGGGCGTCCGACAGTCACCCGATCGGCAGGATGATCACCCATCAACTGCTGTGCCGTTTGCGGCTTAATACGCTGACATGTTACGCACTTTCTTATGATAGACTTAACAAGACGAATTCTGCCAAGAATCCAAACCTGTTGCATTAAAATGCTGGACGTTAATGAGGACAAGAACGGATTTAACTTCAGGAGGCGACTACGCTTCGGCAACTCTTTTCCTGACTTTAGTAAGTTCATTTCCTCGAAGAAATCACTAACCTGTGCTAATCGAATGACTACGAGTCGTGCAGCAGATAACTCATCGGAAGTGATAAACGATGGTAGTCCATTCTTCCCTTGGGCGCGCCTACGCAGATTAACCAGCGGCCGCATACGCAAGGCTACTATGCGAGTCAACGAGGAGAAACTATTAAAAAGAGTCGATTCCGCAGGCCGAGACTGGGTATGGAGAGTTCGTGAAGTTTCAGAAGTTGGCGGAAAATGTTCCCGAAGTTGAGAAAGCCACTGAGGTCCACACCACCACAGATCACTCTGAGCCATATCAGTAGGGTCGCAACCACGAGTAGCTAAATCTGCCGGATTCTCCTTAGTGGACACGTGCGACCAAGTGGCAGAGAGTCGCTCCGTTTGGATATAAGATACTCTATTTGCGACAAATGTCTTCCAATTCTATGGGTGTTTGCGTAGCCACATAATCACAATCTGGCTGTTAGAATATGCGAAGACAGGAAAAGAAGGAAATTCAGCTTTCTAACGTGAGTGGTAAGTTTTACTAGAAGAGCCGCCCCACATAGCTCCATATTTAGAAGACTAACAGTTTTAGGTATGGACTCAACCGCCTCTCTCCTTAACTCGCAAGTACACTACAGCAGAATATGGGAAGAACAAGAGCTTCCGTTTCAAGCTGAAATTCCGAATCGATTTGGGACCGCAGAACAAAATCGGTCTTCGAACGGGCAATACCTGCGGTACTGGTGCCTGGTCCTGATAGCGACACATTAGTGCGATGCTTTCGCAACCCTAGAAGTTGTACAATCGATTCTGATACAAATGACGATTCAGATCCCTGGTCCAAAAGAGCTCGAGCACAAGTATTACTACCATTTGGTAGTACTTGTCGACTGTTGCCCTATTATCGTCATGTCGAGAAGTTGGAACGCTGCCATACGACTTCAAATGGAGCGCCGTATGATGCTTACTATGACAGACCGAGCAACGTCCAGAAGAAGGACAGGCGTTTACTAGGTGCTGCCCAAGACAATTGTAGCACAATAGCAAACGCTTAACCGAAGAAACGCGATCACAGGGACTTTGATCCTGAAATTTGTGGCACCTTATAAGAGAGTGGGACTTGGAACGAAGAGGGCACCATGAAGAACCTCTATCAGAAAAGCGAGCACTACTAGCATGAAAAACTTTTCGCGGTTGAGAATAGGTGCTTTTCCCGCCGCAGGTGTTGAGAATGGGCGCTTTTCTCCTGTACGCTCCAAAGTGGACATTCCAAGAGCTTTTGTTTTCAAGAAACTTGATGAGATCCGAGAACTTTGGAAGCGAATTCGGAAAATCATCATTCTCTCGAAACGAAAAATCCCTTTTATTCAATTCTGCCTCCCACAGCTTTCGTGAATCCGAATCCAACTTCCCATACAGCATAAACACGATCCAGACGTCCCAGTATTCCACCGGCAATTTAAGGTTAGACAAGGAACTTACAAGGCACTCGCAGCAGCGACATCGTTACTGAGGTTTGCCGCACTTCCTGTTAAACATGACTTTAAATATTGCAATTTAGTTGCATCTGCTAATTGGGGGGCCTCATGTACAAGAGTAGTGAAGAGATGGTCCCTTTTTGAACGACGATCAGCTGTGCCAAATGATTGGGCGAGATGTCCTGGATTCTTGCCTGGAGTTTTTCGGAGACTCTGGTCTGCTGAACGACGGACTTATTCGGCGGATCTCGGTTGCTTGGCCAGATGAACTTCTCTGGTTGGACTCTTGGAAATTCGTGTGACTGAAGAACTTGAATTCTTCTCGTTGTAGAACAGACGAGCTAGTCTGAATCGCCCGGAAAATTTTCCCACGATTCACCTTTTTGTTGTACGCGCCAGGGTATTTATGGTGGGCCATAGTTTTATCCCCGCTTTGAGTTTTTCCCCTTCTATTTTGAAAATGGTGGATTTGTATGTTGGACAGGTTCTGGAAATAGGCCAAGGAGGAAGCACGCATTAACTAATGCTTTTACATTATTGTTATAAGATACGATATAGTAGATAGTAGTTTAGAACGTACCCGTTTTCTCTTTTATTTTTAGAAAAGTCAAAAAGCGGTAACTAGATAGTTATAAGAAAAGTTTTTCGGCTTAGGCAACGCGAGCCATCTTCTGATTTATGGCTGATAAAAGTTAAAAGAAAGTCTAATTTGAAGTGGTTACATTCTAACCTGATGCGCCTATGTGATCTGAATGCTATATTAAAGAAAGGGACTCGTTTGTCCGATACTGACATACAAATACGACAATTTCCGGATTTGTGAATGCAAACAAAAAAAAGGATAATCGCGCTAGTTACGGGGACGTAACATCCACCTCCTTGGTCAAACGTTGGCCCTCCAATGTTCTGTGCACATGCTAAGTAAGGATTCGTGTTACAATTTTGTAGTGACGCCGATATAGAATTTTTCATTTTTCATGAAATGTCAAATCGTTTTTCAATGAAATCTCGTTAAAAGATATTTTACATATATATAAAAGATATATATTAAACATATATATATATATTAAATTTTGATTTCTTCAAAAAAACCGCCACGCGCTTTGCATGAAACATCCTAATAGTAAAGACAAACATAATCTTAAACTTAATTATAGTTTAAATGCAACTTTGCATCCGAAAATTATTGTTACATAAAAAATGTTGAAGTCGAAAAAATACGGTAAAAAAAAATTTCCTTCTAAAAATTTGAAAAAATGTCAGCCAATAGATAATGAAAAAATGAAACTTTTTGTTTCTTTATTTGTTCTTTTATTTGTAAAGAGATATTAGAAAAAATCCCGAAGAGGCGAATTAATGCTATAGGGATTACCTTTCGACTACACGTTGTACATTTCTGCTGCAATCATTTTTTTAAAAATGGGAGCTGATTGAAAAAGTAAAAAATAATACGAAAAAATGACTTTAGTAAATCGAGCACAGTTCGTACAGAAATGTATATATAGAAATGAAACCACCACGACTGAGAAGCTGAAAGTCTCCTCTTTAATTCCTTGTTTTATTTTTCCCGTACGTTAACTTAGCGATGAGATATCAACATTTTAATTAAGCTAAAATTCCGCAAGGGTGAGCTCATACTTTTGAGCGGTACTGTATATAAGGATAACTTGGCTATTTATGACTTCTCATTTTGGAAATTTTAAGCCTATTGGAGTGTACCATCTTTTCTTCATTTTTTGTTTTGATTTTAACGCCTCCATTTTCGAACACTTCGAAAGGACCTTGATATTCATCATCTAGTTTACCGATTTTGTAATTTTTTTGTAAAAATACTAAATTTCCTATTTTCAATTTTAGTGGATTTATTTTTCTGTCATAATAATATTTTGATTTTGTCTTTGCAGATATTTGATTTTTTTCTTGCGTTTTCTTGTGTGTCATATAGTTTAGTAGCTAATTGTTGAGTGTAGTCGCTGGATGTTATTTGGGTAGTATCTTTTATAGCTTTTTGCGATGGTAATTTTGCTATTCTTCCGAAGATTAGTTCGAATGGGGTATATTTTGTTCCTTCATGGATACTAGTGTTGCATAAGAAAGTTGCGAGTTCTAACCATTTATCCCAATCGGTGTATTTATTTGAAAAATGTTTAATGTATTCTTTGATTACGTGGTGTGAACGTTCTAGTGACCCATTCGATTGTGGATGAAATGATGCAGTTTTTATATGTTTGATGTTAAAATTTTTTTCTATTTGTTTCATAACTTTGCTTAAGAAATGTTTGCCTTGATCAGTTAGTATTTTTGTTGGTGAACCAAATGTACAAATTAATCGTTTTACTAATGCTTTGACAATATCTGAAGATGTTGATTTTCTTAGTGGAATCGCTATCAAACATTTCGTTAAGTTATCTTGAATAATTAGTATATTTTCATAGCCGTCTTCTGTTTTATTATTTGGAATTACTATATCCATTGCTATACAATCTGTTAAAACTATGTTATAATCAGTAATGGAGTTGGAAAGGGTTTTAACTAAAGAATTATTTATGTTAATAGTAAGGTTTATTATTATCGAAAGCTCTTACAATTAGCATTTCGACTAGCTGAGGCAGACTGGCGAGAGGTACGCCTGTTGCTACGCACACGACTTGTATTTACCAAAATTTCCGACTATCTTCGTATCTGTTCGGAAATGTAGCAGGCTGCCAGCTTTATGTATTAGAAACGCGATAACCTAATATCTAACACTACCGCCGGTTGAGCGTTTCGTTCCAGCGACTCTCATATTTATTTTCTCTCGTAACCCTTTGAAACGATCTTTAGTTACAGCCTTCGTTAATATATCAGCGCGTTGCTCCTCAGACGGAATATATTTTACTTCTACAAGCTTTTCGTCAAGCTTCTCTCGCACGAAATGATAGTGGATATCTATATGCTTAGTTCTTTTATGGAATACAGGATTCCTCGCTAGTTTTATTGCGCTCTGGTTGTCTACAAACAGAGTTGTTGCATCTTTGCAAGGACATCCAATATCAGACAGGAGTTTTCGTAGCCAGACCAACTCTCTCGTAGCTGTTGATGCAGCTACGTATTCGGCCTCCGTCGTACTTAAGGTTACAATTTTTTGTCTTTTGGAGCTCCATGTTACTGCTCCGTTTGCTAAACAGAAAATGTAGCCCGTTGTCGATCTCCTCGTTTCAAGATCTCCCGCGAAATCCGCATCCGAAAACCCCAAAAGCTTCGATTCGCTACCGCCGCTTCTATACTCGATTCCGAGATCAATTGTACCGGTAAGATACGCGAAGATTCTTTTGACAGCTTTCCAGTGCTCTACCGTATGCTCGTTAATGAATTTACTGACTGCGTTAACCGCAAACGCAATTTCAGGGCGTGTAACAGCCGTAAGGAAAACTAATGAACCGACAGCTTCGCGATATGGAACATTACTCGATTTTTCGTCTCCTTCTTCGAACGCTAACAACTTAGTGTGAGGATCCGCGGGTACACTTAACGATTTTGCATCCGACATCCGAAATTTCTCGATTATCTTTTTTGTATATGCGATTTGGTCAATCAATAGGGTTTTTTTTACCACGATCCCGTTGAATCTGAATTCCCACAAATACGCTTGAATCGCCAACCGTTATATCGAACGTTTCGCTTAATCTACGTAAAATTAGTTTTAGTGTCTCTATATTTTTCGACGCGATAAGTCCGTCGTCCACAAATAGTCCAAGATACACTATTTCATTGTTGAATTTACTAACAAAAATACACTTGTCAGCTTTGCACTCTACAAACTCGAATTCTTTTAAGAACCGCGTGAATCTCTGATTCCAGCACCTAGGTGCTTGCTTTAAGCCGTACAGAGATTTTTCGAACTTGCACACTACACCGTTTGCACTTTCGTTCACTTCGAGTCCCTCTGGAATTTTCATGAAGACTTCTTCCTCTAGTTGACCGTACAGAAACGCCGTCTTCACGTCGAACTGCTTCATCTCTAGATCGTTCTCTGTTATCGTCGCCAGTAGAACTCTCAGTGAGTCGTAACGGATCACGGGAGCAAACATCTCGTTGAAATCAATGCCTTCTCGCTGAAGGAACCCTCTCGCACATAATCTAGCCTTGAAGCGATGAGTTCGTCCATCTTCTTCTGATTTCACACGAAAAACCCATTTGGAGTCAATTAATTTCATGTTCGGAGTCCTCGGAACAATTGACCAAGTGTGATTTTTCTCGTGTGCTCTGAGTTCTTCTTTTATAGCATCAGCCCACTGCGTGGCTTCCGAGCTACTTTTTGTTTCTTCGAAATTCTTCGGGATTACATATTCGGCGTAATCCAGCTCATACCTGCTTGGACGACGTAGGCTCGCTCTATCTCGAAGTTCTCGGTGCAATAATTCAGGAGCTGCACCTGCAGGAACGGCAGCCGCCTCTTCCACGTCTTCGAAGACTTCGTCACTGTCTTCTTCTTCTTCCGCATTCTCCTCTTCCTCGTGTGCGACATTCCAAGGCAGAATTATTTCGTTTTCGTCGGCGTCTTCTGTTGTTCTCGTATCAACGTTTCCGATTTTCTCGTTGAAAACAACGTCTCTCGCTTCACTCACTTTTCGCGTTACCGGATCGTAGAGTCGGTAGTTCGGAGAATTTTCTTTGTATCCGACAAAGATAACCTTTTTGGCACGCGCGTCGAACTTTTTTTTGTAAATTGCTTTGGAATGTTTTCATACGCCACTGATCCGAAGATTCTCAGGTGTTTCAAATTTGGTGGTTTTCCAACCCACTTCTCGTACGGGGTGACTTCGTCCGCTGCCCACACGTTTCGGTTCAAAACATAAACCGCGCAATTTACCGCTTCTGCCCACAGATTTAAGGGCAAGTTTTTCGCGTGTATCATTGTTCGCGCACTCTCAACAATCGTTCTATTATCGCGCTCCGCTTTTCCATTCTGTTGCGGAGTGTACGGTGCCGTCGTCTCGTGAGTAATACCGCGCGATTTCATATATTCACTCATCGCACTGTTTCGAAACTCTCGACCGTTATCCGAACGCAGGATTTTCATCGAACGGTTGAATTTGTTTTTAACGAGCTTTTCAAACATCTTAAATTTTTCAAAAACCTCCGACTTGTTTTTGAGAAAATAGACAGTCCGATAGGCACTCGCGTCGTCCTTAAATGTCAGAAAGTATCTCGAACCGGCTGGCGAGTTTTCTGACATCGGGCCGCATACGTCTGTGTGAAAAACTTCTCCCGGCGCGGTTAACACTTTTTCCGATTTTCGATTGAACGGCAATTTATGCGATTTCCCGATTTTACACGATTCGCAGAAAATCGAACTTTTCCCCGACAGAGTCACTTCCGTTACTAGACCTTTGTTTACTAATTCGCGAATCGCACGCTCACCGACGTGACCTAGTCTCTCGTGCCATACGTTTAAATTTGTTGCCGCGACATTTGCTTCCTCGGTGCTACCGGTTTGCACGTTTTTAAACAACATTCGACAGACTCCGTTTGGTTGCTTTATGCCACTCGCGATTACTTCGTCATTACTTGTGATTTGAACGATTTTTCCGCGAAAGTTTATCTCAAGGCCTTTTCTCGTGCAAACACCAACCGAGAATAGATTCTTTCTCAATTTTGGAACGAAAAGAACATTATTAATACGCGAATCTTTCCACACGCCGTCAACGAATTTCTTTATTGCCACTGTTCCTTCGCCGGTGATGTCGCACGCTTCGTTATCACCAAGCACAATCGTTTCGCCTCGCGGTTTCGGTCGGTAATCAACCAACCACTCACGTCGATAAGTTAGATGTCGTGATGCTCCACTGTCCACCAGCCAGACCTCGCTCTGATCCGCATTCATGATATCGCGTATCTGGCTTCCCGTCGACTCCGCCTGAGCAACCGCAGCGCTATGCTTCGTCTCGAAGACGAACGCGCAATCCCGCGCATTTTCTCTCGAAGTGCTGCCGCCATTTTTTTCTTTCGACGATTTTTGCTTGCATTCCCACGCGAAATGTCCTAACACGCGGCACTTATAGCACTCGATGTCTTTCTTTGATTTCTTTTCTTTTTTATTCTTTTTGAACTTTTCTTTTTTCTTTGTAACTGCAGCGAGAGCACTCGTTGTCTCATCATCGGCGCACAGTCGAGCATCTTCTCTGATGAGCCTCTCCTGCAAGTTTTCCAGCGTTTGGCGAGCAGGATCCACACTATCCCAGGCGATTTGCAGCATTCCATAACGCGATGTTAAACTTGCAAGAATTTTTGCGATTATCGCCGCGTCTGTTAATTCCTCGCCAACATCGCTCAGCTGACTCGCCATATTCACCACTCGGGCCACGTGTTGCACCGCCGTGTCGCCTTCGGCCATTTTGTAAGCGTGGAATTTTTGCAATAAACCGAGTTTATTTGTCGTGCTCTTTTGCTCGTGGATTAAACAAAGTTTATCCCACATTTCCTTAGCATTGACGCACGACAAAGCACACACTTGTTGAGCTTCCTCCATCGCCGACAGCATAATAAACCTCGCGGTCGCATTGTCTTTCACGAACTTTTTCCGCGCCGCCGCGTTTTCAGGGGCCTCTGCCGGCAATTCACTTGTTCCGTCCACCACCTCAAGAACATCGTTCATTAGAAATAACGCATTAATTTGCGCCTACCATCCTTGGAAGTTCGTCCCGTCGAAGCTTCTTATCCCTCTCGCTGAAATGCCGACGGACATCGTGTATACGAATCTCTCGCACACGCGACAACTCTTCGACGATTTGAACGACAAAAACTTTCCAACTCCAAAAACTACTGCTCCAGGTATGGTACTGGGCCCATAACCTGTTAAAACTATGTTATACTCAGTAATGGAGTTGGAAAGGGTTTTAACTAAAGAATTATTTATGTTAATAGTAAGGTTTATTATTATCGAAAGCTCTTACAATTAGCATTTCGACTAGCTGAGGCAGACTGGCGAGAGGTACGCCTGTTGCTACGCACACGACTTGTATTTACCAAAATTTCCGACTATCTTCGTATCTGTTCGGAAATGTAGCAGGCTGCCAGCTTTATGTATTAGAAACGCGATAACCTAATATCTAACACAATCATTGGTTGTTTAGTTTTTACTCTGGTTAATTTTTTTAGTTGGCAAGATTTGCATTTTGTATGAATTGTTCTATATCTGATTTCATGTTTTTCAAAAATATCGTTGTTTTATTCTTTTCAGAGTTTTACCGATGCCTTTATGTCCTCCTATTGGTGTTGAGTGTAATTCCCTTATTATTCCCCGTCGATTTTTGATGTCCGCATGTATTATATTCTCATGCATATTATTATTTTTGTATTCGAGTTTTTG
Organism: Trichopria drosophilae; assembly: GCA_030407085.1. Classification (NCBI taxonomy): domain Eukaryota; kingdom Metazoa; phylum Arthropoda; class Insecta; order Hymenoptera; family Diapriidae; genus Trichopria; species Trichopria drosophilae. The sequence goes on from CM059583.1 coordinate 117,059,982, forward strand.
AATTGTTTTTCAATTATTTTTAGGATAGTTGCCCAATTAATTCCTTTTATCTCATTTGATTTTGATATGCTAATTGTGGATAATTGCAGTACGTTTACTTTGTTTTTGAGCGTTTTTATGAGTTTTTTTATATTTTTCTCTATTATTAATTGGCTTTCTCCTGATTCCGATGTTACTGGCAGTGCTATGTGATATTTGTTATTTTTCTTGATAACTGAAATTTGGTTTAGTTTTAGATTTTTATATTTTGGTAATTCATTCCTGTCATTTAATTTATTTGATCCTTCATCGCAGGGTTGGTCAGATGTAGTTACAAAATATGTTAGATTATCTTTTTGCACATATAATTGGTTTCCGATTTCTATTATATTATTTCTATAATAGTTATTTGTTTCGTTGATTTCGTTATGTGTTTCATCATTATCTTCATCATTATTATCATCGTTATCATCATCAACGTCGTCATTGCTATCATGATCAACTTCGTCATCATTATCTGTGTTCTCTTTTTTTGTCAGTAATTATTTCTTCATCCTTTTTAGATATAAAATTATTTTCGTTAGGTTCTGAGGGTAATTCATTTGAGTTGTTTGTATCTTTATTTTGGTTATCATGGGCGTTTTGCGTTATTATATTGCCATCTTCGTCTATATAATAAATTTTATAAAAATCAACTTCGTGATTTTTTGGTGGTCTACCTCGTTTTCTACATGGCTTTGCATCATTGGTGGGTAATCTTTTCTTCCTTGTGTTTATAACATCTAGTCTATCTGGTGGTCTTGTATTTCGTGTACTTCTCCGTAGTGATTGATTATTATTTATTTCTATTTGTGCAGCAGTTGTAATTTGTTTAGATTTTAATAGTAACTTTTCTTCTGTAAAAGGTATTGCATCGTTAGTTTCTATTTTTATATTTCCGTTATCCCGCTGTTTGTTATATGTTTCGTATTTCGTATTTTCTGTATAGCAATCTTCTATTATATGATTGAGTTTACTGCATTTGGTACACAATGGAATTGCTTTAGAAAGGTTGTATTTAGGCCCGTTGTAATTTGTTTTAATGATTGCCTTTGGTAATGTTAACTCGTAAATTGGGTTGTGAGGTAGTATATGTTTCTGAATATTGGGTTTGTTTATAATTTCGTCACTTTTTATGAATGTAATGTAAGGTAATTTCGTTTGTATTAACGGTTTTTCGTAGTTGAAAAAGTCGTAGTCGTGTTTTTGCTTCTTGCATCCTATTCCTTTTTTATCTGTTTGGCTTTTAACTGATACTGGTTTTCTTATTCCTTGATTATATTTACTTATTCCTGTACCTCTCCATCCCATTCTTTTCATTATATATGTGGATATAATATTCAGATTTGTTTGTTTTTCTACACCTTTTACTTAATGTATCTCAACTGGAGTTCTTGATAAAGCGTCTGCATTTGCATTTAATGTTCCAGATTTATGTTTTACATCGAACTCATATTCTAGTAGATTATACATCCATTTTACTACTCTCGAATTAGTGTCCTTATTGGTTTTGATAGACATAAGAGGTAAACATAAGGTCTGAAATAACGGATTGCGTAATATATGGCTAGTGCTTCCTTGTCATAAGTTGCGTCTTTTTTTTTCGTAATCATTTAGAACTGTAGATGTATATAAGCTATTGGTCTATTTTTTCCTCCTTCCCCTTGAGTCAAAACTCCACCTATTGCATATCCTTATGCATCTGTTGATATGATAAAGGGTTTATTAAAATCTGGATATTGTAAAACGGGAGTGTTAGATAGCTTTTCGCGAAGTGTTTCGAATGAGTTTATTTAATCTTTTTCCCATATGAATGGTACATTATGTTTTAAAAGGTTGGATGCAGGTTTTGCAATCCCAGAAAAATTTGATATAAAACGTCTGTAATATCCTGTTAAGCATAAAAATTGTCTTATATTTTTCTGATTTTTAGATGTTGGGAATTTTTTTTACGCAGCTGATTTTATTAGGATCTGATTTTAATCCGTTCTCTCCAATGATGTGTCCTAAGTAGCAGACTTCTTTTCTTAAGAATTCGCATTTGTCGGGTTGTAATTTTAAATTAGCTTCTCTTAATCTGTTCATTAATTTTTCGCATTTAATTGAATGTTCTCTTAGTGAGGATGAGTAGATAACGATATCGTCAAGATAATCGAAAATTTCGATGCCTTGCAAACCTGATAATACTATATCCATTAGCCTTTGAATTGTAGCTGGTGCGTTTTTTAAACCAAACGGCATTCTATAAAACTCGTAATGCCCATGTTTCACAGAAAATGCTGTTTTGTGTGAATGATTTTCGTCCATTTTAATTTGGAGAATACCGGAAGCTAGATCGAATACTGAAAAATACTTAGCACCGCCTAATTGGTTTAAAATGTCAACAATGTTAGGAATTGGGTAGGAATCTCCGATTTTACTTCGACCCGGATCTTAGGTCTAGACGAAGTATTGAATTTGGTCACTTCTGGCACAAAAATTACCCTATAGTTTTTCATCAAATGTCAACGTTTCAGACCCTAAGGAGCCCAATTCAACAATAAAAAAATTTGTGTCCGTGTCTTGTACGTACGTACGTCGGTACGTCCCGTTTTTTTGTCGCGCGATAACTCGCGTACGTATAAGCGTAATGGCATACATTTTTTTTAAACTACGCGTCTTGGCATAACTTAGATCTGATTAGATTTTGGCGCAGATGCATCCGTCCATTACTAACAAACATTAGCCCCAATTACGTTTCTTCGTAGTTTTTTGCATTTATTTTGTAAAAATACAAATTTTATTCAAAAATGTTTTAAACAAAAAAGATAAAGCATTAAATTCTCTACAAAAAAGGTTGTGTGAATTTTCTTCCTAAAGTCAACGATAATGCCATAAAAACTGGTTTAAAATGTTTATTACTATTGTCTGAAAAAGTATTGAATTTGGTCACCTGGGCAAAAAAATTACCCTACAGTTTTTCATCAAATTTCGACGTTTCGGACCCCTACCCCCCCCCCCCCCCCAGGGGTAGTCTTCGCCAGCTCCTCGGGCGCGGTGATCACCTACGGGCGCATAAGTTCTTTTACGTCCTTGATTAAAAAATAACTACTTTGATATATCTAAAAGATGTCTTATAGATATATCGGAATAGATACCTAAAAGATATCCGTTAGAGATCTTGTCGAAACTTTCAAGATATCTTTGACGAATTATACGTATATATATTGTATATATAAGATCATAACTATACAGACAGTAAATAGTAAAACACAATAAACATGTAATATGCATCGAATAGTCTATTACAATACAAGTGCATGAAGTAAGTGTTTTGCAACTTTTATTTATTAATACTTCGGCTGGCCTGTTGTCGGGGTCGAACTTTTCAAAATGCTCATTTTCAATTTTCATGCATATAAGAAACACTATATTGTTGTAACATATCTATCGAAGCCACTTGGACCTAAATATGATTGGACCCCCAAATATCAATATAATTTTATAATATAATTGAAAGCTGTTAGTAAACAGACGAGTATTAAGGAACAGCCGACTCTCCACTGGGTCGAAGTTTCTGAGCGAGCGAAGCGAGCGAGGCACCACGCTAACACTAGTTTATCATTCAATTTCCTAAAGTCAAGTACCATTCTTCATCTCTTATTTCCCTGACTGTCGGCTTTCTTTGGTACCATCCATATTGGAGTATTATAGGGTGAATCTGAAGGTTTTATTATTGCTGAATCCAATTGTTCTTTAACCTGCTTATTAATTTGTTCTTTGTGAATTAGTGGAAATCTTTACTGTTTAGTATTGATTGGGACGCCATCCGTAGTAAAAATTTAGTGTTTAATATGGTGCGTAAAACCTAAGGGTTCGTCATGAGTCTTTCTACGCTCTCGGTTTCTTCTCGGTTTAGGTGTTGTAAACGTAAGAGGTTTTTAAATTTTGCTGCCCTTTTCATCTGTTTTATGGTGTGTAAGATGGTTTCTTGACTAATACCTGTTGCTTTGGGTGTTATTGCCCCTACACGGAGAGAACTGTGAAAGGATGAAACTGTAGGTATTCCATCGCCACTGTACTAAGATTTCGGAACTGGTTCTGCACCATGTATCGCGTGATATCAATCAAAGAAACCCACAGTCTCAGACTGTGAAAACGCTTAGGAAGAGACAGCAAATCTGGGATGCTTTCTTCGAGGCTTTCTCCCGCCTAAGTTTTACTTTTTAGACTAGGGCTCTCCTGGACTTTTTTGTAGGAAATGTCCTCCTCTACAAAAAAGGTTCAGTAAATTTTTGCTCTATCTTGCACCGTTTTTGATACGGAAGCGATAGAACGAAGAACTTCGAGTTTTTAAAACAAAAGATAAACATGGCGTCGGACGCTGAATACGTTGTTTTTCATTCTTGTTCTTCGTTCTATCGCTTCCGTATCGAAAACGGTTCAAGATAGAGCAAAAATTTACTAAACCTTTTTTGTAGAGGAGGACATTTCCTACAAAAAAGTCCGGGAGAGTCCTAGTCTAAAAAGTAAAACTTAGGCGGGAGAAAGCCTCGAAGAAAGCATCGCAGTTTTGCTGTCTCATCCTAAGCGTTTTCACAGTCTGAGACTGTGGGTTTCTTAGATTGATATCACGCGACACATGGTGCAGAACCAGCTCCGAAATCTTAGTACAGTGGCGAAGGAATACCTACAGTTTCATCCTTTCACAGTTCTCTCCGTGTACTATTTGTTTTTCTTTTAAGAGCTCCGTATATGTAAAAAATATATCTTTTTCGTTGTAGTTGGTTTCTGTGGTTTTTATTAAGTGGTTCGATGTCTTGTCTAGAATTTGAAATTGTTATTTTAAATTAAATAAAATTAAAATCTTGTCTAGAAAAATTAGAACAATTTGAGAAATATTTTTCGTCGAATCTTTTTGTAATTGAGGGGATTTACCTACAAAGTCTTTATCCCAGTTTATTGTTCTGTGTTTATAAGAACTGACAGACCTGTCTATCGAGTCTTGATCTCTGTATTTTATTTTATTTTCAATTTCATAATTGTTTTTGTTATTATATTTATCAGTTTCATTATCGTCTTGTTCATTATATTCATCATTTTCATTATATTCGTATGAACCATCATTATATTTGTAAGGCTCTTCATTTTTATTTTCACTATATTCATCATTTTCATTATATTCGTATTATTCGTATTCGTAGGATACATAATTTTTATTATATTCATTGTTTTCATTATATGCATCATTTTCATTATCATTATATCTATGTAATATATTATTTATTGTCGTTATTACTGTTAATTGTTATTAATATTAATTATTATAATGTAATTAATAATTTGAACAAATTTTAATGAATTTAAATTATCATTCGCATTCGCGTTTTCCAGTACATTTTCGATTACATTACTATTTTAGATAGAATTAACCTACGCCTATCGTTTTCCGTACTGAAGAACAGCGATTGAAAAGTAAAACAAATGAAAGTTTTGACAGGTCTATTCTACATGTCTGTATACCTATAGAGCTACTTTACCGCACGCAAAACTTCTTTACCGCATGCAAAAATTCTTTACCGCACGCTAAATTATGACATCAGAAAAGTGTGGGAAAATGGCACTTTGCACATACAAATACGTGCGCAAAATCGAACCTTGCGCACTATAATAGGAAAAAAATAAAAATTATTATAACAAATATTGTATTTTGTCTTGAATCATTGCTTGTATTCGTGGATCCATAATTTTTATTATATTCATTGTTTTCATTATATTCATCATTTTCATTTTCATCGTATTCATTATTTTCATTTTCATTTTCATTATATTCATTATTTTCATTTTCATTATATTCATTATATTCGTTTTCATTTTCATTTTCATCATCAATACACGGAACGAAGGATCTAGGTTATGTAGCGTTATTGTATTCCATTGCATTGTACCATGTATTTTCCCAATAATCGATCATAATTTCTAGCCTTTTAATAGTGATGGGCTTTATGAAATTTATGCGTGACACATATGACACTACAGTTAGATAGCATGCTTAAAAAGCAAGGTGTTTACATTCATAAAGCGTGGCTATACATTATCGCATAATACCTCAGGCTCACGCTATTTGAGGAGATGAGTGTCCTGGAACTGAAAATAACGCGGAATGGCGGAATAGGGGATCAGATTTGGCGCGAAATTGCGTGCAGTATATGACAATCGAACTCTTTGAAGTTGCACGTATGTACCCCGTATACCAGTCGTATAAAATCACAACATTTTTGGAATAATAAGAATTAAAGTTTAATAAATATCAAAACATGAATTTGAATATGTGATGAAAGTAGGTTATAATTCGAGTATAACTATTCGGTGCGCCCAATCTGTTGGCATTTTCTGGAAGGTGCGACCGGAATGGCGGAACTAGCCGAATTTGGACTGCGCGATAGGAACGAGCGAACGAGACCGATCAGTTCCAGAAGTCGCTTATCCTAAAATAGTATGAGCGCGAGGAACTGTAGGATGAGGCTATATTATGCTGTATTTACATGAACTGGCTGCTTTAATAGTACGGCGCCTTTGACATATTACGATGTTAGGTTACCTTTATTAGCTCGTAAACAGTCTATGCTTTATAGGAGTGAACTTATACTGCAATAGAGTTCACTTCTAACCAATTTAGCATAATAAAATTCAATGCTTTCAAAGCGACACTTTTCATGCTATGAAAGCTAGATCCTTCGTTCCGTGTATATTCATAATTTTCATTTGCATTGTCATTGTTTTCACTTTTTTCATATTCATTGTATTTATGTTAGGTTTGGTGTTTTTGTTATTTAATTTTACCGAGAGTAGTTGTTTTATTTTTTGGTTATACTGATCTTGATTTTCTTTTATTGAAGAAGAGGTGGTTTGTGGTAAATTTTTCATTATTAAGTTTATTTTTCTATTTCTTTGTTTTTAATTTTGTTGAATTTCTTCTTATTTTTAATTATATTTTCCTGTTTAGATTGTGATGTTTGTGTAATGATTTCAAAATCCTTATCTAATTCTTCTATTGTTAAAGTCGGGATTTCCAATTCCATTTGTTTATTAGTTGTGTTGTATATTTGTAAAAGTCCTTTTCCGTAATTGCTTTTAACTATTGCATCTCCTAAGAACACGCCTTCCATTACATTAAGTTTAGGGATGTATCCATACTTTATTTCTTTATTCTCAATATTAATAAAAAATGTTAGTACTAATCTAGATGGTACTATGATTGATTCTATGTCAAAGTAGATTTTATTATTTTCCCATTGGATGTAATCGTTTTCGTAGCTGTTATCCCGAAAGAATTCTGACCCGAGTATGCCTGATGAACCTATTAGGAAATCGTCGTTAGCTAAATGAAATTGTGTTTCGCATCCTAGTATCTGTAGTGACACGATACCTTTCGTTATTACCGGGTGTTCTGTTATGCCTTTTAGGTTTATGATTTCGTTGCTATTTATTAATGTTGCGACTTTAACTGATCCTGCTTTGATGATGTTTACGCTGGCTCCTGTGTCGAGTTTATTGTTATAGTTGGTACGTCATTTTTGTTTAGTTTAATAGTTTTTAGCTCTCGTTTTCTGACGTTTGCATTATATTGACTCGGCGCTTTTGTGGCGTCTCCTGGTGCGCGCCAGTGTTTCCCGAAAATTGAAGATTTGATGGTCTAATGTTAGTAACTAAATTTTGATTTCTCAACTGCCGATATTCTTCTACCCAATGACCTACATTATTGCAGTATTTGCATAAGGGTTTAGGTTGCGAGATGTTTTGCCTGTTGTTTTCCCTAGGCGTATTAAAGTTCGTTCTTTGTGGAAAATTTTGATAGTTAGTGTGGGATTCTTAGTTATTTTGTGGGACTCTATTTGAGTAGTTTCCTGGGTAATTTTTATTTTGAAAATTTTGTCTAGTATTATTTTGGTAATTCAGTGTTTGATAATTTGGATAATTACGATGTTGGAAATTTTTGCGGTTGGAAATTTGGTAGTTTCATGGTGGGAAATTTTGGTTGTTTCGTGGTTGGAAATTTTGGTTGTTTCGTGGTTGGAAATTTTGATAATTGGTTTCTGGTGTACTAGTATCAGGCTTATTGTTTCTAAAACGACATATGTCTGCAGTATGTCCTGTTTTTCTGCATATTTGACATATTGCTTCGTTTTTGTTTACCATTCTAATTTTTTTTTTTTTTGTTTTTCTAATAAATTTTCATGTGTTGTACCTCTTATATTATTTGTGATTATCATTCTTTTTTTTCTATTTGGATTGCCTTTTGTACAGCTGGAGATAAATGTTGGAATAACTCATTAGTTAATCTAATTTCTATTTCTGGTTTTAGACCATTTACAAAGGTTTCTAATACTTCTCTCTCTGTTCTGATTTTTTATTCCTTGTTTATGTTATTATCTGCATTAAATGTTTTATATGTTTCTAAAATTCTGTCTCCTGCTTCTCGAACACGGTTGGCGTAAACGACTATGTTTTCAAAATTAAGTTGGTACATTCCTATTAATTCTTGGCGGATTACTGTGATAGAGTTTGCTGGAGCGTATATTTCGCGTAGGCTTTTTAATAAAAATTTTATGGTGTCAAATCTGCCATTTTTCACTGTGCGATGAGCTTCACCATATGTCTGCTTTTTATAAGTTTTACTAAGTCGCTTTCGGATTCTGGGAGGTGCTATTTTTTAGCTTCTTCACATCCATCTAAGAATAGATAGAATGTTTTTGGATCTCCGTCAAATCTCGGTACACTCTCTATTGCGTGCTTCAATGTTATTTCAATGTCAACCTATCTCGTATATTATCCATTGGTTGTATTGGAAGTTATATATATTTTAATTATTGATGAGGTATTATTTCTGTTTTTCGTATTGGTCGTTTCTTGGGATTGTTTTGGATTTTGTTGCCAGAGTCTTGCAGATGCACTTATGAAGCTTAATATTTCTGGCAGAAAAATTTTAACAAATTTTCTACTATTATTTATAACAAATAATTATTTCTAAGCGGCAGATTCATTCTAAAACTTTCAGATTTGCTCGTTTCAAGTTAAAATTTGTTAAAGTCCTTCAGAGGCACTTATGAAGCTTAACAGCCTTTGATTAAACGAGAAAATACGTCTCAAGGCAAAATAGGAGTCTCGTTCTCAAAATGCCGGTCGGCGTCATCTTGGGGGCGTGATTTCACGCACTTATTGATTTCTCCACAAAGCACGGTGCAAGGTGACGTGCAAAAATAACACCACACTGACTCTATTCCATAATAGTTTTATTTAATAGCATTATCGAGACAAATTTGTACCGTGATTTTAATTATGTGCGCGTAGAAAAATGGTGATCGCGGAGCGCGAAGCTTTCGTCTTGCCTCAACGAAGGGAGACGAGGAATGAATCGCACGTAATGCGAACAAACAATAGATGGCGCACGCGGTGCATTGCCGCGTTTATTCAAATAGCACTATCATACCGCACGCCTCCACCATAGTCTTAATAATAGGACCGCACGCCGTGAAAATAAAGGTTTGAGACGACAATCACACGAACCGCACGCCATGAAAAACAAGCTTAACCTACCCTATCTTTAATTAGCATTTCTCAGAATCCGTGTCAGCCGGTAACAAACATAATTTGTGTACTGGTCGCATAAGCACCGTGTCTGCAGTTTTAATTTTACAGACTCTAATTAAACCATCCTTGCCTGGAATACATTCTATGATTAGTCCTAAGGGCCATTGGGTTGGCGGAGTTTTTTCGCGAAGAATCAGGACAACACTTCCCACTCGTACATCTGAATGTGCCGATTGCCACTTGTTACGTTTTTGGAGTAGCGTAATATAGTCTCGTTGCCAAGCCTTCCACCAATGATCACGAAGACGTTGAATCAATTGCCATCTGGTGAGATGGTTATCAGGGATTTCGGGATCGGCGGCGTGTGGAAGAGAACACAAAGGTCGACCGACCAGGAAATGTCCAGGAGTCAAAAGTGAGAGATCACCAGGATCAGTCGGTAAGGGAACGAGGGGCCGTGAGTTCATGCAGGCCTCCGCCTGGCTCAAGATTGTCGTGAATTCCTCTATGGTAAGGATATGTGTCACCAATGACACGGCGCAAATGATGCTTCATCGCCTTTACCGCCGACTCCCAGATTCCACCAAAGTGGGGGGAATGTGGCGGAATGAATCGCCATGCGATGCTATTCTTTGCAAATTCAGCCTGGGTCAATGGATTCAGCACTACCTCTTGAAATAACCGTTGGATTTCACGTTCAGCACCTTGGAAATTAGAACCATTATCCGACATGACAACGACTGGTAATCCACGTCGTGAATAAAATCGGCGAAATGCAGCTAGGAAGGCTGGAGTTGTGCAGTCCATCACCAACTAAAAACTGCCTTCACCTTTAGGCAAACAAATATGACAATCCAAGCTTTATGGGATTTGCGCCCACGACCGCCCACGGATCGTACAAAGTAAGGGCCCGCATAATCAATTCCAGTACAAGAAAACGGCGGAGCTGCATTTACACGAACCGCTTGCAAAGGTGCCATTTTTTGACTACACAGTTGTGCTCGATGTCGTGTACATATCACGCACTTGGCAATACAACCCTTAACTAAGGTACGAGCATGAAGAATCCAGTAACGTTCGCGTAGAAGGCGCAAGGTTAATTGAGTTCCTCCGTGTAATGAGCACAAATGTGTGTGACGAATTAACAAAGAAACTAGAGGATGATTTGATAAGATCACAGGGTGCTGACAATTTTCGGACACAAATGCATTTTGTAAGCGACCGCCTACACGCATGATACCCTGGGAGTCAATAAACGGATCTAAGGAAGCTAGGCGATTGTTTTTGACTCAGCGATCGTTATTCGACAACGCGACAAGTTCCTCTTTGAAATTACGTCCTTGAATAGACTTCAGCCAAAAGTTTCGGGCTGAGGCAATGTGATCAGATTCACATGTCTGAATCGACCGTTCAGCACGAGGACGAGTCAAGGAAGCAAACTTAAATAAAAGTGAGGTCACTCGCAGCAGTTTCCCCCAATCTGAGTATCGCGTAGCCAAACTCCATTCGTCTGTGAAGGCGACATGCACCAAGATCGGTTTAATTTCTAAATCTACCTCTGGACTAACAGGTTCGAATATTGAATTGGGCCAACAGGATTGCTCTTCAGCTAGCCAGTCAGGGCCGTGCCACCAGAGTTTAGAGGTGCTCAATTCGATCGCAGACACGCCACGAGAGGCCAAGTCAGCAGGATTATCAGCTGTTGGAACGTAACGCCAATCAGTGGACAACGATCTGGATTGTATGGCAGAGACCCGATTGGCAATGAAAACCTTCCAACGGGCTGGATAACTCGACAACCAATGTAAGGTGACAGATGAATCTGACCACGCGAAGACTGGCACATCCTTTAATTCTAAAGAAGTGTAGCACCATTGAAGCAACTTGGAAAGGATATCTGCGCCACATAATTCTAGTCGCGGTATGGTAACATATTGCTTTACAGGTGCTACTCGAGTTTTGGAGCATAATAGATGAACATACACCTTGGAGCCTGTTTGCACGCGCAGATATACCACAGACGCATACGCATATTGTGAAGCGTCACAAAACCCGTGAACTTGTAAGGCTGAGTCAGAGAGCGTATCAATCCACCGTGGTATCTCGACTCGTGATAAGTGGATAAGTCCGCCATAAAAAGACTGCCACTTCTCAACTATTTCTGAGAGAAGTGGATCATCCCACTGTAAGTCCAACAACCACAATTTCTGAATGAATATTTTTCCTGTCCCAACTACTGGGGAAACTAAGCCAAGTGGGTCGAAAAGTTTTGCCAACTACGAGAACACGGTTCGTTTAGTCACTTTGGGTAGAGACTCCAAGTGTACGGGAAAATATATTCTGTCCGAGTGAAGATTCCAGAAGTACTTAGAACGCGTAATTTCGTATCTTCTTGAAATGATTTAGGGTTCATTTCACAATTCTCTGGAGGCAGGCCTAACAATAATGCCGAATCATTTGCGCTCCATTTTCTCAACGGAAGACAACCGGAAGCTAGTAAACCAATCATTTCATCTCTGATACGAATGCATTCGTCTAATGTAGAAGCTCCAAAAAAGGCATCATCTACGTAAATGCTAGAGGGTATTTCTGACGCAGCTAATGGAAATTGTGCTTCATCATCTCGAGCCAGCTGATCAAGCACACGAAGCGCTAAATACGGCGCAGAAGCTGTTCCATATGTAATAGTTTCGAGCCGATATGATTCTAATTCCCCTTGAGGATCCGATCTCCAAAGAATCATTTGGAACCGAGTGTGATCCTCGATCACGCGAATTTGACGAAACATTTTAGTTACATCGGCCGTGCAGACAAAACGATGCTGTCGCCAACGCAATAAAACGGCAGGCAGATCCTGTTGCAATTTTGGGCCTACCAATAGATTGTCGTTAAGTGACAGGCCGTTAGATGTTGGACACGACGCGTTAAAAACGACTCGTAGTTTCGTGGAAGATACCTTCTTTGAAGATCGAATAATGGGGGAGGTAGCAATACTGCTGGCCTGGAACAGGTTTATGTAACGACATATGACCCAACGTCAAATATTCGTGTAAAAATTTATGATAATTTTCCGCGAGCACGGGATCGCGCCCGAGGCGTTTTTCCAGGCGAGTGTACGAGCGTAATGACGTAAATTGACGTGCTGTCGTGTCGCTGCTCTCAGCTTGTATACATTTTCCCGATAGGAACCATCCAAAAATAGAATTTTGCGCAGTAGGCCCGTTAGAGCTTTGAATTAAACCATCGCGTAAAATATTCCCGTATACATCAGCACCTATAATCAACGCAATAGGTGCACGCTTGGTAGTTATACTATCGGCCAGTTGAATATTCTGCAAGTGCGAAAAGGACTGGAGATCAACCGCTTGACGCGGTACGTAGGACGTCAAGTTTTTCAAAATTAGTGCGTCAATCATGACCGAGTTGTCTGAGAATCGAGACGTCAATTTTACACGCGTTAAATGCCGTACGTTTGCCGACGCTTGACCTCCAATTCCATTTATGACCGCGGAGAATGAAATTCGTTTAACATTTAAAGCTTGTGCTGCGGCTTCCGAAATAAACGATCTTTCGAAGCCCTGATCGATTAGCGCTCGCAAAACTAACAAACGGTTTTGACAGCTGGACACATTAACGTGAGCGGTGGCAAGTAAAACTTGATTCGAAATGATTAAATTATTATCACGGTGCGCAACGTGACTCGAGAGGTCGACCGGCAGCTGAGAAGAAACTACCGAGTTTGGTAATGAGGGAACTTCCTTACCGACAACCGACAACCCATCATATAATAATGTATGGTGTGTTTTCCTACACAACGAGCAAGCATTTTTCACGGTGCACCGATTCGGAAAGTGTCCAACTTTCAAACAATTGTAACAAGCGAGAGATTTTCGCACACACTGTAAGCGATCATTTGACGACATGTTTTTAAAAAGTTCACACCCGGTGCATAGATGCATCGAATTGCATGCAATGCAAGACGACACTTGAGTCGTCGATGGGTTAGACGCGAAACGAGTGGTCGCGTTATTTACTTTTGGCGATTTTTTACTAGTTACGATTTTAGAATCAAAATTAGGCGGTTTGAAATCTGAAATTGTAAGCGAATGTACCCGATTAATTATAAATTTTTCCAACTCCTCAAACGTAAGGAACTCCGATTTTGATAACCCTTCTTTATCCCATTCTTGTCGAGTCTGACGATCAAGACGTAAAACGGTCATAACCACGAGGATGGTGCTCCACGTTTCGACCGGCTGACCCAATCGGCGCATCGAATCAATAATTGAACGCGTCTTATCAATTAACCCGGGACGGTCACTGTGGGTCCTTTGGACCCAGTCATGTTTGAGGTGATCTAGATTCATGATACGATTCAAAATGGAATCTGTGGCGCTATTTGTTGTTGGCGGAGGGTACTGGTATTAATCCCCACCAAGTTTCGTAAGCCTACGTGGCGTCAAAGCGGCTGTAGACATTGTTTTGTTCAATTTGACCATGTTATGACCAAGTCTGACCATAGTGCGATCGTACTTTCCTCGTGTCTTTACGCTATTAAATAAATAAATAAGCATACAATACCCATTGTATGACATAAAACAGATTTTAAACTAACTTGAACTCAAATTTTAAGTCATTTGGTCCAGCAGAGGCCGAATGACAACAACATTTCTTCTCTGGGTCCAGCGGACCCAGTGTGACCGTCATGTTATTTTTTTGAGGTGTGACCGTCCCGGGTTAAGATACGAAGTGTCGACGCTTCAGGAGTTGCAACTTGCGGTAAACAAAGTAATTGCGAAACGTGAGAAAAAATTGTTAAATGTTTATTAGAAAACCGTTCAACTAATCGCGACCACGCGTCATCAAAATTATCTCCCGTTACAGAAATATTTAAAATAGCGTTAAGCGCTTCACCTGTTACTAAAGTCTTTAAGTGCTGAAATTTCTCAATCTTACTTAAGTGCGGATCATCCACGATGATAGACTTGAAGAGATCATGGAAGTGGTCCCATTTATCGAAGTCACCTGAGAATTGAGGTATTGTCAAGCGCGGGAGCGACCTTGATGGGAACGGCGCTTGTGATGCGGCATTCATTTCGACGTTCCTTGGCTGGACGGTTGATGGGCTAGGCAATAAATTTGACAACAGATCCGTCAATTCAAAATACATTTCCTCATAGGCTCCAAATTGTTCACTGAGGAAGTAACCATCTGCTTCTTGATCTTCATCAGATATGTTGGCCACGAGATTACAGTGATCTGCTTTAATAGCATCCCATAAATTGGAAGCAAGTGTCAGTCGAGATCTCACTGTTTTTTCCGTAATGGTTTGAGGGCTTAGTCGTTGAGCATTATTGAGCATTCTGGACAGCGACTCAAAATTCGCATACTGCTTAACATGATACTCGGAGATATTTCCCTTTGATCTGGTAAGTGCCCTTTTCGAAACACCCTTATCATGGTTACACATGTTGACAAAAGTTTTTCGATTTTAATTATTCAAAATTCACTTTGACGCACGTTACTATTTATTCACTCGAAATACAACACAAGGTCACGATGTCCAAAGTGCGAAATGCGTCAAATAGGTGTATGTTGAATCAATTATACGAAGCTGTAACAGACAATTATTTGTCTTGTTCACGCGTAATCAGCTACGCGGGTTAACTATCGGCCACGCGACACGAGATCAAACTCCGAAGTCTCTTCGCACAACGCACAAAAGTCGACCGACGAAATAGATTGTGCGCACGTAACAAGCGAGTCCGCGCTCAAGCGAACAATGGCGCAAACGAAACGCGGCACGAAAATCATCTGAGTCGGCGACGAAGCACGGCGATAATCGCACGATGCACACACGGCGAAGAGTAACTGAGAAATGACGAGTTTCAGATAATTGGCCATAGATGGCTCCACCGTCGCGAACCGTAGCGTGACTCGGAATTGAAGTCACGCTAAAAATAAGATGGCCGTTCCAAATACCGAACGCGTCCAAGTTCGACCGGAATGGCGAGCACTCAAAGGATGAACCACGGCGCATCCGATCTGCGCATCTCGAAAATCCCGAACATGAAATAAATCGAGAATGCGAATTTCGCGAATCACCTCTTTTTTTTTATAAAGATCCACGCACAAACGACACTGTATTTCACAATTCGATCAATTGAAACAGTGCAGAAGTTCTTAAAATGGCACAAAATCTCCAATTATCGTCTGGAAAATGAGGTTCTCGTTCTTTTAGGTAAATAAAGAGATACGTATTTTTTTGTTATGCAAACAAAAAATTTTTCGCGAAGTTACGGCCTACACAAAAAGAGAGACGCCAAAAAGACCCTAAAAAGTGCTCGTTTTTTAGAAATCGAAATTCGGTTTAATTTATTGCCAATACTTGAGTTGTGGTGAGATAAAAACAAGAAAAAATTGCAATTTGAGACAACACTTCCTTCTCGAATAAATAGGGGGTCATATATGTTAAATTATAGCGTTTTCTAGTATCACCTCTATCGAGTATTCTGATTGACAAGCCGTCTCAAGAATCCCATTTTTTAAAATAAATTGTAAAATTGTGTGGGTGTGTGTGCACGTGTGTTTGTGTGTGTCTGCGTGAGTAAGTATGTCCGGTTAATCGTGTATGTGTGTGTAATATGGATGCGATAGACGGTCATAGTAAATCGACGGTTCGAAACTCATGTCGTATTTACACTTACTTCAGATTCTTTTTATTCATTGTGTGTGAGTGTGAGAGTGTGTGTGTAGGTGTCTTTGGGATACACACACCAACACAATTTCACAATTTATTTTAAAAATATGGGATTCTCGAGACGGCCTGTCATTCAGAATACTCCATACATGTGATACTAGAAAACGCTATATTTGACCCCCTATTTACTCGAGAATGAAGTATCGTCTCAACTTGAATTTTTTTTCTTGTGTTTATCTTACCATAACTTAACGTTTGCAACTACCATCAATCCGAATTTCGATTGCTAAAGACCGGGCATACTTTGGGGTCACTCTTTCGCTGGTGATTTTATTTTTGCCCGAAATAGCTAGGAAATTATATTCAAATCTCTCTATTTCCGTTAAAAATCGATATTTTCAAGGGAACGCTATTCAATTTAATCTTGCGAATATCAATTTACTGCGTAACACAAGTCAACTACATCCTATAAACATATAATTAAATAGGAATTCGTCACATTATTCAGCTAGTTCATCTTCAACTTATCTTCGTATTTGACATATCAACGCACAGTCACTTAAAACAAACGGTCGTATAGCTAATATGAACTCATATTTTTCTTCGTTGTCTAACCCCTAAAATCCCGGATGTAATGGTCATTCTCAACATGTACATGATCTACCGAGCGGATAGGCCCCTCAGGACTGGTGGAGGAGTTGCAATCTATGTTCGAAGTACTCTAACTTCACGCACTATTCTTGCGTCCTTAGCCACTCTCGTAATAAAACGGAATATATTTTCATTGAACTCTTCTTTCAGACCTATTCTCCTAATTTATGTCTATCGTCCACGTAACACACCCTTGTTCAAGGACCTTGAGGCTGATCTAGCCAGAACAATCCATAGGTACTGGAACATAGTGCTCATGGGTGATCTAAATATCGATCTTGAAAAGGCTGACTACGCATCCAACTACCTACATACATTCGCCTCTACATATAATCTATCGATTATCCCATTTTTTTCTACTCACGTCACAGATACATCATCTTCCTGGATCGAGCACCGTCTTGTAAGTGACATCTCCATTGTACGCTCTTTTAGCCAGTCTATTGGACCAGCCACATCCAATCATGACATGATATCCATCGAGATCTATATAAATATCCCATCCCCATCACTGCAGCCATTTCTTGCCGCAACCTTAAGAGTTTATCACCTGCATCCTTTTGTGAAGATCTTAAAAATGTCAAATGGAACGACTACTTTACTCTGGATAAAGTCGAAGATGACCTGATCTCTTTTCAAGACTTCATTGAATTACGAAGTAAAACAAGGAGTCTGATTTTCAAGGCGCATATTAATTACTGCGTTAGTGGGTTAGAACTCCTAACATCACCTAAAGATATATGGACGAAACTTAGAAAACTAGGACTGGTAAAACCCAAACAACCTCCTTCCCCTTTAATCTGCTCTTTCTCGAAGATGTAAACAAATATTTTTGCAGCATCTCCAACCCTCGGTATCCGCCCCTCTGCCCTTCACTTACCAAACCTATTTGATTTTTTGGACTCACCAGACATGTTCCATCTTAACGTCATAAACATCGAAAACTTATCGAATGCCTTCAAGTCCATTGCATCTAAGTCGGCTAGTTCGGACGTCATAGACTATAATTGCATCCTAGCTGCATAGCCACTGATCAATCAACCACTTCTAGATCTTATGAATACTAGTCTAGAGTATGGTATATTTCCGCAAGGTTGGAAATATTCACTGATTAGACCAATAAACAAAATACCATATCCGTCAACAACATTAGACTACTGCCTAATTGCAATTCTCTGCTACCTCGCCAAAATGCTCGAGCGGATTGTCCACAATCATTATTTATCCAACTATCTTAAAGAAAACGATCTACTGGACCCACTTTAATCAGGTTTCCGAAAAGGCTGCATCACGCAGACCACCCTAATATCTATTGTGGACTATGCTCGAAAGGGTATATAGAGCATGGCATGGTTACCATCCTTCTGTTATTCGACTTTTCCAAGGCATTCGATTCAGTAGGCATTCCTATTCTCCTCCAGAAGCTTAAGGAAATAAACATCTCACTAACAGCATTGAAACGGTTTGCCTCCTGCCTGACAAAACCGTGTACAGGCCGTACCTGGTGCGGAAGGTGAGCGCTCTTAATGGACCGAGGTATTCGCAGGAGTACCTCATGGCTCCATCCTTGGACCCCTACTTTTCTCAATTCTTATAAATGACATCTCAGGGGTTCTAGCAAATTCTTCTCACATGCTCTACGCTGATGATCTACAGCACATGATCCAATGCAATGTATCAGATCTCGAACAAACTGTCGCGCACCTCAATATCCACGCTGCATCTATATCTGACTATGCCAAAGAAACTAAGCTGTCTCTAAATATTGCCAAAACTAAGGCCATAATCCTTGGATCATAACACAGCTTACACACTATCTCCACAAATGGCAGCCTAGTATAATCATAAATCCAGTGCAAATTGTAAATGAAACCATAACTCTGGGGCTTAAACTTAACTCATCCTTAACTTGGAACGCACAAATAAACCAAATTTCTAAACGCGTAAACTTTGCGCTGCACGGATTAAAATACAATAAAAATGCATTATCCGCCAAACTTAGAAAGAAACTAGTCATCTCTTTAATTTTCCCGCATTTTGATTACTGTTTTGCAGTTCTAAGTGACATCTTATTTTCAATCTGCATCTACCGTCGCAAGCTCAATTGGCTACCAATAAAATACAGGCATCTGTATTTTATCGGGAATCTCACACATAACATACTTAATCGCCGCGAACCTTACTATCTCTTAGAGTTGTTTACTCATCGTTCGGAGTCAACTAACCGTTCCACAAGACCCACTAGGGGCGAACTCGAAATTAGGATGGCTAAGAGCAGACCTCATTTTAAATCCTTCGCATTAACTGCCGCAAGACTGTGCAACTCGCTTCCCTCGCATATCAAAGAATCATCCACTCTATCAGCGTTCATATCCACGCATAAATCGGTCATTCTTTCGATCCAACGTTACAAAATTTGAAGCGCATAAATACCTCCCACACTAACACTTTAATGTTCCTTAATCTTCAATACACTTAATTTTTCGACATGACTCATGCTAAAATTACTGTATCGGATCTTTTTTTTCGGATAGCTTTTAAAATAGTTATAAATTTATTGTAAATTTCTCTGTATATCTCTTTAATTAGTCACAAGGTAACGCGACATCAGCAACCAAGGCTTAATAAATATATAAATACAAAATACAAAAAAAATATTTTAACATTCTGTTTTCTTAATTTAAGAGTATTTTAAACGTTTTTTCATGGCCATTTTTTTAAAAATAGAAAAACTCGATTTTGTCAGAATGTCGGTCCCCTTTATGCGGAAGATCCCAAACAAACGATTCTCAACTACCTAGAATCAATCTTATAACTCCTGATCCTTGGGAGAATTCAATAAATTACGAAAGCATAAAAATCGTAACATAAAAAATGGTGGCAGCGATGGGATCCGCAAGTGACTGGTGAACTTCAAAAATAACTTTTCAAGTACGAAGAAAATCAGAATGGGTAAACAGAGTCCAGTTCGCGTAAAATAACTTTCCGTACAGAAAGTTGTGAATGAACACGAGCTGTTACGAGACTCAGCTATCCAGGAATCATTGCTTCAGAACGCGGAGGAGGCCTTATCCAATTCCAGATTCACGAGGGCGCTTCGCTAACCTGAGGGACTGTCCAGTAACTTGAGGAAGCTCAATGCATCAGATAGAGCAGAGAAGACATCGAGGACGCTGATAGCCTACTTCATGAGTGCAGCTACGTAAGTAAATTTGCATTTCTGTACAAATTTTCTCAAAAAAAAAACTTTGTAATAATTTATCAATCTTTTGCTCAGAATCATATTTAAATTTCATGAACAACAAAGAGAGAAAATTTGTAAACTATTTAACGATTGTTGTGAATTTTATGAACCTCGAAATATTGTTGATTTTTAAAAACTATTACACTTAATTTTGAAACACTATTGTAATCATTTTGAAATGCTAATTCAATTAATGTTGAAATAGAAAGCGGTAGCCACCAAGTGGCCCCTGCGGGTCCGATATATGTTGTAGTGTGACCACCACCAATTGCGGAAGCAGTGAGCATGGTGCCGGAATTTGACGACACCCGCGAAAAATTCTCAGACTTCGAAAGTGCGTGTCGCGACGGATTCACATTATTATCGGTCGACGAAACCCAGATCTATATACATATGATGAGGAACAAGCTGACCGGGAAAGCGAAAATTTCCTGCGAAAAGATTTCAACATACGCGACAGTAGAAACCTTTCTTGCCGATAGAAAATCTGTATATGGCATTTCTAGTGATCCGCTCAAGCTGCTAGCGGGGTAAAAAAATACTTACCCCGGACTCCGCGAAAGTTTAGAAGATTTTTGTTTCCGTCTAGTACGCGATTGCCGAGCTCTCGAGGAGGCCATAAACTCGTCGAGAGATTTTGACGCAGTTGCCGGTCAGAGATTATTAACTTTGGCAAATCGTGACGGAAGGGACTATTTTATTTACTGCGCGAAAGGCCCTATAAAAGTACGCCTCACACAGCTGTATCCAGATACGCTCGAGGCTGCCGTAGAACTCACTAGAAAACTAACTGAAAAATACAGCGCGAAAGACGCAGGATCCGATCCTGTGCCAGGAGGTCGCGGAGAAAGATATTATCAAGCGTCTGCTCATTTAGTTTCGAAAGGTCCGTAATATCAGCGTGATTATTTGGACGGGCCAGGACGTTATGAAATGGATCCTAAATGGCGAAATTATAACGACATACAGTGCAGTTAATGTAAAAGAATAGGGCACTCTCGGAAACTATGTCGGACTCTACAAAACAGGGATTTCGATACCCTGGACATGGAGAGATATTGCACTTTGTGTGATCGCATAGGTCACACCAGGGATAATTGTCCCGCGCAAAGATTCAATCAACAAAAATGCGAGTTTTGCCAGCGAATGGGTCACTTCAGTGAAACATGTTTTTTTAGAAACGGCGTGAAAAAAAAGGATATCGGAGGGAAAATTTCAGGATAGGTCAAAAAATAGGTTTGTAGAAAATAACCAAACCTCTTTTAATAACGATCGCCGGAACGAATCGAATTTCCGGAAAAGGGAAAACCTCCGAAGTTTTTCTGGAAATCGTTCGTTCTCGGGAAATTATAATGCGTCTGATCGGACTAATAATAGATGGCAGAGAAATAAATACGTGAATAATGAAGACACCGATAAATGAGAAAAAATTCATCCTATAGTGGAAATCACCATCATTTAAACCCCAGGGGCGCTCGTCAGCGACCAGCAATGTCGAGCGACGATCGAGACAAAAACTCACCTCGGAAAATGCGCGCCGTAAAAGCGGAACAACATTTCGGGCATGTTAACTTTTCAGAATGTTCACGAATAGACATTTCTAGCCCCGATCTACATTAAGAAAACGGAATATTCTTGGTCGATTCCGGAGCAGAAATAAATCTTATAAAATTCGATTTAAGCGGAATCAGCAAAGGAATAATCGGTACGCTAGGTTGTGCGGAAGTACAATTTAATGAAGAAATTATCGAGTTACAAATAGTGAAAGATGACTTCCCTATCGATGAAGATGGAATCATGGGAAATCCTTTTTTCCGAACTGTGGGAGCAAAAATCGATTATGAACAAGATTGCGTACATATAAGAAATGATATGATCCCATTTATTAATGAAGAGTTCATACGGATTTCGCCAAGAAGTAGCAGAGTAGTTCGCGTAGAAGTTCTAAACAACTTAGACTTTGGATTTGTACCGAAAGTCAACATCTGCAGTGGTTTATTTTTTGGTAATGCCCTAGTATTGGATACGCATATCTGTATGTCATGAATACGAATGACTATGAAATAAAATTTTCCGTCCCACAAATTGAACTGGAAGAATGCGAAGTAGCAGAAAATATACAAAGAGAAAATCATGTTATAAAAACCATGCAGGATCTTAAGAATTACGAAGATAATCAGAAAAAAACAAAATTACGCAAAAATACAAGTGGCTATGGGACATGATAAACAAAGAAATGATGATGTTTCGATGCGGTTAAATGTGGAGGGGTTGTCGGACGAGGAAAGAAAACATGTGGAGAATCTCGTTCACCACTACGCTCACATGTTTCAGCTACCAGGGGAACCATTAGGCGCGACTTCCGTATTCAAACACCGCACTCAAACCACCAACGATGTGCCGATAGGCGCTAAACGTTTAAGGCACCCCCCCCCCCCGCTATAAAAACGGAAATGCAGCGACAACTGGACGAGCAGCTCAAGGCAAGATTGCTTGGGTTGTCCCTAAGACACCAGGCCCTAACGGCGAAAAGCGATGGCGTTTAGTTATCGATTTTCGCGATCTCAATGAGAAAACAATTAGGGATGCTTATCCAATCCCGAATATTACGGACGTTTTGGATCAATTACGGCAGTCCGTGTATTTTACAACTCTTGACCTTAAATCCGGGTTCCATCAGATAATGATGAATGAGCGAGACGCACATAAAACTGCATTTTCGACCCCAAACGGTCACTATCAATATGTATGGATGCCGATGGGAATAAAAAGCGGCTCCAGCGATTTTCAGCAACTTATGGATCTAGTATTAAGTGGCTTACAAGGTATAGATCTGCTGGTATATCTCGATGACATAATTATTTACGCCAAAAATTTGTACGAACATGAAGTTAAATTTAGACGCCTCATGAAACGACTTCAAGACGCAAATCTTACGTTGAAACCCGATAAATGGCAGTTCCTACGAAAGGAAGCTGCGTACTTGGGGCACTCTATCGGAAATAATACAGTCCAGCCGGATGCGAAAAAGATTGAAGCGGTAAGAAAATATCCGGTCCCCAAAAATCGAAAAAACGTTAAACAATTTCTTAGACTAGCGGGATATTATAGGCGATTTGTTGAGGGATTCTCAAAAATCGCTCACCCGTTAATTATCTTATTACGTCAGGATGTTAAGTTTAAATGAGGTGCCGAGGAGATAGAAGCATTTGAGAAATTAAGGATCTCTTATGTAATGCACTAATCTTACCAGTTACCAAATTTTGACGAGCCGTTCGTTGTCACTACGGACGCCCCGGGAGTGGCAGTTGGTGCTATTTTATCATAAGGCAAGATTGGTGAGGATCTACCAGTCGCCAACGCATCACGAAGTTTGAAAGGAGCAGAAACCCGATACACTACATCGGAAAACGAAATGCTAGCTGCCGTGTTCGCCGTAGAACAGTTCCTTCCATATTTGTATGGTCGAAAATTCACTCTCGTAACGGATCATCAACCGCTAAGATTCCTTAAAACTATGAAGGATATGAATTTGAGACTACACCGTTTTCGCATAAAATCAGAAGATTACGAATACGATGTGGTATATAAAGAGGGGAAACGTAATGTAAACGCGGACGCAATGTTGCGTAACCCAATCGATAGATCCGAACTCGAAAATGAAAATGAAAATTAAGATGAAATAAATTTAGTTGATAATAAAGTAAATAAAGAGAAAAAAAACGATTAAAAAACTAAGAAACGCACGAAAAACTGAAAAATCGTGTATGCCAATTAAAGGCGGTAAAAATGATAAAGAAAACAAACAACGAACTAGAAACGCTGTAACGTTCCTGAGAACCTTACAGGCCTCCTTCGAGCAGGCAATAATAATGTTTGTATTTTAGTATTGTTTTTGTACATTTAATTTAAATAAACTCGTAATAACGAATATTATTTATTATTATGATGGACCTCTGTCTTTCTTTAGTTTTGTTCGCACGAGGAACCCCGTCCCCTCCGCGGTCGCGTTAATTCGCGTAACTGGCATATACCGGCGCACTTTTTTTTTGCTTAACTAGCCCCTACGGCAAACATATACCTTTTGGTAAGATCCACATTTTAAAATAACGTGGCAACTTAACGTAAAAAGAGTTATATGGCGCCCTAAACGTGTGGAAAATTATTTGAAAAATTTATCGTTGTAATTTGAAATCAAGTGATTGTTCGAAATCTATTGAAAGACAGGCAGTTCGCCGTCAGTCGCGTGTTATTGTTTACATCGGTTGGGCCGGAACAAGGCGATTTGTTATGAGATAATTGTATTTATGAATATTAAGAATTTAATTATATTAAATATTAATAGAGTAAGGAAAAATGAAAAGAATAATGTTCTGTGTTTTTCATGGTTATTTGAAAAAGAGAAGGATATATATATATATAAGATTTGTGAAAATAGCGTAAATAGAAGAAAAAAATAACGAATTGATTGAGGTATAAATATAGATGGAAAATTAAAGAAGAAACAAAGAAAATCAAAGCTCGTCTCCATTGCCCAATTAAGAAAATTGTTTGTGTTGTTATTTTTTTAAATTATTTAATTGTGAAATGTGTTATTTGTAATGTGTGAACTTGTGAAAATTATTTATGAAAAGTACTTGAAGTTTTTTTTTTTAATCATTTTGTAAATAGTATTTCGTATTGATTTTCGTTGACATTTATTTATTTATTTATTGTATTTTTAACGATATTTTATCATTGGACTTATTTTATGCGATGTAAGAAATTATAAAACATTTTAATAGAAAGTTTTTTTTTATTGTGATCGACTTGATTAAATTATATAAATAATCATTTTGATTTGATTTGATTTTTGTTATTTTTTATTATTTATTTTATTCATTTACTTATTTTAATATTGTATGAGTTTATTTATTTATTTATTCCTGTATATATATATATATATATATATATTTTTTTTTAATTTTTTTTTAGAAGATGTGTAATTTTTGTTTATTTATTTGGTTTATTAGATAATTATATGTCATTGCATGGTTTAATTTTTAATTTACGCAAGTTTAAAAGTTTAAATTAAAAAAAAAGGAAAGAATAAGTTTTTTTGTTTGTGTGAGAAATTGGGCAGTGTTAATTGTATTTCTTTTTAAGTTGCTATACAGGGTGGCCGATTTATCTGAAGACATTGAAATATCTCGAGAACTATGCACAGAATCAAAAAAGTTGTCGGATGAAAGTTGTTCGACACGAAGGGGGGCATCCAGTAATAATGAAATTTACCCCCTCCCCCATCCCCTGGGGGTGGAGTGGGGGCAAAAACAATAAAACTTATATAGGAACCCCCAGTTTTTATTGCAGATTTGCATTCTCCAATATTGACAATTTTTGCCCGCGTAGCGGATATGGAATACGGTCATTCTAACAAAGCCGGGAAAAAATACATTTAGCGTTACCCAGGAACAACGACGTGGACGTAGTATTTTTCTGTTCCCTTTGGGGTGCTTGTTTTACGTGAGTCCCCTTGCCTCTCACTGTCTCACTGTTCACTTACTTGAGTAAGTGTTCGAAATGTTGACCTTCCACCTCAATGCATTTATTTATTCTTTCTTCAAATGACTTTATACATGATAGAATCATATCTGCAGAAATTTCTGCGCAAGCAGTTCTTATGCGTTCCACCATGTTTTCACGAGTCGTTGGTACTTGTTCATAAACCTTACCTTTTAGATAACCCCATAGGAAGAAATCCAGAGATGTTAGATCAGGTGACCTCGCAGGCCAATTAATGGGGCCACCTCTACCAATCCACCTACCATTGTAATGACGGTCTAGTATTTCCCTTGCTACTCTTGGAAAATGTGCTGGGCAACCATCATGCTGAAACCACATTGTCCGTCGGACGTCCATAACAACATCCTCAAGTAGTAATGGTACTTCTTGTTCTAGGAAATCTCGATATTTTGTTCCATTCAAATTACCTTCAATGAAATAAGGAACAATGAGTTTATTTCCTATGATTCCACACCAAACGTTCACCGACCAAGGACGTTGATGATTAACTTGTCGTAACCAATGGGGATTTTCTACGCTCCAATAATGCATATTATGCCTATTAACGCCACCCTGGTTCGTGAATGTAGATTCATCTGAAAATAATACATTAGCAAAGAAATTGTGGTTCGTTTGCATTTTTTGAAATGCCCATTCACAAAACACCACGCGGTTATGAAAATCATCGCCATCTAGTTCCTGGTGCAGTGAAATGTGATATGGGTGAAACTTATGACGATGCAATATTCTTTGAATACTGTCTCTGGAAATGCCGGAATCGCGATGTAATTGTCGTGTGCTTACATGTGGATTTTGGTGAATAGCTGCTAGTACAGCTACTTCGTTAGCTTCTCCTGTAACTGTTAATCTTCGCTTCCTTTTTTTCATTTGTACGCTGCCATCAGAGTAAAAGGCATTCACAACTTTGTAAAAAAAAGAACGCGAGCGAGCATTATCTGGAAAACGCTCAGCATACAACGCAACAGCATCGTCAATATTCCTCTTACATTCACCATAAATAAGAATCATTTCGATTTTTTCGGGAACTGTAGCAGGATTCATTTTTAACTTGCAATTCGATTTAAGCAATGAAGGGTAGACAAAAAATAGTCACGTAAACGGAAAGTTGTTATTCTAAAAGCAAAGTGACCTCCGACCGAATTACTACCAATACAATGGACTTCAAAAACAGTCTTACACTGAGAGACCGTGAATACTAAATTTTAATATGGGGATTAGAAAGTCGCGATATCCATTTACTTCCCTTCAGGAAAGTAGAGAAAAATGTAGGTGAACTGGTTACGTGTGACTCAACTTATGTATAAAATGATATGCTACTTTATTTTCGAGTTATGTCGCCCTCTAGCGTTATGTAACAGAACCGGCGCCGGTGATGGCCGAAATGCAAGCGATGTACATGTATGAAACCACGTGAGTTCTCTCGGGGTCCGGTAGATGGCGACGAAATCCCCAAATGAAGTAAGAGTTTCGTTTTGTTTAATAGAAGCTGGTTTGACCGTCAATGCTCAGCTTATTTATTCTCATTTCGGAAAAAACATACAGAGAGAGAATGAATGAGCTGAGTGAAGGGACATGACGCGTTTTTTAATGAATTGCGTGATGTCCTCTTTTTGTTTATTAAATAATAAATTTAAAACCTAAAATGTAATTTAATTGAAGGTAGAAAACTTATTTATAAAATTGCTTCCATATTGTATGCACAATTTTTATGTAATCAGTTTTGATTTTTAATATGAAGAATATCAATTATTCATAATCTTAATTTTTCGAATGGACATTATTAAAATTTCATATTCAGAATAACAATTTTCGCAATTGATATTACTAAATTCTAATATTAAAAATTCTAATATTAGAATTTTTAATATTCAATTTTCATAAAGGGATCACATTGTCCCTATTTGCCCCCCGGATGCCCCCCTCCGTGTCGAACAACTTTCATCCGACAACTTTTTTGATTCTGTGCATAGTTCTCGAGGTATTTCAATGTATCAGATAAATTTGGATTTTTATCGATTACAGCGCCACCTGTGAACCAAAATGCAATAGCTCCTAGGGCAAATTGGTGTACTTTTTTCCGGAGAATCCAAATCTGCAATAAAAACTGGGGGTTCCTATTTAAGTTTTATTGTTTTTGCCCCCACTCCACCCCCAGGGGATGGGGGAGGGGGTAAATTTAATTATCACTGGATGCCCCCCTTCGTGTCGAACAACTTTCATCCGACAACTTTTTTGATTCTGTGCATAGTTCTCGAGATATTTCGATGTCTTCAGATAAATCGGCCACCCTGTATATATATATATATATATATATATATACAGGGTCATCGAAAAGTATCGGACCCCCCTAATATCTTCAGTTAGAATGCACTTAGGAGAAAATGTCCAATAGCAAATTTGTATGGTTTCAAGCGGGGAGTAAGATGATGACCTTGACTTTGACCTTGATCATGTCCTTCAAGGTCATTTCAAGGTCAATCTTATTTTTTTAAATAGAACCCCCTACATTTTATTACATATTCTTATAGCTTATCTCGAGAGCTTTCCAAAACACTATAATAAAATATTTTTTTATTAAGTACTTTTTGAGTTATAAAGGTTTGAAGTTAACAATTTGTTAAGTGGTGTGCGAGTCCGACCGATTTAATTCCAATTGGTTAGCTTGGGCAAAATATTTAATTGTACCAAACAATTCACAACAAATGTTTAAATTGTTGCCCTTCAACAGCGTGGCAATGTGCCAATCTGTTATAAACAGCTGAAACCGCATTCCGGTACGTTTCTGGCGGTATTAGTTCTATCTCTCGAGTTATTCTCCCTCTTAAATCATCTAAATCTTGAGGCTTGGTGGCATAAACTTTACTTTTCAAGTAACCCCACAAAAAAAAGTCAAGTGGGGTCAAGTCCGGAGACCGAGGTGGCCACTCAATATGACCCCTTCGCCCTATCCACCTGTCCTGAAAGACCTCATTCAAATATTGACGGACAATGACACCATAATGAGGTGGAGCTCCATCCTGTTGGAAATAAATTTCATCCATATTTCCACCAGCTATGTCTTGAATAGCAGGAACAATTTGTTCGCGAAGCATGACTAGGTATACTTGTGCTGTCAAATTGCCTTCAATGAAGAAAGGGCCAACTGGTCTACCATTAAGAATACCAGCCCATACGTTAACTTTTTGTGGATATTGAGTATGATTGTCTCTTTTCCAGTGAGGATTAACGTCACTCCAGTATCTACAATTGTGTCTATTTACATTTCCAGTCAGTTCAAATGTTGCCTCATCAGAGAAAACAATATTATCAAGTAATAGAGGATCGTCGACAATCATCTCCGTCATAAGATCACAAAATTCGATGCGTCTATCAAAATCGTCTTCGGACAACTCTTGGACCAAATGGAGTTTGTATGGATGCCATTTATTCAATTTCAGAATTTTACTGACAGATGCATGACCGATTTCATGTTCTTGTGCAACGCGATTGATGGAAATATGGGGATCTTCAACGAAAGACTGTAAAACATCTAATGCCTTATCATTATTTGTTGCTGTCTTAAGTCTACCAGATTTTGGGCGGCTTTTAACGCTACCAATGGCCTCGAAACGTTGAATAGTAGGGATTACAGTACTTTTGGAGATCCTATTATTTTCATTCCGAAAATTTTCATTAAATAATCGCGTTACTGTTTTATACCCTCTTTGTTGATCTCCCCATCCTCGCATCATTAACAGTGTTATTCGATCTCTTTCAGAAAGCTCCGCCATTCTTAATTAGAGCGAAGAAGAATTAATCAGGTAAGTGATAGGAAATTGATCTAGATAATTAAGTAGAGAAAAATACTAATTATTAAGTGTTGGTCCAACTATCGATTTGTTTATTTTAACCAGCACTAGCAAAAAGCTCGTTGAGCAACTGAAAATCTAATAGATCAATTAATAATATTTACGAAAAATTTCTGGGCTATTGGAAACAAAATGAAGATGTTTGGGATAATCAATTGAAGCGCAATGGTTTCTTTTGTTACAGAAAAAATTTTTGAGGCTGTTCATTTTCGTCCACGAGGTGACTGCTGCTCGCTAAGAAGAAGACAGCACTGCATCAAAGTTTCAAATCAGTGATCCGTATTGTTTGCTCAAGAGCTCGTACATTGGTGCCTGCGAGAGTGAGAGAATAAAGATTGGCCAACGCTTTCGGTCAGATTCCCGCTAACGCCTTCGGAAATCACGCATTCGAGCAGCTTCTCGCGATTACGTTCGGGCAGTTTTTCGCCAGAGCCTATTAGCATAATTGCTTGAAGCCGTACAATACTTTGCTATTGGATATTTTTCCAAAATGCATTCTTACTGAAAATATTAGGGGGATCCGATTAATGTATTTTCTTTAAACCAATTAATTGGTCTCATTATTCCGCGCACAAAAGTATTAAGGTTATGATTACTGAAAACTAAATAATATTTTACAAGATATTCTACATTTTGTGTAAAAAAATTGTTAACTTCAAACCTTTATAACTCAAAAAGTACTTAATAAAAAAATATTTTATTATAGTGTTTTGGAAAGCTCTCGAGATAAGCTATAAGAATATGCAATAAAATGTAGGGGGTTCTATTTAAAAAAATAAGATTGGCCTTGAAATGACCTTGAAGGACATGGTCAAGGTCAAAGTCAAGGTCATCATCTTACTCTCCGCTTGAAACCATACAACTTTGCTATTGGACATTTTCTCCTAAGTGCATTCTAACTGAAGATATTAGGGGGGTCCGATACTTTTCGATGACCCTGTATATATTGTAAAGTGGCTCTTCGAACAAACGCGAGTTGCGAAACGTTGCGTCCGTTGGAGGATTGGGTCTTCGGTCTCACGGAACGGGATTTAGAAGTTGCGCTCACAGAGCTACAATTGAATGCGATAGGTACGCCATTTATAAGGATGGAACGGCTTTACTAGCGATTAACGGGGAAATTATTCAGAAGCGGATTTTGTGCCAAATAATACGGCAGAAAATCCAGAAACTTTACGAGCATATCGCGATACGTTACTACGATCATTTTTGAACCGTACAGGTTTAGGAGCAGATGAAATCCTCGATGATACCGAAGGCGAGAATGCGCCAGAAAGTATGACAGAGAATCGGGAAAAATCTCCGCAGATTCATCAAGTTAGGGCGAATATTGAATCGCGTTTTTCGCCAATTACAACTACAGCTGCAACGGCGGTGACCACAACAACAACATTCGCGACGTCTACTATAACAACGGCGCGTTCGCAATTACGTGCAGGAATGCCGGAAAATTTAGATAGAATGTCGGAATATAATTCCACCGAAAGGGTCAAGCAAGGTCGAAATGAAATGCCAAAAATGCAGAAATAGTAGCCGCGTGGAAAAATTCAGAAGCGAGATCCAAGAAATTGGAAAAAGAGCTAGAAGGAAGCCGTCGCGAGATTCAGCTATTAAAACAGCAAAAGCAGTTAGAGCAAAGTTCAGGGGTCGAGTGTAAACGGAATATAGGTAGCCAAATAGGCCAGAAGGCTAATAACCAACCAAAATCGACTAATAGCAGAGTTAACTTTCGCGACACCTTTAATGGGAACTATTTTCAAACGGAAAAAGATCGCGAAGGCGCCAGAGATAACGATGGCGCTATAACGGCTAATCCGTTATATTTCGGGTCTGGCCAATATATTGACCCTAGGGGGAGGGGAGAGGCGAATCGTTCCCTTCTTCAATTAGGCGAATCAGTGTTGCCGCGAAATCGCGATGCCGGCGAGATAGTACGTCACTGGGGATTTAAGTTTTCGGGTGCAAAAGGTCAGAGCATCGAAGAATTCCTCATCCGGATAGAAGAGTGTAGGGCATTAGCTAATTTGAGCGAAAAAGAGATGCTATTAGCAATGCCGCATTTAATGAGTGACGTGGCACTTCAATGGTGCCGACTCTCTCAGTCAGGTTGGCGTACATGGCAAGATTTTTGTGTGGCTGCACGTTGTTGCTATGGAGTCGATCCTAATCTTCAACAGCGATTGTGGCAAGAAGCTGAAGCAAGAACACAAGGTCCGGACGAAACAGTGCGAGACTATGTTATCTGTTTGCTTACAATACTGAAGCGATGTGTACCTCAGCCGTCAGGGGAACATCAAATAAATTTATTATTTCGTAATTTGCGGCCGGATATTCAATGTGCAGTACGGAGGGAAGAGGTGCACACTTGTGATGAGCTGTTGATGCGAGCTATGCAAGTCGAGAGATTGGCTGAGTTGAGGCATCGCTATCGACCCCCACCATCAGTGGAAAGCAGTTTGATGCCGGAAGTGGCGTACAAGCCAACTAAAGGCCAACAGGTTATAAGAAAAGCCACAGTTTCAGCAGTGGTAAATTCGTCTGTTAAGGATCAACCAGCTAAGACAATAAGGGTCGCTAAAAATACGGATGTTTGTAGCGTAGCAAGTGCTAAGGACGTCACGGATATTGTGGAAGCTACGGTGACAAGAAAATTGGACGAGTGGCAGCGGAAAAACGCGGAATTTCGGAGACCCCAATCAGTAG
Organism: Trichopria drosophilae; assembly: GCA_030407085.1. Taxonomy (NCBI): domain Eukaryota; kingdom Metazoa; phylum Arthropoda; class Insecta; order Hymenoptera; family Diapriidae; genus Trichopria; species Trichopria drosophilae. The sequence goes on from CM059583.1 coordinate 117,092,281, forward strand.
ATGCTCAATCGACGCGTCGAGCGCCTGGTTGGCCGAGGGACCGCGTTCCGTCCGAGTTTAACAATCGCGAACGCGCATCCGCGTCGAGACAACCACGTTTAGAAGTAACTTATATAGTTTATTTTTTTTTAGGTGTTTTACCTCCCTCACGGGTTCAAACCCCCCCCCCCCCCCACGGGGGATGGGGCCAAATTAGAGTGATGCGCCAGCACCGCTGGTTGTGCACACTATAAAAAGATATACAACAAGTCAGCTCCCAAATTATTAGCAACAAGCTGCCTGCCTTGATGCTTCTGTTGGTTCAGAGAACCTTTCTAACGTTGCCTCTGCCCGCCAGAATCCAACACCTATTTGCGGATATATATATTGCGGCACGCCGAAGCGCTCCCCCGTGTGGAACCCACCTGGTAGGGGCTTGACACCACACCCCAGCTCCCCAGTACGGTGGGTATCTCGAGTCGTTTTACGATCAGGCATTCGACGGCACAGACCAGCCGAACGATCGGGTCCGTGAGGTCGTCAATTCTCAAAACTTGCTAAGAGAAGCGGATCTTTCAAAAGCATTGCTCCTCTTCGAGCTCGGGCACTTCGACCCCTCACTCTTCCATTGCGGACGGAGTTACCCGCTCCGCTCTCTTCCACAAGTCCCCTGCGGGGGTTTAGAAGTAACATCGAAAGTTAATCGGTCACCGCGGCGAATAGAGTGCTGGAGGTGCCATCTACCAGGCTTTAAGATATACAATTGTCCCAATTGCGCGGAAAACAGCACAGGGGGCGAAGAGAGGAGGTCATCATCACCCCTGGAAATGACCAGACCTCGATCACCGAATCAACAGAACAATCCAAGCCATTGCTATCAGGTTGGCTAATCGCAGGTATGGAAGAAACCTGCCAATGGGCTCAAGGGACCACAGAGCCAATAGGTAGAACATATCCTCGTTGGTGGCTACCTGTGGATGTGGCGGGATTTAAATTAAAAGCGCTGTTTGATCCCGGAGCAGCCAGAACAGTGATGGGACCCATCGGGGTCCAGATTGCCTCTGCTGAAGGCGAAATTTTGAAGCCTTCTGGTGAGGATGTTCGGGTCGCAGACGGACGGTCCTCTCAGGTGACTGGCGTTGTGACACTTCCAATCACCATTAAAGGGATAAAGAAAAGGCTCTGTGCGTTAATAATGCCTAGCTTGGAAGCAGATTGCCTACTCGGCGCAGATTTTGCGCGGGAATTCAACGCCATTTTGCATCCACGCAATAACCACATTAGGATTGAAGGGCTGAATGAACCAGTGGTAGCAGAAGTTGCAGCGCTTTCAACGGAGAATTCCGAAACGCCGCAAGTAGGTTTGGCCAAACTATCCACAGCTGAAAAGTAAGAACGGATTGAAATGTTGGATAGAGTATTGCCTCATGGCTCGGAAAGCATAGGCTGTACTACGCTCATTCAGCATGACATCGATGTAGGATCCGCCATACCGATTAAACAAAAATATTATCCGGTTTCTCCAAAAGTGGAAGTAGTCATGCATGAGCATGTAAGAGAGATGCTGTCAGCAGGAATTATTGAACCGTCCACTAGTAGTTGGTCTAGCCCGGTCGTACTTGTGAAGAAGGATGGCTCTTTACGATTTTGTATCGACTTTCGTAAAGTCAACGCGGTTTCGCAGGTAGATGCTTATCCACTTCCTTATATAGATGACATCCTGCGTAAGTTTCAAAGAGCCAAATATATATCGACCCTGGACCTGCAGAGCGCATATCATAAAATAAAGATGCGTAAAGCCGCAAGGCCGATCACGGCTTTCACAGTACCAGGGATGGGACTCTTTCAGTTCGTCCGGATGCCTTTTGGCTTATCAGGAGCTCCAGCCACTTTTCAACGGCTACTTGATAGTCTCATTGGCCCCGAACTGGAGCCACATGCATTTTGCTATCTGGACGATATCATCATCGTCTCAGAGACATTCGCAGATCATTTGCATTGGCTCGAAAAAGTCCTTAAAAAGATTCAAGCTGCGGGATTAACTATTAGCCGCAAAACGAGTTTATTTTGTCAAAGCGAGGCTAAATATTTAGGGGTGCTAGTAAATGAAACTGGTTTCCGTCCAGATCCGGATAAAATTGCACCCATATTGAATTACACGCAGCCAAAGAATCTCAATCAAGTACGCCGATTCCTAGGTATGGCTTCCTGGTACAGGAAATTTTTGGAAGGCTTCGCTACTCTAGCAGAACCGCTAACGGAGCTGACTAGGAAAGATGTCCGGTTTCAATGGTCGGACGCACAACAGCAAAATTTTGAGCGCTTAAAGAGCCTAATTGCTTCAGCTCCTGTACTTCAGAGACCAGATTTCTCTAAGGAATTCACCATTGAGACAGACGCCAGTGATACGGGCTTAGGTGCTGTTCTCGTACAAGATATCGATGGATTAGAATGCGTTATAGGTTTCGCAAGCCGCGTATTGAGTTCCGCTGAACGGAAATATTCTGTCACTGAACGGGAATGTTTAGCCGTTATTTGGGCAATAGAAAAGTATAGGCCATATGTTGAAGGCTATAGATTTAACGTGATCACTGATCACAGTAGCCTGAAGTGGCTTTGCAACTTGCATAATCCAACGGGGCGTCTTGCTCGTTGGGCACTAAAATTGCAAGGCTACAATTATCATATAGAGCATCGAAAGGGCTCGTTGCACAGTGTCCCAGATGCGTTATCTCGCATTTACGAAGATGCTGAAGGTATACCGTTGGCAACTTTGAATATAAATGTAGACACTCAAGATGAATGGTATCTGTCTCAGAAGCAAAAAGTACTGCAACGACCACATGAATGCCCAGACTGGAAGATATTGGGAGGTCGTCTATATATATATCGTCTAGATATGAGAATGGAAGATGTAATATCGGACGAAGATGGCTGGAAGCTGGAGCTGCCGAAAGAGCAGCGGCGAGCGGTAATAGACGAGAGTCATAACGAACCGACGGCAGGTCATATGGGTCAATTTAAGACTCGAGAACGGGTCCAATTATATTATTACTGGCCTACCATACGGCGAGATGTTCGACGATTCGTCAAAAATTGCAAAATTTGCCAACAATGCAAAGTATTACAATCTGCCCCAGCCGGCTTCCTAGGAACACGTCAACTGAACCATCCCGGCCAAGTAATTTCAGGAGATGTTACTGGACCGCTGCCGAGAACTGCAAGAGGCTACGAATTTGTTTTAATATTTCAAGATTTGTTCACTCGTTGGATTTAGTGCGTAGCTGTTCGACGAGCAGATGGTCCAACTATTAAAAAGGCATTCCGTGAGCGAATATTATTACGATTTGGTGCCCCTAAAACGTTTTTGTCAGATCGAGGTTCTGAATTTAAAAATAAGCGGATCGATAAATTCCTGAAGGAAGCGGGAATTGCGCAAGAGAAAACCCCACCTTATCAGCCGCAAGCCAATCCTGTTGATCGCGTCAATCGCACTGTAAAAACGATGATCAGGGCGTTTACCGACGAAAATCATAAGAAATGGGACGTTCTACTTAACGAATTTACATTCGCATTTAATACCGCGGTCAATGAATCGACTGGATTCAGTCCGGATATGTTAGTTTATGGCCGACAACTCGCGCCACCTAAGTTAAAACGGCGGCAAGAGGAATTGGCGACGGAATTAAATGAGCCAGACGCCGCGAGGATACGGTGGAACGATAGGCTAAAGCAGTTGCCTGAGCTGTATGAACAAGTGGCTGAGAACAGCCAAGCGGCATATCAACGGAAAGCTAATTACTATAATGCCAAGCATCGTGACGTACAATACAAAATTGGAGATAGAGTCTGGAATAAGAACCGAATTCTATCATCAGCCGCTCAAGGTATAACTGCCAAACTGGCTCCAAAGTATGTTGGGCCATAGACTATTGTAGGGCGACTTGGCGCGAATATTTATGAATTAGAAGGCACTGAAGGTCAGCCAGGTGGGCCTATGCACGTTATCGATCTTAAGCCCTATGAAGAGTTGGAGGAAGACCCTGACGAAATTCGGCCAATGCCAGAAGAGGCTAGAATAGGCTTATTTTAAATGGATTCGACTTATAAGTGGTGAAAAAAAAAATCTAAAGTGATAAACAATATGTAATTTAATTTTGGACACGCTGTCATTTTGTAGGTCGAAAACGGTAAAGAAACAAAAATAAAGGGGTCAAAATAAAGTTTTTGATTCCCTTTAAACTTCTGAATGGATATTATTGCACTGTTGATTGTGGGTTTTGGCTTTGGTTTTGATATCTTGACTCTACTTTTCACAATTACGATGTTTATCAGCAGATCTATTTTTGCATTGAGAAAGAAAGAATATTTTATTTGTATATTTTGCATGTAAAATGGAGATGTTTTTTACTTATTTCTGCCAGTAATGCTTCATTCTGAACATATAAAAAACGCAGGGATGTGTTTGTTTGGAACTTAATTACTTTTAATCGCATGATTTGTGCTGCATAATGGAAAATTCGTTAATCCTTATGTAGAATCTGAATCTACTTCAGACAAATTCCATATAACTATTAGAAAATAATATCCATATCTAGGAAACTTAGGCTTAATTTTCAACATTATTTCCAATTTCAGTAAATCTCTGGAAAAAAAAATTTATAATCGGCCAATTCTTTTTTAAAACTAGTGAGTCTAGAGTCCAGGTATGGTAATGCAAAACTTGACACTATCAAACTACAAGGGTTAACTATGAAAAATGTGTTCAAAAAATAGGTTTTTCTGAAATAACTCGAAAAATATCACTTTAATAAAAAAAAGAAATTCGCGAAAATTGTATTTGGGGAAATTCTACACAATTTCGTCTTTTAAAAAAGCTTCTACGACCATTAAAATCGGGGATAGATTTTTTAAAATATTGGCAGTCTTGCGGAGTAACTGGATCGCGCGTTTTTCTCTTATGAGTCAAAAATAACCATTCACATCGAAAAATACTTTAGTGCTTTGCGAAGCACGGTCAATATTTACGGAGATATGAACGCTATAAAATCAATAATAATTCGAAATCCATGCTTCTTGTGCGAAAAGTGCATATACTAAAAGTTGTAAATAATGTAATTTTGAATCTTTATGTTTATGTAAAAAATTATTTTGATCATACATCAACAATGGTACAAAAGGAAAGTATGAAAAATTGTTATTTTATTATTTTTAAATCTTATTTTCATGTACTTTTTTGTAAATACGTATTGTTTTGCTACATCTAGACAGTAGTAGTATCCGAACGTTTTGCAGAGGATGATATTAGCTGTGTAAAGTCAGAATCAGTTAGAGTTCCTACGATGAATTGTTGAAGAGTTATAGCCGTTTGAAGTTTAAAACAAACGTAAAAAAAACAAGTGTAAACATTTTTGTTAAAAATCGGTTATCAACTGATATTGAAAATGAATTATTAATAATAACATTGAAAAAATTGACGATCCACCGTCAATCCACGCGAGTACAAAAAATCAACACGCAACTTTAATTATACGCGTGACCTTCAGTTGTCTATTGTTAGCAGAAAAATATTACATTGTTGTCTTATTGGGTCATCTTATACATTGCAAAGTATCTTAATCTATGGTTAGTATTACATATTTTCTTCTAACGCTTTAATGTAAAAGCAAATTTTATACGCAATACGAATTTACAAAGTTGTATCGACAATAAAACGAATGTTATATTGGGTTCAAGAATTATATAAAATAAAAAATAATTTTCCTATGATTTAGTCTTTTGGCGCCTGCATGTCTCGTCTCGAGGCAGGCCCTCCACTATATCATCGATATTTAGACCCTCGTGTTCAATTTCATTAGTAAACACTATCATAATCACTCTCAATATACTTAAATTCTTACGCAGAAAGTCCGTTTATGTGGAATCATTCTTGTGGAATGATTATCTTACGGAGATTCTTCCATCGGAATCATCTCTATAAGACAATTAATATGATGATCATTGCGGCAATTCATATACATATATAAATCAAAATATTTATTATGTCGTCCTTTTTACAATTTCTTGGAATGTTATTTCGTTTCTTATGCTGTTAGTTTCGCGATTCCGCTCAGATTTGCAAGTGTTCCTTACTAAAAAAAAAATATACATAACAAGTGTCGGGATAAAAGAGTGAGAGAAAAATAAATTGTTGATAATTGTATTTATTGAAGTGTGTTATGCATAAGAGTGTTTGATAATGTATGTAGTAGCATTTTCATTTCGTTTTCTTTTCGGGTAAAATAGTATTAATGAAGTCTTAATTTAAATTCTAGAATCCCGTATTACCTACTTAACTATTCCCTATCATATTTCTATATAGATATTTATGTCTATTCTTCGGATAAATAAACAAGCGGATCATAACACTTTTTTATTTTGTCTACGTGGGCAATTTTATTTTTTCGCGCGTTTATGCACAACTTTACGTCACGCGCACCTATAGTCTCTAAAATTTCGTAGGGGCCGACGTATTCGTTGCCCATTTTTCCATGTCTGGGTTCTTTCAACAGCCAGACCATTTCTCCTACACGAAAGTGTCCTATTTACAATTTCTGATCATAATATCTTTTTGATCGATGTTTCTATTAAGTAGTCGTTGTAAGTAACGAGTTTTTCTCCTTTAGGGTAGGAAGATGGTAGTCGGGCAGTTCTACCGTACACCAGTTCATGAGGCGAATAATTCGTACCCTCGTGTACGCTCGTATTGCATGCCAGCATGGCGTAAGATAACCACGCGTCCCAATCGTCCCTACCTTTCACGAAATTTTTCAGGTAATCCACCAACACCTGATGACTTCTTTCTCGATTTCCATAACTCTGTGGGTGGTAGGCAGATGTGTTACGGCTTTCATTTTGAAAATTTTTGCGAATTCTTTTAGGGTTTTTGCAATAAAACATTTACCTTGATCTGTGAGTATGGAAACAGGTGCTCTATAATTACAGATAAAACATCTTGCGAAATCTTCGGCAACGGCCTGTGTCGTGGCCACGTTCAACGGAATTGCAAAGGAATATTTTGTTAGTAAATCTTGAACAGTTAGAACATAACGATTTCCGTTTATCGTAACATCGGTAGGTCCCCAAATATCTAGGGGTACCTTGTCAAATGCTACTCGTGGTGTATCAGTGATGACCATAGGTAATCGGGTTTTCACGCGCACGAGCTTCCTCTTCTGACATTGCGGGCACCGCTTCACGTATTCTCTTACGTCTGCTTTCATGTTTCGCCAATAAAATTTGTCGCAGATTCGGAGATACGTTTTTGTAACGCCCTTGTATCCTCCAGCTAATGAATCGTGATATTCTTTAATTATGGCGAGTCGTTCTATCGCTTCCGGTATAGCACGGTTATTTTTACAGAAGATAAGAGTTAAATTGTATCCAATTAATACTGATTGAGAAATCACATGGATTTCGTACCATTTAGATTTTTGAAAAATATCGTGATCATTTCCAATCAGAATCTGAGTCATTTGAAATTTCTGTAAAAGTAATCCTAATACCTTAAAACATTTTACAATATCATTTTTCAACGCTCTATCGTCGACGAATCGTTTCACTATCAGTCCGAAAAAATGTCTCTTTCCTTTTTTATGCACGACCACCTCTCCGACTTTTAGTCGTTTTAACTGTGGATCATCCTGATTGATTAAAAATCTTTCAGCGAGTGTGATTGCGATCTCGCTATCTAATTAACCATCGGCGGTTGTGAAATATGCAACATAATCTTGTCGATTGAAAATGTGTTCATTGGTAATTTGTGTTTTTAATTGTGCATTTCTTAGATTATCATCTGTCTTACCGATACTTGTGTCCGGTTGCCTCTTATTTGAAACTTTTTTCTTTCGGGCAGTTTGCGTACACTTGTAGTTGTTTCCCTGTCGGATTTCTGTTACGTCAAAAAGTATTTCTGTTTCGAGTTTTTCGACCTCGGTTATGTATTTCTTTCGAGCTGTCTTTTCAACTCCCAGCATGTCTACATCGGAACTCTGGCTCTCTTTGTCGCAGTCAGTCACGTTGTCTTCAACATCTCCATACGTATCGGTTTCTTCACCGAGGTTCTTTCCTCGTTTCCTCGATTTTTATACGGAATCCTCGAGTTTTATGCGGAACCGATGTAATCTAAGGGTCATATTTTTCATGGTTTTGAAAAATGTCAGAGGTTGGTGATCAGTGACAAGCGTAAATTGTTTGCCGTATAGATAAGGCCGATATTGTTCTACACCGAATATTGCAGCTAATGCCTCCTTATCCGAAGTACTATACCGAGCTTCCGCGCCGTTTAAACTTCGCAATGCATAGGCGACCGGTAGGTCTTCCTCGATTTTCCCTTGAGATAAGATAGCTCCCAGGGCAACACCCGATGCGTCTGTCATAAGGATAAATGGTTCAGAAAAATTCGGTAATTGTAAAGTCGGCGTGGTGCATAATATTGATTTCAATTTTTCGAAAGCCTGTTCCTGATCTCCAACCCATGTAAAAGGTACATCTTGACGTAATAGAATTATTAGAGGATGGGCGATCTTTGAAAACCCTTCAGTAAACCGCCACATATCGTACTCGGCCAATCCTAAAAATTGTTTGATGTTTTTGCGATTTTTAGGGACCGGAAATTGACGTACAGCTGCGACCTTTTTAGGATCTGGCTGCACTATATTGTTAACTATTTTATGACCTAGATAGACAACTTCTTTCCGAAGAAATTGGCATTTTTCCGGTTCTATTGTGAGATTTCATTCTCAAGCCTTTTCATGAGTCTCTTAAATTTTATTCTATGTTCGTGTAAATTTTTTGCATATCGGCTTCGTGGCTCAGGCGGTTAACGCACTGGACTACGGAGTCGTAGGTCGTGAGTTCGATCCCCGTCCGGTAAACAATTTTTCGATTTCGTTTTCAAGCAGCAGCTCGCTGTTGGTAAGACGAGCCACGTTGTTTGTTTACGTTTTCGAAAATATTGTTTATCTGGCGGAAATCGACTCATGACCGCCGCTGTACTTGGTGTAGGTTTCTGCAGTCCTACATTTCATACACAAATGTGAAGTATGGCGCCATCTTTCGAAGTCGATCTGCAGCTCTCGCAAAATTCTCACGATTGAAAAACAATGTGTCAAAAATTAAGTAAAAAGGGCGATTCCGCCCGTTAATTAATAAATAAAAAAAATAAAAAAAAATATACGACTACGTCGTCAAGATAGACTAAAAGTTCTATCCCTTGTAGACCAGTTAAAACGAGATCCATCAATCGTTGGAAGTCGTTAGGGCCATTTTTAATTCCCATTGGCATTCTGGCATATTCGTAATGACCATAGGGGGTGGAAAATCCCGTTTTGTGAGCATCCCTTTCATCCATTTCAATCTGGTGGAATCCCGATTTTAAGTCTAAAGTCGTAAAATATTCTGCCATCCCTAATTGATCTAAGACATCGGTTACATTCGGGATTGGGTATGCATCGCCAATAGTTTTTTCGTTGAAGTCTCTGAAGTCTATTACGAGTCTCCATTTTTTCTCTTTTTTCGGAACCACCCATGCTGGAGAATCGTAAGGAGATTTTGACGGTCTTATTATTCCGGCTCGAAGTTGCTCGTCAACCTGGCGTTGCATTTCGGTTTTTATTAATGGTGGGTGACGATATCGTTTGGAATGTATGGGCACGTCATCTGTCGTATGGATGCGATGCTTAAAGACCGTGGTCGCTCACAGTGACTCACCCGGTAGGTGGAACATGTGCGCGTATTCTTTCACGAGTGCCTCTACATGTTCTCTTTCTTCACCTGAGAGCGAGTTTAAGTCTATTTGCGATAGGACTGCTTCGGTTCTATTGCATTTATTCGCCGCAGCCCTTCCAATTTTCACCATTTTACCCACTGTATTTAATTCCTCGCAATTGGCCGTAGGTACGAAACTTCTTTCTTCACCTAAGAAATCTACATTCTTCCGAATTTCACATTCCTCCAAATGGATAAAAGGTTATTTGATAAAAAATCGTTTGATATTAGTATTTATTACACATACATACGCATACCCGTTCCGATTTGTGGCAAGCGCATTTCCGAAAAACACGCCCGGCCCGACATCTGTCTTAGGAATAAACCCGAATTTTCGATCGTTAAGTACACGCATTCGAACTACTGTCCGACATCGAGGTGGAATTTCGATTTTCGCGAGATCTACAAATGGGAAAATGTAATTGTTAACCCGTACACAATCTTGCTCGTAATCGATTTTTGCACGAAGTATACGGAAAAAGGGATCGCCTAATATTCCGTCCTCCTTAATCGGAAATTCGTCGTGTACAACTTGCATGTCTACGATTATGCCTACCACATTTATTTTTACAGATCCTAAAGTCCTGATAATTCCTTTCCCAATACCGCTTAGGTTGTAAGTGATATCTTTATCGGGGCATAATTTTTCTAATATTCTACTAACTTTTATTAAATTTATTTTGGCGCCGGAATCTATGAGAAAGTTTCCCGACGCGCGCAAAAGATTTGAACTTTGAATCTCTATTCTTGGGCATTCGAAAAGCTCAACATTCCCGAAATGCACAGATACGCTTCGGCGTCGAGAGTACGTATTTTACGTGGGGCGTTGTGACGTTGGGGCCCGCTCTACGTGTCTTGATGGCGCCTTGCAGTCTGCGAGTTTAAATAACCAGACTGATTTCCAGCGGCCTTATCTCGCTTCGTAGATTCGGTTTTAGGTTGCCTAGTTAACACTCTGTTTTGTTTATATTTATCTCGGTCGTAAGATTGCACTCGTGAATCGGTCCTCAACGATTGGAGTTGATTGTTATTGTTTCCATATCTTTCCTGTCCATTATTCGCGTTAAATCTTTTTTCTGGGGGCCGATTGGAGTAAATACCACCGGTATTTTCATGGTTTTCTCGATCGTTTCCAAATTTCGGGAGGCGATCGCGATTATTATAATAATTTTTCTACCGGGTAAATCTTTTATCGACTGAATTCCAGACATTCTTGTTTTGTTCGCGTTGATAATTATTTTGTTGTGGTTTATCGCGTAAATAAAAGCAATTTCCACGAGTATGGCCGATTCGCTTGCAATAGACACATTTTGAATTATTATACATTTTTGCCTGGCAACCGGATTCGACGTGTCCGTGCCATCCACAATAATCGCATTCTAAATCTCTTTGCAACATCGTAGAGACTACATGCGTGGATACTCGATTAGGTTTTCCCGCACGATCCTCGAGCATGAGATACCCTTCGATGTCTTTCGCGTTGTATTTCTGTGCAAGTTTCCGCGCTGTCTCTACCGCGATTTGTAATGTGGCCGAATTGGCATGTAATAATCCCGCCTTCATCGGCCCTTTCGCGCAATAGATACAGTGATCGAGCCCTTCTCTATCAGCCCGATTGGTAAAGCGTACCCTGTCTTCGGCCGCATAGTCTGCCGAGGCAATCAGAGCCTTTTCTAATTTCGACAAATTTTGTAAAAGACGGTACCCGAATTCCTCTAACGATTCACTCGATTTTGGATAAATCGTTTTCATTTTCATGAGTAGATTAATTGGATCTGTCGAAACACCGTGAGTTGTGCGTAAGTCCGTAAGAAATGCTTCTACCGTTACGTAGTCGGCAATTTTTTCGTCAAATATACGCGCTTTTCCTGTGAGTCTTTTACGTAACATGTGTAAATAAAGTCGTGTGTCGTCAGGAGTAAGTAACGCGAAACCCTCGCGACATGCCCTTTCAAAACCGGGGAATTTATCAACCGACCAGTCAAAATCGGGAATGCTACTTACAGCTTCCGCTATCGGCGGAGCCCTTGCAACAAGGTATTGCACCGACGGTGGCGCGTTTGCAGTCATCTGATGTCTAATGTTTGCCTTATTTTCCCCATCACAATTCAGTTATATATATGTGTGTGTGTGCCTTTTTTCAATTAGAGACTGAATAATGTCGCAACAGTAATCAGTTTATATTGTAAAAAATTTTCTCTACTAATTTTGTTGAACATTTAAAAAATAGTATTTTCTTAGCTTTAAAGATCACTTCAGAATATTATTTAAAAATCAGCAATAAATTTGAAATAAATTATTATTATTTTGAGAAAATTTGTTAACAAAAAAAATTTGAATGCAATTTCCACTGACAAGAGAATTGCAGTCATAAAACATGTTGATGTTTTTGAAGTTCATTGAGTTCTTGAAGTTGGTTGAAGTTTTCCCTGCATTTTGTGACCCCCAATGGTTTCTCGAGGCTTTTTTAGTTTCACTAACTCGTTTTTATTGGGATTAAAATTTGTTAAAAGTCAATGAATGTAAAGTTTTTAAAGTTTTTTGAATTTAAGATTAAATAACATCACTTAATATAACAGTTGAACTAGTCACTTGCGTTTTTCCTTATTTGCACTGGTTATTTGCACTCGTTTTTCGTATTTCCACTGGTTCGGAAACATTTCAATTTCTCATTACATATCGAAATTGTCCAATGTGTATAACTATATATTTCTCTGTATATGAAGTCACTTTTTTTATACAGCAGTATTTTAACTGCTTAATTCATGTGGATGTGGTGTTTTACGGGAACAGTCACATTCCGCGAATCTTTTGTACCTCACGTAGCATTTAAGAGTGAACACTTTTAATGAAATTATTATTTCCTCTTGAAGTTATTTCAAAGACACTCGCGTCATTCGCGTATCCCACCGCTGCCATCAAAAAGTATGTTACGTTTTCGAAATAACAATTTCATTATTTTTACTGATTCCCGGTAGCGAAAGGAATCGGGTTGCGGTCCTTTCTTAACCGATTGGGCTTGCAGCTAGAGAAACCCATGGTTCCCCGTGTAAGTTATAGCACGTGTGCATTGTATGTGCGACGCCGAATCGGGCCCTACGGTGTGCGTCTTGTCGATCTTACAAAGACAAGTATTATCTATGTTACGGGTGCTAATATGTGCGTAGCCAGCATCCGTAACACTACCAACGACGATCAGCACCAGGTAGGAAAGTATTGATCCAGATTTGTGCGTGACCTATGATAAATTATGCAACGAACTTTCACCAATTTATTGGGGCGTCCTCGTATCGGCGAATAAACAGTGATGTTTTGTTCCTTTCTCTTGTATTTTTTAAAAAAGATAACTGAGTAAAATAAATTGACAACGACGTCGTTCATAGATTGTGTGATCGGTGCGAAAACGTGTGTCAATTGTGTCGTTGGTGTGGCGAATGTGTGATATTTGATTAATTTCAGATATATTTATATTCAGTGTGAAAGAGCGTCGGAATTAGATTTATAAGTACGATCAATTTTCAATTTTCAAAAGAAAAGAAAAGACTTGCATTGACCGTCTCAAACAATGTTGATTACGATCGATTGCAATCCATCGTTATCAAAGAAAAATCATAGTCGTGGATCAATTATAAATCCTAGTATAAATTGACCAATGATTGATCAATTAAAAAAATTGTGAACATTCATTTAGAACAATTTATTATGTATAAGTATTATTGATAATTGAAGTGCAAAATAAATTATCAAAAAAATTTATGATGATATATGATTGAAGTTATAAAGTTTATGTACAATTAATTTAGAAACTAAATAACAAAAAAAAGGAATTATTTATAATAAAAAAATTATTTACAAAAGCTATGATATTCCTATAACATTAATAATAACAAAAGAAATGAAGGGAACCAAATTTCACACTAATGCTGATATGGTAGAGATTTTATGCAAAAAATTTTCACTTTTCGGACAGATTGAGCGAGATCAAAAACAAATGTTGCTGTTAAAAGTTGCAATTTACGAATTAATAATAACAATAACAATAACAATAATTCTAATAATTAAAATGTTTATAATGTATTACTTTCATTTATACCCATCAAAACTATTCGAAAGATCATCAAAATATAAATTTACAAATAATAAAAAAAAATGATGAAAAAGTGAAGGATTTTGTTTCATATTGTTGTTGTTATTATTAATAATATTATTTATAAATACTGCATTTATAAATATTAACTATTTATAAATATATAGTACTTAGAAATGTTGTTATGAGAATATTATTACATCATTTTCATTATAAGAAAGAAATGAGAGAAAGTTCATTTTTCCTTCAAAACATAACTTAAAAAGTTTAAAAATAATTAAAATTCGCAATTACTACGGTTCATAAATAGTTTGTAACAAATTAGGCTTGAAAAAAACAATACTCCTGTATCGAGACTTGAACTCAGGAAACATTTGTTACGAAACATGCGCTCTTCCGCATGAGCTACCACAACTTCTTTACAAAAATTCGACATTCACTTCATATATGTATATCGGTAGTAAGCCTAAAAAGTAGGAAATGCAAATGTGATTTTCTAGAAAACGATTGAGTATTGCATCGATCGTTTTGATAATCAAAAGGTTGGTAAATATGTGCGATATTATGAGAAAGTTTCAATAAAATTGGTGAGAATCGCACCTGAGGTTCCCTTGTGAGAGAATGAGATGATAGTCTTATACATCCTTATCCCCTCTCTCTCTATTTCTGCTCCCGTATGCCGCGCTGCCTCGATCCCATACCCTTCCTGCACGGAAAGAAGGCGTTATATGTATAGTCGGTGCCCGGCGTATAGTCAGAGGAAGGTATGGTGATTCCCTGCTCTCCACTCTGAATATGCACCTCCTTTCGACGTGGTTGTCAGCACAAAGAGACAAAGCACCGAGAGTGGGCGAACATGCGGCCGAAGGTGGGCGAACACACGTTTGTCCCCCCGTCCCCCGGCCCGTGTTCCTGTTTCCTTTCGGAAGAAGTCCCCAATGACGGTGCCCAGGACTCCGCGGTTTTTAATCTTAAGAGCTTAAAAATGTGCACTAGGTGGAAGGGGTCCCGATGACGTGGTCTTCAGGGTCGTGGACAGCGCGACATTTCACTTAATACCAATTACCTGGTTTTGTTTAAAAATCCTCGAGATAGGGCTGAAATTCAGCATCTTGCACGTCAAGTATATCCGGAAAATTCAAAGTTTCTCCAAGAAGCATACAGAGACGTAACTTAACGCCCACATGGTGATCTTCTCTTAGATCTTAAACAAAGCACACCGGATGATTTCAGATTTCGTGCAAGTATATTTATGGATGAACAACCGCATGATACGTATGTGCCGAAATGTAGATGAATGAATAAAAGCGAACGAGTTTTGGAAAAAAAACGTACAGATATATATTATTGTCAGTGTACGATTAACCGCGATTATAGAAGTATCGACTGTTGGAAAACATAAAAATAATAAAAATTATCTAATGGCAAAAATTCGTAAAGGCAGAAATCTTGCACAAAAAAGATACGATTGTATTTCGTGTTTTTCACCCCTTGGAAAAAAATATGTTGGTTTATTACACGCTTTGTGTCATGCGGATAAATGACAACGTACAGCTTTGCTGAAAACCGCTGACAAAACCCTCGTCAAATGCGAGTGTGCGATCAATGTATTGCGTGGTGTCATTTCTTTAAAACCGCGGGAGAAGTGTTTACTTCGAAAGCATAAAAAAATTTTACGTACACTCGTTTTTTCTACGAAAAAAACGATAAAAAAGGGTCTAGACAGGTCGGCAGTGGTGGTGGTGCTGGTGGTGGTAACCGTACTTGGAAATGAAAAAGACGGCTTATTTTACAAAGAGGTGGGCATTGGATGCCGATTCTTCTGGCACCGGTTATCAGCGCCATTTTCTCGAAATTAATCGACGACAACAGTAGTGATTAAAAAACTTTGACCTTATGGAGTATGCGAAGAAAATGATACTAGTTCCCGAAAGTGAAGTACACTGGACGAGTGGCGATAAAAGAACGGACACGACTTTCGCGATTGGGCGAGGAATTGTCTAAAATTCTACAGGGTGGAAATAATGAGACATTTGATTGTGATAATATTTCCATGTTTAATATTAAAGACGACGTGGCAGCACAGATTTTTCACTCTGTATATTCGAACGCTTAAACGATATCTCCATTTTTTCACCAAACAATTATATGATGAAAAAAGAACAAACTTAAAGAATGTAAAGGATATTAGTGATATTGAAGATAGTGCTTATATCGAGAATGAGGAGAATCAGCAGCAGCAACAACAACATAAACCGCTATGCAGTTGACAGATAATTTCCGGAGCTCGTAATGAAGTAACATCCAAGGGGACGGATATGATTCCAATGATGAATCCGAGTGCTAGCTCCGAAATTCGAAAAAATGTCCCTTTCTTGTATAAGGCAAAAGCTTTGAAATTACTGAATCATATGTATCGCTCGAAACACATATCGTGGGGCAATGAAGGTGTTGTAACTATCGTTATGAGGTGTGACCCCCCAAAAACATAACCCCAAAATTTCTCCACCGTCGTCACCGCTCGCAACCGCCCGCAACCGAAAAACAAAACCAACCGAATCCCTGGGGTCACAAAACCCTACGACGCGCAAGATGTTAATAAGGGCGCCAGGCATGCCGAAGCATACCGAAGTTATAGGCGCGCCGCAAGGTGATGGTGTGTCCGCTATGCTCAGGCCCGAGATCCCCTCGGCACGGGAGAGGGCGGTATTCGCAGGCGCAGTCAAAACTCGAAACCGAAACTCGACGATAGAAACTAGCGGTCACGAACAGCGAGGACGGGTTAACCTCAAGACCGAACCCCACACGATCGTCACGATACCGAAACGCGAATTCAATATTATTTACCTGACGTCAGAACGAAGCGAAACCGAATTTTTCCTGACCAAAAAAATTTTGGGTTGCCCCGTAGGGGCCGGGAGCCATTCGGACAAAATTCAATACAAAAAATCGCGCCACACCTCCACAGCGGGTGTCCGTAGCCATCATTGTTATGAAAATATCGGTGCCAAAGAAATTAATTAATCTCGCGGTTGCACACAGTGCCGGTAACCAAGATTTCCACATTATCCGCGATCGACACTAGCTTGGACTACGTAGGCCAGCGCCGCTTGATCCGAACACTTCCGAACGCGGGTACGGCTATTTCCGCGAAACGAAATACGCCACGAGGCCAGGACTTGCACCACGATGTCATTTATCGTTTGAATAAATTCCAAGGTAAGACGTATCGTATTTTAATAAACGCGTGAAAGATTGCAAGATTAAGAGTGCTCTCCTTGAATATTTTCAAAGACGATAGCCGTGAAGAAATCTCTTTTGAATTTTAGGTTAAACCCTTCGAAATCTCTTCGAAGGCGGTATCCGCGGGACGAGTTATTTGAGCTCTACAACATTTTAATTATCTCCTTGATCCCTGTCAAGGACGATAGCCGTAAAAGGTTTTCTGTAAGGTTAATGAAACCCTTTGAATAAGATTCAAAGGCGATATCCAGTTTAATAATGATTTAAACATTAAGAAAAGTTTATTGTCTCCATGACCAATGTCAAGGACGATAGCCGCAATTAGGTTTTATTTAAAGTTAATTAAACCCTTTGAATAAGTTTCAAAGGCGATATCCAGTTTAAGACTTATTTAAGTGTTAAGAAAAGTTTAGAGTCTCCTTGACCAAAGTCAAAGACGATAGCCGCAACCAGGTTTTCGTTAAAGTTAATTAAACCCTTTGAATAAGATTCAAAGGCGATATCCATTTTAAGAATTATTTAAATATTAAGAAATGTTTAGTCTCCATGACCAATGTCACGGACGATAGCCGCAAAAGGTTTCCTTTAAGGTTAATTAAACCCTTTGAATACAATTCAAAGGCGATATCCATTTTAAGAGTTATTTAAGTGTTACGGAATTTTCACTTTCCTTGGAACTTTTTCAACCCGGGCTACACGGAACAAAGAAATTATTATTTTGATTTTACCGCGTGGTGCCAGCCTACCGCGCACGAACTTGGGTGTTGAAACGCGTTAGCCGAACAAAGGACGAAACCCGCACTACGCCCAAAATTACATTTTCGCCGCAATGCTTCCAGGATAACGAGACCCGACATTTTAATTTTAACCGAAACGACCGGAACCGAAAGATCTTTAAGTAAAAAAAAGACGAAACGAAAGCACGAGTGATCCGCGGCACTTCACTCAAGAACGCGAGCGAGGAACTCACGAACGAATCCCGGAAGGCGATTGCAAAAACGACAAGAATTAAGATCAAAAAAAGATCGATTTGCCTTCCGGAACTCGTGTTACCTTTTCACCAAGCGACGCTCACCTTCCACAGCCCAGGTAGTCCTTCCGCTGCTGCTGCCAGAACGAGAATGGCCGAGGCTCGTCGCCGCCTTGCCAGAACGCGGTCCTCGCCGCCCGCCGGTACCAGAGACGGAGCGCGCTGATTCGCTCCCGCGGTACCGCGTGACTACCGTGGCTTTCACAGCGGCGTCTCTTCCCCTTTTCCACCGATTCCCCTCATGCCTTCTGGAACCTTCTAGAGACTTCCAGAAGCGGTAGCGGTAAACATCCATTGTCTCGATACCTCTATCAAAACAACGGATGCCTTTGTTTATTCCGTAACCATCATAACAAAGCGACGAGAACCTTTCTAATCGGGCTCTTTATGTTCAATTATTAACGAGAATTTCAAAACAATAAACGATATAATATTATTCGCGATGCAAAATATAATCTGTTTTCGAAATTATCAAAATATCGAGAACCTTCTAACGATATTAATATTCTAAAATGATGTGAAAAACGCCCAAGTATGCGTACTAAGTTTTATAATTACTCAAATCCGCTACTACACGATATCCAAACATATTAAAAAAAAATGCAAAAGAAAAGAATTTAAACGATAAAATTTTCTTTTCAGTTTCAGATGAAAACCAAAACGAATTTATACGAGGCATGATGTAATCTCCCCTTTTTCCTAAACTTTTTGTTAAATAATTACTGGCCACATCCTTTAGGCCGAGATCGACTAACTATGCACCTGCTCAAACTAAAAACTATCTAATCAATTAACCTTAATCACTAGCTACGCAGTATCTTCTTTCAATACATTGGCGGCTGTGCTAGTTTCCTAATGCCTTACTAACTAAACTTACTCACTAGCTACGCAGTATTTTCTTTCAATACATTGGCGTCTATGCTAGTTTACTAATAACTTACTAACTAAACTTAATCACTAGCTACGCAGTATCTTCTTTCAATACATTGGCGCCTATGCTATTTAACGCAATGCAAGGTGATTCCAAAAATTAGCGCCACTACAGCAGTCCCCCCTATAAAAATCACCCTTGCCCCGGATTGAGCCTCCCGGCAAGACAAAGTCTGTAATTATTTAAAGCGGTAGTTTATTTCCGGGAGCCAAAACTACTCCTAAAAATTAGCGCCACGATCGGCTGTCCCCCCTCTTATGGTGTAGTATCAGCTCCACGGTTTGGAGCCACATCCTCAAAATTAGCGCCATCACGACAGTCCCCCCATTTACCCAGCGGATATGACCCCCGCGACTGCAGTACTAGAAAAATATTAGCGCCTCTATCGGCAGTCCCCCCTATTATTAGCACTGCAGCATCCCAACGAGTTGGTTCTCGCTCATAACTGCAGCTGTAACGTGTTGCCACGTTACAGAGGTTATCGGCTCTGACATTGTCAAGCTTGTCAACGATGCAACACGTTCGCGAAAGTCCGTGCAACCAGTTGGTCGCGAAGAATTTATTCGTACTCTTCGTGCGGAACGTATCCCACCACGTTCCATCAGCAACAAATCTTTGTGGAAGCTTACCGATACTCCTCGATTTGGTAAAAAATCCCGAGATATTATAAATGCTGCGAGATTCCGATAAAACTTGTCGAAAAGTGTGAGAGAAACAGCAAAAAAGCAACAAAAACGAAAACTCGATAATTCAGGACAGGTGGAATGGCTAGATCTCTAAATGTAATGGAAAACGATCTGGAGCGTATTTATTACGATCCTTCATACCCCGTATGGTACTCGGGCGCCCGAAACATTATTTGTCTCAAAAAGCATCACGTTCCCGAGAAAAACATTCGCGAGTGGTTAAACCGAAAAGATACCTACCCTCTACACAGACCTATTAAAAGACGTCTTCAGCGTTTAAGATATTCCGTTACAAATATTGACGACCTCTGGGTAGCCGATCTTGTAGATTTAAGCTCCCTTAAGACATACAACGACAATAAAAGTTAAGTGGTGTCGTCATAAATGCATTGAGTAAATATGTATGGGTCGAATCACTTCGAGATAAAAGTGCTCTTGAAGTTCTGGCTGGGTTTAGAAGAATTTTCGGTAGAAACGATGGTCGGTTACCGTTCGTTCTTCAGATAGATCGAGGAAAGGAATTCATCGGTAAAGCAATGCAAAATTATCTGCGTGAAATGGATATTCAGTTTCGCGTTACCCGTGGCAACCCCGATGTAAGAGCCGCAATCGTCGAAAGGTTCAATCGTACACTTAAGGAGCGAATATGGCGCTATTTCACGTATAAAAATAGCAGGCGTTATGTTGCTATTTTGCAAAAAATTACCGTCACTTATAACAATTCTTTTCACACAAGTATAAAAATTACACCGGCTTCAGTAACCTTATTCAACGCGGCCTTCACACGTCAAAATATCGAATCCAGATTTCACTAATAACGCCGAAACAAATCATATAAATATGAAAAACATGATCACGTTCGAATCAGTAGTACTAAAAATGCATTCAAGAAAGGCTACGAGCGAGGTTGGAGTGAAGAGATTTTTCGTATAAAGTCTGTTTTAAAACGTCAAAATCTTTTCTTTTACGATTTCGAAGACGTAATCGGCGAAGAGATTGAGGAGTATTTTTATCCCCAAGAACTAGGGTCAGTCTCGAAAGCCCGAACAGAACAAGAATTTAAAATTGACCGTGTGATTCTTTCTAAAGGCCAAGGTGCGAAAAAACAATACTTTATTAGTAGGGTCGGTTATCCCGAAGAATTCAATTCGTGGATCCCCGACGGGAGTTTAAATAGTCTTTAAAATGCACCATTCACAAATGGATGAGTTTTTTGTAGTTTTACCCAGCAACAGTAGCATGAAATATTTTCCCGATAATATAACGATAAGATTCACGACAGTTCTTCGCAAGGAAATTAGGTAAAAGCGCGACTGTAGTTGGTAAAGAGGCCTTACGTGCTGGAATAAAAGTTATCGAAGATATAAGCGAGAAGAAAGTTTTATTCAAGGAATCGTTATGAAATCGTGCCAAGGAATCTGGAAAAACCTCACAGATAAAGCAAGATAAACTTTCAAAAATAATGTCTGGTTCGGGATGTAAAAGTTTATCAAAGATAGATCCATCTCAGTATTCCTGTGGTAATACGTTAGTGATTGCCACACAGCGATGTCGTCGCAGCATCCATAAATTACGCAAAACTAAGTCGGGGCGTTTTTCGAAACGAAAGATAAATAGATCACGGAGGAAAACGGAAATGAAGAAGCCGTTAAAGAAGAAGTAAACTCAGAAGAGAAGGAGGACAAATAACGGAAAGTGTAGAAGTGAAAACGTAATGCTGGTTCGAACGACATATTTAGATAAAAATAGAAATAATGTCTTCCCTCCATTCACGCTCGTGCTAGTGCATGAAATCCGAGCTTGACCTCGTCACGCTACTCCCGATACAAACGACGATCGAGAATTTGGAGTGAAAGGCTGAAAAATAAAAAAATTATCATTATATGTTGTCAGTGCGCGGTAGTCAACTTTGAGAGTTGTGTGTGTAGCCAATGTGAAATTTCGAACGCCACGAAAAGCCACGTGCCACGCAGCTACATTTTGCAGCGGAAATCGCCGTTTTGTTCCTTGGCGTCACTGTTTCATCGAATTCGACGGACATCTTGGAAAGTCGAGTGGTCAAGATTTGGCACGAAGTAAACACCATTGCCGTTCCTACTATCCGGCGTTCAACTTCGCGGATTGGTCGGACATATTTCATAGCAGTGTTGACGTGATTCGGCGGAGATTCAACACTCACCCAAGCGAAAACTGCCATCTTTTCGTTCAACGGCCAATTCGCCGAAATATTTAGCTGACTTATTGAGAAACCGTTCGTCAGCGTCGGAGTCAGATTATTCCTTATTTGCTCCTTCATGCCCTGAGAGTTTAACCCTTTGCGCCATAGTGGGATGCTCAGCATCCACCTATTTTCTCTCAGTTTTTAATTAATTATTCGGCTGTTTTCATCTAAGCAATCGGGTTTTTGAGTTAATTATGTTAATAAGATGTATATAATCATAAAAAGAGTTACATATCATTAATTATCGTTAATTTTCAATTATTATAAATAAATAACCACGGAAAAATAGCAATAATTTTAGAAAAAATTCATTTTTGATTGAACAATTATATATATTTGCATGAAACTATAGCATTTTATGTTTTTGGGGTCGCTGATTTCGAATCTGACGTCAGATTTGTAAAAATCAAAATGGCGGATCCAAGATGGCGGACCGAAACATGAAAAGTTGCTCGATCTAAACGAAATTTGTGACTCAGGGGTTATCGGGGTCGCTGATTACGAATCTGAAGTCAGATTTTGAAAATTCAAAATGGCGGATCCAAGATGGCTGACCAAAATGAAAAAGTTACTCGATCTAAACCAAATTTGATACTCGGAGGTTTTCGGGGTCGCTGATTACGAATCGGAAGTCAGATTTTGAAAATTCAAATCACGTCGTTAGTTCTGGGTCACGCTGAGAGCAAGTACAAATAAATCAAAATTGTATCACACTTTTCAGGCATTCAGTTCGTCATATTGAACAATTTTGAGTACGGTTATTTTTCTAATCGCTAAATTTGTTTTAATTTCATCCACATTTAATTGTTGATATCTGACACTGGATTTGTCATCGATGATCGAGAAAACGTACCAATTTTCAAGAAAATCCAACACTCGATTTTTACGTTCGTTCGCCATCCTAGATCCGCCACTTTGAATTTTGCAAATCTGAAGTCAGATTCGACCCCGAAAACCCCCAAGTAACAAATTTCGCTTAGATCGAGCAACTTTTTATATTTTGGTCCGCCATCTTGGATCCGCCATTTTGTATTTTCAAAATCTGTCTTCAAATTCTAAATCAGCGACCCCGAAAACCCCCGAGTAACAAATTTCGCTTAGATCGAGCAACTTTTTTATATTTCGGTCAGCCATCTTGAATCCGCCATTTTGAATTTTCAAAATCTGACTTCAGATTCTAAATCAGCGACCCCGAAAACCCCCGAGTAACAAATTTCGCTTAGATCGAGCAACTTTTTATATTTCGGTCCGCCATCTTGGATCCGCCATTTTTAATTTTCAAAATCTGACTTCAGATTCGTAATCAGCGACCCCGAAAACCTCCGAGTAACAAATTTCGCTTAGATCGAGCAACTTTTTTATATTTCGGTCCGCCATCTTGAATCCGCCATATTGAATTTTCAAAATCTGACTTCAGATTCGTAATCAGAGACCCCGAAAACCTCCGAGTAACAAATTTCGCTTAGATCGAGCAACTTTTTATATTTCGGTCCGCCATCTTGGATCCGCCATTTTGAGTTTTCATATTGTGATGAAATTTTCGTACGGTAGTCCTCAATTTTATTATTCTTTCCTTTTAATTGTAAAAATCGATCATTTGAAAATAATATTTAGAAATAAATTAAAACATGGCTTTAATTGAAGCTGAACTTAAGAAAAAACGTAAAAATTTAAAAGCATCTTTGACAAGATTCAAAACTTATGTATCGCAATTTGCACAAGAATTTGATAATTTTGACGAATTAAAGGTTCGAATAAGTAAAATAAACTCAGTATTAGATGCATTTAGTGATATACAGGATAAAATCGCTGTTTTTGAAACAGATAATACTGAGTTAGAAAATGAACTGGTCGAGTTCGACAATAACTTTTATGAGGTTGTTGGTAAAGCAAACAAACTCAATAGTGAGAGAGATAGCGAAATGCTGCAAGCTAGTAGGTCAAATCAATCCGCTCCAAGGGTCTCGATTTCTAATAGCCCCATAAGTGAACCGTTTTTATGGTTTCAAAATCCAAATTCGAATAACGTAAAATTGCCCGTTATAAATATACCTAATTTTTCTGGTGATTATGAACATTGGATGTGCTTTCGTGACACATTTTGCGCGTTAATTCACAGCAATAATTCACTCCCTAAGATTTACAAATTTTATTATTTTCGATCTGCCTTATCAGGCGAAGCCGCCGATCAAATCAGTGATTTGGAAACGACTGAGGCTACTTATGATAAAGCCTGGGAATTATCAAAAAATCGGTATGAAAATAAAAATCTTATTATAAATAGCCACATTGATGCTATTTTTAATATCCCCTCCATGAATCGCGAATCGTATTCAGGAATCCGTGAACTGCACACTAGCGTAGACAAACATGAGCGCGCTTTAAAGGTCATAGGGGTTCCTGTAGAAGGGTGGGACTTACTTATTATAAATGTTATAATGTCCAAACTTGACCTTACGACTCTTCGCGATTGGAAGGGAGTTAAAAAAGCAGGTAACTTGCCGACTTTAAAAGAGATTATTAATTTTCTTGCCGAACGTTGTCAAATTCTCCAGGGAATGAATCGTGATAAATCAAAACTGAGCCAAAATTTACTAATTCCAGTAAAACTTTGGTGTCGACAGGAAAAGTGGTTTGTGTTTTTTGCAATGGCTCGCATTATATAAACAATTGTGCATCGTTTTTAAAATTAGAAATTAGCGCTCGGATCCAGGAATGTCGAAAACGACACCTT
Organism: Trichopria drosophilae; assembly: GCA_030407085.1. Classification (NCBI taxonomy): domain Eukaryota; kingdom Metazoa; phylum Arthropoda; class Insecta; order Hymenoptera; family Diapriidae; genus Trichopria; species Trichopria drosophilae. The sequence goes on from CM059583.1 coordinate 117,116,999, forward strand.
TGCTTGAATTGTTTAAAGCGAAATCACAATACTAAGGATTGTCGCGTTAGATTAGACTGTCAAAAGTGTAAAAAATGAAACCATACGGCTCTGCATCTCGAAAACGCGAAGACAACTAATAACGATAATAATTCGGGTATTACGAATTCCGAAATTGCGGAAATATCATTGTTTTAGCTTGCAGTTCAGAAAATATAGCCAGGCGAGTTCTATTAGCAACAGCTTTGGTGGATATAAAAGATAAAAGCGGGGAACTGCACGAGTGCCGCGCATTATTGGATTCAGCATCCGAGTCTAATGTTGTAACCGACGAATTGTGCAAAAAATTGAAATTAACGATAAAACCAATTCGTATTCAGGTTTCTGGAATCGGATCGGAACCGACAAAAATATCGGGTCATGTTAGTGTTTCCATTAAATCAAAAATTAATGCTTTCCAGTCTGATCTCTCGTGTCTTGTGCTTCCTAGAATAACGGATAATGTTCCGACATGCTCGATTGAACCTGATTTCTTGGAAATACCTGATGATTTACGATTAGCGGATCCAACTTTTTATGAATCGGGAGGGATCGACATGTTGATCCGGGCTTCCTTATTTTGGGAACTCATGTGTCAGGGTCAGGTCTGACTGGGGCGTTCAATGCCTACGTTGGAGAAAACGCAATTTGGATGGGTAGTCTCCGGGCCATTATCGTTGTCAAAATATGATGTTAAGAGGTCGCAATGTTTTTTAAGTAAACGCGTAAATATAGACAATAGTTTGACCAAATATTGGGAGTTCGAAGAGCGATATTTAAATAATGAATTGGGATCACGATCAGATAAACTGTGTGAAACATTTCAAAACTACAACTGCTAGACTTCGGGATGGTCGCTTTGTCGTGTCGTTTCTGTTTAAACCGAATGAGGATATTTCCTTAGGCGAATCTAAAACTACTGCCTTAAATCCATATCTCTCCCTTGAAAGAAAGCTGCTCAAAGATCACAATTTGAAACTCGAGTATGATAGGTTTTTGAAAGAATACGCAAAATTAGGGCACATGACGAAACTCGAAAACGTGTGCGACAACGAACCCGCATGTTACTTACCGCACCACCCTGTCTTAAAGCCTTCTTCCTTAACCACAAAATTAAGAGTAGTATTCGACGCGTCGACAAAAACGTCAAACGGAAAGTCGTTAAATGATATACAGATAGCGGGGCCAGCAATTCATAACGATTTGTTCTCAGTTATCATGCGTTTTAGGCAGCACAGGTACGCAATAATGACAGACATTGCGAAAATGTACCGACAGGTATTAATTTCCAAAAAACTACGATCGTTACAACGAATTTTTTAATGTTTCGATTCCGAGAAGCCTGTTAGCGTTTATGAATTAAACACCGTAACATATGGTACGACGTCTCCATCCTTTTTAGTGGTACGCTGCTTACACGAACTAGCTAGGAACATTGTCGAAATTCCGATGTTGCCGATTCGCGAAATAATCCTAGAGGATTTTTATATGGACGATCTTTTGACCGGTGCGGATAGTATAGAACGGCTGTTGTGGAATTGTAATGGTGTTAATGAAGTGTTAAAGGATGGTGGGTTTGAGTTACGAAAATGGTGCTCGAACAGTAATGAGTTCTTAAAAGAAATCGAAATGAACAGGTCGCAGGTAATCAACCTCACGATAGGCTCTACAGAGGATCAAAAAACTCTTGGTTTATTATATAACGCCAAATCTTGTCATGTATTGCCCAAATTATTGACCTCTTGGGTTTTTTAACTCCAGTGACTACAGCGGTCAAAATTATTATGCAAAAGATTTGGCAGTTGAAACTTTCTTGGGACGAGTCTATTCCGTTAAGTCTACGAACCAAATGGTTATCGATAAAACAAGATTTATGTGCTATCAATAACTTGCGAATTCCTACACATGCTTTATGCGTTAACCCGATAACTGTCTAGTTACACGCGTTTAGCGATGCGTCGGAAGCGGCCTACGGGGTATGCGTATACATTCGATCGACAGACAGCTTCTCCAATTGTACTGTACAACTTTTAGGTTCCAAGGCTTGTATCGCGCCCATCAAAAAGGTTTCGTTGCCTAGGCTAGAGCTTTGCCGGGGCTTTAACGGCGAGTCAACTGGTTAAAAAATTGCGCGGGAAGTTAAACATCCATTTTCATGATTATTTCTACTGGTCCGATAGTACAGTAAACTTGCTTGGATAAAATCAAATTCAAGTAATTGGAAAACTTTTGTAGCTAAGCGGGTCAGTGAAATTCAGGTAAACGTCGGGATCACGAATTGGTACCATGTACAGGGAAAAGAAAATCCTGCGGATTTGCTTTCTCGTGGTTTGAAACCCAGCGACTTAAAAGGTAACAAGCTTTGGTGGGAGGGACCTTCCTGGCTAAAATTGCAAGTGAGTGAGTGGCCAGTGAATCGGGCGTGTGAAGTTCCATCGTCGGAGATTAGACTTGAAAAACGCACAGTTGGATTGACCTCGGTAAACAAGCGAAAGTTTGAATTGTTTAAACGGGTCTCTAGTTTTGAAAAGCTTTGTCGAATCGTTGCTTATTGCCTGAGGTATTTTAAAAATCTAAAGCATAAAAAGGAAGAAAGTATCGTAGGTCAATTACAGCTAAAAGATATCTTCGATGCCGAGTTATCAGTTTTAAAAATCGTGCAGCGCGAACGTTTTTCGCATGAAATTAAGCGTTTGAGCACAGGTCGAATTTTAGATGTCAAGAGTAATTTATAATCTTTGAGTCCGTTTTTTGATGGCGAGTTGTTGAGGGTCGGTGGTCGCTTAAAAAACTCAAATTATTCTTACGAAAAGAAACACCCTGTTTTATTGCCTAAAGGGCATGTTGTGTCGACATTGATAATAAAAAACGAGCATGAACGATTGATGCACGCTGGCCTTCAAGCGACTTTATCATCTCTTCGCGAAAAGTACTGGATAATAGGTGGTAGAAACCAAATCAAAGGGGTTATTAGAAGTTTCATGCGATGTCGTCGAGCTGAACCGCAATCAATCCCAGTATATATGGGTGAACTCCCGGCTTCACGAGTAGTCCCAGGCCGTCCGTTCCTTACTTGTGGGGTGAATTATGCTGGTGCATTCACCATAAAAGACAGAAAGACCCACGGGGCAAAACTTCTAAAGGCGTACGTGTGCCTATTCGTATGCTTCTCTACGGAGGCGATACACTTGGAGCTCGTTGGCGACCTAACCTCTGAAAATTTTATAAGTGCATTGAGGCGATTTGTCTCTCGACGAGGTAAACCGGCTTATATTTACTCGGATACTGGGACAAATTTTGTAGGTGCCAGTCGACAACTCGCGGAACTCGCCAGTTTTTTAAAATTGAACGAAAACGATATTGTTGCGAAAGCAATCAAAGAAGAAATTCAGTGGCATTTCATTCCACCGCGTTCCCCTCACTTCGGGGGTTTCTGGGAAGCGGGAGTTAGAAGAATGAAATACCACCTAAAACGAACCTTGTCAAATGCTTTATTAATATATGAAGATTTCAACACAATCTTGATTCAAATCGAAGGGTGCTTGAACTCAAGACCGCTCAGTCCTATATCCAATGATCCGAATGACCTTCAACCCTTGACTCCGGCACATTTTCTTATCGGAGAGAGTATGTTCTTGACCCTGATGCGAATTCTAATTACGCGCCTTTTCGAATTCAAATGTCGCGCCTTTTTTATTCATTTTTGTAACGCGACGCGACGCGGCGATATTCAAAAACCTCCAAACGAATTCTTAAGCTTCTCTCCGGTTCTATAGCCAAAATCGTTCCCCTCTCCGGTTTTTCAGTTTCGCACAAGACACGAAGTGCACCGGCACGCGCAAATTAACACCGGCACGCGAAATTATTGTGAAACGTGTTCGGCAAACAATAAAGAAAAGTTAATTACTGGCTGTTATCGTTTAATTAAAAAAAAAGGATAACCTATCTCGCCTAGGACTGCAAAAAAGTCCAAAAAGCAGTCATCTGCCCACAGGCAAAGATAATGTTATAATTTTAAGGGACCGTTATATATCTGAAAACTCATATGTGCATGTTACGTCATCCATGTGGCGCGAGCTATGAAGAAAATTGAATGATTAATTTTATAATTGTATTAATACATTTCAAAGAAAAGATGCATTACAAGTGGTTTTCGGCATAACAAGATTAAATAATTTTAATTTATAATTATTCATAACAAGATTGAAATATAATCGTTACGTAAGACGTAACACCCCCCCCCCCCCCTCTTAGTTGAAAGTTGGCCCTCCGACTTTCGTAGAAGAAGTAGATTGTTTGCTAACCTGGTTCATTAATGCTTCATCTATATCTACATCCCAACTACATTTGTTCTAAAACGCATGGGGTTATGGAATATTGTGCTTCGAATTTTCATGATATTACAATGATCTATGATGTGATCCACTGTCGCGATGTTAAGTACATTTTAATTATTTTACGTTATAATGTTTTCGTAGTTAATACATGAATTTTTTTGTTTTGAACAATATTGTCGTAAGTAGTATATAGATTCGTAATCGCGAGTAGAATACTATTGCAATAAGTTGAATTGAGTACATTTTTCCCTAATTGTCTAAATTCTTGTAGAATGTACAGTATGTGTATTCATAATAATATTACATTTTGTGATACTGATATATTTATAGTATAGGTTGTTGCGATATGTAATTGATATTGTTTCCTTAATTTCATTAGTAACTATAGCGAATAAACAGTATATATGTCAATCTGAAGGTACAACATTCAACGATTTTATTTTATTATTTATCTGAATATATAAATGGTATATCTACTTTTAAGTTACAATGCTGAATTAATGGTACAGATACATTCGATCCTATAAAGCTATATATCAAATTTTGAATCCGGGATTTTGAGTCAACGTTTTATCTGCTGCCAATGAGATAAATAGATTTATTGTCGTGTATTTTCGACTTCTAAATTTGTAAGTGCATAGGTTGTTCGAAAAGTTATTACTGGTTACTACAGTTGATGTTAACATTTTTATTATGTTTTGACTATTGCTATATCTTAACATCTAATGATGTTCAAATGAAACGAATACTAAAATATTAACTTTTACCAAGTGAGTAATATCTCTCCACCAAATTGTGGCAAGCCTAACTTAACGGCGAGGTTCTCTTTTGAGATCCAATTTATGTTTCTTTATTTATAATTATTTAAATTTATTTAAAATTAATATTTTTTATTTTTTACATTTGTCCTCGTTTTGTGTCGATTATTTTGATCATGCATTAATTCAGAAGATTCATAATTCTTTTGTAATTTTTTCTTGCTGAAAAAGTCCATGCAATATTATATTTTTATTCATCATCAAAGTCAGTCAATAGGAGCAGGAGATGCTTCATTGCCGGGGAGAAATTCGAACCGTCACATTATTGGCGAATGTCCGAGCATACATACATAGAAAATGTGCATCGAAAAGACGCGCGCTTCTGTTTTTGCTCAATAACCTATGGTTCGAATATGAGTGTCAAAAATATCAATCGGTTTGCATAACCTGATGTTCGATTTCTAAAACGCTAATAAAAGTATTTAAAAAGCATTGGACGTAATGAAAATGAAAGAAAAAAGTAAAAACATTCCAAAATTTAATAACTATAAAACAGAACTAAAGAAATTCAGTCACGAAAAAGAACAATTTTTAAAAATAAAATCTTGACTGAATTTTCAAACTGATGCAATAATATTTTTTAAAATAAATTGATAAAGAGAGGACACAGGTAACTTACATTCACTCGGAATATTGCAAATTCGCTACAATTTTTTTATTGATTACTTTATGGAAAATTAAAATTAAAATTTACCATTTAAGGCTAATTCATTGGATACCTTGAGCCATTTTCTCAGATAAGATTTAAGCCAAACAAATTTTCATGGAATTTTGAAAAACCGGAATCGCCCACATTAGGTTACGAATGTGTTAATCCATTATTTTGATGACATTAATACTTTTTAATGCCAACGCTTTTATCCCTTCTCCCCTAAACATCTTTTGGAAGGTTCAAATTGATATATATCCCTTTGCGGCATAGTGGCATCACCTAATGCCACCTATTTTTAAACAATTTCTAAAAATTCAGTGTAGTTGTAATTCGATTTTTCCGATACTTTTTGTAATTTTATTATCAAGGAATTTTACAAAATGAATGTTCATGTGCTAAATTTTTAAAATCATTGTCAATTTATTGATAATTAATAAATAAATTAAAAGAAATGGCCTGTTTAAAATACAAAATTCATTATTGACGAAACTTTTAGACATAACATTACGAAAGTTGGAATACAGGGGTTTTGGGGGCTGCTGATTACGAAACTGACCTCATATTTTAAAAATTCAAACTGGCGAATTGAAGATGGATGACTGAAATATTAAAAGGTATTTTATCGATGCAATCTCGAATCCGCCATTTTGAATTTCCGAAATATGAGTTCAGATTCCTAATCAGCGACCTGAAAAACCCCCTGAGTAACAAATTTCAGCTATTTTCCGTGTAATTAAAAAAGTATGCCGCAAAGGGTTAATGAATTTCAAGAACTCGGAATCGTGCTAATTTGGTGTGAATGTATAAACACTGATTGTTATCATTTTAATAACTTTGAATCACTCCAAGTCTCTACTCTTCTCCTCTTTCGCCGTAAATATGATTTAAATAAAGATTTAAAGAATGCCAAATAAATGAATCATGCTAATTTAGTGCGGCCATATTATTCGATTTTTTTCTGGATGGCTCTACTACCACCGAATTAGGGTCATTACCGTTCTTCAAAATTCGCTGAAAAATGCTTTGATTTCAATGATTTCAAACTTAAGTCAAATCCATTAATTCCCTTTAGCTCTTTTCCTACCTTGACAAATTGAAATCAAAGCATTTTTCAGCGAATTTTGAAGAACGGTAATCGCCCTAATTCGGTGCGAATGTGCTAATCCATTATTTCGATGATATTAATACAATGTTTTTAACTATTTGCGCTCAGTGCTTACTTAGCGCACTGATTTTTCGGGCGCAAAGTACAACATTCACGCACTGTAAATTAGCGTGCGCAAAGTACGCACGTAGCGCACGTCATTAACAAATAGTAGTTTTCGATACAAGTGCGAGAAAGTTTTTTTTCCAAAGGGTTGCGGCCCGAGCCGAATGCGAAATTTCAAACGAGATTTCAAAAATATCGTTTTAAATTAATCCGCGACGGAAACATTGTTTATAACGATTTCTGGAAAATAAGTATAATTTGTGCAGAAAATTCTTTATGAATTTAAAATTTTGCATACACTTCGAAAATACTTTTGAAATAAAAGAAATATCGTTTTAAAAATATTTGCGACGGAATCAATGTTTAAATAATCATTCATTATAACGATGTCTATAAAATGCGTATAACTTGTGCATAAAATTCATTAGCAATATAAATTTGTAGTGTATTCGGCGTAATAAAGTTTATGTTACGAAGTTGCGCGCTTGTTTCGTTATTCGGAAAAGATAATATGGAAAAACTTAATGGAATTGATACAAACAACTTATTGCGAGAAACAGTTCGGCAACGATAACTCACCAACTTATAAGTAAATATAAAATATGGACACAAGAATAATCCGCGATTGGCAAGGCGATTATATTTCAAGCTCGCGTATCAGTTAACGTTTAATAGAAACAATCGCAGAATAAACATCAATTATCGTATTGTCAACATATTAGTCGACTAATTGCGATTGAGATTTTGTATGACGTAAAGCCGCTTTTTTATCTCCGTGAAAAAGTAATGTTCTTTAGTCACATCTTCGAATAAAACTAATCACTTTTACGATATACTATGTACAACGAATCAAATATACATAAACATAAATGCTGCTTTTCGATGTGGTCGAAAAGCACAAAAAACTCAGCATTATTTTTTCAACCTTTCCTTGTTTTATATTTTATAATGCTCATATCACTGAAGGCTAAACAAAAAATTAGAAAATCGTTTCTATTTAATCGTTTTTAGTTTTCTCGTTAATCTTCTGATTACGCTCTCAAATTTACCTTAAGGGTGTTTTTCTTTCTGTGCGTATCTATGTGCTTCATCATATGGTCCTTGCGTATGAAGCCTTTACCACAAGTATCACAGGCATATGGCTTTTCGCCGGTGTGTAGGCACAGGTGCCGTTTGAGGTCTGTCTTGTGGTTAAACTGTTTCGGACATACCTCGCCCTTTACGGCTTATCACCGTCGTGCTTTTGCAGATGCTCGGGGTGCAAGTATTTCAGCGGGAAACGTTTGCCGCATTCGTTACACTTAAAGGGTTTGCCGCCGGAATGAAAACTTTTATTGTGCTGCGTAAGATAACACATTTTGTTGAAAACTTTATTGCATTCAATGCATTTATGAATGCCATGTTGAGAAATGTAGTGCGATCCATTTGTTGTCTTACTCACAGCTCCTGAATTCGCTTTACCCTTTCCGGGCTTGATGTTTTCAGCTTTCTCTTGCTTGCGAATATTGGGATTCAATTCCTCTTTAGCTGCTTTCTGAGGAATGTGATTGTTGTTAGCTTCATTGCTCTGCATCTGTATATTGTGCATGTTATCCAACAGCGGTTGTTGCACTTGATATGATTTGATTATTATTCCTCCATCTGTATTCATTGATAGCGGATCTATCTCCACGTTTGACAAACTTTCATATGTAGGCGGCGAGCCTCGATAATGAACAAAACTCGAAGATGCTGGAGAGTTATAAACTTCTTGATGGTGGCTCTCCAAGGGACTTGCCCCCCCCCCCCACGTTAATGTCGGATGGTTGGACTACTAAAAACCCATTAAGATTGTCATATTTCGGATAGCTTGGTAGTACCCTCCGATGATTACTGAAAGTACCGAAACTAGGCAACAGTTCCTGCTTTAGGGTCATAGAATCATTACCAATAGTAGTTAGCTGGTTGGTAGTAAGGTCCAACAGTGCCGTGAGTGGCGTAGTAGTTGTAGTAGGGGGGAGCAAGGCGTCTGGGTACGGCTGAAGAGGCATCGAAGTACCCCCCATTGAGGATGTGGGGGAAACCATTGGGGACACTCCCGCCATTATTGACGAGGGTGATGTCATGTGATGGTGCGCTGAGCCCATTGAAGAAGGAGAATTCAGATGGGATGGTGGCTGCATGGGAGATATGGGAGAATTCATGGGATGGTGTGCAACAATTTAAGATGGGGAACTCATTGGTAGATGGTGTTGAACCAACTGAAACGATGGAGAACCCATTTTTTGGTGCTGATGATGATGGTGTGCATACACCGTTATTGGCGAGCTGAGATATGAATCTAGTGGCACCAGTGTTGATGACATGTGCACCGTTGAAACTGGTGGTTGGTTTTGCAGTTGCTGTTGCTGCTGATTCTGGACAAGCTGTCCTTGAACCATCGAAGATTCGCTATTGCTCGAATTGTTGCTGATGTAGAGCGGCGAGTTGGTGGGCTGGTGCAGCAGGCCCCTCGGTGCCTCTCCCTAGAGACTTGCCATCAAGTTTGGCGGACTAGTCGAAGAAGAGTGCTCGGGTGATGAACGAGTTGGGCCATTGCAGTTATTGATCGCTTCTCGCGTGGGATGGTGATGAGCGCTAATCGGAAGATTTGCCGGATCAGGTAGGTTGCTCTGCTTAACTGCATTTTTACGCAGCGTCGTATTATAATGCCTTTTCAAGTGACCTGAGCTAGTAAACCATTTATTGCATGCTGAGCAATTGTAGGTCTTTGGTCTACGCGCCTCATTGCTCTTCCACGACTGATTTCCGAGCGGTGGCGGCTTTGTAGCTTGAGTCATAATAACAGTGGGTATATTGTGAGGGGTCATTGGTTGCGTGCTCGTAATAACCGGCGACACAGGGTGTCGCGGTTTCTCGATCGGAATGTGCTGATTGCGAATAAACTGGTTTTCTTGAATCGTTGATACATTATCAATAGTTCCCATAGGAGGAATCGCACCATGAAAATTTGAATGGGTTTGTAATGGAGGCTGTTGCCAACTCAACATAGAACTCACGGAATGAGAATTTCCAGCAGCTTGATGATGCTGTTGCTGAACTTGTTGTTGGTGCTGCTGCACTTGTTGTTGATGATGTTGCTGATGTTGCTGCTGTTGTTGCATTTAATGTTGCAACGCTTATTGTTGCGAATGCAAGTGCACTTCCTGTTGCTGAATTCTCATTAACTCTTCTTCGTATCTGTGAGTTTGGACCTTGTGTGAATCGAGATCCAAAATTTCGGCCTGCTCTTAAGTTTCCGACTTAACTTCATTTTTGATGCCCATGTTGAAATCATATACATGTTGCTGTTGCTGTTGGTGGGACGATAATGGTGGCGATGCGTGCATTTGCTGATTTTGGGGTTGTTGTTGGTGGTTCACTTGCGACTGCTGAACCTGATGCGGTGGGCTTTCGCCCAACTGTTGATATTGCGGGGCTGGGTAAACGTTCGGTGACGTCGGATGACTCGATCTCACGTGCTCGTTGAGTTGATTAGCATCATCGTACACAGCTCCGCATTTATCGCATTGGAGCGGACTTTTTGGACTGGTCGAGCTAACTGAAGTCGTTCTTTCTGATCGAAAAAGTGGAGTATGTTGATACGGATGGAATCTCGGAATGCTATGATTATTATTTTGTGGCTCATGCCCTTCCTCTCGATTCGGAGAATAATGATGTGGTAAGATGTAATCAGTTTCTTGCTGTTGAAAATAGCTCGGCGGATCGCTGCATATCGGAGCAGAGTAGTGGCCGTAGCTCTGCGATAAGACTGGCTGCGATGAAAGCGACGGCAAGGGTTGTGTTTGATGTTGAGCAGTAACTGCTCTGGCTGCTGATATATTGTCGACGGATGCGGCAGATGAGGTTTCGGGTAACTCTACCGGTCCCTAAATGTTGTCTCTTTTCAAATCGTGACTATTGTTGTGATTGCCTGCCTTGCTGTTGTTGTTGCTTTCTTCTTGTTGGGATTGAGTGGCCCATTGGTTCATTAAATTATCCCGATGATATTGCAAATGCACTTCAAGGCTTTTATCACTTTCGAAAAACATTCTACAGTCTTTGCAGTAATGCTCAGTTGTACCAATAATAAATTGTTTGACGACACTTGCCATCTCACTCATTGTCCACCGAAAAAAACACTCCTCTCCCGACTATTTGTAAAAATAGTCTTGCTTCATAAACACTGGAAATCCTTTATATCATATCTTTACCAGAATATTTATTCCTATCTTCACGAGCACTCGCGCACATTCACAATCTGCAGAAAAAGCAGCGGGTTAGATGAAAAACCAAACTAAGAACACAAAATAAAGAAAAGTCTACAACGAGTTCTACATTTATCATATGACCGCACATAACCCGGGAGAAGTTGCAGTTCTAACCCTCCGCGATATCGAGATGGACCCACACCCCAGAAGCTTAAAATGTTCAGACATGGTTCTTGTTGCTTAGTTTTCGATCCAATGAAGAATTTCGAAAAGCGAGCTTTAAAATGAAACAGAAAAAGCAAGCTCGTAGAAAAGGTCGAAAACAAAAAGACGACCGATGCTTTACGGTGAATTACATGTTAATAATGTAAGCTCAGCATCACCGGAAAGATCAACCAGTTCCTTCTTCCTTCGAGCACAGTTAACTTATGACCACGCTTCTAAAGCTTCTCTCGTACTACTACTGAAAACTTTCAGCTGATACCCGATCGTCACAAACGTCCGGTTAACACTGTTCCAACCTTTACCGAATAGCAAAGCATGTTCGCCCGGCTAACGTCTGCTGAATACTGCGAACCTTCACCGCACTACCCTCACTGATCGTACCGGGTGTAGATAGATCCAACCTCACAATACCGATGACCGAACACGAATGACCGAAACTCTAGAAATGAATCCAGTCATTATACACCCTCGAAGTAGGAGTACCACAGTACCCGGGTACAATACTAATACCGGTTCGCAAGTGTCCCTGAGAACCGTCGCGTCCGACCGACCACTCAGTTCTGTCTCTGTCACTTGAAAAAATAATTATTGAAATATTGAAAATATAGTTTTGAAACGATTCGAAACGGAATCATTGTTTAAATAGTCCTTGTTTATAACGATGTCTATAAAATGCGTATAACTTGTGCATAAAATTCATTATAAAGTGAAAATTTTTCATACGCTTGAAAAATATTGTTTGAAATATGTTTGTTTATAGGCCTCCGTCGGTAAGACAACCCACTCCCAGTAATACCTGGTGAGCGCTCGATGGGTACTGCGCAAATTTAGGATAATATTTCGCGAAACCGTGGATCGAGGCGCTAATGTGGTACCGATTGCAGCGATCCCTCGCCAAGTAATTGATGAGTTTCCGGAACGCCTTCAGTCTCTTTTCCGCTGGCGAACGAGTCGAGTGTACCGAAACCCATATGTTCAAACTCTTTTTCTCTCTTAATAACACTAGATATCGTGAGCAATCTCCTCCACCCGGTTGCGCAAGCCGTCCGACACTGTGTCGCGATAAAGGTGAACAACGATTGCTGTATTTTGGAAGTGTATGTTTAAATCAAAAAATAAATAAAATCGGGAACAGTTTAAACCACGTGTCTGTGCACTGGAATTCCTCCTTGCATCCTGAACCACCGCAAGTACGTCGGGTGTGCTCGATCAAGTGACGGCCACCCACATACGTAAACATTGGCGATCCTGCCAGGATCCAAGTGCAGTTATCCAGTGTGCAAGTGTTGTGAGAGAAGCGAATTTGCCATAAGTGAATTTGCCAGAAAATTGGCTGGTCGCCATTATTCGGCGTCATAAAGGACGCCAACGTTGCCAGGTTCGGTCACTTCCGGACAGTTCCGCTGCATATTCGGCTCGCCCACCAGGAGGACATCGGCAGGAGGAACATTCGCATCGGGCTGCCCCCTCTTTCGCAGTGCCTATATTCGACCACGGTCCCCGCTTCACCTGGAGCTTCTCCTCATTTCTCCTACGGACTCAGTAACCAGAAACCTACCAATTTCGCCTGTCGCCTCTCCTCATTTCTCCCACGGACTCAGCGACCACAAGCCACGCCTAGCCGGTATCAACGTGGCAATTAGTATTTGGCAAAAGAGACTCGGTCCACTCAAGGCGGTCCTTCGCTGATTGGAAACGCGTTCGCCAATTAAGTGATACGGCGTCCGCGTAAGAGACAGCACAAGTTGTATTACTGTCTACAATCCTAGTACTCGCAAGGAAATTCAGACCGCCAAATTCGCAACCTGTTCCAAGTGACCAGTTTTTTTTTGCTTTAGTACGTACTTACTTAGATGCATATGAAATTTGAACGCATCATGAGTGACGAAATACAAGATGAACACGAGTTCTCGAATGTATTAACAGAACAACAGGCACAATTCGACGCTATCAAAAGAGCAGCGTCATTACTGCAACGGCCAGAAACCATCACACCAGATCGTGCAGCGTCGCGGGTCGACTATTTGCAGATGATTTGGGGCCAATGCACCGATCGACACTTCCGACTTCTGCAATTTGGCGAAGATCATCATGAGTATTTTACCTCAAATGAATACGCTACCTTAGAAGAAATATGCCTCGACACCATGGGAGCTTTCAAGGGTATCATCCAGCGTTCAGCGCCTCCACCAGTTCCCGTCAACCTCAATGCAGAGCCACGGAAAGTGGCCCAGGTACCCCGTATCAAATTACCACGGTTTTCTGGTTCGTATCGTGATTGGCAAGAATTTAAAGATTATTTCGAGTCTATTTTTGTGAATGATAAATCATTTGACAATTTACAACGACTTCACTACTTAAAGTCATGCCTCGACGGTGAGGCCGCGATACTTGTAAAAAATGTGCAAACTACCGCTAATAATTTCGACACGGCTTGGAAACTTTTATCTGATCGATATTCAAATAAACGTCGCATGTTTACATTGCATATGTCAACGTTATTTTCATTAAATACAATCAGCCGTGAAGGATCACATGTAGAGTTGCGAAAGTTGCTGAATTCCGCGCGTGAATCAATTGATGCATTAATTTTATTGGATCATCCCGTGTCTGATGATACGCTTGTATTCTGTATTAGCCAACGCTTAGATCGAGAAACGCGTGAGGCGTGGGAGTTGCATGTAGGGAACACTGAACATTTTCCGACATATACGGAATTCGAAAAATTCATTAATAATCGGATACTCGCTATCGAAGCCTCAGGCAATGTTTCAAGCAAACCCGCAGCGCTCACGCCATGTCGTTCTAATGCACCGCGGTTTCAAAAAATTCAAAGTCATCATGGCACCGCAACACCTATAAAATGTACTTTGTGTGATGATTCGCATGCTTTGTATAAATGTAAATATTTTTTATCGAAACCGATTCCAGATCGATGGAATGTAATCAGTCAAGCGTCTGCGTGCGTTAACTGTTTATCGACTGTCCATCATGTATCGAAATGCAACAGTCGACGCTCTTGCGGTACCTGTGGCCGTCGACATCACACGCTACTGCATCGCAGTTTAGATGCATCGTCTCAAAAATTGACAGACCCATGTGAATTAAAATCAGTCGGAAATAATCCGATGGCCGCCGTCGCCAGTGCGTCGACTGCGCAAGCGTCGAACACCTGCATCAATCCAGTGCAATCGCACCACAATGCCGGTCCAACGCCGTCCCATGTGGTACTCGCTACTGCATGGATTCACATTAGTACTCCCTCACAACGCGTTGTCAAAGTACGGGCTCTTCTCGATAGTGGATCAACGCACACGTTTATAACGCGCGAACTTGCGAACGCATTACAATGTCGTACTTATCCCGCAGTTGCGATAGTAGCAGGGATCGGTAAATCCACTACGGAGACGACATCTCGCATAATGCCTATAACTATTAGCCCTACACGTAGCACAACACCAACCATATCGACCGATGCGCTAATTTTAAATTCATTAACGTCATACATTCCGCAGTTTCGTTATCCGGTATCATACTGGCCACATCTAGAGGGTTTGAGACTAGCGGACGATTGCCCTTCGGATGACTCGCCGATACATGCTATTCTCGGTTCAGACATTTACCCGTACGTTCTTAGCTATGGAATGCGAAAGGGGCGCAACCATCAGCCGGTGGCGCAGAACACTATTTTCGGTTGGGTCATCTCAGGAGTCACCCATAAGGATCCCGACGTACCTCAGAATATACCCTCAGTACATGTACACCATTTGCATGTTCAAGACGATTTGAACAATGTACTCACGCGCTTTTGGGAAGTCGAGGAGATTCCTCGTTGTTCCCCCATTTCGGAAGAAGATTTTCAATGCGAAAATCACTTTCGAAACACGCATACACGCACGAATGACGGACGCTACATAGTTCGTTTACCATTTAAACAAGCTCGACCAATTGATCTTGGTGAAACTCGATTACGCGCTCAACGCTGTCTCCTCAGTCTAGAGCGACGACTCGCAAAACGCCCCGCTGAATATGACTCGTACCACGCTTTCCTTGAGGAGTACGAGCAACTCGGCCATATGCAAATTGCTCCAAATAAATCGGTCTCGCAGCGTTGCTATTTACCACATCACGCCGTCGTCAAAAATGACAGTATCACAACGAAGACTCGCGTTGTATTTAACGCGTCTTCGCCGTCATCCAACGGCAAGTCCCTCAACAATAATTTAATGATCGGATCAAAATTGCAAGCCGATCTGCAGTTGGTGCATTTGCAATGGCGTACTTATCGATACGTTTACTCCGCCGACGTGGAAAAAATGTATCGACAAATTTTAATTGATCCAAGGGACCTCGATTACCAACGAATTCTGTGGCGGTCTTCCCCATTTACTGCGGTCAAAGAATTCCAACTTCGAACTGTAACGTATGGTACCGCGAGTGCTCCCTTTCTTGCATTGCGGGTCTTGCGACAACTAGCGGAAGATGAAGGTCACGAATTCCCCCTCGGCAAGGACGTTCTCCTTCATTCCATGTTCGTTGATGACGCCCTCTTCGGTGCTGATACCATTGATGCCGCAATTACAATTCGCGATCAGCTGACAACGCTACTAGCTCGAGGACAATTTTCTCTTCGCAAGTGGGAAAGTAATTCACCTGACTTGCTTAAAGATATCGATCCTCAGAACCATGGATTAGTACGAGAAAAGGCTATTCAGACTGATGATCACGTCAAAATTTTAGGTATCATATGGCATCCGGCGTCAGACACATATCGATTCGTTGTATCGCCGGAACAATTAACCGTTATCAGTAAACGCTCAGTTCTGTCGTTCATCGCACGGATTTTTGATCCGCTGGGATGGTTATCGCCCGTTACGATAAAGGCTAAGTTATTAATGCAATCTCTGTGGGGTCTAAACCTCGATTGGGATTCACCCCTCCCGCCTGAGGTTGGTTCGGTCTGGCAGACATTTGTAGATGAATTACCGTACGTCGGCAATTTAACAATCCCCCGGTGGATCGGATTGTGCCCAACATCGCGATACTCTTTACATGGGTTTTGCGATGCATCTGTCAAAGTATACGCCGCAAATATCTACCTTCGTGTGGAATCAGCTGATTCTACCACTACCGTGCTTCTCACGAGTAAAACGCGAGTTGCCCCTGTTAAGCAGATCTCTTTACCTCGTTTGGAACTCTGCGGTGCCGTTTTACTCGCCCGGTTAATCGCTCAGCTCCGAACTATTCCAATTTTCGCCTCATGTGAGCTACATTGCTGGTCTGATGCGTCAATCGTCCTTACGTGGGTGCGCTCGCAATCGTCGAGGTGGAAAACCTTCATTGCGAATAGGGTAGCTGAGATTCACACTCTCCTTCCAGAAATGCAGTGGCAACATGTGCCTGGCGTTGAGAATCCCGCCGACCTGGCCACTCGAGGAGTCTCAGCTATTGTCCTGAAACAAAATGCACTCTGGTGGTACGGTCCCACCTGGCTTGTATTACCACCATCCGAATGGCCAGTTTCAGAGCCTCCACTTTCCAACGACGCAGATACAGAAGCTCGTGTTCCACACATATCGGTAAATCTCGCCACAATGCAAAATCTCAGCATTTTCGATCGATTTTCATCATGGCCTCATATGCTTAGAGTACTTGCCATCATTCTACGATGGTCCAAGCACTGGTACGATAAGGACAAGAATCGAATAACCATTACGCCTAATGCCGAAGAGCTCAATCGAGTCACCAGTCGCGTTTTTTCAATAATTCAAAGTCAGCAATTCTCTCGGGAAATATTAGCCCTGCAACACTCAAAGAATGTCACCGAATCTCAGCACGATGCAATTCCTACGCTACCTCGGAAAAGTGCACTCCGTCATTTAAACCCCATCATTGGCGATGACGGACTCCTACGTGTTGGCGGTCGCTTGTCACGTAGTGACAGGTCCTATCAAGCTATGCATCCCATCATCTTAGGTCAATGCCATGTAGCACGCCTTTTGGTAATCGATGCTCATCGTCGATGTCTGCACGGTGGTATCACCTTAACGCTTGCTACGCTCCGATGCGTCATCTGGCTGTTGCAAGCCAGAAAAACAGTCAAATCTATTGTTTACCAGTGCATCACATGTGCGCGCATAAGAGCTGATGTACCCACTCAGCTCATGGGTTCACTGCCACCGGCTAGAATGATGCGTCCCATTCGCTCCTTTATTGAATGCGGGGTGGATTACGCGGGTCCAATCGCGGTTCGAATGTCGAGCGGTCGGGGCATCCGATCTCAGCCCTCGTATGTGGCGGTTTTTATTTGTATGGCCACGAAGGCGGTCCATTTGGAGGCAGTCACTGCGTTGACTACAAAAGCCTTTCTAGCGGCCTTCTTGCGCTTCTCCTCACGAAGAGGGTTACCTCGGTTGATGCATAGCGATAATGGCACCAATTTTCAAGGAGCCGACAAAGAAGTGCGTTCCGCGTTCCGCGATGCAACTAACAGTCATGAGCTTCAAGTACGTCTGGCGGAGGACAAAGTTGAGTGGCATTTCATTCCACCAGCTGCCCCCCATTTTGGTGGTTTGTGGGAAGCTGGGGTGAAATCATTGAAACACCATTTGGTGAGGGTTCTAGGGAATCACACCCCAACTTATGAGGAACTCAACACTCTTCTCTGCCAGATCGAAGCCTGCCTTAATTCCAGACCGCTTGCACCA
The DNA here is from genome assembly GCA_030407085.1 of Trichopria drosophilae. NCBI lineage: Eukaryota > Metazoa > Arthropoda > Insecta > Hymenoptera > Diapriidae > Trichopria > Trichopria drosophilae. The sequence continues at coordinate 117,135,195 of CM059583.1, forward strand.
CTTCATGAAGATCCCGAAAGCCTACAGGTTCTTACTCCGGGACACTTCCTTGTCGGCAGTCCGATATCCGCATTGCCTCTTCAACCGGTCATTAACGTCGCATCCAATCGGTTGTCACGCTGGCAGCTCATCCAGCAAATGCTGGAACAATTTTGGAAATTGTGGTCACGTGATTACATCACGTCGTGTCAGCATCGATCACGATGGCTCACGCCAAAAGCGAATATCCAAGTGGGACAGATCGTTTTACTAAGACAATCACACCTCCCACCCACCAAATGGGATCTTGCTCGGGTAAAAGCTTGCCATCCTGGGCATGATGGATTAGTACGGGTTGTGACCGTCAAAACTAAGACGGGAGAGTATCTGCGCCCGATAACAAAATTAGCTCTCTTACCAATCGATTTAGAGTCTCAAAACGATGTGTCCCACAATTCATAGATTAGGTTAGTTAGTTTTAAGATAATTGTACCTCCATTTATTCATTGCGCGGTATACAGCGCAAGGCGGGCGGAAATGTTTGTTTATAGGCCTCCGTCGGTAAGACAACCCACTCCCAGTAATACCTGGTGAGCGCTCGATGGGTACTGCGCAAATTTAGGATAATATTTCGCGAAACCGTGGATCGAGGCGCTAATGTGGTACCGATTGCAGCGATCCCTCGCCAAGTAATTGATGAGTTTCCGGAACGCCTTCAGTCTCTTTTCCGCTGGCGAACGAGTCGAGTGTACCGAAACCCATATGTTCAAACTCTTTTTCTCTCTTAATAACACTAGATATCGTGAGCAATCTCCTCCACCCGGTTGCGCAAGCCGTCCGACACTGTGTCGCGATAAAGGTGAACAACGATTGCTGTATTTTGGAAGTGTATGTTTAAATCAAAAAATAAATAAAATCGGGAACAGTTTAAACCACGTGTCTGTGCACTGGAATTCCTCCTTGCATCCTGAACCACCGCAAGTACGTCGGGTGTGCTCGATCAAGTGACGGCCACCCACATACGTAAACAAAATAAAAGAAATATCGTATTGAACCTGCTCGCGACGGAATCATTGTTTAATTAATCATTGTTTATAACGATTTCTGACAACTTGTGCACGAAATTTTTTATAAACTTAAAATTTTGCATACACTTCGAAAATACTTTTGAAATAATAGAAATATCGTTTTAAAAATATTTGCGACGGAATCAATGTTGAAATAATCATTCTTTATAACGATGTCTATAAAATGCATATAACTTGTGCATAAAATTCTTTATAAATTTAATATTTTGTATACACTTCAAAAATATTGTTTGAAATAAGTTAAATATCGTTTTGAAACAACTCGCGACGGAATCGTTGTTTAAATAATTATTGATTATAACGATTTTGATAACTTGTGCACGAAATTCTTTATAAAGTGAAAATTGTCCAAACACTTGAAAAATAATGGTTGAAATATCGAAAATATAGTTTTGAAATGATTCGCGACGGAATCATTGTTTAAATAGTCCTTGTTTAAAACGACGTCTATAAAATGCGTATAAGTCGTGCATGAAATTCTTTATAAAGTGAAAATATTGCATACACTTGAAAAAAATTGTTTGAAATAAAAGAAATATCGTTTTGAAACTGCTGATTATTTAAATACACATTCTTGTTAACGATGTCTATAAAATGTGTATAACTTGTGCATAAAATTCTTTATAAAGTTCAAATTTTGCGTACATTTCAAAAATATTGTTTGAAATATCGAAAACATCGTCGTGAAACGATTCGCGACGGAATCATTGTTTAATTAATCATTGTTGCTAACCATTTTTGATAACTTGTGCATGAAATTTTTTATAAAGTGAAAATATTGCACACACTTGAAAAAAATTTTTTGAAATAAAAGAAATATCGTTTTGAACGTGCTCGCGACGGAATCATTGTTTAATTAATCATTGTTGCTAACTATTTTTGATAACTTGTGTATGAAAAAAACGTTCACCAGGCGGTCCACACATGGACCCTTGAGATTTCCGGAGAGCAACGGATAGAGGCAATAGTGAGATGCAGAAGAGCAGAGGACTCAGAGAATCTCCCTGATAGACACCTCTTTGGAATTGAACCAGTCTAGACATGGTTCGTCGCTTGCGGATTCAATATCAGTGGGGACGTACGGCAAAACTGGGGTTGCATCAATACCATAAATGCTGCGAAGATGGTAATACAGCACTCGAAGAGCCGCATTGTGACGTTCGATGTATGCTGAAACTGCATACATTGGGCATGCTGCCAAAAGATGCACGAGTGTCTCAGCATGACATCTACACAATCTACAAAGCGTACTCTGTACCGCCTGGTGTAAGATGTTCTGGCGATACGCTAAGGTATTGATGACCCCATCCTGGCACGCGAAGATAAAACCCTCGTTCTCGGATTTCAAGCCGGCTGATCTTAAGAAGGAGAAGGTCATCTCTGCCGACAAACCAAGTTGTTGGACATTTCGAAAGAATTGTCCATGCAACGGCTTGTCGATATGCCTTCCCTCCAACATACGGAGTTGTTCCTTCCGTATGTTTGCCCTGAGACGCACTGGGCACAGATTGATGACTGATTCAGTCTCCTGTGCACCACTACGTCCCACGTTGAAAACCAGACCGAGGTTTCGTGCCGCTCGTTCCGCCGCGTTCTACAAAAACGCCCCCTTCCCCTGAATTTCATGCTGATGTACTAGCATCATCAGGGGATCCTCCGTTCGGTTAATCACGTCCCAAGCCGTTTCGAGGACCAATCGGTCATGCATACACTCCAGGCTTAAAAGGCCACGACCTCCCATATTTCGGGGTAAATACAGTCGTTCCACGGACGATCTTGGATGCAAACTACGTTGCATACAAATCATCTTCCGTGTGCTTCGGTCAAGATCCCTTAGCTCGTCAACGTTCCACTTCAGTGCTCCAAAAGAATAGAGCACTGGTGATACGGCCAACATATTCGTGGCTGCCACCTTATTTCTGCCGGTCAATTCTGATGACCAGATCTGACGGAGAATGCGCCGGTATTTCTTAATGATGGTGGTTTTAGCAGACTGCACATCCTGGACATGCCTTTGAGGTACGTCCAGGTATGTGTAGGCTTCTTCGGCGCTAAGGTGGCGGATGACATTTCCGTTGACGAGCTCCATATCGTTGTTATGGGAGCCTGACCTTCCTCTGTGCAAATGAACGACTGCACACTTGTCCAATCCGAATTCCATGCCGATATCTCTCGAGTATGTGAGGGCGATGTTCAGAGATCGATGTAATTGATCTTCGCCTGATGCGTATAATTTAAGATCATCCATATAGAAAAGATGGGTGATCTTATGTACACGTTCACCAGGCGGTCCACACATGTACCCTTGAGATTTCCGGAGAACAACGGATAGAGGCAATAGTGATATGCAGAAGAGCAGAGGACTCAGAGAATCTCCCTGATAGACACCTCTTTGGAATTGAACCAGTCTAGACATGGTTCGTCGCTTGCTCGATGTTATGACAAAGCGTGTTTTCCAAAGAGGCATCAGGTCTTCTACAATTCACACACTATGTTTGGGTGGACATGGAGGCGTTTGAGCAACAAGCTTAAAAGCTCGTGCGATGTTGAGTCATACGCCTTCATGTAATCCAGCCAGGCTACCGACAGGTTACGCTTGTACTGGACTGCGTCCTGACAAACACACCTTTCGATAAGCAAGTTGTCCTTGCAGCCGGATACACCCATTTTGCAGTCTCGTTGTTCCACTATCCGTTGCCATACCGGTTTCACGGATTTCTCAATACGTTCGTTCAAGATGTTAGTGAACAATTTGTATAACGTATTGAGACACGTGATCGGTCTATGGTTTTTCGGATCGGACAAGTCTCCCGATTTTGGGATCAGTGTCGTTCGGCCCTCCACCAGCCAGTGCGGAATGGGTTGGTCTCCATTTATATAAGAGGTGAATATTCGGGCTAGGTGTTGATGGACAGAAGTGAACTTCTTCCACCAATAGTTATTAATTCCATCCCAGCCCGGCGAGGAGAAATTCCTCGCTCCTGTGATGGCATTTTTCACCTCTAAAGCACTGACGGGTGGGCGATCTTCACTTTGTTGTGTGACTTCGTCGCACAACTCGGTGAAGATTTCAATACCAGGAGTGTCTGGCAAGGTTGCTAAGAGTCCAGGGCCCACCGGCTTTAATAAGCACACGTGGAGGTGAGAGTAGGCCATTTGGGAAGATAGGCTAAGATGCAGCTTTTTGCATAGCCGCATTGTGTTACGCGTCATTCCCTTTGGGCCCCTATTTATTATTATTATTATCAGAATTAGTATTATTATTATTATTTATATTATTAATCCTAATGACATTAAACCGTTAACACGTTTCACGATTGTGCTAAAGCAATGATATCTCTCCGTGTAATACGCTACCTTGCAACTTCGGCGCCCTCTACAAGGCGCAATTTTCAACTAAATGAAACGAATAAAAAACGAAAATGTTCGTTTTTTCGGCGTCTACAACTTTCTCAAAAGTAAAATTTTCAATTCAATTTTTTCCTTTATCGATCAATATCTCGAAAACTATCGATTCTAGGCTATAATCTATGTTAAGGTAACTTGTAGAGCACAATAAAACCTTTAAAATGAGCCATTAGTGAACCTCGTTATTTCACTTTCACTTTGAAATGTACAATTTGACTGGCCTAGTACGCCAGGAAACGCGGGCTACAGCCCACAGCGCCCGTTTACGTTTTCAAATTACGGCGTCATTTATGACTTCGTTTGCGATGTCATTTACGTCATTTGTGACGTCATTTATAAAGTAATTGTTTTAAACTGGGTATTAACGAGAAAAATTGTGACGTCGTTTTTGACGTCGCTTAATACCGCATCATTTACATTTATCAGAAAATATTGGGAGCCTTCGTGGTGGACGAATCATACTCCAGTAGTACTAGTGCTGCTAATTTCATTCGAAGTTTTGTACCATCGAAGCTTCGAAGCTTTGAACTTCGAAGGTTGCGTAGTTGAAGCTTCAAACAAGTGATATATGAACCTTAGAAATTTCGAATTTTCAAAGGTTCGAGTCTTCAAAAGTTCCAGTCTTCGAATGTTCGAATCTTCGAAGTTTCGTAAGATTGCAATTTCGTGTTCTATGATTCTGCTTGAAAGATTTTTTAATTTTCAATATTAAATACTTTTAACTCGATGCGCGAAGTTCAATTTCTCACAGTTTTCAGTGCGCGAAGTCTACCATACACGGTAAAAAGGCTTAGTTGGGAGAACCAATTAATTAGGTTAACCCAACCAACTGGCTTAGTGATCTGAGATCTAGACAAGAAATTGGTTGGGAAGACTATTCTGTTGGCTGGATCTATTATAGTTTGTCAAACGTATTTAACGAACACGAACAGACAGATTATTTTGATCTGATTTGATATCGTTTATTTGGACATGGACCACAGGTCCTTATTAGCATACCTTACGATGTGACACACATTTTAGGTAGTCGATTACGTGGTCCCGATATCGCGCTAGAAACCCCTTCTTCGCGCACTTACATCGTAATATGCAGTAGGATATACCCCTCTTATTTTAACTGTCGAGCCCCTCTTATTTTAATCCGTTCTCCTCACGTCTTCCCCCATCTCCGCGCGAAGTGAACGTAAAATACATAATAAGCACGATTACATGCTGATAAGCAATGTATGTGGGGGTAAAGGGAAAATTAAAATAAAAAAGGTCGGCGCCATCTTGAAATAATTTACTAGTTAAAATAAGAGGGGTCCTACTGTAATGTCTTACATAGACTAGCATCGCAGATCTTGTGAAAATTCTGTGACCATCAGGAAAAACCAGATAATACAATTTTTTTTTAAATTCGAAAAAAAAACGCATTTAATGTTACTTCGACCCAGATCATAGGTCTGGACGAAGAAGTGGATTTGGTCAGTTCCCGCCAAAAATCACCTTATAGTTTTTCATCAAATGTCGACGTTTCGTCAAAAAATTGGCGTCTGTTATCTTGTACGTCCGTCCGTCCGTCCGTCCGTGTGCAGAATTTTGTCCCCTCTATATCTCGCGTATGAATAGGCGTATCTGGATAAATTTTTTTTAAATGCACGTCTTGACATAACTTAGATCTAATGAGATATTGGCACAGACCCATCCATCCGTTACTAAAAAACATTTTGCGCCCGAAGAAAGAACAACATTTTTTGTCGCAGTAGTGCGATGAGCGCTTCGTCACCCACAGCACTGACCCCAATGGTTACCGCGGCGTAATATAAACCGTTTCACTTCTCAGGATTTGGGAATTTTTGAAATACTGACACATTTAATTAATTTTCATTAATTACGATAACGTTATTCATGACATATATTCGAAGATCAGTTCTCAGGTGGAAGGGTTAAGAAGATGCAAACTGTATTCTAGATAGTAGATATAATGGAACAAGTACAATAACAATTATAAGGCGAAATTACCCACGGCCAATGCAATCAAGAATGCATTCTTGGTAATATTGAAAATGTCTTTACGTGAATTCATAATATGCCGTTATCCCTGTAACGTATGAGCCGTAATACGTACGTTTTGAACACCGGTATATTTAGAATATTTTTTGGAAGTCTTCTAAAAACTCAAAAACAGTTTGGAAAAGTGAAACATACGTTTCCCTTAACACAGCTACAAGCCATAACTAACGAAACTGTGAGAATGGGAACTTGGGAACTGTAGGTTTCTCCCGGAAAACTATCATAAAAATTATATCATATTCGATAAGCTGGCACATGTGTGAGAACGCTTTGGGACCGCATCCTTGTTCTCATTCTCAAACATGCAATCTGGCGGAAAACCCGTCATTAAATTTATCTAAATTTAAACACCAAGGAAACCCTCTTAATCTCATGTTTCAGAAGTTTCTTCTTGAAAATATTTTAAAATTATATATTTTATTAAGTTACAAAAGAATCATCCTTATTCATTTAAACTAAATTGTTAAATGTACATATTGTCAAAAATTGCTTTATTCAAAGACTAAAAAATTATAGTTAATATAAAAATATTGATAATAATGGATGCTTCTCTTGTAATACTTTTATTATTAATTAAATTTAAGCCATATCATTTAAGATTTATATAAATCCTCGCCTTCTAATATCCGAACTATATTTTAACTGTTAAATCAAAACACATCTTTCTCTTCACTATTACAATAATATCTTCTTCGCCATCAATAACTATTACATAAACCGTCTTCAATTACATTTCAAAATATCTATTACCATAGGCGAATATTAATATTAAATAACATTTAAGTTTGTTTAGTTATAATAGACGTATTGAATCGCACTTATAAATGCCTGTTTCAAATTATGTAACAATTATTAATATTAATGATCCACTTGGAAATAATGTCGACAACCACTTTAAAACTAATGTTCGTAAATAATATTATTTCATTATACTCTTTTTGTTTAAATCCAATGTTCATTAATATCAATAACTGATTTAGAAACAAGGCTTTAACTATTTGTGCATATGATATTAATATTGTTAATAATATAAAATTGAATTTGTCTTGCCTCGGCGACAGCTCGCTCGTATCGCCCCTCCCCTCGCCGTTTTCCGAAGATCTTTGCACTCTTCCACCTCAAGAAAGCTCCCTATTGGCCCTTACACATGGGTCCACGTTCCGCCCCAGACACTACTCGTGTCTCTATAAAAAGAGGCCCCCTCGCCCCGCTCAGCAGTCAGTCAACTGTAGAGTTAATTAATAGTAGTGTTATTAGTTTGCCAACCCGTCGCAACCAGTATCGAGCCGCCACCCGCTAGCTGCGAACCAACGAGTTGCCAGCCACGAGTTACGAACCAACGAGTTGCCACCCGCCAACAAATCCAACCCGACGTAAGTAACAGTGTACTTCCCGCCCCACAAAATCATCCCATGGCCAACTGGTTGCCCTCTTTTTCCCTAGCCCGACAAATATATGACAACATTACAGTACTGTAATGTTGTCCCCACAACGGCCCCAAGTCCCGAAATGTCTAGGCTGCTCATGCTTCCTAACCCCAAATATTTTCCTTTATTGTCAAAGAACCCCTATTTTTCAAATGTCCCTTTTTGCCTTCCGGTTTTTTACATTACAACCTCGAATCAGAAGACCCAAATTTAAACTCACAATTGACTGTCCCGAGGCAAGTAGTTAGCCTCGTTAAATAAATTGAATTACGATTATCATTATTTTTATTATTGTCTCCTTTCCATCTCTTGAGCATCCTAATACTTAGGATGATTAAGAAATTTTTTAAGCTTCAAATTCGGAAAGATTACTTCGGAATCTTCGAAGATTCGGAGCTGCGAAACTGACCCAAATGTGCAGTAAGCCATTATTTTGTACTCAATACCTACTGATTCTTTCTTTACGGTTTCATTGTGATTTAAAAATTGATATTATACAAAATTCTATAGTTCATGATCCATTTCACTATTTATAACCTAAGTTTGTTAAAGATGAGCAATTCACTTATTGTCACCACCACTGTCACTTTCTTTCGGAATTGGGAGCTTTAAATAAAGTACATAACAGGCTCCCTGAGGCCTGACGACCCACTTGGGAAGGGGGGGGGGGGTTATTCTACTGGAAACTACCATGCAGGAATGGTCCGGAGGTGGGTAAGGGGCAGCTTTTGCGGCCAGCCGACTCTACCTGACCAGACCTGACAGAATAAATCGGGTGGTACGAGAGGTTTATTTTTCGTGCATAAGGAAGGTGGCGGCCCTAAAAAATGTCTGCGTTAATATGGTGTAATGCAAAATGTTGCGCATCAAGAAGAAAGTTGTTATAAACCAATGAAAAATGTCCACTGTTGCAAGACGGAATCCATACGTCCATAATTTACTATATTGAGCAATTATTATTCAATCACCACTCCCCCGCTTCTTTTTGTCTACTGTACTCAAATTCTGTAATTCGTTGTTACGAATAACGTCGACGTTGTGGAAGATAACGACAATATTCTGGATTGTGGTTGGTTGAAATTGTTATAACGTCGACGTTATTTGTGATAATGTGTTACAGAATTTGGATGCAGGGGCAGACAGATGGGCAATTCCTTATTATTTACAGAATAAATCTGATTATTATGGCACCAATTTTGTCTTCGGTCATTTTGGAAGAATGAGAGAAGGTGAAGACCGCCGAAAACATCGTCGAAAGCGAGCAAAGTCTGACGAAACACGATGATCTCCTCAGCGATTCGGGGAACCGAGTTATCCGTCTGTAGTTAATCAGATAATCTAGAATTCGGATGATCTAGAAAATCGAGATGTGAAAAACTGATGAACCGGGAGAAGAGAAAGGAGAAAACGAGAAGATGAGGGATAATGGGGAAGCAGTTAAGCTTAAAGAGAAAAATGATCAGCAGGGTAAGGTTGGGGAAATAAACAGTGGTACTGACTGTGAGACGTGCTTCACGCTCCCGGCGTAGATGACAGAGGTTAAGGGGAATAATTACATATTTCATCTCTGCCTGTCTCAATTTGGCTCGATAACGGAAGCCAAAGCTCTGTGACAGTCTTGCATCACAAACATCTGCATCCCTAAAAGATCTGTTCCTAAGAATTAGTCTGAGTTGCCTAAGGTGTAGGCTGTTCTAATCCTCGCGCTAAACGAACATCAAATGACACTTTTGTATTAGTATCCGAACGGTCCGACTGTCATACGTCATACTGCATACGATGTTTTATGTGCGAGCTCCCTTAGGATCTCGCACCTCTCACAGTACTGGGCAGACGACATAACGTCGGGAACGGTGATACGAACGTGGCCTTAGCTCGGTTTCAGAAGGCCCCTGCCAAATCGATGGGTTGAATTTGACGTCTGGATAATTCAGGGAAGAAGTAACTTACTCAGGAGCAGACAAAATTCATGTTGGATGAAAATCCCAGCGATGGAAAGTTTCAACGAGTTTTTAAAGGAAACATTTCGAACACGCTTGACTTCTTGGAAGTCATTCTTACTCTTAATAAGGCGCTAAGTGCCCCTGAAAGGCCAGCGAAAGAAAGTGTCTTTTAACCTGTAGGCCCGCCCACTCATCCTAGGGAATCATACGTCCCCAGGCACTTCGCAGCGAAGGTATGAGAGTGCGCGATGGATTCAAACGCTCATGAGGGACGAGATCTATCTATATTGCCTGATTTCTTCGGCCCAGACCCTAGGTCTCGACGAAGTATTGAATTTAGTCAGTTCCCGCCAAAAATATCACCATATAGTTTTTCATCAAATGTCGACGTTTCACAGACCCTAAGGAACCCAAATCAACAACAACAAAATTGGCGTTCGTTACCTTGTACGTCCGTCCGTCCGCAAAATTTTGTCTCGCAATATCTCGCGTATGAATAGGCGTGTCGGGATAAATTTTTTTTTTAAATGCACGTCTTGATATAACTTAGATCTGATGAGATTTTGGCACAGATCCATCCGTCCGTTACTAAAAAACATTAGCCACCATTACGTTTCTTTGTAGTTTTGTGCATTGATTTTGTAAAAATGCAAATTTTATTGAAAAATGTTTCAAGCAGAAGAGTTAGAGCATTAAATTCTCTACAAAAAAAGTATGCATTTTCTTCGTAAAGTCAACGATAACGCCATAAGTGGCGAATGAACATGAAAATAATCAACTTGTGAGTTCTGTATATCCCAGCATGCTTTAATATCGTATTTGGAGAGATTTCTGTACAAGCATTTAGAAGTGAGTGTTTCCTTTACTTTTAGTGGTATTAGAATGCCGTCGCCTAAGGAGGGAAGGAGAGGGGAGATGAAATCCCTACATAGTAAAAAATTATGTTTCTTTTTATGCCTCTTTTCCATGACGCCAAGTGAGGAGCTAACAGGTGGGGGAAGGCCAGAGAGAAGAAAAGTCATAAGTGTGAAATCTTCCCAGATCCGTTATGCGAAAGAACATTAGTATAAAAGTCATACGCGAAGAACTCGACTGTATATACATTTCGATAAAAGCATCCGCAATTTCTAAATCATCATGAAACCTAAAGAGAAGAATAGTGCCGTTGGGCGGATTCTAATTTTAGTCCGTATTAAATGAATGAACAAATCTGATCAAATAACAATGTCCTAATTGCTTCATTTCGAAACGCAATGTCAATGAACGCACATACATGTCAAAGGGGAAATGTCGTCTATGCAAGTTTATTCACCACATACTACTCAACTAAAACCCTATATTATATACAATATCTTTGTTTATAATGTATGTGTTTTCTGTAATTATATTATTGAACTCCTCTTCAGTCAAATTAACCTTTTCCTGAATTTGGGATGGAGACAATTCATTGCTTTCCAAGCAAGACAAAATTTTATTTATTGTAGGCTTCCCCAGTTTTTCTTATTTTTTTTAGCATCCATAACATTTTCGTTTTCACGTTTCCTTTGATTTCTCAAGGTTCTGTAATTTTTTTCTTTTAAATCGTTCACTTTTTAAAAAAGCAGAGACCCACAAATTCCAATTTGTTTCAATACAATTTCGCCCATGTTGTGGTACAAATTTTTTCTTTTGTAAATATATACACACTGCTATACATAAAATAACAATTACTTAATTACGATATTCGAAAAGTATATCAGAATGACTACCTAACATTTATATTCTATCAATTATTATAAGTAAAACTTGAAGACACCCGCGCGCGTTCGAGAAGAATCCTAGCGTCGACAGGGGCCCTCGGCCTCGACTTGTAAAAACGATGAGGGGTTTTTTTTATAACGAACGGCTTTTCCTCCACTGAGCAATTGTAACGTGAGCCTTTTTCGCCGCCGTATCAGCTCTGGTATGCCAGGTTCGTGAAGCGAAAATGATGCACGGAAGTAGGAGGAATTTCTTAGCCTTTAAAAATGACAGGGAGGATCAAAAGAAAATAACTAATGTTTGTTCAGAAGTATAACTTAAACTATATATACAAAGTTTAAAAATCGTTGAGAAATTGCTTCGTTAGGCATAGTCTACTACCTGTAAACGTGTAGCCGGTGATAAACGGTAAAATATTCGGTGCGGTAGCTTACATACACACGGTAAATTCACGGCAGAGTGGTTGATGGCAGCCACATCTTTTCGGTACGATTCGCATGGACGATCGGCTGTAGGCAGTCGATCGGATCGGTGCGGTTAACGTTTGGTTGATTGCAGAAAAACGGTTCGTTTTCGGATCGCAACTAAAGGCAAGGTTCGGTTCGATTCTGTTTCGGAAAGTCGGCTGATTGAAGCCGTATGGGAAAAGGTTCGTAATAGAGGCTGATCGCAGCTGTTCGTTTTGGTTCGGGTCGAAAGGTCGGCTGATTATAGCCGTACGGGAAGAAGTTCGATTGGATTCCGAAGGCCGGCTGATTGCAGCTGTGCTGTTGGGTTAGCCCTCGCAGATCTTGTGCACCAGGAGATGCTTACCCGATCTGCTCGGGCGGCCGATTCAGCCATTGTGGTGCGAGAGGCTGCATTTATACGCTTCGGCGCTGGGCTGGAGTCGTTCCCACCATCACGCCGCGGTAATCTACGGGGGACGCCCCACTGGGCTCGGATCCCAATATGACAATGAATGTGCACGCAAAGTACAGCGGGTTGCCTATTCGGCAGTCGCCATCCCTGCGTCTTATACAAGTATTTTTGAAACTGCTTTTCACCCCCCTGTTACTTAAGGGTGCTAACGGAGGTAGGAACAACAGCAGTTTTTTTTTTAACTAGCGGATATTTTGAAAATCGACAATAATAATTACGGTCGAAACCCGGTTACAAAACTTGATACGGATTTTAACGGAACTGAATTTAAACGGTACTTTGCGTAACTAAGAAAAAACACATAAGAAAAAATTATTCTCTCTGATACCCCAAAGTGTAGTGCATCGATGGAAGAAACAAAATATAACAAATAAACAAAATTACTCCTTTTCGGTGTCCTAGATAGGCCCCGGTGCGAGACCAACGAAGAATGTAGCGATCCCCAGGCATGTTTCACGCGAAACGCCATTTCCGCACGAACAACCTTGTAATCTCGAGGAGCAGAGTACCTATCTGGACGATTTGTGATCCGTCGGGGTTTCCGGTGGACGTTGATGTGGTGGGTACAGGTCGCGGTTGCGGTTGCGGTTCTTCTTCGGGTACTGCTAGTAACAGCACATTTACTGTCTCCACACTCCGGATCCGTGGCTTTGTGAGGGGGGAGCAGTAGTTTCGGCCAGCTGATCCTGGGGAATAGTAGGCGTGGGCAGCGGTGTCAGCGACTCCGGCTGTCGACGCTTGTGGTTCGGCCTTGGGGTCGTCGTTCATCGTGACTTGCTTTGGATCGGGCGGCGGTAGTGTGACGGCTAGAACGGCTTCCAGGGCGTCGAGCACGTAGACTCAGCTGCGTTTCCGGTCGAACTGCATTAGCGGGTCGTTGGCGGGAGTACCATCGGCGTACTTCAACGGTGGTCGGATCATCTTGGGTAGGATCGGAGCGGTTGTCGGTACTCGTTGCGGACAGGTTGGTTTCCTGACGAAGACCTCATGAAGAGGGTCGTTTCGGCACTTCTCTTCAACGTCGGCCCAGAGTTCCTCAAATTTTTCCAAGCTGTCTGAAAAAGAACTGCGGGTTATGGAGTAATGCGACGGCCTTTATAGCAAAGGGTTGAGAGTCTTCCATCGTTGCTGGAGGGGACTCCTGTGCTGATTTTTTAAATCCTTCACGTGGATGTTCGGTATGATTCGGTCGTGGGCATCTTACTATTACCGGTGAAGAGCGGCCGGTCCACTACAGCGAGGGAGTAGCGTAGTTGCAGTAAACGCCCCTTTATTAGAGAGATGTCGGTCCCATTTCCATACAGTGTCAATGCGAGGTTTCCACTCACGATGTCTGAGATTGTAGTACTTCTCTTGTCGGTGGAAAGCCTCGGGTATCTGGAAACTTTCCGCCAATTGGTCGAGACGGTATTGTAGCGAGGTTTGGTTCGACAAGTGGTCAGTAGTTTTCCACCGGGGGATCCGAATTTCTCGTCCGGAGTTTAAAAATACAGGCGTGTATCCGGTTCCCTCATAGACTGCAGTGGTGTAAGCGAGCTGCAGTTATGCTAATTTTTCATCCCAATGCCGACGGGTTCTGTCGGCGAATTGAGCTATAATGGTCTTCACAACATGGTTGGTGCGTTCCGCCGGGTTGAACTTTGGTCAATACGTTGGCGTGAGGCGGTGTTCCACATTGCACTGACGTAATAAATGCCGGAGTTCGTTGCTGTCGAACTGCTTCGCGTTCTCGGTAATGATGCTTTTCGGTGCCCCACGTCAGAGAAAGAATCCGTCCACGGATATTGGGAACGGCGGTAGCGGTGGCTTGTGCCAAGGGTTCCATTTCGAGCCATTTTGAGAACCTATCTTGGTAGATCAACATCCAGGGTTTTCTCCTACTGGAGCGGGGAAGAGGACCGATGAGGTCCGGGGAGACCTGTTGTCACGGTTCTTTGGTGAGATGCTGGATGTGGTCCTCCAGTGTTGCACTAGCGATTATGATATCGTCTATGTAGCAAAAGATGCGCGGTTCGAGATCTTCGCCGAGTACGGTGTCCAGGAGTCGTTGAAAAGGTTCCCGGACTTTATTTCCCCGGAAATAATTCCCCGGAAATAATTCCCCGGAAAAAATTTCCCCTGGAAAAAATTTCCCCTGGAAAAAATTTCCCCGGAATAAATTTCCCCGGAATAAATTCCCCTGGAATAACTATCCTAACCTAACTTGTAATGAACCTCGCCCTCCCCCCCCCCCTAACCTGCCTAAAAGTGTTAATGCGTGGATGATTGATGAGTTCACTGGGAGGGCTTCGCCCCCCCAGACCCCCCCAAAAAACTATCCTAACCTAACCTGTAATGAACCTCGCCCCCCCCCTTAACCTGCTTAAAAAGTCGTTAATGCGTGGATAATTGATGTACGCACTAGGAGAGCTACTTCGCGGACTTTATAAAAATCGCTATAAATTAACCCAAAAATGAACCATTTTTAACAATAAATTTTGAAATGCATCCTCTTCGTAAGACCCTTCGATATGCGGGGAAATTTATTCCGGGGAAATTTTTTCCAGGGGAAATTTTTTCCGGGGGAATTTTGACGGGGAAATTAATTCCGGGGAATTTTTTCCAGGGAAATAAATTCCGGTCACCGTTGAAAATTAGCGGTTGCGGAATGCAGTCCGAACGGCATGACTTTGAACTGTATCAGCTCACGGACAGGAGCGGTAAATGCGCTGATCGTTCGACTAGAAATGGAAAGCGGTACCTGCCAATATCGGTCTTTGAGGCCAAGGGTGGAAAAATCCCGTGCATCTCGTAGTTAGTATCCAAAACCTTAAACCTCCGGATTTCTTCTTCACTAGGACCACTGGGGAACTCCATGGACCATTTGTTTGTTCGATGACACCTGTGCGACTGCATCGTCGATTAGTTTTTGCATAGCCGTGTTCCTCGGACGGTATCGTTGTTTGAAGGGTGTAACCTCTGGTTTCACTCGTATAGTATGAGTGGCTAGCTTCGTCGGCCATTGCACCTTCTTGAAGAGGCGAAGCTCGTGGTCGAGGAAAGTCAGTATTGAGTAGACTGGCGATATCCGTAGTTGGATTGTGGTCCATGCAGATGAGTGATGTACCTAGTGAGTTTAAAATGTCTATTCCTAAGAGTACATCATGTTGCAAACCTGGTAAAATGAAGAATCGATGATGTAGCTGTCTATTCCCGATGCGGAGAGTGGCATTGATATGTCCATTGATCTGGACACTAGTTCCGTCAGCGAGACGAGCGGTGATTATGCTGGGAGTGATGCTTTCCCCAGCGCGTTGGCACCATTCAGCTACTCTGGGTCTTATGTAGGAGATCATAGCTACAGTATCCAGTAAAGCGGTCCAAATCCGGTCACCTATATTCACGGGTTACTTGGGTCACTCGTCGATTGGAGATGCAGCAGTGCTAGTAGCGAGGTTCGCTGGGTGAGCGGTGCCCTTCGATAGTCGTGGTTTGTTAGCTTCTGCAGAACTCCAGTTTGGAGCGGATGTCGGAACGTGTACCCATGGACAATCTCAAGACAGGGTTGCTTACACCTGCAGCAAAAGATTGTGGTTTTGTTACTATCATCCTTACGTGTGTGGCCATTTTGTCCGCATCGCCAACATGGTGAGATTGCAGATCCGAGGTTGGTGCGTAATGCTGCTATGGCGTGGAACTTGATGGTCTCTGACTATGTCTTCGTTGGAGATTCGGTTGGAACTCCTTTTGCTGAGTAAGAGGAGTCGGAGGAGTTTGGCATTCTCGGAATATCTTCTCGTAATCCCGGGCCCTTTCTGAAACTTGAGCCAACGTGTTTACTTCGGCCCGTCGGATGTGAAGACGTAGCTTGGGAATCATATTGGTATAGATGCGTTCTAGTTGTGCCTCAGGAGTCAAGGTTCCTGCCCTTCGCATTAGAGTTTGTAGAGCGTTGTTCAAATACCTAGAATTCCTCAGCGGGTCGCAGTACTCGGTCACGAATTTTAACCTCCGACTGGTGGATGGTTTCACGTTCGCCGAGGCAGTCAATCAGGGCTCTAGAAAAATTTTCCAAAGTAACCCAATCAGTGCGATTATTGCGATACCATACCAAGGTATCCCCCGAAGCAGTTCGGGTAGACCGGTGAGGAGTTGTGCCTGGGTAAGATTGTATGCTTGTCGCAATTCCTCGACTCTTTCTAGAGAAGATTGTGGATATTTCTCCGAAAAATGCGTACCCCACTTAAGTATTTGATTTATCGCTAAACCTGTACATGGGACCAGAGGTATTGGTAGAGGTGGAACTTGACCCTGTGCGTTATCATCTCTTTTTACGAGAGCCGGGTTTTGGACTTGCTGCAATTGATGCTGAGCTTGATCTCGCAGCATCTGCTCTCGTTATGTTTATAAAGCGGCAATCCGGGCGGGGGGCATACTTATTATAGTGTAGTACATTTGTTAACACATTTCTGTTTTTATTAATGAAATTATTGTTATTAAATATTTAAATATATCTATATAAATGTAATTCTTTTTGTTCCCTTATTTCAAATTTAAGAAATATTAAACATGATCATTATTACGTGTGCTGTATCAATTACAAGGTAAAATACAGAATTATTGAATGATGAGAATACGTACAGGGCCCAGGGAACCGGGTCTTTACGCCATTCCTGCTGACTGAAAATCGAGGGAGCGCGTGGGGAGATAGTGGGGTGCGAAAGGACGGCGTCGACTCCAGGCAATTGCTCACCCATCTCGCGTACCTATTTGGCAGGATCAAAATCTTGCCCGACAAATTTTCCGCTTAAGTTTCCACACCCTGTATGGAAGAGGTTCGGTTGGGTTCGAAAAGACCGGCTGATTGCAGCCGTGCTGTTTGGTTAGTCCTCGGAGATCTTGTACACCAGGAGGTGCTGGGGTCGTCCGGTATGCTCATACCGAAAATGAAATTCGTGCGTACCGATACAATGAACAATTTGAGAATAACGTAAAGAATAAGTAAAGGTGATATGATATGAAAGGCCGTATAATGAACAAATAAGAAGAACCAGTAAGACAACGTGTACTGTAAAAGTGACTTCAGAAATTGAAAAATGGATAGATTATTATGCTCTCATTTACCTTTTGTATATGCTCAGTCTTCGTCACTTACTCTAACGTATGGAGCTACATTCACGTTCCTCTTCACTCCATATAACTCGGCAAATTGCTTTTAGCCGCTTCATCATATCTTTAGCTATTACAGCTTCTTTCCAATGCTCCAGTTTTATCATCCGACTAAGCACTGTTACCTTAAAAATATTCAACATATAATTTTCGAAAATATTTCAAATAGTGAAGTGAAGGTTTCTTTATGCGTTTTGTTTTGTTTTTCATTAATTTTATTAATGCCCTTACTTCGTCGTTCTTTATCTGAGGGATTGGGAAATCTTCGTCTTCGTCGTGCTTATCATTTGTATTATATTGTTGGAAATTTTCAATTACTGCTTTAATTATAGATTTACTGAACTTTTTAAATTCTTTTTCCATGTTTGTTATCGGCTTATGTATATGGCTTTGAGCATTTTTGCGCATTTTTTTCCCAAGATCCTCTATTTTTTTATTTGCCTTTTCAAGTTTCTTGTTTAATTCATCTATTTGTTCTTCTTTTTCTTGGAGCTTAAATATTAATTTAATATTCTATTTCGATACAAGAAGATACAAGAAGGGATTTTATTTTTGAAAAGATGGTCATCTAATATACAAGATAAAAAATACTATAAGCAATGTACAATTAGAATATGTATACGAAATATACGTATACGGAAGTCATCATTTCTAGGGGCCGCGATAGCAAAATAATAATAATAATAATATTAATAATCGACTTTATTGCTTATATCAGGAATACACTATATACATCGGAGAATTTACTTACTAACTAAATATACAGGGTCATCGAAAAGTATCGGACCCCCCTAATATCTTCAGTTAGAATGCACTTAGGAGAAAATGTCCAATAGCAAAGTTGTATGGTTTCAAGCGGGGAGTAAGATGATGACCTTGACTTTGATCTTGACCATGTCCTTCAAGGTCATTTCAAGGTCAATCTTATTTTTTTAAATAGAACCCCCTACATTTTATTACATATTCTTATAGCTTATCTCGAGAGCTTTCCAAAACACTATAATAAAATATTTTTTTATTAAGTACTTTTTGAGTTATAAAGGTTTGAAGTTAACGATTTGTTAAGTGGGGGATAATATTAGGGGGATCCGATTAATGTATTTTCTTTAAACCAATTAATTGGTCTCATTATTCCGCGCACAAAAGTATTAAGGTTATGATTACTGAAAACTAAATAATATTTTACACGATATTCTACATTTTGTGTCAAAAAATTGTTAACTTCAAACCTTTATAACTCAAAAAGTACTTAATAAAAAAATATTTTATTATAGTGTTTTGGAAAGTTCTCGAGATAAGCTATAAGAATATGCAATAAAATGTAGGGGGTTCTATTTAAAAAAATAAGATTGACCTTGAAATGACCTTGAAGGACATGGTCAAGGTCAAAGTCAAGGTCATCATCTTACTCCCCGCTTGAAACCATACAACTTTGCTATTGGACATTTTCTCCTAAGTGCATTCTAACTGAAGATATTAGGGGGGTCCGATACTTTTCGATGACCCTGTATATATATATATATATAAATAAGCAAAAGGCGAGACACAACGCCACTAAACTGTTTTACAGTCTAATCGTTATATAAATACTAAAAATCTAATTGCCTTGATCACTGGCCAAGAGAACCTTCGAATTTGAATAATCATTTTGGATGCAGTCTTTGTTGAAGACACATTATCTTCTTCGTAGGATTGGTAAATAATGTGGTCATGAGTGCGAGTGAAATTTTATATCTTGTTAATTATAGTACTTCGACGTGGCTTTTTCTACAGTTTTCCCCAGGCCAGTGCACACACAAATGTGAGTACCTAGATGAAGCTGGCTGCAGACGCTCAAGGGTCCATTTTTTGGATACCGTAAGACCCTTGGATAAAAATAGATTAAAAAATTCGCAAACGTGCCCTTTTTCGATTGCCGATTAAATTATGAAATTTGAATTCAATTTCGATTTTGTACTTTCCACTTCGTAGTAATTGTTTTGCTGATGTTTGAATCACGTTGCAACGGTTTCCATTTGCGTCGAAAGGGACAGTTTATGCTGGAGAAGGAGATAGAAGTCCGGGTTAGTCCTTGCAATCGCCTTGGATGGATTCGTCTGGAGGGTCGAGATCACGGGGCGGGTGAATAAGCGGTGTCATTCTGCGGCCGTGTGTCGCTTTCAGGCGAAGGAGAAGTCTAGGGGTCGTGAAGGAAGACCAATTCGGCCCGTCAAAGCCGACCGATGACCTCCAGTCCAAAGTAGTCCGACATATCCTCAGATATGGTTGGAACACGGTGTGGCCGGTGCGGCGCCCGGCATCTGATTCTCGGATGTGGTTGGGCACGGTCAGAGGGAGGTATCTCTACGATAGCACTGTGATACCTTATTTGTTAGTTCCGGCTAAATCTGGTAGTCCAGAGTGCGCCACCGTCGCTGCCAGACGACTGCTGTGATTGGCTGAGAACTAAACGACAATTTTGAATACATTCGAGTACATAATTAAAATTTTTGGTCATTTTCAAGATCATCGACTTGATTTCAATCATACAATTTTAATAATTAATAAAAAATTGTTGCAGTTCCGCTTCAAAATAGATTATCCTATTTTAAAGTAATCAATAATGAAGAATTTAAAAACAATTAATACACTTTTATGTATGATGGTAATGTTCGTTTTTCTATATTCAATAATAAATTAAATATTTATGGACTCTTCGAACAAGCACGATGGAATTGCAAATATTTTTTTCTCTTATTTTTTAAACTGATTTTGGTTAACGTATTTTTCTTCCAACGTCAGACCCTCGGTCTGCACGATTCAGAAACTACGAAAAAATGTGAGAAAAAATTCGTATTAATACGAAAGATGGTAAAGATTTTTTTTTAATTGTTTATAATTTTTACGACAAAAGTGAGGATCAAGCTCGAGAGATTTGATGCGGTCTCGTAGAGATACGTAGCTCCCCCTGAACATACGGGTTAGTTCTCAGCCAATCACAGCAGTCATCTGGTAGCGACGCTAGCGCGCTCTGGGCTACCAGGTTTAGCTGGAACTAACAATTAAAGTGTCACATTGCTCCGCCTGTTGAAAACTTGGAAGTTTTGGTGGTTGTTTGTTGAATTTAAGTTTGAGTTTCGAAATTCGATTGTGGCGTCAAGACTCTCAACTGAAATACTACCGTTAAAAGGAAATAAAAAAAGTCGCAGATCGTTAGATAGCGACGGTGTGCCTTTGTTTGTTTGGTCCGGATTGTTTTGTTCCGACTTTACGTTATTTAGACTTAATTTATCTGCGGTCGGGAGCGGTCGTTTTAGGTTCTATAAAAGATACAGCTCGTTTTGCGAATTCGTTTTCGAGTACGATTCAAAATAAAAAATAAACGTAAAAAAACGTAATAAAAGGAGTTATTATTTTCGAGTTCGAAATTTCAGGTCAATTTTTAACAGTCTTATTAAAATGCATAAAACGAGGAAGTAAGAAAATAGTAGCAGGTTTTTTAACCCTCCTTTGAAATAGAAAAAAATAGTAGTAAAAATAAAGAAAGGGAAGGAAAATATAGGAAAATAGTTACAGAAACTGATGAAGAGCGAAAGAGGAATAAAGAAAAAAAAATTAAATTAGGAAAGCAAACGAAGGAAAGCGACAGCGAATGAGAGTGGGACAACTGTTACGTCCTCGTAACTAGCGCGATTACCCTTTTTTTTGTATGCATTCACAAATCCGAAAATTGTCGTAATTGTATGTCGGTATCGGACAAACGAGTCCCTTTTGACGCAGACGAGACGCAGCATGTTAGAACGAACCCGCTTCAAATTAGAATTTCTTTTAACTTGTATCGGCCATAAATCAGAAGATGGCTCGCGTTGCCTAAGCCGAAAAACTTTTCTTATAACTATCAAGTTGCCGGTTTTTTACTTTTCTAAGAATACAAGAAAACGGGTACGTTCTAAACAGCTATCTACTACACCGTATGTTATAACAATAATGTAAAAGCATTAGTTAATGCGTGCTTCCTCCTTGGCCTATTTCCAAAACCTGTCCAACACACAAATCCACCATTTTCAAAATAGAAGGGGAAAAACTCAAAGCGGGGATAAAACTATGGCCCATCATAAATACGCTGACGCGTACAGAAAATCGGATCAGAGTGGACTAGAGAGTACTAGAGAGAGGACTAGAAAGACTAGAGAAGACTAGAGAATAGTAGCAATCGCAGTAGAAGATTGTGGGGAGATTTTCAGGGTGATGCAGACTAGTTCGTCTGCTCTACCACGAGAAGAATTTAAATTCTTCAGTCACAGAAGTTCATCTGGCCAAGCAACCGATTTCCATAGAACGAGTCCGTCGTTCAGCAGATAGGAGGCTCCGAAAAACTCCAGGGAAGAATACAGGACGCCCAATCATTTAGAACAACTGATCACCGTTCAAAAAGGGACCAGCGAAAAGAAATGGCAAGTATCTCTTTATTTTATAAATAAACAAATGATCCCTCTCTTCTCCTTTCCTTTCGTGACATAGGAGATTGGCCTGCGAAATCACGCCAACCTTTTCCCCTTGCGACATAGCGGGTCGGCCTGCGAAATCGCATTTCCTTCCTTTTCGTGACATAGCGGGTAGGCCTGCGAAATCACACTAACCTTTTCCCTTTGCGACATAGCGGGTCGGCCTGGGAAATCGCACTTCGTTCCTTTTCGTGGCATGGCGGGTAGGCCTGCGAAATCACGCAAACCTTTTCCCTTTGCGACATAGCAGGTCGGCCTGCGAAATCGAACCCCCCTTTTCTTTTGTGGCGTAGCGGGTAGGCCTGCGAAACCACAGCTCCTTCTCTCCTACCTATTGCGCACAGCCCACCGAAACGAAGTCGCCCCTCTCACGCGACTAATATTTCTGTTATTATCATTATTTTTTCCTAAACAACTGATCTTTTTTAATTCTAAAAATAGAGACAATATAAATATATATTTAATATTAAAGATGCATTCTTAGGGAAATACCTTCCTCACATTCGATGTTCCAAAAATTTTTAGCTGATTAGTTTTATAATATTTTGTTTTCTCACTTTCGCGAGTTCTAAAATAAAAAAATGAATATCTAAAAAGAAAGAAATATTTTTCAGTCAAACGCCGTCGAGCAGGACAAAAGTTTCAGCGCCCAAACTTGCCAAAGGTCATTCACCTTATCCTGGAGGAAAATGAGCGACAGACTGCTAAGGAATTTTTCCCCATAGTAGAACCTCCCTTATCCCTCTTTCCCCTCATCCAACAATACCACTTTGTACAACTAAAGAAATGTTATCAAACCAGCAATAAATTAATTAATTTCAACTAAATAAAGTGTTTCCTTATTGTACCCTTATTCCCGACTTTCCTGTGTCATCAGTAGCCCCCACTCACCTAAAGAACCCAGTAATTCTACTGAGTTACACGCCCTTGTTGCAATTCAGTTAATATTTCGTTCGAGATATTTACTGGGTCAAAAAATTTTGAACAATTTTGGAATTTTTTCCAATTTTTGGATTTCGAAAAATTCAAAAAATATTCAAAAAATTCAGCACATTCTTTGATCGATTCTAAGAACTTTTTGTTCATCAAAAATTTTTCAAAAAGTCTACGATTTTCCGACAATTCATAATTTTTGTTTCCGTTTGACTATTACGGGTTAAGGGTGGTTTTGCAACCCTTGGATGTAATAAATAAAATAAGTATATGCCATAACTCTTTATTATGGACCTCGACCGCCCTATTTTTGGTCATTTCACTGAATTTTATGGTGTATTTCGCATTGAAAATTGCACTTTTTTTGGCGATTCTTTTAGGGGCTGAAAATATATAGTAATACGTCGTTGAAGAGAATATCCGTTCAATACGTTACGTACGATGCAGCGAAAATACCGCGATGTCGACGTCGATTAACTGGACACGTGGTCGATGAAATCGGATTTTTGGAGGTTAGAATCCTCGTCGTGGCCGATGTACCCAGGAGTCAAATGATTTACGCTATATTCGGCGTCCTGGACATCCCTTTCGTGGTTCACTAATTTCCAAACGCACCCACTGTTTTCTGCACGCCGATCTCCAATTTCCGGACATGTGACTCGTCGACGCCAAACTGAAAATATAGCGCGAACCCAGAATCTTTAGAATGTTCACTCACCGGGACCTCGACCGATTTGGGTCGAAGTCGAGAAATAAACAGCGCTTTCAGATTGTCCTCGTTTTTGGGGGAACGTTTTCTCTTTTTCTCTCGTTTTCTCCCTTTCTCAGCCTAATATTCAACTATATTTACATTTCACGAACGGTTACACACTTACATACATACATATTTTTGTCGATTACATTACACACTCCCCCCCTTTCGAGTATACGGGATTCACGTATTTGCTCGAAACGATTAGTTAGAAAAAGAAGCGCATTCTCATTATCGTCAATCAAATCCTTAAAAGTATTGCTAAATCAGATAGCCTAGATGCGTCTTTAAACATAAATTATAAACAGATAACACGTTCGTTAATTAGATCCTCC
The DNA here is from genome assembly GCA_030407085.1 of Trichopria drosophilae. Classification (NCBI taxonomy): domain Eukaryota; kingdom Metazoa; phylum Arthropoda; class Insecta; order Hymenoptera; family Diapriidae; genus Trichopria; species Trichopria drosophilae. The sequence continues at coordinate 117,159,407 of CM059583.1, forward strand.
AGAGGACGGCTTACATATTTACGCAAATTGAACTGATTATATATTCCCTTGACCTTATCTTTGTCAATTTCTTTCAGTTCAAAACTATTGTTATCGAACGAAAGGGAGATACGGTACGGACCCTCAAAAAGACGAAAGAACTTTTTCGTTACCCGTTTAGCAGCATTAAATAAATGTGGTACCCTAATCAAAACATAATCACCCACCTTTAATTGTATTCGCGTAACATTTTTTTGGTACCTTTTTCGCTGCTCAAATTTCCGTCGCATCTTATCCCTCGCCAACACGTGCATGCTATCAAAATCAAAACGCTCACTATCCGGATACTGTAATAGCGAACGAATCTTATCATTTGGTTTAATTTAAAAACCCGTACTACTGTGCGTCGTCACGTTTCGTAGATCTTCATTAGTGTGTACACATTTTCCCCAACTAGTATACAATTCCGCAACGTAGAGACGAAAATGTTTTCCCAACTCTCGCATGATGCGTTCGCTTGGGTTGCTCTGTGGATGGCGTACCGATGAATAGCATACTTTGATACCACACTCATTTAAAGCATCTTTCCACTTTTTAGATTTAAACTGGGACCCGTTGTCAGATAAAATAGTAGCCGGTTTTCCCACGTTAGGAAGATAATCCTTCACCAATCGATTCACAGATGCCGCAGCCATCGCCTTCTTTAGCATATGCAATTTAACGAATTTAGTATAGACGTCCAACATGACGAGGATATACTGCACTCCGCCTATAGACACTGGTAACGGACCATAATAATCAACTACGACTAATTCATTTTTTCCTTTTGGCTCAATCATTCGATATTTACCCTTCATGCCACAATTTAAGTTTTGAATTCGCTGACACAGGTCGCATGATAAAACAAAACGTTTTACAAGACGATACATTCCCTTCCAAAAATAGGAACCCTTTAGATATTCGTATGTTTTAAATATCCCCGCGTGACCTAGCGTTTCATGAACGGCATTTACTATAGCAATCGTTAGTTTATTAGGAACAACAACTTGCCAATTCCCTCCCCTCGAATCTCGGCGAAAAAGAATGTCCTCAAATTGAATGAAATGTTCGACCTCTCATATTCGACATTGATCCCGAATTTATTTTAACACAGCATCTTCTTCTTGAAAATGTTTAATTCTCATCATTTGGGATTTTAAATTATTACCCCCTTTAAACAAATCAATCCACAACAAATGTTTCTTATACACCTCCTTATACTTCACCAATCTCACAGGTGCTCGGAACATTGATATCATGAATCTCTTTGAAACTTCCTCGTGCAGTTTCCCGAGAAAGAAAACCTTTGCAACATTAAGTTCCGTCGAATCAACCTGGGACTGAGAAACGGAGTATCGACTAAAAAGTCAAAGATTTATGATCGGTAAGGATCAGAAACTTCCTTCCGATCAAATAAGTCCTCAACTTAACTACGGAATAGACGATAGCCAATAATTCCTTCTCAGTAACCGTATAATTAACCTCATGTTTACTAAGACACCGACTAACTATCGAAATTACAAAATGATTACCGTCCTGATCAACCTGATATAACACGCCGGTCACACTCGTATCAGAACCATCAGTTTGCAATACGAACTGCAAATCTGCGTTCACATGATTTAACATAATCGCATTTGCGAAATTATATTTCAGCTCCGCAAATGCTCTGGAGTGTTGTGATCCCCAAATCCATTTATTTTTGGAACTCAATGTATCCCGAAACGGTTCTATGAAATGCGCATGCTTAAATACAAACTGCCGACAATCTGTGCAGATTCCCAAAAAACGTAGCAGCTGTTGAAGATTTTTCGGCTCTTCAAAATTGCGTATCATATTAAGTCGATCAGGATTAGGCCTCACACCGTTTATTGACAACTCATAACCCACGGAGTTAACTTTACTATCAAAGAAAGTTGTCTTGTCTAGCCTTAGAGTAAAATTTTCTCTTTGCAATGTCTCAAATATGGAATTTAAATGTACGAGATCCGAATGGAAGTCCGGTGAACCGATCACCATATCATCAATGTATTTCGATAAAATTTTGTTGAATTCGGGCCCTAATGCATCTGAGAGTGCACGAATGAACCCCGCACCGGCTGTTTTAAGCCCAAAAGGAATTCGTCGGAATTGGTACAACTCGGTACCAACTCGAAAGGCTGTCAAATCACGCGAATGGGGATGCAATTCGATTTGCCAATAACCGTTCGCGAGGTCTGTCGTGGTAAGATATTTGACGTCGTGAAAACATTGAATTATGTCGTGAATCAAGGGTGGAATCTCCTGATGGTCCTCAATTTGTTCGTTGAGAAAACGGGCATCTAAACACACACGCAACGTTCCATCCTTTTTAACAGCCAATCTTAACGGGTTGCAAAATCAGCTCTCTGACCGTTCTTATCACTCCAGTCTCAACCATCTTCGATATCACCTCTTGCAATTTCTCTCACTACGCAATCGGTACCGGATACGAACGACGAACTACGACATTCTTGTTTTCAAACGAATTTTGTGCTTATATTTACCGGCAGGCTGATCTTTAACCGAATATAACTTATGAAATTTCAATAAAAATTGGACAAACGTATTCCGTTGTTCATGCGATAATTTTTCAAGATTGTTTGCAATATTCTGAACGTCGCACGAAAAACGTTCATTTTCTCTTTCAGAGTACAAATGATTTACAAACTTATTTTCCGTATTAACACCATCGGCAATACCGACACAACCACTAAATAAGAAGCTTCCCTCTTCGTCGCATCCAAGATCATCATTTCCTAGGTCAGAGACACCATCTCTCTCCACAATACCTTGACTATTATTCTCATTCTCATTAAACAAATTAATTAATACACCATCGTCATCATCGACCGACTCGTGACTTGCTATATTTTCTAGATTTTTACCCAAAACCAATTCGATATTGCGTAGTTGATTTTTACTAACACTCAAATTCTTTTTTCTTGATTTATCGATTTTTTCACCATCTAATTTAAATTTCGCACGTAACACTTGTTCAAACTCAAGGACAAAGGACAAAGGACAAATCACAATTAATATTGACGGAATCACAATTAATAATTTTTATGGATTGATTAATATCATTTTCTTTATCATTAAACGTATGAGAAACATTATAATAATCATCTTCATTCTCATCAACAGTAACTTTTACATACTTATTTCTAACATTCTTAATATCAATTATATTTTCTATACTTTCATCAGCATATATCATTTCAGCCGATTCTTCTTCATGATCATCAACATTTTTATCATCATCGTTACAGGTTTCATTATCTTCTATAAAATCATTATTAGGCAATAAATCCGTTTTCTCCAACATAGAAACTTTAGTTTTATTAATAGAATCAATCGCGGAATTATCAACACATTTGATGATTTCAACAAATATTACGTCTTCTTCCTGAGAAAAAACTACCCTTTCTGAAGCCTTTGTCGCAAATACAGCGAATCTTTTATCAATCAACTCATTATTAATCAAAATTTGACACTTACGGTAATCAATTACTACACCATTTTTCATCAACCAATCGTTACCCAATATTATTGGAGACGTAAGATGCGGAATGCTTAAACAGGTCGTGGGAATACGACACGTTCCTGTAACTAATTCTAACATAATTTGGTTTCGCACCGTGGTGGGTTTCTTCCCGATAGCTGTCAGTACCACAAGTCTCGAATCTGGCAAAATTCGTAATTTATTATACTGATTAAAATAATCAAATATCTCTTGGAAGATACAAGTAATTTGACTCCCGGTGTCAAAAAGCGCTAAAATCGGAGTATTATAAATTTTCACCGCAAGCCTAGGAAAATTTTCAATCTCTTCATTTTCTTTTAAATTTTCGGTATTGACGCCATCCAAATCCTTCTTAAGATCCTTAATATAATCGTAATTATCGCACCATACCGGATCCAATGAGGGAATTGACTTGATTTGAATTTACAATGGGAGGGGGTTTATGCATATCTGGCAAAGTAAAAACATAATTCATTGCGGAATTTCGAGAAATTTCATTATGATGATCATTTCTATTAGGAGAATTCAATGTTGGTCCCTCATCATCACGTGAATTCCGTATAAAAATTAGATTGAGGTGACGTATACGAAGCCGTTCGAATTGCAGAAACTGAGTTTCACGCATAATTTCCCGAATTTCCTTGTCGATATATTCTACGCGTTTGAGAATTTTGCGCCTTGTCGCATATGACTAGAATGTTTCTCTCTTTGCCACATCAAATTTACTTGATGCTTGTGCAATAATTTCTTCATTATCGTAATCTAATAGAAGCATTGTTTCCCGAAAATAAATAGATAGCTGTTGAATTATGTTAAAATGTAACGTAATCTTTTTTAATGGCGGTTCAAAACATCTAGCCTTTTTTACTTGGTCATAAAAATAATCCTGAAGAGTCATACCTTGATTATTGACATATTTTTGCGAAAACCAAATCGTCTGATTGTTGGTCTTAACCATATCCGAATCAAAATGTTCTAAAAATTTTTGTTGAAATTGAGCAAATGAATTAAAAACTCGCGATTCATACCATCGATAAGCTCGACCACCCAATTAAGAACCGACTAACATTAATTTTAATTCGTCATGAATGCTTTTAACTGCACAATATCTCCCAAAACGCTCAAGAAATTCATTAAGATTTTCATTAGAATTCGCATTATATTTTGGTAAAGGAATTTCGATATTAGCTACTTTCATATTTTGCATACAGTGATTCATTACGTCAATATCAGCAGGAACATTTTCTACTACACGAATTTGTGGCATCAACGCATCTCTATTTAATTGACTAGCATTGTTTTGTACCCTTATATTTTCATTACGAGTTTCTACATTAGTATTCACATCATTTATTTCTCTATTCAATTGCTCGATTCGACGCTTCAAACGATCATTTTCATTTTGTACTATTTGAATATCATTTTGTTGACGATGACTATTTACGAACTCATGAAACATAGCATCTCGAACTTGATTTTCTTTTCTCGAATTTCGTATTTCTTAAAATAACGCACGATAAACCGATTGATCATTAGGCATGTCATTTGTTTGTGAAGCACTATTGTTTACATTTGCGGATAACAGTAGATCCGGGTTATCTGTATTACTTTCTTCAAATGTTTCTATTAACGGTCTATTTTCATTGTCTTCCGTATCGTCATATATATTTTCAATCGTTGTTATGGTTTTTATAGGTCGACCGCGTTTAGGCGGTGGTGTCTGTTTCACCGAATTCATGACAACGGTCTACGTAGGTATTACCTACCAAGCCCCACACGTAGCAGTCACGACTAACATTCGGCGCCGTAGCCCTGCGCTGTATCACGACGACGCGACGTGCGTATCGCTCGAGCACTATAACAGTTGTCGTCAAGCAACCATCTTTGGACAGCGTTCTCTGCAGAGGTAGTTGCTGGATACTTATGGACGAACATGAAAGGAGCAAGTGAATGGCCAGCAGGGAAATTGTTCGGCAGGGGAGTCTGTCAGCGCCTCTTCTTTTGTTTTACCTATACGGGTTTGTTTTGATTAATTTTCCTACTGGGTATTCCCGTGCTAATTTCAGCATCATAATTTATGCCCCACTTTAAGGTCCGAAGTAATAGTCGCGGCTCAAGCCGAAGCTTAGCTGAGCGGCACAAGTGCCGGAAGTAGCGTGTTCCAAAAGACATATGAAAAAATACTTATATAAGTGTATCGAACCGAACCAATCCATGTATGTACACGTATACCGACCTTTAAGTCATAACAAGTCGCCGCCAGAGGATTTAAAAATTCAAAATATTGAATTGGATATTCCGAAAAAATTGTGTTTTAGTAAAATTGTAAACGACAGATATGAGTAAACAAACAGAAGTAAGTGGTAAATATATGTACAAGTTTGTTGATGCATCGTTGTATTGATGTATGGTTATATGTCTTAAGTTATAAATTGCACTTGTCCATGAAAATTACTGTTTTTAATTTTTTTTTACCAAAGAATCAGAAAAATCACCTAAAAATCGATGTCTTTTTTGGTTGTGCATATTACTTTGAACTTTAATTCATGTGTGTAATGTTCTGCCAACAATAAATTAAACCTCTACGTCACAGTAGCATACATATATCACCTTATGAAATGGGTTTGTTATAAAGTTTATTTTATTAATATTTTACATTTTTAAAGTTATTTTATGATAAAATTATTATTCGTAATAAAATGTTCTGTTTACTGAAGGAATGCATTGAACTCCTTGAAGTAAATTGTAATAAAATGTTGAGGATGATGTAGTCGTGCAGGTTGATTTTAATTTAAAAAATGTTAATTTAAAAATGTGACATTTTACGTATATTACAACAGTGGCGTTAAAATTAAATAGTATAATGCAAAGAAAGTTTTCCAGCATTTTTGTTTCATATAAATACTTTTATTTTACGGTTTCTCAGTTATTGGTCACTTTATGCGAAGGAAGTTTTCAGCATTGTTGTTTCAACTAAATGTTTTTAATTGTACGATTTCTAAGTTGCTGATCAATTTGTGCAAAAAAAGACTTCCTGCATTTTTGTTTTGAATAAACATTTTTATTTCTACTATTTCTCAGTCGAAAGATTTAATATCTGAAAATGTCCTTACGTAATGATGTAATTTAACATTTTAGTCCCTAATAATGAATTGTTTGACTGATATTTTTCTATGAAATAAGTTTTTAAATATTTTTGTTACGAACTGTTATAAGTACATTTTCTTCAACATTGATTTATTGTAAGGTATAATAGTAATCGCATTTTTAATCCCTTCGTATGTCACCCTAACTTATAAATTTCTGTAATCAGAAATGCATTACAATGTGTAGTGTTTAATTCATTCTTTCATTTTTAAATTCGCTATTTGACTTTGATAATTGGAATACAGTTTTTCTACAACATTTTTTCAAAATATTTTCTAATGAAATTTCGCAAATAATTTTTTGTAATAGATTTTGACAACTTGTATATTTTTTATCTAAAGTCTTCCTTCGACACATGTTTTACCATATATGCAAGATCTTAGCTTCAAAATCTAGTTGCGGGAAGACTTTTAAGACCGACAGGCAATTTCAGATCCGAAACCTTCTATCGTAGAGAATTGTACCAGCGATACAAGATTTAAGGTCTAAAACTTTGTTTACGACAAAATTTTAACACCGATGACATATTTTGGTTCTAATACCTTCTTTCGACAAGACTTCTACCACCAATAAAAGATTTATGATCTAATACCTTCTTTCAACATGCCTTTTGCAATCAATAGAGTTTCACATCCAAACCTTCCTTCGATTAAATATTGACAACTTCTACAAGATTTTAGATATAAAATCTTGTTTTGACCAATATTTTATCATGTATACAAGATCTTAGATTCCACATCTACCCAGTAATCGAAAATGCATTCAGAAAAGATTCAAATGCATTCATTTCATACGTTTGAATCCATTTCCTGTCCCTGACGAATCCATATGAATAGAAAAATGAATTTCTATAAAATTTTTAATGCTTATGAATTCATTTATATCCAAAAATAATATGTACAAACAAGAACTTGAATTCACTTGAATGCATATATAACATGTCGTAATAAACATATTAATTATAATCCATGCGAATGCAAATATCTTGCATATATGGTAAAACATTTGTCGAAGGAAGACTTTAGATAAAAAATATACAAGTTGTCAAAATCTATTACAAAAAATTATTTGCGAAATTTCATTAGAAAATATTTTGAAAAAATGTTGTAGAAAAACTGTATTCCAATTATCAAAGTCCAATAGCGAATTTAAAAATGAAAGAATGAATTAAACACTACACATTGTAATGCATTTCTGATTACAGAAATTTATAAGTTAGATTAGTTATAGAAAAATATCAGTCAAACAATTCATTATTAGGGACTAAAATGTTAAATTACATCATTACGGAAGGACATTTTCAGATATTAAATCTTTCGACTGAGAAATAGTAGAAATAAAAATGTTTATTCAAAACAAAAATGCAGGAAGTCTTTCTTTGCACAAATTGATCAGCAACTTAGAAATCGTACAATTAAAAACATTTAGTTGAAACAACAATGCTGAAAACTTCCTTCGCATAAAGTGACCAATAACTGAGAAACCGTAAAATAAAAGTATTTATATGAAACAAAAATGCTGGAAAACTTTCTTTGCATTATACTATTTAATTTTAACGCCACTGTTGTAATATACGTAAAATGTCACATTTTTAAATTAACATTTTTTAAATTAAAATCAACCTGCACGACTGCATCATCCTCAACATTTTATTACAATTTACTTCAAGGAGTTCAATGCATTCCTTCAGTAAACAGAACATTTTATTACGAATAATAATTTTATCATAAAATAACTTTAAGAATGTAAAATATTAATAAAATAAACTTTATAACAAACCCATTTCATAAGGTGACATATATGTATGCTACTGTGACGTAGAGGTTTAATTTATTGTTGGCAGTAATTTTCATGGACAAGTGCAATTTATAACTTAAGACATATAACCATACATCAATACAACGATGCATCAACAAACTTGTACATATATTTACTACTTACTTCTGTTTGTTTACTCATATCTGTCGTTTACAATTTTACTAAAACACAATTTTTTCGGAATATCCAATTCAATATTTTGAATTTTTAAATCCTCTGGCGGCGACTTGTTATGACTTAAAGGTCGGTATACGTGTACATACATGGATTGGTTCGGTTCGATACACTTATATAAGTATTTTTTCATATGTCTTTTGGAACACGCTACTTCCGGCACTTGTGCCGCTCAGCTAAGCTTCGGCTTGAGCCGCGACTATTACTTCGGACCTTAAAGTGGGGCATAAATTATGATGCTGAAATTAGCACGGGAATACCCAGTAGGAAAATTAATCAAAACAAACCCGTATAGGTAAAACAAAAGAAGAGGCGCTGACAGACTCCCCTGCCGAACAATTTCCCTGCTGGCCATTCACTTGCTCCTTTCATGTTCGTCCATAAGTATCCAGCAACTACCTCTGCAGAGAACGCTGTCCAAAGATGGTTGCTTGACGACAACTGTTATAGTGCTCGAGCGATACGCACGTCGCGTCGTCGTGATACAGCGCAGGGCTACGGCGCCGAATGTTAGTCGTGACTGCTACGTGTGGGGCTTGGTAGGTAATACCTACGTAGACCGTTGTCATGAATTCGGTGAAACAGACACCACCGCCTAAACGCGGTCGACCTATAAAAACCATAACAACGATTGAAAATATATATGACGATACGGAAGACAATGAAAATAGACCGTTAATAGAAACATTTGAAGAAAGTAATACAGATAACCCGGATCTACTGTTATCCGCAAATGTAAACAATAGTGCTTCACAAACAAATGACATGCCTAATGATCAATCGGTTTATCGTGCGTTATTTTAAGAAATACGAAATTCGAGAAAAGAAAATCAAGTTCGAGATGCTATGTTTCATGAGTTCGTAAATAGTCATCGTCAACAAAATGATATTCAAATAGTACAAAATGAAAATGATCGTTTGAAGCGTCGAATCGAGCAATTGAATAGAGAAATAAATGATGTGAATACTAATGTAGAAACTCGTAATGAAAATATAAGGGTACAAAACAATGCTAGTCAATTAAATAGAGATGCGTTGATGCCACAAATTCGTGTAGTAGAAAATGTTCCTGCTGATATTGACGTAATGAATCACTTTATGCAAAATATGAAAGTAGCTAATATCGAAATTCCTTTACCAAAATATAATGCGAATTCTAATGAAAATCTTAATGAATTTCTTGAGCGTTTTGGGAGATATTGTGCAGTTAAAAGCATTCATGACGAATTAAAATTAATGTTAGTCGGTTCTTAATTGGGTGGTCGAGCTTATCGATGGTATGAATCGCGAGTTTTTAATTCATTTGCTCAATTTCAACAAAAATTTTTAGAACATTTTGATTCGGATATGGTTAAGACCAACAATCAGACGATTTGGTTTTCGCAAAAATATGTCAATAATCAAGGTATGACTCTTCAAGATTATTTTTATGACCAAGTAAAAAAGTCTAGATGTTTTGAACCGCCATTAAAAAAGATTACGTTACATTTTAACATAATTCAACAGCTATCTATTTATTTTCGGGAAACAATGCTTCTATTAGATTACGATAATGAAGAAATTATTGCACAAGCATCAAGTAAATTTGATGTGGCAAAGAGAGAAACATTCTAGTCATATGCGACAAGGCGCAAAATTCTCAAACGCGTAGAATATATCGACAAGGAAATTCGGGAAATTATGCGTGAAACTCAGTTTCTGCAATTCGAACGGCTTCGTATACGTCACCTCAATCTAATTTTTATACGGAATTCACGTGATGATGAGGGACCAACATTGAATTCTCCTAATAGAAATGATCATCATAATGAAATTTCTCGAAATTCCGCAATGAATTATGTTTTTACTTTGCCAGATATGCATAAACCCCCTCCCATTGTAAATTCAAATCAAGTCAATTCCCTCATTGGATCCGGTATGGTGCGATAATTACGATTATATTAAGGATCTTAAGAAGGATTTGGATGGCGTCAATACCGAAAATTTAAAAGAAAATGAAGAGATTGAAAATTTTCCTAGGCTTGCGGTGAAAATTTATAATACTCCGATTTTAGCGCTTTTTGACACCGGGAGTCAAATTACTTGTATCTTCCAAGAGATATTTGATTATTTTAATCAGTATAATAAATTACGAGTTTTGCCAGATTCGAGACTTGTGGTACTGACAGCTATCGGGAAGAAACCCACCACGGTGCGAAAACAAATTATGTTAGAATTAGTTACAGGAACGTGTCGTATTCCGACGACCTGTTTAAGCATTCCGCATCTTACGTCTCCAATAATATTGGGTAACGATTGGTTGATGAAAAATGGTGTAGTAATTGATTACCGTAAGTGTCAAATTTTGATTAATAATGAGTTGATTGATAAAAGATTCGCTGTATTTGCGACAAAGGCTTCAGAAAGGGTAGGTTTTTCTCTGGAAGAAGACGTAATATTTGTTGAAATCATCAAATGTGTTGATAATTCCGCGATTGATTCTATTAATAAAACTAAAGTTTCTATGTTGGAGAAAACGGATTTATTGCCTAATAATGATTTTATAGAAGATAATGAAACCTGTAACGATGATGATAAAAATGTTGATGATCGTGAAGAAGAATCGGCTGAAATGATATATGCTGACGAAAGTATAGAAAATATAATTGATATTAATAATGTTAGAAATAAGTATGTAAAAGTTACTGTTGATGAGAATGAAGATGATTATTATAATGTTTCTCATACGTTTAATGATAAAGAAAATGATACGACCGCACAACACCACAAGAGATCCAATGTTCGAATGGATGATAAAATGTTCGATCAAATTTTAATGAAGTTAGGTCGAATTGTATTGCTGAAAATATGATCAGATGTGACCTGCATTTAGAGACTATACCCGATTTAATCAGTTCAAAGTTGATCAAAGTCGATTAAAGTAGATCTAAAATAGGCTGAATGAAATCATATTTGATCTTTTTCTTATTAATCTCATTCTAATTTTTAGCTTAGTTTAGAATTTGCAAGGCAGAAATGGAGGTATACTCCATACGAATTGAGAAAAACGATTAAAATGGACTGCACAACATCCCAATGGATCAAATATTCGAATGGATGGCACAATTTTCGATCAAATTTTAATCAAGTTAGATCGAATTATATTGATGAAAATGTGATCAGATGTGACCTGCACTTTGGGACTTTTTCGGATCTACTTGGGTCAACTTGTGATCAACTATGATCAACTTTGATGTTACGAAAACATTATACCCGATTTAATCAGATTAATGTTGATCAAAGTCGATCAAAGTAGACCTAAAATAGTCTGAAAAAAAATAATATTTTATCTTCTTCTTATTATCTCATTCTCATTTTTAGCTTAGTTTAGAATTTACAAGGTGGAAATGGAGGTGTACTCCATACTAATTCAAAGAAACGATTAAAATGGACTGTACAACACCACAATGGCTCGAATGTTCGAATAGCTTGAAAAATGTTCGATCAATTCTAATGTCGACGTTGCGACTAATGGACCAGATCCAATTAGATCAGAATAAATTTTGATATGAATTAATTTTATTGATTGCGAGTAAAGCTGACCTGGAGGGATTCAACGCTTTATCTGAGAAAATTTAAAGTAAAAATCGTTTAAGATTATAACTAAATTAGATATGATTCGTCCGTAAAAGAAATTTGATGAATATCGCGATTGGTGTACTCGTAAATAACTTTCGTTGAAACCGAACGGGATCAAGCCATATCGAATGAGGTTGATTAGATGGAGATCGAATTAGCTCTTTTGGAGACTGTTTCGGATCTAATTTGATCAACTTTGATCAACTCGGATCCGATGAAAATGTGAAAACTCTGGTCTAAATTCGGTTTATTTTGATCAATATTGAAACCTCTAAAAGAAAATCAAATTTTATCTCTTTCTCATCAATCTCATTCAATCTACTTCCATCATAATTTGATGAAAAACTTTAGAATCAAATAAAAATAATATTTAATAATATGTAAATAAAACAGTTAGCTATTGCTTTCTCAAAAATTAATCACCTGCCCTACAAAAGGTGTTGCATTAAATGCAATCAAAAGTACAGTAAGGTGGTCGGAAAGTCGGAAGTATATTTCAAGCCTTATAATTGGCTTTGAATATTAAACGAATTGCAAGACAAGTCTAATTTCACATTATTAACTTTCAATAAATTAATTTTCTTTATTGAAACTCACAACGTATTTAAATATTGAAGTTAAAAACATAAAATTAATAAACATATTTAAATTAAACGAATTTCAATTAAACGAATTTCAATTAAACAAATTTTAGTTTTCTGGCATTTCTGCATTCTGGCATTCAAATTTTCTTTCCTTTTCCTTGTGTTTACGTTTCTTCTCTATTCTTTGGCTGTTTGGGACGGCTTCGGTATCTTCAGTTTGTTCTTTTTCTTTCTCATTTTCTTGTTCAACGAAGGGAATATTATCTTCAGTATTCTGGTCTTTTAATTTCCTTTTCTTTTCTTTGGACTTAATTTTCTTTTCATTTCTTTGATTTTGTAGGATGTCTTCAGTGTCTTCATATTGCATCTCTGCCACACTTCTTTGCCTAGTGCAAGGAATGTTTTCTTCCGTTTTTTTTTGTTCTCTTGGTTTACTATCATTTTCCTTTTTTCGTGCTGTTTTGATGTCTTCGGTATCAGGAAGTTGTTGCATTATTTCATTATATCCTTGCTCATTATTTTTAAGGGTTTTTTTCCCGGAACGAAAGCAATTGCAGATTGCCGCAGCTTTCCTCGAGTATTCGAAATCGCTCATTCGGTACTTCCTTCTCACATTTTCATTTATAAAACCTAAATTTTAATGAAACACAGATTTTATAAATTCATAAGTGGGGAGATTTCTCCGAAAGACCCAAAAAAACATGTGAATAGTAAATGTTGGTGAAATAATTCAAATAAATTTGAACTGTACGAGTTATAAGTAAAATGTGAATAATTATAATTGAATACATGGGTCATGCCATATCGAATTTAAAATAAAAGTTTTTTTATGTATAATATTTTTTGGGGGTTTTGACTTGTTCTCAGTGGAATGTATACCTTACTATACACTCATAAACTACGCTCAGTAAATTCTACCTAATTCGAATTAGTGAGCAAATTTTTATTATTTGCTTTTGTATCCAAATTAAAAATAATAATTCATGCAATCGCGTTGAAAATACTAAAGTTGTATAAATATTTACTTTTAATTCCTTCAAAAACATTCATTGGGATATCTCTAGTGACATTAGTTCCTTTTCCAGAAACTGACAGGGTTGCCAATTTTTTGACCCCAAATACGGCAATTAGTAATTCTCGTAACATTTTCGCAGAGTCATCACTGTATCGGCGTTTTATACATTCTACGTCGAATGATGGAAGGTACACTTTTGACCCTTTACCAATTTCGGTATGAAAATTAATATTTAAAATATACTTTTAGTCAGAAGGGAAGTATAAGAATTAGTATCGTCTGCGAAACAACGAAAACTTGAATAAAAAAGGGATTTTTTTGAAACCAAGCGTAAATATATAAAATTCAAGTTCGTCATACCGAAAGTGTATTAGTTGTAATAATTTACTATAGAATATAATAGGATATAATATAATATATAGGCAATAGGTAATATCAAAGTAGATCAAATTAGATCTACATTTGATATTAAAGTTAATAATAATATCATGAACTGTTCTATAGAAATCGACAACTTGAAATTGTACTGATCTCCATTGATTAATTTCGATTAAATGGAATAGAAATGAATTACGTGGCTAGCATTAACATATATCAAATAATTGGTCTTGTTAACGCCCTAATTCTGATCATGATACAATTGGATCTAAACGTAACTAAGTTGATTGACGTATCATTTTATATTCCTGTAAATCTAAATTTTGATAGATCCTGTAAGTCTGAAGTGACTATATCGGGATATAATAGATATCATTTTTAATAAATATAAAAACAAGTATAATTGTAATTACAACCTAAAATGTGGCTTTGGAAACGACTAGACAGACAAGAAAGTCTCTTCACATCGATATTCAAACTGTGTGGACAAAATGCAAAATCTCTAAAGATTATATCAAATATATGCAAATAGACTACTGCGAAGTTTATGTGAATATGTATACATACACATTCATTTAAAAAGTATAAATGTTCTTATACAAGATAGCTTCAATTTTTTGTTCGCAACAAATATATTTATGTCTAATTTATAAATTCTTTAACTCAGCATAGTGTTTTTTCAAACAAACATTGGCCAGAAAAAAATAAAAAAATGGGATGTTAAAAAAGTAAAAAAGTGTAATTTCCAAAGAACCACAATTTTCAGTTTAATATAGAAACTGTAGGTTTTTTAGCTTTATTCAAAATTATATCTTCAATTTACCCTCAAACTAGTGATCTCAAAAAAATGAAACTCTTGTTTTTTGAAGGAAAAGAGGATGTCTACGAGTATAGGTGGTTTGTGCCCTGGAGATGGAACCTCCGAAACTGATAAATTCGCTTAGTAGTGAAATCAAAAGAATCGTCGAGGAAATCACGAATACTCGCAGTAATCTAATAACAGTCTACATCTAGTGCGAACAATGCTTAGTGGGGATGTCATCTACTTAGAATACTGCTTGAACCCGCAATGTCAACAATGATCTTTTTAACTTTCACACGTGATAAAAAAATCGAATTTGATGATAGCATAACTGAATGAGATAAAATTTACATATTTACTAGATCATATCGACGCATCTTACGAAGAATAGCACGTTTGTGTGTTATTTTAGTTGCAAATGTCTAGTTTTCGTAAGGCGACGATACAAGCTTTGAATTCATCAGATCAAAGTTTATATGTAAATTAATCTAAACATTCTACATTCATCAACCGACTACATGTATTAAATTAATTTTGTAATGTATATATATTGAAATATTGTAATATTGCATTGTGTAAATTGTAAGGGGCAGAAACATAATTAATCGAAATATAATTCAAATCAATTCCGAGCAAGTTGAATTAACTTTGATCTGATGAATTTAAATTTGAAAAGATCTGGTCAAAAAGTACATCCACATTGATTTAAACTGATCGTAATTCCGGTTATATCTCACTCTGATATGGTCATATCTGTCTCTAATAGATCTAATCAGTACTCTCTCTCTCTCTCTCTATATATATATATATGGGGGGACGATTGGCCTTTTCATTTAAGGATTCTAGTAACTTTTGTTTCGAGCACTTTTTGGCTCTTATGCACATGACTAGTTATTTTTATGCCATATAAAATGTGCTCGAAACAAATGACCTCTATTTCTAGTGACCCTTAAATGAAAAAGCCTATTGGGGTACGATTCGTTGACCTCGAACGTTCTTTCTGAGGGTGCCGACTTTTCTGTCGTTCTGTTCCGTCAATTTAAGTACCTACCATCACATGGGATAAGAATGTCGGAAAAGATAATCAATTTACGAAATACTTCCCCTGTCAAACGATGGCTTACCAAGGTCCTCGGAACCACCCGCGACGTATTAACGAGATTGTACTGTAATTGAAAAATTTAAAGACATTTCTCTCGATCCCTTTCGGAAAGTTACCAAATTCCGTTCACATGTGACGGTAGGTACTTAAATTGACGGAAAAGTACCAGATGGGAACGACTACAACACTCGGACCAAATGTGGTTACAATATTTTCCGTTTCATCAATCCGTCCGAATGTGCCGGCACCATGACCGCCCGAGGAAAGAAACCAAAATAGACAGCAATCCGAATCTCCTTGGGAGTGGCAGTAGCGCTGCTATCGGCAACACTGTCCTCGACTGACAGTTCAAGATAGCCGCGTAAACAGTATGTAGACTCGGTCATGATAGTATTTGATATTTTGAGTACATATATTTGAGTATATATATATATATATATATATTACTTGCATTTTAATGTTGCAAATTGGATTATTTTATAACGTTTTGCACAGATTTTTTCGGTTATTTTGTTTTTATTTTAGAATCAATAGTACAATAAAATTTTAATTGTATTTAAATAAAATTGTACATATATTAATATTCTTGCAATTTTTATGTTATTACTTGGCGCCAATATACCTCATTTTGATGATCTGTAGGAACTTTATGGACTTTGAAATCTTCGGGGACATTATCGATTTTTACGTCCATTTCTTCCATATCCATTCCGTCATTCCTAGAATTTTTCACAAATTTTAAAAAAGATTTCATGAAAGTCACGTTTTCGAGGTGCACCAGATGCTCTATCATTTCTAAATTTCTTCTCGTTACTACATTTGGGGACATGGAAAAAATGAAATGGATCATAATTTGTCAATTTGATATTCAAAAATGTTTTGCCTCTATTATTTAAATTGTTTAAATTGTTACAATGGGGAAAATTCATCTGCTGCTCAGGTTCTTGTACCTCAGTATGGAGTGTTTCTATGTATTTTTCACCGAAGAAAGAAGATCCATGCACATCATTGAAATTGGATTCGCTTTCTGATTTATTGTCCACATTTTCCCTTTGTAATGCACATAATATATATATATATATATTGCGTATATACATGTATAATTATGTGCATGATGTAAATATACCTCTCAAAATTATTATTTAGACCTTTCATTATATTTTCCTCAAAAAAATTACATTTTCTTAATAAATCTCGTTCAACATTACGTGCTGCATCGTGCTTTAACGCCAAGTCTACATTGTTTTTCGCGTCCTTTTTTTTATTATTGGCGTCGAGAAATTCTTAGCTTCATCTTTAGTAATGACTTCGCCCTCAGTTGATACTTCCAATGAATCAAAAAATTCCTGATTATCTATATATTTCATAAATACATGTTGAGGTAAATCGAGGAAGTACATTACTAAACGAAATAAAAATTTATTTAGTACGTGTATGTGATGAAATTTTGTTTACAAAAATATTAATTATGATATTGTCTATCGAGTAAGTGATTTAAAATAAATTCTACTGCTAAGAAATTTTGAAAAATAAATATAAAAGTTTTGAATTGATTAGCAGGTTAGACCATGGCGTAAAATAAGAAACTCGATTGCTGACAGGTTCACTAACCTGCCATTCAATCCATAACTTTTGTATTTATTTTTAATTACTTTCTAGTAGCAGAATTTATCCCAAATCACTTACTTGGTAGACAACACCATAATGAATATTTCTGTAAAAAAATATTATCTGAAAAATAATTCAAACTTCTTAAAGGTTAGCGCAAATTCTCCTCGCTTGTTGCAGATCGTGGTGCCGAGTGATGTGCAGGCTGGAGGGAAATTAACTGCGGGGTTTATTATGTTATTTGTGTTAAGGGTGCATCAGTTTATTTCAGATTACATTCTGTTGTAAACGTAATGGTTTGGTGAGAAATTCATTTTCAATTTTCGGGGTGATGAAAATTATAAATAATGATAAAATGGTAATTAAATTGTTATACAATGGTTACAATATAAGATTAGTGGAGTCGGCCTGCGTAATAGACTATGTGTTTAAAATTGTAACTAATTATTTAAGAAAAACAGCATAATTTTATACAAAATCGAAATCATAATTTATATTTTTTCCTAATATAAAATTCTGAAAGGTTAAATAAGAACAGAAATTATGCAAATTAACCGTTATAACAGTTATTTTTGTTATTTGTAAATATAATTGTTATTTGAGTCCAGGGAACATATTATATATATATATATATATAATTTTAATCTCTCCGAAAATTAAGAATAGGTTTAATAGGTTTAGTTTAGTGGCCAGTAAAACAGCAATAATTTTAGGAAAAAATTATTTATTGTTTAAAAAGACGAAAAGAACTTTACTACTTCTCCTTAGCACCGTCGCACGAAACCATCGTCCGTACCACTTAGCTTCCGTTCGGTTGTTGATGATGCGGACATAACTCTCTTCCAGGACACTCGTTGTCCGGGGCTTGTCCAGCCACATGACGAGGACGAACATAATTATAAAATGATTTAATTCTAGCTTATCGCATAAAACTATTTCGAAACTTTTTTCTAATATTCGTATATTGTACTGATAGTTGGACTTTGAGAATTAATGCAGTTTCTATGGCAATTACAATCAACCTGTCATAATGTTACCGCGAAACATACTAGAAAAACACAATACAATGTCGTTAAATGCAAGAGAGAGAGAGAGAGAGAGAGAGAGAGAGAGAGAGAGAGATTAGTCTAAATATACTTTCAATGGAGATATGGTCAAAATCGAGAAGGTCTGTATAAATTTCTTCGGTTTTAATTATGTACTGATTAGATCTATTAGAGACAGATATGACCATATCAGAGTGAGATATAATCGGAATTACGATCAGTTTAAATCAATGTGGATGTACTTTTTGACCAGATCTTTTCAAATTTAAATTCATCAGATCAAAGTTAATTCAACTTGCTCGGAATTGATTTGAATTATATTTCGATTAATTATGTTTCTGCCCCTTACAATTTACACAATGCAATATTACAATATTTCAATATATATACATTACAAAATTAATTTAATACATGTAGTCGGTTGATGAATGTAGAATGTTTAGATTAATTTACATATAAACTTTGATCTGATGAATTCAAAGCTTGTATCGTCGCCTTACGAAAACTAGACATTTGCAACTAAAATAACACACAAACGTGCTATTCTTCGTAAGATGCGTCGATATGATCTAGTAAATATGTAAATTTTATCTCATTCAGTTATGCTATCATCAAATTCGATTTTTTTATCACGTGTGAAAGTTAAAAAGATCATTGTTGACATTGCGGGTTCAAGCAGTATTCTACGTAGATGACATGCCCACTAAGCATTGTTCGCACTAGATGATTCTTTTGATTTCACTACTAAGCGAATTTATCAGTTTCGGAGGTTCCATCTCCAGGGCACAAACCACCTATACTCGTAGACATCCTCTTTTCCTTCAAAAAACAAGAGTTTCATTTTTTTGAGATCACTAGTTTGAGGGTAAATTGAAGATATAATTTTGAATAAAGCTAAAAAACCTACAGTTTCTATATTAAACTGAAAATTGTGGTTCTTTGGAAATTACACTTTTTTACTTTTTTAACATCCCATTTTTTTATTTTTTTCTGGCCAATGTTTGTTTGAAAAAACACTATGCTGAGTTAAAGAATTTATAAATTAGACATAAATATATTTGTTGCGAACAAAAAATTGAAGCTATCTTGTATAAGAACATTTATACTTTTTAAATGAATGTGTATGTATACATATTCACATAAACTTCGCAGTAGTCTATTTGCATATATTTGATATAATCTTTAGAGATTTTGCATTTTGTCCACACAGTTTGAATATCGATGTGAAGAGACTTTCTTGTCTGTCTAGTCGTTTCCAAAGCCACATTTTAGGTTGTAATTACAATTATACTTGTTTTTATATTTATTAAAAATGATATCTATTATATCCCGATATAGTCACTTCAGACTTACAGGAATCTATCAAAATTTAGATTTACAGGAATATAAAATGATACGTCAATCAACTTAGTTACGTTTAGATCCAATTGTATCATGATCAGAATTAGGGCGTTAACAAGACCAATTATTTGATATATGTTAATGCTAGCCACGTAATTCATTTCTATTCCATTTAATCGAAATTAATCAATGGAGATCAGTACAATTTCAAGTTGTCGATTTCTATAGAACGTATCACAAATCTCGCTCATTATGACTTGGAATTATCTGTTAAAATTAGACCTAATAAGATTGATTTTTTAATAAGATTTAAACAGTTCATGATATTATTATTAACTTTAATATCAAATGTAGATCTAATTTGATCTACTTTGATATTACCTATTGCCTATATATTATATTATATCCTATTATATTCTATAGTAAATTATTACAACTAATACACTTTCGGTATGACGAACTTGAATTTTATATATTTACGCTTGGTTTCAAAAAAATCCCTTTTTTATTCAAGTTTTCGTTGTTTCGCAGACGATACTAATTCTTATACTTCCCTTCTGACTAAAAGTATATTTTAAATATTAATTTTCATACCGAAATTGGTAAAGGGTCAAAAGTGTACCTTCCATCATTCGACGTAGAATGTATAAAACGCCGATACAGTGATGACTCTGCGAAAATGTTACGAGAATTACTAATTGCCGTATTTGGGGTCAAAAAATTGGCAACCCTGTCAGTTTCTGGAAAAGGAACTAATGTCACTAGAGATATCCCAATGAATGTTTTTGAAGGAATTAAAAGTAAATATTTATACAACTTTAGTATTTTCAACGCGATTGCATGAATTATTATTTTTAATTTGGATACAAAAGCAAATAATAAAAATTTGCTCACTAATTCGAATTAGGTAGAATTTACTGAGCGTAGTTTATGAGTGTATAGTAAGGTATACATTCCACTGAGAACAAGTCAAAACCCCCAAAAAATATTATACATAAAAAAACTTTTATTTTAAATTCGATATGGCATGACCCATGTATTCAATTATAATTATTCACATTTTACTTATAACTCGTACAGTTCAAATTTATTTGAATTATTTCACCAACATTTACTATTCACATGTTTTTTTGGGTCTTTCGGAGAAATCTCCCCACTTATGAATTTATAAAATCTGTGTTTCATTAAAATTTAGGTTTTATAAATGAAAATGTGAGAAGGAAGTACCGAATGAGCGATTTCGAATACTCGAGGAAAGCTGCGGCAATCTGCAATTGCTTTCGTTCCGGGAAAAAAACACTTAAAAATAATGAGCAAGGATATAATGAAATAATGCAACAACTTCCTGATACCGAAGACATCAAAACAGCACGAAAAAAGGAAAATGATAGTAAACCAAGAGAACAAAAAAAAACGGAAGAAAACATTCCTTGCACTAGGCAAAGAAGTGTGGCAGAGATGCAATATGAAGACACTGAAGACATCCTACAAAATCAAAGAAATGAAAAGAAAATTAAGTCCAAAGAAAAGAAAAGGAAATTAAAAGACCAGAATACTGAAGATAATATTCCCTTCGTTGAACAAGAAAATGAGAAAGAAAAAGAACAAACTGAAGATACCGAAGCCGTCCCAAACAGCCAAAGAATAGAGAAGAAACGTAAACACAAGGAAAAGGAAAGAAAATTTGAATGCCAGAATGCAGAAATGCCAGAAAACTAAAATTTGTTTAATTGAAATTCGTTTAATTTAAATATGTTTATTAATTTTATGTTTTTAACTTCAATATTTAAATACGTTGTGAGTTTCAATAAAGAAAATTAATTTATTGAAAGTTAATAATGTGAAATTAGACTTGTCTTGCAATTCGTTTAATATTCAAAGCCAATTATAAGGCTTGAAATATACTTCCGACTTTCCGACCACCTTACTGTACTTTTGATTGCATTTAATGCAACACCTTTTGTAGGGCAGGTGATTAATTTTTGAGAAAGCAATAGCTAACTGTTTTATTTACATATTATTAAATATTATTTTTATTTGATTCTAAAGTTTTTCATCAAATTATGATGGAAGTAGATTGAATGAGATTGATGAGAAAGAGATAAAATTTGATTTTCTTTTAGAGGTTTCAATATTGATCAAAATAAACCGAATTTAGACCAGAGTTTTCACATTTTCATCGGATCCGAGTTGATCAAAGTTGATCAAATTAGATCCGAAACAGTCTCCAAAAGAGCTAATTCGATCTCCATCTAATCAACCTCATTCGATATGGCTTGATCCCGTTCGGTTTCAACGAAAGTTATTTACGAGTACACCAATCGCGATATTCATCAAATTTCTTTTACGGACGAATCATATCTAATTTAGTTATAATCTTAAACGATTTTTGCTTTAAATTTTCTCAGATAAAGCGTTGAATCCCTCCAGGTCAGCTTTACTCGCAATCAATAAAATTAATTCATATCAAAATTTATTCTGATCTAATTGGATCTGGTCCATTAGTCGCAACGTCGACATTAGAATTGATCGAACATTTTTCAAGCTATTCGAACATTCGAGCCATTGTGGTGTTGTACAGTCCATTTTAATCGTTTCTTTGAATTAGTATGGAGTACACCTCCATTTCCACCTTGTAAATTCTAAACTAAGCTAAAAATGAGAATGAGATAATAAGAAGAAGATAAAATATTATTTTTTTTCAGACTATTTTAGGTCTACTTTGATCGACTTTGATCAACATTAATCTGATTAAATCGGGTATAATGTTTTCGTAACATCAAAGTTGATCATAGTTGATCACAAGTTGACCCAAGTAGATCCGAAAAAGTCCCAAAGTGCAGGTCACATCTGATCACATTTTCATCAATATAATTCGATCTAACTTGATTAAAATTTAATCGAAAATTGTGCCATCCATTCGAATATTTGATCCATTGGGATGTTGTGCAGTCCATTTTAATCGTTTTTCTCAATTCGTATGGAGTATA
Organism: Trichopria drosophilae; assembly: GCA_030407085.1. Lineage (NCBI taxonomy): Eukaryota > Metazoa > Arthropoda > Insecta > Hymenoptera > Diapriidae > Trichopria > Trichopria drosophilae. The sequence goes on from CM059583.1 coordinate 117,182,592, forward strand.
CCTCCATTTCTGCCTTGCAAATTCTAAACTAAGCTAAAAATTAGAATGAGATTAATAAGAAAAAGATCAAATATGATTTCATTCAGCCTATTTTAGATCTACTTTAATCGACTTTGATCAACTTTGAACTGATTAAATCGGGTATAGTCTCTAAATGCAGGTCACATCTGATCATATTTTCAGCAATACAATTCGACCTAACTTCATTAAAATTTGATCGAACATTTTACCATCTATTCGAACATTAGATCCCTTGTGGTGTTGTGCGGTCCATTTTCATCGTTTTCTCAATTTGTATGGAGTTCACTGCCATTTCCGCCTTGAAAATTCTAAACTAAGCTAAAAATTAGCATGAGATTAACAAGAAGAAGATCAAATATGATTTCTTTCAGCCTATTTTAGATCGACTTTGATCGACTTTGATCGACTTTGATCGACTTTGATCGACTTTGATCGACTTTGATCAACTTTGATCTGATTAAATCGGGTATAATATTTTCGTCACATCGAAATTGATCATAGTTGATCACAGTTGATCACAATTTGATCCAGGAAGATCCGAAAAGTCTCAAAAAGCAGGTCAAATCTGATCACATTCTCATCAATATAATTCGATCTAATTTGATCAAAATTTGATCGATTATTTTTTTACTCGGGTTCTGTTCCATTAATTCTTCTGTTTCATTTTTATCTTTTTAGACGCGTTCACAAACGATTTTTCCATATTTTACTATTCCAAAGTAAAAATCGATTACTTAAGTAATGGAGACTAACTAATTTTTTTCGTTAATGCAGTTTTATTTCGTTGATTACCTGTCCTTCAAGAATATGGCTAGGTGATATGGATTGATAATTTTCTTCTGCCTTTTGAGATGTTATTTTTGTTGTTATTTGTAAGGAAGGTACAATGGACGAGATTGAAGAATTATTTTTTTTTCATCAGTCTCTCTATTTTTATTTGCATATTTTTAGATGCGTTCACAAGCGACTGTTTCAGATTTTGCTATTGTTAAAGTAAATGAATGATAACTTTAATGTCGTAATAATATTTCAGAGGTATTAACCCTTAACCCCAAGTATTGGGTCATTTTTGCCCCGGGGAAAATTCGAATTGTACTTTATAAATTACGACACTTTAAATGGCAGGACACAATTTATCTAGGTAATGGGGCGAAAATGTCCTTAATGAACAGTCGGAACTACGGGTTAATACAAGAAAAACAAACCTTCTCTATTTTCAGTTTTTTACCAAACTCTTCTGCATTAATTTCGTAAGGTACTTGAACTTCGTTTTCGAATGTAACTTCCGGCGAATATGACTTCTTTTTTTGGTAGTTTGCACCTTTTGTTTTTATCATTTATAATAAATTTTGCTTCTTCATATGTATCTGGAGGGGAGATTTTTTTTAATCTAAATAATTTTTACATAGTGATTATTTCCGACAATAGTATCCCAATGGGCCGTGCGGTACGGAGCATTCATTCATGTTAAGCGTCCTAGCTGAGGAATCTAACGTGGATGTGTGACCGCTTGGGAACACATCGTTTGCTACGGCTGTACAACCGGACAAATGTAGAGCGAAAGACAGCTACTTTATCAATATTTTCTGGCATAACGTAGCCGTCGACTATACCGGCTATACTATACTATACTGGCTTTCCACAGTTTATCCATGTCCTTATGCAAACGGTGCAAAGAGGTTTAAGTTCCTTGGCGGGATGCACCTAGGGGGGACTGGTTCTGGATGGGTCTTGCTAAGTATTAGCCTGTTTTCCTTTTAGAAGATGAAACATGTGTTTCGGGCTCTTCCGAAATTCACGCGTCGCGCCTTCCGATTAGGCCACCCGGCCGACAATGTACGCTACGCTATTGGGGAATCGAGTCTATAACGCAGGTGATCCCCTCGGGCACGGCGCACTGCTGGTGGTAGTGACCCCACCGCGCCGCATGAATGTATAAATTGGGCCGCGAGTCTCGTAGAGTTAAGAGTCGTGGGCCCGGGCAGATCGGGCAAACAACTCCTAGAGTTGCTTGGCCTATTCATCCGGATTCCAGCTGCCGTCACAACGCTCGGCTGCATAGCAGAGCCCCCTTTCCTTTTCCGCTTGGCTTCATAGCCGAGTTACCTTCCGCCTACCTTTGCTCGGCTGCATATCAGAGCCATCTTCCGCCATTCCACTAGGTTAAGATAGCAGCGTTTCCGGAACCGATACCGAAAGTTACCAACTTTTTAACAAGCGCTCGATCCGCAATTTCTCTATGGCCCTTCACACCTCCATTGAATTATAGTTTCAGTTATATTAATAAATATTGTCATTTAAGGATAATTCCTCTCTTTTTATTGCAATTCCTGATTCCCGGAGTTTAATTCTTGCTTCACTTAATTCCTAATTCTGGCTTATCGGAGCTGATCCGGCGACGAAAAAGACTCGCGTTACATGGCGCCCAAACAGGGACTTTTTAAATAAAGATCTAAAAAATCAAATTTTACTTTTTTTTGAGCCGACCAGTAGTCTAAAGGAATTGTAATAAAATGAATGAAATAACCCTAACTAGCCTTACTGAGTTTAGGAAAGAAGAACTAGCAGATCTACTAACAATCCTAGAAGAGCCTATAGACGGTACCGTTGCCGAATTGAAACAACGCGTCCGAGAAGCCTTCCTAAACGACCCGGAGTCCGTCAAAGTAGCCTGTATGAAGAGCAAGCCATGCGTGGAAAGACTAGTTCGGCGACGAGATAAATCTCCAACCGGAGCTCAAGGGAATGCCGGCACTATCCCACGGATAGAAGTGGTACATCCTCCCGCCTCCGCAGAACAACTCCCATGTATGCATATGCCTCAGAATTTAAATGTTCTAGTAGACCCGCTCCCCGGTCTGGCCATACATCAGCTTCGCAAGTGGGGTGTACACTTTTCGGAACAATATCCCTACTTCTTCTTAGAGAAAGTAGACGAACTCCGGAAAGCCTACCATTGTACGCCTGCCCATCCCGTGATTGCCCTTGCTCGAACCGACGGCAATCTTCACAGGCGGCAAGTACGGCATTAGTCTCCCCACATTCCGACCTTCGACTGAATCGTCAACCAGACCGAAGACTGGCCCTTCCGGCCATTCCTCCGCATCATCTCGCTACCAGTACCGCCGCCAAACTACGCGTCGGACGACCGAGACGACTGTTAAAATTTTGCGGACGAATCTGGAGCGCCTTGCTAGACACCGGCGCCATGATTTCGTACGTCAGTCCGACCGTAGCCAAGGGGTGTGAACGAGCCGGTGAAACCATCATCCCAAGCATCGCCTCCACCCGCCTCGCGGATGGGACAGGGATACAACTCGCCGGACAGCTACAGACTACCATTCACGTCGGGAAAACTAAGCTCCTACACCCATTCGTTATACTATCAGGTATGCAACATGAAGTCCTGATTGGGGTAGACCTAATGAAATTATTAGGAATATCGCTCGTTGAGCCTAAACTCGATCCCGTCCGCTTCAGTACCACCCCTACAGACCTAAAAAAATTCCTCGAACACGAATTTCCGCTCTTTGAGACCGTGACAGGGGCGACTACGCTAAGTACGCATACGATTCGCGTGAAGCCTGGGCCACCCCCATCAAAAAGCATTATAGGCCGAGGAATCCCGCGATGCAACGAGTCATCGACAAAGCAGTCAACCAGATGGAGGCAGCGGGTGTCATCCAACCATCCACTAGCCCCTGGAGCTCTCCTGTTGTACTGGTAAAGAAGAAGTCCGGCGATCTCAGGTTCTGCATAGACTTCCGTAAGGTAAACGAGGTGACCGACAAAGACGCTTACCCCTTACTTCAAAGACAAGCGATGCTAGCACGTGTCTTTAGCACACTTGACCTCAAAAAAGGATACTGGCAGGTCCCGCTTTCCTCTTCTAGTCGACCTGTTACAGCTTTCACCGTACCCGGACGAGGTTTGATGCAGTTCAAAGTCATGCCGTTTGGGCTCTATTCCGCTCCAGCCACATTCCAGCGTCTCTTAGACACCGTTCTCAGAGAAGACTTGGAACCAAACGTCTTCTGATACCTAGACGATATCATCGTGGCCAGTAAAAACATAACCGAGCACATTTGGCATCTCGCCGAAGTTTTTCGCCGTCTCCGTTCTGCTCGTTTACGTCTGAATCCCGCCAAATGCCATTTTGGACAACACTCTTTAAATTATCTGAGTCATCTTGTTAACGAGGAAGGAGTAAGTACCGATCCAGACAAAACGAGTGCAGTCGCTAATATTCTTTCTCCATGTAACGTTCGAGAGGTACGTCAGTTTCTGGGTTTAGCATCATGGTACCGACTATTTATCCCGCATTTCTCCGACATCTCCCGACCTCTGACCAAGCTACTCCGCAAACAAGCAACTTGGGACTGGACGACTGAAACTGAAAAGTCTTTTAGAGAACTAAAACGGCGATTTATCGAATCACCTGTTTTAGCTTGCCCAGACTTCACGAAGTTATTCACCTACTAGGCGGACGCTTCCAATAAAGGCCTAGGCTGTGTACTGATGCAGCAACACCCGCAAGGAGAACGCATCATCGCCTATGTGTCTCGTACTCTCCAAAGTGCAGATCTCCACTACAGCACCCCAGAAAAGAAATGTCTCGCCGTCCTCTGGGCCGTCCGAAAGATGCGACCCTACCTAGAAGGATACCATTTCCGCATTATTACCGGCCATCAGGCTTTGAAATGGTTGGACAGAATCGATAATTCCTCTGGCCGATTAGCGGGCTGGGCGTTGGAGCTGCAGCAGTACGATTTCGAAATCAAGTATCGCAAAGGACGACTTAATCGGGTGGCAGACGCCTTATCCCGGCCGATCTCTACCGTCAGCACCGACCGAAAATCACCGTCGTGGATTCAACGATTGCGGACCAGTGTTCGAGAATCCCCAGACGAATTCCCGGATTATCGAGAAGAGGGGGGGCGTCTTTACCGCTATCTACCGAATACCGTAAACGAAGAGGACCCTCAAGGATGGAAACAATGTGTGGCACAAACCGATCGACCTTCCGTTGTCCACCAGTGCCACGATTCTCCGACCGCTGGCCACTTCGGTATCACTAAAACTGCCCGCCGTCTCATGGATTATTATTACTGGCCGGGTCTCGCCCGAGGAATGCCAGTAACAATATATATATACTCAAATATATGTACACAAAATATCAAATACTATCATGACCGAGTCTACATACTGTTTACGCGGCTATCTTGAACTGTCAGTCGAGGACAGTGTTGCCGATAGCAGCGCTACTGCCACTCCCAAGGAGATTCGGATTGCTGTCTATTTTGGTTTCTTTCCTCGGGCGGTCATGGTGCCGGCACATTCGGACGGATTGATGAAACGGAAAATATTGTAACCACATTTGGTCCGAGTGTTGTAGTCGTTCCCATCTGGTACTGTTCCGTCGTTCTGTTCCGTCAATTTAAGTACCTACCGTCACATGTGAACGGAATTTGGTAACTTTCCGAAAGGGATCGAGAGAAATATCTTTAAATTTTTCAATTACAGTACAATCTCGTTAATACGTCGCGGGTGGTTCCGAGGACCTTGGTAAGCCATCGTTTGACAGGGGAAGTATTTCGTAAATTGATTATCTTTTCCGTCATTCTTATCCCATGTGATGGTAGGTACTTAAATTGACGGAACAGAACGACAGAAAAGTCGGCACCCTCAGAAAGAACGTTCGAGGTGAACGAATCGTACCCCAATAGGCTTTTTCATTTAAGGGTCACTAGAAATAGAGGTCATTTGTTTCGAGCACACTTTATATGGTATAAAAATAACTAGTCATGTGCATAAGAGCCAAAAAGTGCTCGAAACAAAAGTTACTAGAATCCTTAAATGAAAAGGCCAATCGTCCCCTAATCGTACCCATCGAATTTGTTATCGATAGATCGATTTTGTGTGGATGAAAAAGGGGTACGGTAGGAATACATATGGACTTAATTTGTTGGACACATTTTTCATCCACACGAAATCGATCTATCGATAACAAATTCGATGGGTACGGTTATGGGACGATTGGGGAACGATTCGTCCACCGCGTACGCTCCCAGTGTCCCGAGGGTCCCGAGTACTGGGCTTTCTGTCATGCTCCCGGCGCGATTATATTTCGGTAACTTTAGTTTAATCCCGCCGGGACAATGATAGTACTTTCCAATTGCGGAATTGATTATGCACTCAGTGTATATCTGCCTCACAATTTTACATGGTTAAAAAAAAGTTGATATACACGGTGTGCACACTCTGTGCATCATTGGAAAGCGCTATGAGGGAACGCCCAGGACTCTGGCCGCCCGAGCCGTGGTAGAAACGAAAATAGAACGCAACCTCTGTTAAGTCAATAACTATAGCGCCAACAGCCGGACAAATCTAAACTAAAATGAGTATCACTAATGTCATGTCGCCATAAAGACACATAATGTAATTGTCATCATAAAACGATTACACTAAAATAACAAAATAGCATATTTATAGTATGTTACGATACAAGTTAGGATACAGTTTGCTGGCCGAGCCGAAGGCGAGGTCGGCATTCACATTCGCACAAAAAACATTAAAATGCGTCCGTAAAAGTCCAAAATGCAGCATTTTACGTACACTGTAACATAAAATATATAATTTTAATGAACAAATAGTATATTTCGATACATGTGCATAAAATGTGATTTTACGCACCGCTTTTTAACCTGCGATTAGATAGGACCGGTGCGTAACATCGAATTCTTACGCACGCGTATCGAACGATATTTTTCGATATACTATGCGTAAAATTTTGTGCGCCTTTTTTATTGTGTGTTAAATACAGTGGGACCTCTCTAATTCTAATTAGTAAAGTCGAATAAGAGTGGTTAGAATCAGACAGGCCCTACTGTGTGTACGATGTTACGCAAGCGTGCTTACCGCCGGGCCCGAGTGGCTAAAGTTCAGAAACTGGCAATATGGCATTACTAATCGACACTGTAAAAAATCTTAAGTGAATTTTACTATGCAGCTTGACTTTATTATTACCTAGTTTAAATGTAGTAATTTTACATGTTTCATATAAAATTGCAATGTTAGAGGTGGTAATATTACGCCATTTAACGTGTACGCTTACAAAGTTCAGCATTGAACTTTTACATTAAAAAGTAATTTTACAAGCGTCACAGCTTTATTACCATTGACTGTGAATTTTACCATGTCCAACCTAGGCACGATTATTACCTACTCCCCATATGACATTAATCCAAAGGTAGGTATAGTTACTAGTTACAGTACGCTAATTTTACAGGCTTGCGTAATATACCTGACCTCAGTGTTGTATTATTACCAACGTTTTATGAATTTTATAGTGTTGAAAGTGGTAAATAATCCTAAGTAAATTTACAGTCGCTGGTGAAATTCAGTTGACACTTTTTACAGTGTACTGTTTCGCTGTCTAAACCAGTATCAAACCACTAACCACGCCACGATGACAGACACACATACGGAGCGTTCGGTTTAGAGATACGTATACCAATCGTACATGGGGACAAATATATGTTGGATCAACCGCGATTTCTGTTGGTCTAACAGCGTTACGCTATTAAATCAACAGAGGCGACCTCTGTAGTATAAAATATGTTATTCTGACTGACCGGTAGCTGTGAGATTTACATATTGGAGAACGTGGTTCATTAAGCAGTATTGCTTGCATTCGATTCAGCTTCAATCGTCCCCCAATCGTACCCATCTAATTGTGATTCCATTAGTTGTGACAAAGGGGAACGATTGGAACACGAAATTCGATTTTCACCTCATATGCTTGTGGCATGTAATCGTTCCACATATCTATCGTTCCTTTTGTTAGACGCAATCGAAGCACAATTCGATGGGCACGATTTGGGGACGATTGGCAATGTATCCATGGTATGTTGATTTTACAGAAATACATAGGGATGGATCAAAATGTAGACTCTCTCAAATGTACTTTTCTCAAATGTAGACTGAATCGATGACGCAGAACCTCCCGAAAGTAAACAGTCCACTCCGTGTTTCTTGTTTCATTGCCCCCTCTAAGATACATAAACACTAATGTATAACCATAGAAGACGCGAAACGCACATGTGAAACAAGAAATCGCAAAACAGTGAGAGTGGTAGTGGGGGTTGAAAGCAATCGAGGGGAGGTGTCTATATTTGAGAGTTCCAGTTGGGGAAGTGAAATCACTAGAGTCTACATTAGGGGGTTCTACTGTACTAGTCGGTGATCAGTGGTAGACAGGATCAATTACATCGATTTCTGAACATCGCCCTCACATACTCGAGAGATATCGGCATGGAATTCGGATTGGACAAGTATGCAGTCGTTCATTTGCACAGACGAAGGTCAGGCTCCAATAACAACGATATGGAGCACGTCAGCGGAAATCTCATCCGCCACCTTAGCGCCGAAGAAGCCTACACATACCTGGGCATACCTCAAAGGCATGTGATTTTAAATGAAAACATCGAGGCTTAATGCAGACACACCAGGTATTGAAATCTTTACCGAGCTGTGTGACGAACTCGCACAACAAAGTGAAGATTCCCCACCCGTCAGTGCATTAGAGGTGAAAAATGCCCTCACAAGAGCAAGGAATTTTTCCTCGCAGGGCTGAGATGGAATTAATAATTATTGGTGGAAGAAGTTCACTTCTGTCCATCAACACCTAACCCGAATATTCACCTCTTATATATATGGAGACCAACCCATTCCGCAATGGCTGACGGAGGGCCGAACGGCACTAATCCCAAAATCGGGTGACATGTTCGATCCGAGAAACCATAGACCGATCACGTGTCTCAATACATTATACAAATAGTCATCCGCCGCCTTAGAGCCGAAGAAGCCTACACATACTTGGGCACACCTCAAAGGCATGTCCAGGATGTGCAGAACCACCATCATTAAGAAATACCGGAGCATCCTCCGTCAGATCTGGTCATCAGAATTGACCGGGAGAAATAAGGTGGCAGCCACGAATATGTTGGTCGTATCACTAGTGCTCATTTCATTTGGAACACTGAAGTGGAACGTTGACGAGCTAAGGGGCCTTGACCAAACACACGGAAGATGATTTGTATGCAACGCTTGTTGTGCAATGCGCTTGATGCAAAGTTTGCATCCATGATCTTCCGTGGAACGACTGTATTTGCCCCGAAATATGGGAAGTCGTGGCCTTTTGAGCCTGGAGTGTATGCATGACCGATTGGTCCTCGAGACAGCTTGCGACGTAATTAATCAGATGGAGGATCCCCTGATTATGCTAGTTCATCAGCATGAAATTCAGGGGAAGGGGGCGTTTTTGTACAACGCGGCGGAACGAGCGGCGTGAAACCTCGGTCTGGTTTTCAACGTGGCACGTAGTGGTGCATAGATAGCTGAATCAATCATCAATCTGTGCCCAGTGCGTCTCAGGGCTAACATATGGAAGGAACAAACCCATATGTTGGAGGGAAGGCATATCGACATGCCATTTCATGGACAATTCTTTCGAAATGTCCAAGAACTTGGCTTGTCGGCAGAGATGACCATCTCGTTCTTAAGTCAGCCGGCATGAAATCCTAGACCGAGGGTTTTATCTTCGCATGCCAGGATAGGGTCATCAATACCTTAGCGTATCGCCAGACCGTCTTACACCAGGCGGTATAGAGTACGCTTTGTAGATCGTGTAGATGACTCATCGTGAGACACAAAAAAATAAGTAATGATATAGTTTTGCTATTAATGTATGTATTTACAAATTATTAGTCTATTTTAAAAAATATTTGAAGAAAAAAGAAATTGCTAATTATTAAGGAAGTCTGTCGTACTGTTATTTTGTGGTATTTTATTGTATCCAATAACTTGTCCGTGTAACTTGAATGAAATTAATTTATCAAAGGTGAGTATTGCATAAATATTATATACAATTCAATGATTATTTAAATTGATCATACGTATATCATGAATCATCTGTCCCTCAGACCTCATCATTATCGATCAGAAATTTTTTAAAATAAAATAAATTACGCGATACATGCATGATGTTCGTAACATATTGGTGAGCATTAAAATAAATGCAATGTTTATATTATTTTATATATATATATATAGTTTATATATATTTTATATATAGTTTATACTATATTCCGGGACATTCTGGTCGGCAGTTTTCGTGATATACATTTGGACGATAACTGCGCTATTTGGTTCACCAGCCTTACGCAATATCACGATTAGAAATGACGCGATATGTGCACGATACTTACGATATTTGATTTCCGTGAAGTGTTCAATAACTCTGCAATACTCGCTACATATTGGATGATAGACTTCCGCCATTTTTTCCCGATATCTGCATTTTGGCTGTAAGCTTTAACGATTTACGTTTTAACGATACTTTAGCGATGTCCGCGACACTAGATTTTAGTGATGTGAGCATTATTTGATCGATACAAATGATCAATTATCTCGAGTATCGCATCTGACGTTTAGCGCTACTTTTATGATACTTTCTTAGCCAAATTTGATGCACAAATTTTTAATTATGCTTGTGGTATGCATATGGAATAGTTATGCAACATGCCACGAAATCGTTGGCCCGAATAGAAATTTTGTAAGGCCCTGATCAGGGTCGGACTTCCTTGGTACGGGCCTGAACAGGGCCTGAATTAATTTCTATTCGGATGTATAATGGTATTACTATTAGTGTCTGTATATACAAGCTTGCAAGAGGACTTCCGTTTTGGTGAGTAAATGAGATAGACGTGTGTTATTGCGAACCAACAAATAGAACAAATTTTCTGCTCTATTCTGCCTGCGGGCTTTATTTCCGTTTCAGAAATTGCAAAGTGAATAATTGCAAAAGAAGTGGACGAGTCTGGACTACAGGTGAGGACGGAGGTCACTGGAAATCAAAGGTAAAAAATATTATAAGACCTAACCTGCAAATTTTGACGCGAGTGAGACCAACGTCACGGTCAAAAATTCTAAGTTCGACCACGAGAGGGAGACACCGGTCATCCGGATAAGTCGAATTCGGCGTGACGAAAATTGAAAAGTCACCAGAAACAATATACTAGTTGAATGATTATAACTTTCATTAAGCGGTAATCAATACAGCTGTATGGAAGGGGTGACTGGTGGGGACATCGGCAAGAATTCACCTGAAGCTCGGACGGTAGAAGAGGCGAAAAGAGAGATAGTGGAAAGGTGGTTAAGAAAGAGCGAGAGCGGGAAGAAGGCGTCAGCTAAGTCGACGGAATCCAGTACGGTGGGGCAAGCGAAGCCAAGGAGTGGTGGAGAGGAAGGTGGAAAGGGAGAAAGAAGTAGCACGGTGAAGAGTAGAGGAAGACCGAAAAACGCGGAGAGGCTGAAGAAGGAAAGAGGAAGTAGCTGCAGTTCAGTTAGCAGTTTAACGTCGTGGATAGCCAAAAGAAAAGTAGAGAGTGAATCAGAGAACAGTGAGAAGGAAGACGAGGGAAACCGCGCAAAGCAGATCGTGAAGAGGAGAGCGAAGGAAATAAAGAGCGAGTCAAGTGGGGAAAAGAACAGGCAACGACAAGGTGAAGCAGAGAAAATGAATAAAGACGAAATGAAAAAGCTGATGAAAGAAATGAAAGAGGAGATAATTAAGGAAATGAAGACGAACATGGCTCAAGAAATTCGAGCAAAGAAAGATGAGATAGTGAAGGAAATAAGAGAAAATATAATCAAAGAATTGAGAGAGGAAAGAAAAAAGGAATGGGAAGATTTCAAAAAAGAAATGTTGAAAAGAGAAGCTGAAATGAACAGGGAGAGAGAGGAGATGCGAGAAGAACTAAGGATGGTGAAGAAAAGATGTGAAGAAATGGAAAGAAGAGAGAAGAAAAAAAATATTGTAATAAAAGGCATGAATGTGAGAGAAAATGAAAAAGCAGGAGAGATAGTGAAGCGTGGTTTGAATGAGATAGGAATGAATGAGAAGAAGATAGAAATAGAAGAGTCATATATAATAGGGAGAGAGAATGCTAAGATAGTTATAGCGAAAATGAGTAGAATGGAAGATAAATTAGAGATATTAAAGAAATGCAAAATGTTAAAAGATAGTGCGATGGAAAAAAGTATACGTAGATGACGATTTAACAAGAGAAGAGAGAGAGATGCAGCGTGAGATAAGAGTGTGGATGAGGTGTGAAAGACAAAAAGGAAATAATGTAAAGATGGGCTCTGGGAAGGGGTATTTGAATGGAAAGATGTATGTGTGGGATGAGAAAATGAGAGGTATGAAAGAGAAGGGGTTCTGGAGAGAGAGACAAGTATGAGTGAGATAGAGGGTGACAGGAGGAAAAGACAGGCGAAGGGAAAAGGAAGAGGGGGAAAGGAAGATAGCGGAAGAAATAAAAAAGATAAAAAAGACAACAAGAGTAAGAAAGAAATAAATACAGAAAAAGAGATGGTAAGAGGGGTGATATGGAATGTAGCAGGATTAAAGAAAAAAGACGAGGATTTCTGGGATTTTCTGAAAGAATTCGAAACAATAGGGCTGACGGAAACATGTGTAGATGAGCGAGGGTGGGGGAACTTAAAGGAAAAGATGCCAGAGGGATGGAAATGGAAATGTCAGCCAGCGACTAGAGACAGTAAAAAAGGGAGGGCGAAAGGAGGGATCATAACGGGAGTAAGAGAAGAGATAAAAGAGAAAGAGGTGGGATACGAAGAAAAAGAGGGTTGGCAAGAAAGGATGATTGAGATGGGGGGAGAAAGATGGAGAGTGGTTATTATATATAATAATGAAGGAAGAAAAGATCTGTTAGATAATATTATAGAAAAGATAAAAGAAAGGAAAGAGGATATGTTGATATTAGCAGGGGGTTTTAACGCTAGAATAGGGAAAAAGGGAGGGTGGGAGAAAAGGGAGGGGGAAAGAGAAGAAGAAAGGGAAGGAAAAGAGTCCAGAGATAAAGTTATAAATAAACAAGGAAGAGATCTGATTGAGGTAATCGAGGAAAGAGGATGGTTAGTCTTAAATGGTGAGAAAGAAGGTGACGTGGAGGGGAAATGGACGTATGAAAAGGCGGGGAGGAAGTCGATTATAGATTATGGAATAGTGAATTGGGAGGCATGACAGAGAGTGAATAAATTCGAAGTGGGATGTAGGATGGAGTCGGATCATCAGCCAATAATATTCGAAATTAACAACAAAAGCGTAAGGAAAGAGAAATTAAATGGCGAAGAAGGGATGGTTCAAGACTGGTCGGAAGAGGGTGTTAAAAAGTTCAAGGAGAAGATGGGGGAGATAATATGGACGAGGAAAGGAGTAGAGGAGGAATGGGAGGAAATGGAAAGGGAAATAAAGGAAGCAGTGAAATTAAGGAAGAAAGGAAAAAGAAGACAAGTAGGATGGTGTCCATGGTGGGATAGAGAGTGCAAGGAGAAAAAGAGAGAGGTAAATAGGATGAGGAGAAGATATAGAAAATATCAACAAAAAGGATATGACGATTTTATCAAGTGCAGAAGAGAATACAGAAGCTTATGCACCAAGAAAGAGGATGAGTACAAAAAAAAGAGGAGAGGGAAATAGACAATATAAGGACAGAAGCAGAGGCGTGGGCTTTTATAAATAGAGGGAGGAAAAAAAGAGAGGGGGTATGTAAAGAAATAGAAATGGATGAGTGGGAAAAGTATTTCAAGGATATATTAGGAGGCACGGAGGAGAGGAAGAAGGTGGAGCAGAGAAAGAAAAAGGTAAATAGAAAGGAAGGAGAGGGAATAAGTCAAGAGGAAGTAAATACAGAAATAAAAAGACTGAAAAAGGGAAAGGCAGCGGGGCTGGATGGGGTAAGAAACGAGGCGGGGAAAGAGGGGGGAGTAAAGGTGGGATTGAAGATTGGGGGCTTAATAAAATCAGTGTGGGAGGGGGAAGGATTTCCGAAAAAGTGGAGAGTGGGGGTAGTTGTCCCGATTTGGAAAAGAGGTGACAAAAAAGACACATGTAATTATAGGGGTGTGACATTAACCAGTACAGGGTACAAAGTATATGCGAATATCCTGAATAGGAGATTAGTAAAAGAGCTGGATAACAACGGAGGATTGTGTAGGTCACAGGCAGGATTCAGGAAAGGGAGGGGAACGGTAGAAAATATAAAAATCCTGAAGCACATAGTTGGAAAAAGACTGAAGAATAAGGAAAAAGTGTACGCTCTATTTTTAGATTTGAAGGCGGCCTTCGATAAAGTGGACAGGCAAGTATTGTGGGAAATGATGAGAAAAAGAGGGGTAAACGAAGGCATGATAGATAGAGTAATGGAAATTTATGAGGAGACGAGATGTGTGGTTAAAATAGGAGAAAAAACATCAAACGAGTTCTGGGTGGAAAAAGGTGTGAGACAAGGATGTCCGTTGAGCCCAATGCTTTTCAATATCTATCTTGCGGACATGGAAGAAGAGATGAGAAAGGGAATAGGAGGGGTTAAAGTGCAAAGTGATAGAGTATGGACGAAGAATATGCGGATGATATTGTGGTGGTAGCAGAGAAGGAAGAAGGGCTACGAGATATGATTAGAAGGGTTAAAAGGTATCTGGAAGGAAAAAACTTAGAAATAAGCCCAAAGAAATCAAAGGTCATGGTTTTTAAAAATCCGGGAGGAAGAGAAAAGGAAAGATTCTGGTGGTGGGGAAAGAACAGGTTAGAAGAGGTGAAAACGTATAAGTATCAGGGATATTTAATGGTTAGTAATGCAGGAGATAAGTAACATGTTAGAGAGAGGATACGGAAAGCTAGAGTGGCGATGGGATGGGTATGGAGCTATGGAGAGAGAAAATTTAAGGGAGATGTTAGATGGAGGCTAAAGCTTTTTGACAGTATCGTTAAGGGAATCTTGTATTACGGAGTAGAGATATGGGGGTATAAGGAATGGAAGGAAATAGAAGCGATACAAGAGAAGTACTTGAAATGGGTTTTAGGGTTAGAAAGGACGACTCCAGGTTACATAGTGAGAGAGGAATTAAAAAGAAATAAACTGAGAGTTAAAACGGGGTGGCGAGCGGGAAAATGGGAGGAAAAGATACAGAAGGGAGAAGGAGGAGAGATTGGAAAACTATGTATGCTGGAGAGAAGAAAGGAGGAAGAGAAAAAGGAAATGAAAGAATGGACAAGAGAAAGTATAGAGAGAAGAGACTATATGTGGAGAGTAGGAGAGAGTGAGCTAAGCATTCAGGCGTACGGTGAAAGCAAATGGGAAAGAGTAAGGGAAAGGGACATAGAGACGGACGAGCAAGAAAGAGGAGAAATGGTAAGAAGAACAAGATCATGCAAGAATTATGAGAAGACAATAGGAATACCTGAGTATGTAAGAAGGAGTGTAAAAAAGGAAGGGAAAAAGATGGTAAGGATAGCAAGGTGGAGATGTGGAAATGAAGAGAGAGGGAATAAATATTGGATGAATGAAGAAGAAAGAAAATGTAGATTGTGTGGAAAGGAAAGAGAGGATGTACAAAATCTGAAGAGAGAATGTGAGCGGGTAAAGGAGAAAGTCAGGGCAAATTTTGAGGTGTTGAATGAGGATGGACGGGGATATGAATGGATGGAAATGATAGAAAAATTAAGACAGGAGAGAGAAAATTGAATGAATGAATGAATGAATAAATAAATGAATGAATGAAGAAATGAATGAATAAATAAATAAATAAGTGAATAAATGAATGAAGAAATGAATGAATGAATAAATAAATGAATGAATGAAGAAATGAAGAATGAATGAAGGAATAAAGGAATGAATTAATGCATACTGAAGGAAGGAATGAATGGATGCATACAGAATGAATGAAATTGGGTAATCGTTGCAAATAAAGCAAGAAATTTTTGCAGAATGCAGAAAATTAAATGAAAATTAAATGTAAAAGAGTGGAAGTCGAAAAATTGTAAACACGTAAAGTGAATGCAATAAAGATACATACATACATACATACAAGCTTGCAAGAATCGTTACGTTTAATACAAAACTATTACTGCAAAGGGTGCATTACAGACATCACGGTTTTACATTCGTGGGAAACGTATCTTCGAGGTGGGATCTCCATAATCGAGATGACGTCATGAAATGAGTTAACATCGGACAGGCAATATTTAGTGCGACCGGGTGCCACATGATATTACATTGTACTCCACACGGATGGTACATGGCATGAGTGAAATGGCCTGGCACAATTAACCGTATCGTTATCGCGTGTAACAATTCAACGCCGAACTTTGCGCGTTGCCTTGTTTCGTCGAAGATTTGGTAAAAGCCAGAGTAAAATTAAAGGACAGTCAGTATTTCGTTCCATATGCGAGTCTTCACATTGCGAGCTCTGCATTTGCACATTTGGGTAAGACGGATTCATGTTACGATATAATGTGATTATATCTGGCGGCCCACAAATTGTGATTTTCGTGACTTCATTTACACGGTTTTATCATCTGATACTAGGTGAAAATTTTAAGCAAAATTACAAATCAGCTTTTCGGAAGAAATGTATTCTTGGCATCGCATGTTTTAAAATCGTTTACAACCTGTGCTCTAATACTTCTTATTAATTATTCTCCAGTTATGTCATAGTAAATTTGCAAGCAACGGCTAGTTGATACCGAGAGAGATCGGTTCTCCTATTATTTATTTTTCGTTAGTTTTGGAAAAAGACCGATCGTTTCGGCTAGTTATTCCGCGGTAATCTTGCGAGATAAGATCAGTCGGTGATTTGTTACAGCAGTTTTATTGTGGGTTATTCAGCGTTAATTTTACAAGAAACGACCAGTCGGCGCTTTGTTACAGCGATTTTTGTATCAGTATTCTGCGGTGATTTTATGAAAAACGACTGGTCAACGCTCTGGAACAACAGTTCTTTCTCGGTTATTCTGTGCGGTAATTTGGGGAAAACGACCGGTCGACGCTCTTGATTTGCAGTTTATAGCGATTATTATGCAGTAATTTCGACATAACCCTTTCCGACGAACAACACCCTTCATTCAAATGGGGTTTACTCGGCCAGCGGTAGTTACCGTCGAATTCCTCTAGTAAAATAGTGCCGTAATTCGTACAGTAAGCCTGGCCGTTCTGCTTTTTACCATTCACAGTTCTGAATTCTCTCGTCGTGGTACATACACATTTACTAAAATGAATGAGCTTTTGTTTAATATCTATAAAAGATGATTGTAGATATGCATAACCAAAAATGAAATAAATAAATAAAAACCTTATATGTATATGTGATTGAAAATAATTATTAACTATTAAATTCTCTTGAACAGCGATTTTTCATCGGATATTCTGCGGTAATTTTGGTCCGAAACGACCGGTCGCCGCTCTTAAACAGCGGTCTTTTTGTCGATGATTCTGCGGTATTTTTACAAGAAAATCGACCGGTCGATGATCTTGTACGACAGGTTTTCATCGGTTATTCTTCGGTAATTTTGAGAGAAACGACTGGTCGTCGCTATGGAACAGCAGTTTTCGGTTATTTAGCGGTAATTTTGCTGAAAATAACCGGTCGACGCTCTTGAAGAGCGGTTTTTAATCGGTTAGTCTGCGGTAATTTTGCGAGAAACATCTGGGCGACGCTTTGGAACGGTGTTGTTTCATCGGTTATTTAGCGGTAATTTTGCTGGAAATAACCGGTCGATGCTCTGGAAGAGCGGTGTTTCATCGGTTATTTTGGGGTAATTTTGCTGGGAATAACCGATCGACGCTCTTGAAGAGCAATTTTTTATCGGTTATTCTGTGGTATTTTCTCGAGAATCTACTGGTCGTCGCTTTGGAAGACCGGTTTTTCATCGGTTATTCTGCGGTAATTTTGCAAGGAACGACCGTTCGATGCTTTGGAATGGTGTTTTTCATCGGTTATTTTGCAGTAATTTTGCTGGAAATAACCGGTCGAGGCTCTTGAAGAGCGGTTTTTCATCGGTTATTCTGCGGTAATTTTGCGAGAAACGACCGGTCAACGCTTTGGAACGGTGTTTTTTCATCGGTTATTTTGCGGTAATTTTATTGGAAGTAACCGGTCGACGCTCTTGAAGATCGGTTTTTTGTCGGTTATTCTGCGGTAATTTTGCGAGAAACGACCAATCGACGTTTTGGAATAGCGGTTTTCATCGGTTATTCTGCGGTAATTTTGCGAGAATCGAATGGTCGACGCTTTGGAACGGTTCTTTTTCATCGGTTATTTTGCAGTAATTTTGTGTGAAACAACCGATAGTCGTTTTGGAAGAGCGGTTTTTCATCGGTTATTTTGCAGTAATTTTGTGTGAAACAACCGATAGTCGTTTTGGAAGAGCGGTTTTTCATAGGTTATTTTGCGGTAATTTTGCTGGATACGAGCGGTCGACGCTCTTGAAGATCGGTTTTTTATCGGTTATTCAGTGGTTATTTTATGAATACCGACCATACAGCTTTTCCTCGTTGTCCGTTTTTTTCGCGGGAATTATGGTTGTACAACGGTTATTTTTTTTCGGTTATTGTGCGGTTGCCCGTCCTGATAGGGATTTAATTTCCATCTTTTGCTTTTTATATATTTCGTTATTTATATTGTTTTTCTTTATGACTAACACAGGTAAGGTTGTCGGGCAACACCGGACATAAAATTTCGGGCACTATTTGGTACTTAAAATCGTTTATTATTGTAGCTAATTCACATACGTGTTCATTAATATAGTAATAATAGTCTGATGGTACTTGTGCGGGAAATTTACCTACTTTCTGAGTTATTTATGCCATAACCTGCATTTGTCATTCCATCTGAGAGTAAAAGTATAAAGGCAATTAATATGGTTATGGATGAAAATCCATGTTTAATATATTGTTTACCCCTAAACTTGTTACTGAAGAATAATTGATGTTAAGAAATTAGTATTTTTCTCATTTATGTTCATTTTTCTAAGTGTCCAGTGCTACCCGCCACGATTTCGCAAGTAACAAAAATTGCGATGTCGATCAGTTGGCTGTATCAAAAAATGCAATCGATTTATTCATGTATATTTGTTTAAGTTATATCTATTTGAGTATCTAGAATATAATATAAGCTATTTCTATCGCTTTATAATCTTTTTTCATGGAATAGTTTTCAAGA
The DNA here is from genome assembly GCA_030407085.1 of Trichopria drosophilae. Lineage (NCBI taxonomy): Eukaryota > Metazoa > Arthropoda > Insecta > Hymenoptera > Diapriidae > Trichopria > Trichopria drosophilae. The sequence goes on from CM059583.1 coordinate 117,201,693, forward strand.
TATTAAACAAAATATTTAAGTGTCCGGGGCCCCCCAACCTTTCCCTATGTTTCGATAAATTGATTAATGCGCGTATCTATAACTTTTTCAACTAATTAACTTATATGTGGTAGTACGCTAACTAGTCTGTAGCTTTCACAAAAACCAGGATTTTATTTGGTTTACGTAATGCTATAATTTCAGCGAGTTTCCATCAGTCAAAAGCATCCTAGGAGCATAATAGAATTTCTTAATTTTGGAAGGTAAATAATACCTTTAAATAGGAATTTTTTGAGTATCTGGTTTGAGATATCCTCATTACCGGAAGATTACTTATTATTGCATTTTTTAAAAATAATGTTTATTTTTGCAAATGTCTCTTATTTGTGCTAGTACTATTTACTTTAAAGAAGGTTTATTTACTTGAAAGTATCTTTTGTTTTGGGATTTTGAGTTTGTTTAATTTTGTTTCTGCTTACCTGTATTTAATTATTGTTGCGTTGATTCGGTTTTGAATTTGTAAACTGTATTAATTTGTTGATGCCGGTTTTGAAGTTATGAACTGGAAAAAAATATTTTAATGAGTTTTCACTCAGTAAGCAGAACAAAAAAAAAAATTAATTATTAATAAAAAAAAGAAAAGTAGAAAATTTCACTGTATTTATTTTAAATTTTGAGAGAATGAATAAAAAAGAATTTTGTGTGAATATTCACGCACTTGTGCTTCTATTGTATGAAAGGAGACTGAATAGTTTTTCAGATTACATAATATTCTGTGTACACAAATGTATACGATATTAGAGTAGTATTCAAACCAACGAACACAAATATTGGTGGCATTAAACCGTTCAAAGACAAAACAGATAAATTACACCAAAAAGACGTAGTATATGAAATTAAATACAATAACTGCGAGGGAGTCTATATAGGTGAAACAGGCAGACTTTTAAAAAACAGAATAACCGAACATAAACATAACATCTACTTAAACGAAGACAAATACACAGGACTTACAACACATAGAATTAATACAGGACATAATTTTGATTTTTCAAACGTCAAAATTCTAGCAATAGAATGAAATAAATACAAAAGAAAACATATGGAAAACTTTTTTATCAAAAATAACACAAAATCAGTAAACATCCGCTTTGAAAAGTCAAATTTACCAGACACATATATACCTCTACTTAAAGTTCAAAATTCAAAACAATAAATGTAAATAGAACGAAAACAAAATGTACACAGAATATTATGTAATCTGAAAAACTATTCAGTCTCCTTTCATACAATAGAAGCACAAGTGCGTGAATATTCACACAAAATTCTTTTTTATTCATTCTCTCAAAATTTAAAATAAATACAGTGAAATTTTCTACTTTTCTTTTTTTTATTAATAATTAATTTTTTTTTTTTGTTCTGCTTACTGAGTGAAAACTCATTAAAATATTTTTTTCCAGTTCATAACTTCAATACCGGCATCAACAAATTAATACCGTTTACAAATTCAAAACCGAATCAACGCAACAACAATTAAATACAGGTAAGCAGAAACAAAATTCGAAACAACAACGAAATCAAAATTCAAAACAAATGGTTTGTAAATCTCACCGATATAGAAATTCCAACAGAAATTGTCAACATAATCGGACTAGGCCAAAAACATTCTTTTCAAAATCAAAAATCCTTCCCAATACCAGAATTCATCGCTTCTATAGAAGAAGGAATCTACAACATAAAAGATGAAACGGACAACGAAGAAAACATAGTTACCGATAACAAAAATCTTACGCGAAACCAATGTATACACGACATAACAGGTTTCTTAAAAAACGACAGACACATAAACAATATAGACAATACACCTAACTACAACAAAATAATACAAAAATTTTCCAAAACCAACACAGACATATTCTTCACAAGAGCAGACAAAGGAAACGTAACGGTGGCAATGTCCAAAAAAGAATATATTAAGAAAATGAACGAACTACTAATAGACACTAATACGTACGAAACAAGCAATTACGAATATACAGCAACAACAGAAAAGAAAGTTAACGATTTCATCAAAAAACTCCAAACCAAAAAATACATAACCGACAATTTAGCCAAAAAACTAAAAACATATAGCTCAACCATATCCAAAGCATACGGACTACCTAAAATACACAAACCAAACAATCCATTACGTATCATTATCTCGACAATAAACTCACCTACTTACAAACTATCTGCTTTCTATACTGAAATTATTTCTACTCTTACAAAAACGATATGAAAAAGAGTCAAAGACAGCTGGGATTTACATAATAAAATAAATAACTTCAAAATTCCTGAAAATCACACATTAATTTCATTAGATGTAGTCTCTTTATTTACCAACGTTTCAACTGACATAGTAAAATTAATTCTAAAAAACAAATGGAACGAAATTAAAGAACACACAAATATTCCACAAACTGAATTTTTTGAAGGACTAGACATCATTTTCAAATCTCTATATTTTCAATTTCAAGGTAAAAACTATAAGCAAAAATACGGATTACCAATGGGATCACCATTATCACCAATAGCAGCAGATTTATTAATGGATTTTATAGAAAACATTCTTATACAAAAATTACCATGCAAACTTCCGTTTTACCATAGATACGTAGACGACATTTTAACAATTGTTCCAAACGAATTTTTAGATACAATTTTACCCATTTTCAATAGCTTACACAAAATCAAAGGTTTTCAAAATAAAATTACTTTCACCATAGAAAAAGAAGACAACAAAAGAATTAGTTTTTTAGACTTAATTATTATAAACGATAGAAATACCTTAATTACAGACTGGTACCATAAAAATACATTTTCTGGCAGATACTTAAATTTCCATTCAAACCACCCATTAGATTACAAAATAGGAGTAGCTTTCGGATTAATCGACAGAGCATTAAGATTAGCACATATTAAATTTAGAGAAAAAAATCTAAAACTACCCTATCAGGACGGGCAACCGCAAAATAACCGGAAAAAAATAACCGGTCGAAAACCGCCAAAAAATAACCGTCGTACAACCGTAATTACCACGAAAAACCGGACTACGAGAGAAGGCGTATGGTTAAAATTTATAAAATCACCGCAGAATAACCGATAAGAAACCGCTAAAAATCTGTTAATCAAGATCGCCGACCGGTCATTTTGCGAGAAATAGATTTTTAGCGGTCATTCAGCGGTCATTTCGACACGATACGTCTTGACGAACAGTACCCTTCATTCAAATAGAGTTTTCTCGGCCAGCGCTAGGTGGCGTCGAATTCCCCTAACAAAGTAGCGCCGTAATTCGTATAATAAGCCTGACCATTCGGGTTTTCACTAAGCACGTTTGTGAATTCTCTCATGGTGGTACCTACATACACATTTACTACAGTGACTGAGCAATTTTGTTAGATCTATAAAATATGATTATAGATATGCATAACAAAACAGAAAATGAGTAAATAAAAACTTCATATATATACATGTTATTGCAAATAATTATTAACTATATTCTCTTGAAGAGCGGTTTTTCAGCGGTTATTTTGGTCCGAAACTACCGGCCGCCGCTCTTGAACCGCTGTTTTTCATCGGTTATTCTTCGGAAATTTTGAGAGAAACGACTGGTCGACGCTATGGTACAGCGGTTTTTCATCGGTTATTCTGTGGTAATTTTAAGAGAAACGACCGGTGGACGCTCTGGCACAACGGTTTTTTATCGGTTAATTGGCGGTAATTTTGCTGGAAACGACCGGTCGACGCTCTTGAAGAGCGGTTTTTCATCGGTTAATTTGCGGTAATTTTGCTGGAAGCGACCGGTCGACGCTCTTGAAGAGCGGTTTTTTATCGGTTATTCTGCGGTAATTTTACGAGAAACGACCGGTTGACGCACTTGCACAACGGTTTTTTATCGGTTATTCTGCGGTAATTTTGAGAGAATCGACCGGTCGACGCTCTGGCATAGCGGTTTTATATCAGTTAACCTGCGGTGATTTTTGGGAATAACAACCATAAGCCTTTTCCTTGCAGGCCGATTATTTTGCGGTGATTATGGTATTATAACGGTTTTTTTTGGCCGTTTTCGACCGGTTATTTTTTTCGGTGAAATTACCGTTAAAATGCGGTCGCCCGTCCTGATAGGGTAGTTAAACAAATACTAACAGAAAACGGATACCCCATATACATAATCAATGAATGTTTTAGAAAAAGAGTCTACAAAAATCAGTAAACATCCGCTTTGAAAAGTCAAATTTACCAGACACATATATACCTCTACTTAAAGTTCAAAATTCAAAACAATAAATGTAAATAGAACGAAAACAAAATGTACACAGAATATTATGTAATCTGAAAAACTATTCAGTCTCCTTTCATACAATAGAAGCACAAGTGCGTGAATATTCACAAAATTCTTTTTTATTCATTCTCTCAAAATTTAAAATAAATACAGTGAAATTTTCTACTTTTCTTTTTTTTATTAATAATTAATTTTTTTTTTTGTTCTGCTTACTGAGTAAAAACTCATTAAAATATTTTTTTCCAGTTTATAACTTCAAAACCGGCATCAACAAATTAATACAGTTTACAAATTCAAAACCGAATCAACGCAACAATAATTAAATACAGGTAAGCAGAAACAAAATTAAACAAACTCAAAATCCCAAAACAAAAGATACTGACAAGTTTTTCAGAAATAATTAAAAGAGTTTTTTATTATTGTAATTTTATCATCATAATATATATTATTTTGTAATTTTTTATGTACAGAAATATATCTAAAGAGGGTCAAAACAAATGACCGAAACGTCAACTGTCTTATTTATTTAAAACACCAACTGAATCATTTTATGGTACATTGTGATACAAAATGATTTCCTTCCCCCCTCCGCCACCCCCTTCCGTCCGTGCGGCTCTTCGCACCTCGTCTTCAGACAGCACAAAACTCACCACCGAAAGGTGGTTGTACATACAGCATGCATATGCGATGAGAGCACTTCTCTCAATTTCTTCACGAATAAGTTAAGATTTGAGCCGCTAGGCGGCGTCGTAAAGGTCGTCGTAATATCTACGGTGCCCACGCCTCCCGTTAAAGAAATGGATTTTCATTTGGTTACAAGACGGACAGGTGCCAAGTACTGATATTATATCATGAATTTTATATGCTGACAATTATTCGCTGAGTTGCTTTACCTGAGACTTTTTGAGTTCCGTAGCCCATACATTTTCCTAATTCCTTTTATAAGGTTGTAGGCTTTACATGTGTCATGTCAGTTACGCGTAACGTCGTACACTGCCCATTTTTTGGCGCACCAAAGTCACTGCTGCCATCGGTCCTTCCCACTAATGCCGATGTTATCAAATATTGGCAGCAAGTGAGATACGATATGACGGTAGAATCCACTGCTGCCAGATCTGATCAAAAATTGGGGTTCTCAGCTGTGGCAGACACTGTAGCTTGCAAGATTGAGTCTTTCTATTCCAAAGCTTCGATTCCATTCGTTTCTCATACAAGAGTCGTTCAAAAGATCAAGAAGCTGCACGATCAATATTATGCACTTCGTAAATCTTATTCAAGGGACAAAGATACGGCAGAGAAACCGTAAAAATACAATGATTTTATTGAACAATGTTCAAATTCTTTATTTGATATATCATTTTGTAAATGTGAGATGACGTTGCACTGTTCTTGCGAAAAAAGCTTTGACACGTGCAGTTGTCTCAACCTGATGCTTGTTGACTGCACTTGCCCTAAAGAAAGAAAAGTTCCTCTATGAGAAATAAAATTTCTCTACGCACAAAGACATCTCAGACTAGGTAAGATCGGGCCGATTGATGCAAAGGAAAGTCAAAAGCTTACACTACGATTACAAAGAAAAGCTCGTCAGCCAAAACAAACCAGCTTACTTGGACCCTCTTTTTGCAATATTGATCCTGAAACAGAGACAACTTTTGAAAATAATAATGATGTGGATGATCCCGATGTTCAGTTCCCGCGCTTTTCATCTTCCCAAGCAGATTGTCTGAAGACTAAACATATGCGCTTATCACTTCCAGCAACTGTTTTGACAAGTGATCGTTTTGGCGTGTCTGACAGAGCAACAGCTGCTATTACTTTTAGCGTACTTAAATATCTAGGTCTCGTTACAGATAGTAATAAATCTCTTATCATCGACAGAAGTAAAATTAGAAGAGAGAAAGAAAAGTGTCGAGCGAAATTGATTACATCTGATAAGGTAACGGGACAAATTAATGATCTGATGTTCGTGTACTTCGATGGAAGAATGGACGACACGTTAGTATTGATTGAAAAAGGATGCAAACGACACCAAACTGTTAGAAAAGAAGAACATATTTCAGTAATTGAGGAACCAGGATCGAAGTATATATGCAGAATGTAATAGATACGTCAAACATTGTAGTGATTGGTTCTGATGGCACTTCAACAAATACAGGTTTGAAAAATGGAGCAATTAAATATATAGAAATGCGTCTTCAAAGACCAGTGCAATGGGCTATCTGTCTCCTCCATTTCAATGAGCTAGCTCTACGGCATCTTGTGGAAGCACTTGATGGGAAAACTTCTGGGCCTCAGTCTTTTAATGGTCCTCTCGGTAAACAGTTGGTTCATTGCGAGTCTCTACCTGTCGTTGCTTTTCAAAAAATTGAATGCTCTCTTCCAGAAATAGTTGATTATGAAACCCTAAGTAAAGATCAAAGATACTTACATGACATTGCCATTCCCATTGATGGTGGATCTTGCTCCAAAGACCTAGAAAATCGTGATCCAGGACCAATATCACACTCGCGGTGGTTGACAACTGCAAACAGGTTTCTGAGGTTGTACATTTCCCTGCAAAAGCCATCTGAAAACCTGATTCAGATTATAAAGTACATTTTACAGTATACGTTCCTATGTGGTTCGAAATCAAAACAAAATCTTCAATAGTTGAAGGACCTAAACATATTTTAGAGTGTATTAAAAAATGCAGAAACTTACCTTCGAAAGTCCAAGACGTGGTTCATAAAGTCATCCAAACAAATGCCTTCTTTGCCCATCCAGAAAACATTCTTCTCTCGATGGTGGTTGATGACAGAGAACATGTCCGAGAGCTCGGACTTACGCGAGTGCTAAAAACTAAAAAAGTTCCCGTATAAGGCAAAAATGTTAGAAATTTTTTGGTTCCCAAAATTAATTTTGAATCTAATCAATATTACGAATTAATAAATTGGTCAGAAACAAAAGTTACTTGTCCCCCTCTTTTGGCAAGTTTATCTTCAGACACAATTGCACAATTAATAATTCGTAAGGAGAAACCAAAATTAAATATAAATTTGGCAGATATTCCATGTCACACTCAGGCCGTGGAGCGCTGCGTTAAATTAGTAACACAAGCCGGCTCAAAAGTATATGGGCATGAGAGACGTGATGGGTTCATAAGGGCAACCCTCGCCTCTCGTGCCGTGATGCCTAAATTCACACTTGTTTTCGCCAACTACATTTTTTATCATTTTTAACTAAAAATTGACCTCTCTCCTCCCCCCCCCCCTGGCGGTGAAAAGAGAGAGGGAGGGAGGAAATCATTTTTTATTATAATGTACCATAAAATCATGCTAAACACTTAAAATGAGCTTGATCAGACATCATTTACAGTGATTAAATGAGGATGTACGATTTTTCTTAAATCCGCTCAATTTCGAATTAAATTCATAAACTTTGACTGCGATGCGCGAACGGAAGATGTTGTCCGATTTCAAAAAACTTTTTTTTCCCTGAATTCGCAATGAAAAATGGCAACTTTTCCGCACTATTACGATTCGATTCGAAAAGAGTTTTGTTTTTCACTCCGGTCTAACGCGAATATCTGGGAAGAATAGTCTCAATTAGGCCGCCATCTTGGTTGTGCAACCGCAAATTTAAAAAATCCACCAGCACAACTTTTAAATATACCTATCGCGTCTACGATTCTGATACATTTTAAACCCGATATCCTCGTTTGACTAATTTTCATAAGCGGCACGGTAGGCAAGTCAAAACGAACGATTGGTTCGACTCGGAATGCTGGTTAGCGAAAAAGAATCTCGACCGCGCCCTGCTGGCTATGAGAAAAAACGCTTATGATCCTAATAGTGTACAATTATTTATTGTCGCAAAAAAACAGTACTTGCATATCCTTTCGACTAAAAAGCGAGCGTACACAGAAGTCACAGCAAACAAGTTCGCGGACGTACAAAATTCGGCTGACTTCTGGAGCGCTGTTCATCTGTATACCAAAAAACCTGCGATAGAAGCGGCGGTTACGGCTGAATCCTGGCATAAACACTTCTTAAACATCTTTCCACCATTTTTAGATCCTCCTTTGAATTTTTATGGTACGTTTGACCCTCAACTTGACGGAGATATCTTAATGCCTGAGCTCGCGGACAGTATCAAACTGCTGAAAACTGGGAAAGCCATCGGACCAGATGGCCTCCCTGCCGAAATCTATAAATTACTTGACAGCCCATGGCAATAAAAAATACTAGCCTTTTTCAATTCCATTTCTGCTCGTGAGGAATTTCCTACTGGGTGGGCTCAGGCTTCGGCTTTTATGTTGTTTAAGAAGGGTTCCAGGGACGACCCAGCCAATTACAGGCTTATTGCCATTACTAATGCGTTATCAAAATTATATTCGCAAATATTGTGTAAGCGCTTATCGAATTGGGCATTCCAAAATAATATTTTGCAAGAAGAACAGTCCGGTTTCAGGAGTGGAAGGGGTACTGAGAACAATATCTCCTCGCCACAGCTCAGATCGCTCTCCGTAAGAAAAAATCGAAAATGTACTGTCTTTTTGTGGGTTTTAAGAGAGCGTTTTACTCTGTTCCCCATGCTCTGTTATGAAAGAAATTAATTAATTTAGGCGTAAGTGCTAAATTTGTACGAGTTTTACGCGATATGTATCAAACTGCCTCACTACGCCTGCAAACAGCCGAATCGTCAACAGAGTACGGGGTTACGGCCGAAGTTTTGCAGGGAGAAATTTTGAGCCCTCTGTTATGCATATTATTTCTATCCGACTTGACCGCATTTTTCAGAGATAGAGGGTTACGTGGTATCGACATAACCAGTACTTTTGACCTTCTTATGCTACTATACGCAGACGACCTAACAATCTTCGCCTACTCGCCCGCGGACATGCGCAGAAAACTGCAGATCCTAGCAGATTATTGCGAAAGAAACGGCCTTACGATAAATATAGGTAAAACTAAAATTGTCTATTTTAGAAGGGGAGGACAGTTGGTCTCCCATTCCAGATATTTTTCTTACAACGGAAATCCAGTAAAGGTAGTAAGCAAGTATAAATATCTGGGCGTCATGTTCTCCTCTTCGGCGCAAGGCCTGCTCGCGAGCCAGGATGCGGCGGATCGTACTAAAGCAGCGTCAGCTTCAGTACTATCCATAATTGGAACGGCTAAGGTAGATTCGTGGGAGGCAGTTTGGAAATTATATAGTGCTGTTATTTGCTCCACACTTTTGTACGCCTCGCCGCTCTGGGGTCTCAAACATCTGGCGGGTCTGGAATCCGCTCAGCTCGCGTTCTTTAAAAGATTATTTAATCTTCCGCGTAACACTCCCGCGTAACTACTGAGACTCGAATTGGGCCTTTATCCTATTGCCGTGGAGTGTTCAAATGGGTGATTCGAGTGCTGTGTATGCCGTGTTCTAGATTACCCAGAATTTTGCTTCTGAGCGGTCCAAAAAAAAGAGAATTTATTAGTACGTCTCGGTGATCTAATGTGTCACCCTCGTAAGCCATCCACCATAACAAAATTTGTCTGTATAATATAAATAAACAATACAGAATAATACACAATAATTACAAAAATTGATAGTGCGAACAAATTAAGGGTATTAATTTTAGAAATTTTTTATATAACTTACATGTTTGTCATGGTATCCATGTATATCATTAAATAAACAATTAAGTTTTTTTTGCTATTACGGTCCTCTTACTGTTTCTGTAAAAAGTAAACAAAGAAAAATGACGTAACTGGGATGTCAGTTAACGTTGAGCGCAATAAATTATTCAGTACTTATATGTAAAAATGTTGAATCACCTACTATTGGATTTAATATTAAAAGTCATCCCTCTAGCGCTTATAATTAGAACTATTGTTAAAATGCGTTTCGCACCAGGATGCCACGTTGTGCTCTTCAGCAGGGCTTATGCGGCATCCTTGCCCTGGACGCAATATTCAATTTTAAGTTTGTAAATCTAATTTTCATACATTCAAGACTTAAATATTAGTACTAGAACTTTAGTTTGTAACCGTTTATAGCAAATAGGTAAATAAAGGTATATTTCTTGACCGTTTCCATGTACATCAGCGAAAATTCTTTACCATATTCACCTTTTAGCGTTAAATTATAAAAAATAACCCGGTTTAAAATTAATGATTATATTTAAAGAAGTTATAGAAAAATTATACATATAAAAAGTATTACCTATTACAAAATTACATTCTTTCCTGAAGAAAATTTGAAAGCGAACTGAATTCAATGGTAAGAGCGCATATAACTGCGACAACGTTGGCAAGTAAATAGTAAACAATTGCAATAAATTTTCCCGGAAATTTTAGATAAGTCGAACATTTTGAATTTTGGAGTAATCAGCACAGTATAAGTATTAATATATATATTTTTTAACAAAAACTGGTCAAAAGGAAGGTAACACATCTATCACTCATCTAAAAAAATATAAAAATTACATAACGGATATGAGGTAATGAATATATGTTTGTATATATTTAAATATAACAAACATATAATCCTTTTTAAAAATTTAGAAACTTAGTCATTACAACAACAAAAAATAATTCTTAGGAAGTTTAGAAACTTCGAACCTGATATTCACAGAGTTTCTATGTTTTCTGATCACATAATTTCCTAGTTTCCTAGCTCCAGTTTCATATCGATGTTTTGATAAACCGGTTTGTCTTTCTTCCGGTTGTTCCATGTTCTTTTTATGCTCTTTAATCCTCCGTTTCACCTATATATACCTTATCACAATGTAGGTAAGGGATTTTATAAATTATGCCACTTTGTTTTAATAATCGCAAAATGTCTTTATAAGGTTTAATACTGCCAGGATTTTTGTTGAGCGGTATATTAACAGCACGGATGTTATATTTGTTTAAAACCTTTTTAAGTTTATCTGTTAGTCCCTCCATATATGGTAATCCAATCATCGAGACGTACTAATAAATTTGTTCTCGTTTTTTTGGACCGCTTAACGACTATTTCTTGGAAGAAAACAATCCTTTATAAAACTAAAACATAGATTAATAAAATTGTTTACTCTCATAAATGCTTGAATTAAAAAAGTGAAAATGTAAAATTGAACAGACGTGTTCGTAATTGAGAACAGCTGTTTAATTTGACAGCTCCTATGCATGCAATTATGATAACTTTACAATCAATTTATGATAAGAGTATTATAATGCATTCTAGAAAGAGCTACAAAAGCTGGGAAGCGGCACGATGTATGTTTTTGTCGATCCATTGTGATGTTCTATTCGTATTTTTTCTCATCGACTACGTTCTCAAGCTAGCACTATGTGTTTTACTAATAATTAACGTTAAGCGAAAATCACGTTTATAAGTGTATGAAATATGAATATACGTCGATCACAACCAAAGAAACGAATGCACTAATACAGAAATGGAATAAAATCCGGTCTTATTATTGGAACGCATTTAAACTGCAGTTCTTATCTCATAATTTAAATGGCACACTTGATATGAAGGTATTAATAGTAGTAGGGATATACAACACAATGACATTTATAAACATGCTTTTCGCTTAACGTTAATTATTAGTATAACACATATTGGTAGTGATTGACAACGTGATCGATGAAAAAAAAATAGGAATAGAACATCACAATGGACCGACAAAAACATACATCGAGTCGCTTCCCAGCCGTTTGAGATCTTTCTATAATGCATTGTAATACTTTTCTCATAAATTGATTCTAAAGTGATCATAATTGCATTCAGAGGAGCTGTGAAATGAATCAGCCGTTCTCAATTATGAACACGTCTGCTCAATTTTATATATTCACTTTTTTAATTCAAGTATCTATGTGAGTAAAAAAATTTTATGAATCTATATTTTAGTTTATATAATATAATTGTAAAAAAAAGTTTATAATTGTAATACCTTATTATAGAAATAACTGAAGAGGGCGCACATCATGTCGCAGAAACGTTTTAATATAAAATAAATAGTTAATAACAAAATTTTCAAAAACCTTTTATATTGGGACCAACGTTACCAAGAATTTCTAATTTAAAAATTCTTCAAAAAGAATATTGAACATTAAAAAATATTATGTGGTACGTTTTACAATATTCTATATTGTTATTATTATAGACAACCATTTTATATACTTTTCACGGTTCAACTTTTTCTTTTCTTCGTGTTTACAGCCCATTTTTTTAAATGTGTTTCGGATGAGAAATAAATGCTCCAATCTAGATGAAATTGTAATGCATTTATCGATTAATGTTTTAGGTGAACAATTAATTTAAAACACTCAAATATTTCATGTTCGAAGCTATTCTATGATATCATATATAAACTGTATAAGGCTTCTTTTGTTTTTAGTGCTTCCATATTGCAACCTTTTTTTCTTATTTTTATAGATAACTACATCGCAGTCCGCCTTGATCTAAAATTCAATTTGCCCCTTTATGTATTGAGGCCACGGAGATAAAGGACTTCTGCAAATAGTGGAATCCTGGTAGAGAAAATGAGAGGGGACGTTAATAATGCTGAACGAACTATGGCCGGACTAATAAGCCACTTTCATATGCATCGTATTCTTTTAAAACCCTTAGGAATATTATTTACTATGTGCACGGTTTGAGCGGTACGCAGGACATTATACATTGATATCTTGTCATTTATTCATTTTCAGGATTGGTATACATTTTGACCGGCTCCGCGCAATGGAATCATTCGTTATTTATATGAATTCAGAATATCCCCCTTTCTTACAATGGAGATCATCGTGTAATCGGCTTGATGGTTGGAATAAGTGGCTAATCGCATTTAGCATCTCCTAAAATACACATTTACATCTTGTATGTATATTCCGAGTAATATATTACGAGTTGTATATTTCACTCTCGGAATCAGGCGACAATTGTGGACATCAATTCTATAATTCTATTATTTATCCAACATGGTATATAACTCACTTTCAATATTAAAAACTGTTTATGAAAATATAGATTTGCCAGGGTTTAGGAAATATTCAATATGTTATAATTCCTCATAATAATTCAATTAATATTACTTTGTAAATACTTGCATGATGGCCAGAGTGTGGGGGATAATTTTACGACAGATCCACATTTTCGAAAACCTGATGTTGTTTGCTTCGTTACGTTACTGTAGGTTTAAAACATATTGCAATTAACGCAACAATAATGGTTTAAAGAATGTGTTATTTAAATCTCTAATGCAATTTTAACTATGCCAATGTAAAGCGCACACAAAAAAAAATCTGCCAAGGTCACTTAAATTGCAGTTTATTTTCCTCTTGAGAAAGAAGCTGGAACATCAAATGTTTGTCTCTAGTACTTATTGATTTAATATGTTACAGCTGTATTTCCTGTCGACATAAATTAAATTTCGTTACATTAAAATATTTGATTATTTATTTCATTCAATTTCTTAGAAATGCCAAGCTCATGCCAGTGGAGTAAAACTCGTGGTTCAAAACATATTATATCTGCGAGAAACATTTAGTTTTAGGGTGTTCTGTTTGGAAGTAGCTCTTCCTCTTATGATTGAAAAACAACAAATTCATAAGATTTGAAAAATAAAAAGTAATTTTTGTTTAATTTTCAGTTTTAGTAAAAGCATGTTACCTTATAATCAATAATATTAACTAAGTTCAATAGAATATTGTATTTTCTGATAATATGTAGACAGATCAAATCTCTAAAGTCGACTGTTATAAAGACAAAGTGGCTTCACAATCTATTTTATTTCGGGAGAATTGCAAATTTAAAATCTGATATTAATCAAATTATTATTGAATTTGTGAAATAATTTTCTATTTAGATATTTTTGCGCCCCATGTTTAAAATCTACTATTCACTAAAATATAAATTTTAAATGAAAAAAGTTCTATAAAAAAGGATAGCAATGAAGAATTTATTGAATTATTTCTAGTAATCTTCAACAAATTTATAAGTCCATTCGTCCGTTTGTTTTCCTTCCGTATATGTGTAATTTTTTTAGCGCGCAATATCTCGCCAACGGTACGACCAACGTTAATGTTCAACCTCTTTTTGAAACTTAGAACTGATTAGTTTTTCGAGTCCATCCATACTACATTCAGGGAAGGACGAATAATAAAGCTAAAAAAAATTGAACTCTTCCATTAGTTTTCGACGGCTTCAATGTTTAGGCCCAAGAGTAAGTAGAAGAATTTGTTCAGATTTATTCTGCGAATTTAAAAATTTTTCTTTTAGCTGCTCAAGAACCGCGAGACCTGCTTTGTGATACTCATCATTACATGTGTCTAGATTGCGCTTTTTAGCTTCGGTAGGCAATTCATTATCATGCTCATTATTATTTTCACCAATTTGTTCAAATTCCTGTATAGAGCTCTCTCTTTCCTCAGCATTAAGATTTTCAATATTTTGCTCAGAAGTCTCGGAATTGGAAGTAGATTTATTCAAATCAAAACTGCACGCTGTACAGATTTTTGAGCCTTGAACTTCAGGGTATTTTTTTTAAATTTTCAGGAAATGGACGCAAATTTTTTTAGTTGTAGTGTTTTTTCTTTTTCAAAAGATTTGCGGATCTGTCTTGGAAAAAGTTTGCAACATTCATTGATGCTATTATTTTTACTAATGTATGAAATATTAAAAAAAAGGGATGATAACACAGGCCGACAAAATCAGCTCGACCCTCTGACCCAGAAACCAGTATATACTTTTCCGAAGGTTTTCGGTGCGCTGAATCCGAAGCCGAGGTCGAAATTTCCGAATTGGCTCTGGTTTCCGAGATATCCTAACCTCAAAGTGCAAAAACAGCTTTTTTTGCTTATATTTGAGTTTATGTAGCATCGAATTTATTCTTTTACTCAAAACACTAAAAACACCAGCTTCAAGTACAACCCTTGCCCTATCAAATGCCGTTGAGTTTAATTAAATATCTCTTTTTTTCGCTGAGATATCGTACATTGAAATTTTCATGTTAATGAATTTACCTCAAAAAAAAAAAAAAAACATTATGGATAGGCCGTATAAAGCATACTAAGACGTAAACATCAATCGAATACCGACAAGCACGCTGCTTATTATGGGCGTGCAGAAAGGAACGACGGGTGGAGATTCGGGAATGTTCGCGAAGGAGACGCTACGCGAGGGCGACGTGCCGAAACTTCGGGAACATTCGAGAAGGATTAAGAAAGAGTAACGGGAGGGACGTCTAGCCGTGTATGCCCGTACGGGCCGCGGGGTCTCTCCCTACCATCAAGATCGCGGTGCAGAAAGGGAAACGGCGGCCGGCGCGGCGCTAGCGTCGTGATTGCAACCGACGCGTCAGATCGCCAGTTCATTGGTAGCAGCCATGGAGCCTGGAGGTACGTCTGGTCATGAAAAGGTACCAACAGTCCTGAGCACGAATACTTTCTGGCTACGAAGTCCTTCCGTATGCCAATGACTAGATTCTTTGTGATCACGGCTGTTTAAATAAAATTCGCTTTTCCGATTGTCCGCTGCCGTTTCGCGAGTGAAAGTGAAAGTGAAAAATGCGAATCGCCTTCGGTTATCCGAGTCGGGTCTTCGGTTCGTATCGCGTTTCGGTAAATTGCTGCTTTAGCCGCGAAGTTGTCTATGGTTATCTTCCATGAATCTTTCCTTTCGCGGAGAATATCTCGAGTAGATTCTTTAACGCGACTGCGGTTATCTCTTGTTGTTTTATTTTATTTTGAATATTCGGGAAAAGGGTGGTTATCCCACGATTTTTTATTTCTCCTTACTTTCGGAAAGACGAAGCCCAAAGGCCACGCGCGTCGGTAGGGTTGACTATCGGAAACGCGATCGAAGATCATTCTCTTAAAATTCCATGAGATGCTTCAGTAAAAGGACTTCAGGAAAAAGCCGTCACGTGGTTATCTTTTGTGATCGTTCGGTATCCGGGAGAAATAACTAGCGGTTCGGGCGAACGTAAGATCGAATCTAGTGTCGTTATCTTTATTGTTTCGAAAGTGCGTATCCGGTGATCGAAAAAAGAGATAGTTACGAAAACGGAAATACGACGCGTGAAAAACAAATTGCGCCGAACATGATGCTCTGTGACGTCACACTGCGACGCCGGCAAGATGGCCGCCGGTTCCGAACCGCGGTCCGCGACGCGATCTACAGTTGGCTTGGCGAGCCGTTGATTAGCATGGTCGACATTCTAAGTTCATAATTTAGCTTCTTATGAACGAAAACGCAAGCTCGTTAATTTTACCTTGGTTCGCTGGGTCGCTCTTGTGAGCGATCGTATCTTGAACTTCTTGGTTATCTTTTCACTTTTTTAGAGTGAACACTGTGGTTATCTGTTATCTTGCCCCTCTTGTGAGGCGGCGTTATCTTACAAATTAACGAGCGGACTTTTTGTGCAATAAGAAGGTTTTTCTCGGGTAATACTCCAGCCAATCAGTCGGTAAGGAAAGGACCATGCGTACGATGCTAACTGGACCGGGCCCTTCGCGCTGTTAAGTTACCTAGAGTGCCGATTCACGAGCAATCTTTGTGGGGCCAAGGCTATCTCGCACTGCCCGAAGTTCGTGCCGTGTTTTCCTTATGTTTTTGTACGTGAGGCTCACTGTCTCTACGGAGACGCTAAAGTTATTGCGTATAAGTGGTCCGTTAACTTTAATAGCAGTGTCCGCGGTAAAACCATAGTGTCCACGTGTTCCGTGCAATTTAGTAACGAAAGTGCAGATGGTTAAATTGGGGAATTAATCGGTTCATTGATTAACGCGGTAAGTTCGAGTCGGTTTCGGGTTGCGTAATTTCGGCGATTTGTTCGCGTTTAGTAGATTTCAGTAAAGGGGTATAATTTGTCCATTTGGTCGATTTCGGTAAAGTTTCGTGTGGTTCGGATAACGTCGTTCAGTGTAGTTTCGGTATGAGATTTGTGTAAGTTCGTATAGGTATTGTAGTGGCGTATTGGGGAGGGCGCGTGAGTATCGGACGAGCAGGGTTTCTCAACGGGTTCGTCGCAGGGCGCCGCGACCGCGGGTGAAAGTCCCGACCGAGTCCGTCGCAAGGCAGAGCGCTTCGGAAATTCCTTGTCGAGTTCGTCGGCGGGCACCCCTTCTTTAGGAATTCCTCGTAAAGGTCGTCGCCAGGCACCTCGTGCGGAAAGTCCCTGCCGAGCTCTCCGTCGGTTAATCGCATGTCGTCGCGTATAGGGGAATCGTGCATAGAACTTGACGTCCGTAATTTGGGGCGCGAGAGAGGGCGCGATATACGTAGTGAACCATCCTTGTCGGCCGTGGTCGCGGAGTATTTCGTCTGCGCCAGAGAATACCACCCTCTCCCTTGCCGAGCCGGGAACTCGGGGCTGAGCTAGCGGACACACCAGCGCGTGCAACGCGCTTATAAATTTGTCGAGCTTCGGCTCGTCTGGCGCCCTCTTTTACCATTCGGCGCGCCATGCGGATTTTTGTGACCCCGAGGAAAAGTTCGGTTTCTTGCAGACGGCCACGAGCGACGACGACGGACGGGAGGAAGCGAAAAAGTCGGGGACGGGGGTCATAAATTTGACGCCCAACGCGGGGCCGCGCAGACAATGGGTTAAAAATTCGGTAATTAATTCAGTGGCGCCGCGCAGACAATGGGTTAAAAATTCGGTAATTAATTCAGTTTCGCTCGCGAGTTAAAGGGTTGTCGTTTTGAGGGTTAATTTGAAAGTTGTGTTATAGTTTCGATTTTGCAGAGTTCGGTTAGTAAAATATTAATAAGTTGCGACTACTTTCGTTTAGAATTATGTGCGTTACACTGCTTCTATGTGTATGTGTGTGAGCGAACACTGATGCGGTAATCGGAAAAATGGGGCTCGCTGAGACGCAGGTCGGTGATATTTCGAGCCTATTAACATTATTTATGTTATTGATAATCACGTCTTATACTATGTCTTATATTATGATCACTACTTATAAACATTTTACATATTTTTTATGTATATGTTAATTATTATTGGTGCAATTGATATCTTATTATGAAAATGTGATATGTGGGTTAACCATTTCATTTTGTGCTTGGTAATTAATAAAGAGCCCAGAATTCCGAAACCGCGGTGATCGCGCCTATCGTTCGTAATAAAGTCCCTTTATGACATTCTAGTAACTACAAGTGTATGCATGCTTACAGGAACTCTCTTTCCTTTCTGAGAATACTGCTGTTTTCCGTGCCTACTTTACCGCTTAGTCACGCGTTTACAAATTTTCGGCTACGCATCACATCATCGTAAATAGTCATTATTTGGTTATCTATAGTCCCCCACTTCGTTGTCACGTCCAGTTGACAGAACGTGGATTTTTCGTTCTTTTCTGCCTTATAAATTCCTATCTTCTTCCTTTGTTTCTTTTCTTGTGGTTATATATCAATCGACAAGTCGATATATTACACGCGCCGTTATTTCGCTCTTTCGGCGGCTCACTGTCATTGCATGAAATTAAAATAATAATAGTTTCAACTTAACTGTCATAAATTATAAACAACTCTCAATAATTGTAGAGTAAAGGGACCACTGTGCTTGCGTATAGGGTGGTATGTGTTAGTCACACGTGAACAACTGCACCTCCGAGTTCATATTGGAGGAGGTTCGAGGGGAGTTGTCTAGGCGACTCCTGTCGACGGAAAGGACGGCCGAGGAGCTGCGGGTACGATTGAGCACCGCGGCGCGTTTGCAACATGGGGGCACAGTGCCTTCGCAGACCATACCGGGTTTGGGAATAACGATTGAAGATGACACGAATCTCTTTGTCGCCGCGCACGCGAACAGCACGCGAGTACCGAACGATCGCGACGAAGAGGACGATGACAGAGATGAAGGACGGTCGGATGATCGCGGAGAATATTCGGATGAACGCAGCGCCGCCCTTCTCCGTTACATTTCCCCGGAGTAAGGGAAAAAGGGAACGATCAGGTTAACTTCTCGAATAAGCCGTGCGGGGGGAAAAATCGGGGCGAGAGTAGAGGCGATATCGATCACAATTTCCGGGACATTAGGAGACATAGGTTCGGGATTAATGCTCGGGAGAGCACGGCCCGTAAAGATATCGATTTCAATAACTGCAGGGAAAACTTCCGAAATGACATCGTGGATAACTTTGGCGATAGATTTAGAGAGAATACGCGACAGCCTTCTATGGACCGCCGGTTTCCGTCTCGTGATAATAAGGAGCGTATCCCGGCAGTGCAAACCGCCTTTGATATCACGCGACGATGGGGATTGAGGTTTTCTGACCGATCGCGTGAGGATGGAATCGCTTTTTTAACAAGGCTTAACGAAGGTCGCGAGATAGTACCGTTTCCGGATAGCGCCTTATTGAGTTGCTAGCCATTTTTCTTGGAAGGCGTGGCCTTACCATGGTTTCGAGCTTCTCGTAAGGATTGTCATAATTTCGAAGATTTTGAACGCGCGTGGCAGCGTCGATTTAGCGATCCCGACTTCCAAGAATCGTTACAGGAAGATATTCAACGTCGAACCCAGGGAGCTACGGAATCGGTCCCGGATTACGTAACGTGCATTCGTACCATAATGAAACGCGTCATACCGCCAGTGTCAAACGGTGCAATGATTGATCGGGCGTTGCGGAATATGTTACCGCGGTTACAGATGCTGATCGATCGTAATGCCATTCGTAACTGGGGCTAACTGGAAATGATTTCCATTCGACGAGAGAAATCTATTCCAATCGCGAACGCGTACAAACCCCTACCACCCGCTGGAAGCACGCTAATGCCGGAATCTAAATACCGAACGAGTAAGAATCTCCGCAAGGTCCCTCGTTATCCTCGTGACCCGCTACCGTCACGTGGAAACGATTTTAAGTTAAATCTCCTAGAGCACGATTTCGTTTCGTATAATGACCCATATCTAAACACCCGTTACGAACGTGAACCCGAGTGCGTATAACATCTTTCGGACCACGATTATGATTACCCCTGTTCGGAAAAAAGGTTACGCTGAGGCTCGCTACGCAGAGGGCCGAGAGGGGCCACTCCGTGGTATAGTAGAAAATCACGGGCGTCGTATTGCAGAGTCTCCTTGGGAGGGGGATCGTGTAACGAATCCTTCGTATGCGAGGGGAAATGAGCGCCACCTACTACGCAGCCCCGCTGCTGCCGTTGCGATCACACCTCGATAGAAGACAACTTGGCTGCTTTGAACGTAACCCACCAGGCCGGAGAGGGGGACCGCTAGAGCCGAACCGTCGCGGAATCACACCGTCGCCCCACCACCTCGCTTCTCCTGCTGCAACTGTTCGAAATTTGGCCATCGGTTCAGCGAATGCCGGGAGGAAAGGCGGTTGTTCTGCCAACACGGTGGCCACCCGGTCGTAACTCGTATAGAATGCCTCGTGTGTCTTCCACCCGCGGAAGCACACAGTTACGCGTGCAAAGAATGTGATAATCGAGTGGTCGGTACCGCTCGTTGTCCCACGTGTCGGGGAAACTCGTCGGCGAGCCACTAAGCCGGGCCGAGGTGGCTCAAGAGAATCTGTCGGCCCTACCGTTGCCCAGTAAGGATGCGTTAAAACTAATAAACCAAACGCCTTCCCTTTTGTACATAACTCATCGAATTCTCGGACGACCCATAGGATCATTAGTTGACAGTGGTGCTTCGCGCACTTTCCTCGGGCTGCCCATACTATCTTTAATAGAACACTTGAGGTTACCTATTTTCCCGTCCCCCAATGCGTTGGTCAAAACCCCGCTGAGACAGACAGCGATGAGCTCTGGTTACGTTAGGTTACCTTTAGAAGTAGGCGGTCGAATTAAAGTGCTTGAGGCTCACGTACTCCCCACCCTTGAATTTCCTTGCACCTTCGGCTTTGATGCCTTAAACCGATTGGCCACAGTACGGAGCGGGGAACTTTTCCATCCCGGATTTCCCCCTTACCAAAGAAGAAGAAATACAAACGGGCCGCAGCTGATCGAATCTCCAAGAAGTCGCGGTACAGATCGTCTCTGCTTTAGATCGTCGGGCCTGCCGCTCCAGTCGACCGAGACTCCGGACCATCGTCCAAATCCAGCACCGACCATGCAGCGACCGTCTGCAACCACTTCAGCGCGCCCGGAGGAAGATACCGCCTATACGGTGTATTACTTGCTCCGTAACAATCCAGAGCCCGTGCTCATAATGCCAGTCGACTCTTTGAGTCCTGTGTCGGAGGTGCGGGCTCCGGAACGTCAAGCTGACCGAGTGCCCCCGATCTGTACCAGAGTGGAAACGGGCGGGCCCGTACGTAGCTGCCTTAGCAAGAAATGTGACCATAAGCCAGCGCCTGACGTCGAAAGATTTCAAAACCAAAAAGCCGACGGGAATAGACTCTTGCGAGTAACCAAGACAAGGTTACCTTTTTTTGTGTGTGCGTGCGTGTAGAACTTTTTATAACTCTTTATGAATAATTTTTATGACTTTACCTTTTTGTTGTATACAATCCCTTAAATTTTACTTCTGCCTAGACCCTCCTTTACACCGAAATGCCGGTAGCAAATCACGCTAATAGGAGTTATCTTAATATTATTCTTAAGTATCCGTGTATCATTGCAAAGGTTCTCTCGAACCCGCGTAGTTATCAAGATTACAAAAAAAAAAAATTAATGTAGTGAAATCGGATCTCACCTACCCTGCGCTCCCTTCACTAGTCATCAATGACCGAAAGCGAGCTGGGTAAACAGGGGCCAGAAGAAGGAAACGTGCACGCCGAGGTTCGGAAATGCATGGGTTCTTGCATGGAAGTAGCACGTCGACGACTGAATACGTAGAGTGGGGGGTGATCCAAGTTGGAATGGCACGTAACATAATGCTGGTTATCTATAAGTATGCAGTCGCATGTTTGCATGAAGTGGATCACTCAAACAGCACAATATGTCTCTTTTCACTTTCCTCATCTTTCTTACGCGAAGCAACAATATTTTCATTCAAATTGGCTCGAGATATTCATTCGAGCTATCCTAGGCGAGACCGAGCGGCCTTCGGATGATCTCGCCGGCCATGTTTCAGGGGGGAAGGTATGTAACATGTCAAAAAACGTTACAGTGCTATCTGCCACGAGACTCAACACGGGGATAACTTAAGGGGAACTGGTCTTCAAGAACAGCTAATATTTCGAATAGGTGCAATTTCCGAAATGATCTGATCACCTTATAGGGGGAATGCTCCGAAGAAGCGCTAGTGTTTATTTTGGTGATGACGTCATTCGGCTCTTTTGAATGGTACATGTTATGAATCTGCCGGGAGGCTTTTATCCAAGGGGAAATGTTTTCATTATAGGGGGGACTGCTCCGAAGAAGCGCTAATTTTTAATAAGACAACAATTTAGAAGTACAATTAGTATGTTAGAAATTAATAATTGATAATTTTAAAAGTAGGTGTAATTCGGGCTATTCATGAGTATTTAATTTTAATTTGATTATTTCCTGAAATAATATATTGCATGCGATAAATATTTCAGGCATAAACATGGGTATTCGTATTTGCTTCGTTTTGGAAGTCGGATCAAGGACGGCCCTGTTTTCGATTTCCCGAAGTACCAGACGTTAACATCAATCGAATACCGGCAAGTACGCTGCTTATTACGGGCGTGCGGGTGGGAACGACGCGTGGAGATTCTGGAATGTTCGCGGAGGAGTGGGTACGCAAGGGCGACGTGTCGAAACTTTGGGAACATTCGAGAAGGATTAAGAAAGAGTAACGGGAGGGGACGTCTAGCCGTGTATGCCCGTACGGGCTGCGGGGTCTCTCTCTACCATCAATATCGCGGTGTAGAAAGGGTAAACGGCCGCCGGCGCGGCACAAGCGTCGTGATTGCAACCGACGCGTCGGATCGCCAGTCCATTGGTAGCAGCTCTGGAGCCTTGAGGTACGTTAGGTCATCAAAAGGTACCAACAGCCCTGAACCCGAATACTTTCTGGCTACGAAGTCCTTCCGTATGCCAATAACTAGATTCTTTGTGTTCACGGCTGTTTAAATAAAATGCGCTTTTCTGATTGTCCGCTGCCATTTTGCGAGTGAAAGTGAAAGTGAAAAACGCGAATCGCCTTCGGTTATCTGAGTCAGGTCTTTGGTTCGTATCGCGTTTCGGTAAATTGCTGCTTTAGCCGCGGAGTTGTCTATGGTTTTTTCCCGGTTATCTTCCGGGAATCTTTCCTTTCGCGGAGAATATCTCGAGTAGATTCCTTAACGCGACTGTGGTTATCTATTGTTGTTTTAATTCATTCCGAATATTCGGGAAAAGGGTGGTTATCTCACGATTTTCTAGTTCTCGTTACTTTCGGAAAGACGAAGCCCAAAGGCCACGCGCGTCGGTAGGGTTGACTATCGGAAACGTGATCGAAGATCTTTCTCTTAAAATTACATGAGATGCTTCGGTAAGAGAATAACTTCGTCCTTTCGAGGACTTCAGGAAAAAGCCGTCACGTGGTTATTTTTTGTGATCGTTGGGTATTCGGGAGAAATAACTAACGGTTCGGGCGAACGTAAAATCGCATCTAGTGTGGTTATCTTTATGGTTTCGAAAGTGTCCGGTGATCGGAAATAGAGATGGTAGCGAAAACGGAAATACGACGCGTGAAAAAAAAAAGATGACCGCTGCACACTGGAGAATCAGATTTTGTTTTGGTTCCCTGAGTTTATTATTTCTTTTTTTATCTTGAAGCTCTATAAATTTCAAAGACAAGAAATTTAAAAAATTTAATCCATACAACACAAAATGGTGCTCGAAAACGTAAAACTGCACTAATGAACCGCCAAACTTTTTAACTCTGTTCAGTGTACATTTTTCTTTGCACGGAAAATAGCTGAAAATTGATACTCGGCGGTTTTCGGTGTCGCTGATTACGAATCTAAAGTCAGAGTTTGAAAATTCAAAATGGCGGATTCCATATGGCCGACCGAAATGCGAGAAATTACCTAAACTTGATGAACCTGGGTTCTCCGGGGTTTTCGGGGTCGCTGATTACGAATCTGAAATCGGATTTTAAACATTCAAAATGACGGATCCAAGATGGCTTATGGAAACATGAAAATTTACTTCATCGTGATAAAACTGGGTACTCTATGAACTCTGAATTTTCAATTTATAAATCTGATATCAGATTCGTAATCAGCGACCCCGAAAACTCCCTAGCACCCAGTTTCATCAAGATCGGGTTATTTTTCACTTTTCGGTCGGCCATATTGGATCTGCCATTTTGAATTTTTAAAAGCGAATCCTGGATTCGTAATTAGCGACTACAAAAAATTCATAGGTATTTTTTCCCAATTTTGTTATCATGTGGCTTAGTCAGAATGACATTTATTGGAATAAAACGTGATTTTGTATACTTTATTTATTTATAACAGAAGTGTGTTTATCAGCAAACATTTTCTATGCGTTTATTATAGTAAAGAATATCATAGACAACATAAAAAAATTTGGCATTAAAAGGTATAAAATATTACTCAACAGATGCGAAAAAGTGCAAGACAAAAGGTGACACTCTCACTGAGCCTCAAAGGGTTAACGTCGTACATTTTTAACATCCGTGCATGTAAGTTTAAATTATTGATTTACTGAATTAAAAAAAAAACTGTATAGCATTTTCTTCAAAAATCCAAAATATGGATAGAAAGCAGAGAAAAAAAAACATAGAAGAATGTAAAACAGGACGGGATAGATTTTCAGGGAGTTTTTCACAACGGAATCAATTACCATAGTATTGTGTAACAGATTTATAAGGAAATTCGAAAATCTGTGGCATAAATATTTCATTAAAAAATCATGTCGCCCTTACATGTTTAATTTAAAAAGATTCATTAAGATGTATAGCTTTTTTATTATTTTACCACTAGAATAAAAGTATTCATTAATAGTAGAAAGTATTTTAAACCTCATTCGCCCGAGCAGAGGAAAATTAAAATTTCTTACAAGTAATAGTCACTATGAAAATCAGTCATTTAAAATAACGACTATATAAATACTCTCGGTAACACATAAAATTCTTTTTATATTTTCATATATCACATTAATGTGTCTGATTTTATTAATCCTTTATATGAACAATATTCGTATATGAATATTAATGGTTTAATTGTAAGCTCTTAATAAAATCCCCAGTCGAGTCCTAATACAAAATCAGCCAGAGACTTGTATGTAGATCTTGCAGAGAAACCATGAATCCAATGAAAGATATTCGAGAAAACAATTGAACTGCATGGCTACATAACGTTCCATTGATAACCGATAGATGGTTATTCAATCTGAAAGTAGAATTAAGAACAGCGTAATAGAAGAGAGGCAAAGAATACACTTTACCCAACATCGCATATTTTATGTGCGGTATAAAATTCCTTATTTTATTCACTGGTTGGTCGAATATTATATTTATTTTGCAAACATGCCTCAGATTAAAATTTCTCACGAAGTACTTTCACATTTTCTTATTTCAAGTCGTGAAAAAAACACGGAAGTATTATTTGAGTATGTGAAATCGACATCTGATGTAAGAGAAGAACTGTCAGTGCCATTGAAATATAAACTCAATTTATTTCTTTCAATATTTAAAAATAAATGGAGGAAAGCAATATGTGATGTTGGAAAATTCAATGCCAGAAATTAACAATGGTTAATATCTGAAGTTATTGCAACAGTTGTTCAACGACTTCCTGGAGGAAAATTCTCCTCTGATTATGAGAGTAGTTCTAAATCAACAAAGCGTCGAAAACTTTTATGCATAGAAGAGACATTGTCTGACATTGAAACTCAGAAATCTTTTCTTCGTCGTTTAAAAGCGCGAGACAATACTAAATTGTGGTCAACAATGAAAGGTATTCTTTCTGACAATGAAGAAGTTGATGATGATGACCAAAACAATAAGAACGTTGGTCGACTTAGTGATGAAGAAGCATTAACTTTAATACAAGACGCAAAACTTTCAAGATATCGATCTGAGATAATTCGTGAAAAAGCCAAGGAAGTAAATGCGAATATTTATCCGTGTTATAAAAGTTTGCAAGAGGCTAGAACAAAATGTTATCCATTGAAATCTTCATTTACCATAAGTGAACATAGGGTCAGTGTCAACTTGCAGGATTTGACGGATCATACAGCATCGCGATTGTTACAAATCCCAAGTATTTTGTCGAAAGCAATTCAACACGATGCCCAAACTATTTCTTTGCAACCTGGATTCGAAATTTGGAGGTGACGGAACTTCTGGGCATAATTTGTATAATCAGTCATTTGCGGATTCAAGTCACTCTGATAAAAGGATTTTCATGTTCTCCATGGTGCCACTAGCATTGCAGATTAAAAGTGATGAAGCTTCCGAAACGATTTGGTATAATCCGTATCCAGGTTTAACGAGATTATGTCGTCTCATAAAATTTGTATATAAATCTGAGACTAAGGATACATCGAAATCCGAAATATCAGCTATCCTTCAAGCTGTAAGTAAACTTAGACCAACAACTGTATACATTAACGATGGACAGATTCATTGCGAAATTGAGCACAAAATGAGTATGACGATGTTGGATGGTAAGATATGCCAAGCCTTAAACGACATAGCATCTTCATCTTGCTACATTTGCAAAGCCACTCCAAAATTAATGAATAATCTAGAAAAACTTGCAGAGCAGGAAATTAATGAAGAAACGATTTATTACGGTTTTCCAACGCTTCACGCATGGATCCGCTTCATGGAAGCTATATTACACATAGCTTACAGACTGCCTTTCTGCAAGTGGGAAAATTCAATCACGAAATTTTTCAACGCTAATTTTTCTTCCGAACTCATATTACCTGCAGTATGACGTGAAATCTTTTTATTAAGTTCACATCTACGCCAGTAATTCGAGCACTTAATTCTTCATTGGCAAAAAAACGTCGTGCGGTATTACCGCTATTGCAATTTCCAGCACCTTGCTGGGGCATATCTATTAATCAACCTAATTCTTCCTGAAATTGTTTCTGTATGCTTTCTTTGGTTGCTCTCATAGATTTCTTCTCGTTTTCATTTTTCACACTGCCCACTTGCAGAAAGGCAGTCGGTAAGCTATGTGTAATATAGCTTCCATGAAGCGGATCCATGCGTGAAGCGTTGGAAGACCGTAATAAATCGTTTCTTCATTAATTTCCTGCTCTGCAAGTTTTTCTAGATTATTCATTAATTTTGGAGTGGTTTTGCAAATGTTGCAAGATGAAGATGCTGTGTCGTTTAAGGCTTCGCATATCTTACCATCCAACATCGTCATACTCATTTTGTGCTCAATTTCGCAATGAATCTGTCCATCGTTAATGTATACAGTTGTTGGTCTAAGTTTACTTACAGCTTGAAGGATAGCTGATATTTCGGATTTCGATGTATCCTTAGTCTCCGATTTATATACAAATTTTATGAGACGACATAATCTCATTGAACCTGGATGCGGATTATACCAAATCGTTTCGGAAGCTTCATCACTTTTAATCTGCAATGCTAGTGGCACCATGGAGAACATGAAAATACTTTTATCAGAGTGACTTGAATCCGCAAATGACTGATTATACAAATTATGCCCAGAAGTTCCGTCACCTCCAAATTTCGAATCCAGATGCAAAGAAATAGTTTGGGCATCGTGTTTAATTACTTTCGACAAAATACTTGGGATTTGTAACAATCGCGACGCTGTATGATCTGTCAAATCCTGCAAGTTGACACTGACCCTATCTTCACTTATGGTAAATGAAGATTTCAATGGATAACATTTTGTTCTAGCCTCTTGCAAACTTTTATAACACGGATAAATATTCGCATTTACTGCCTTGGCTTTTTCACGAATTATCTCATATTGATATCTTGAAAGTTTTGCGTCTTGTATTAAAGTTAATGCTTCTTCATCACTAAGACGACCAACGTTCTTATTGTTTTGATAATCATCATCAACTTCTTCATTGTCAGAAAGAATACCTTTCATTGTTGACCACAATTTAGTATTGTCTCGCGCTTTTAAACGACGAAGAAAAGATTTCTGAGTTTCAATGTCAGACAATGTCTCTTCTATGCATAAAAGTTTTCGACGCTTTATTGATTTAGAACTACTCTCATAATCAGAGGTGAATTTTCCTCCAGGAAGTCGTTGAACAACTGTTGCAATAACTTCAGATATTAACCATTGTTCATTTCTGGCATTGAATTTTCCAACACCACACATTGCTTTCCTCCATTTATTTTTAAATATTGAAAGAAATAAATTGAGTTTATATTTC
Source organism: Trichopria drosophilae (assembly GCA_030407085.1). NCBI lineage: Eukaryota > Metazoa > Arthropoda > Insecta > Hymenoptera > Diapriidae > Trichopria > Trichopria drosophilae. Next base: position 117,230,224 of record CM059583.1, read on the forward strand.
AATGGCACTGACAGTTCTTCTCTTACATCATATGTCGATTTCGCATACTCAAATAATACTTCCGTGTTTTTTTCACGACTTGAAATAAGAAAATGTGAAAGTACTTCGTGAGAAATTTTAATCTGAGTCATGTTTGCAAAATAAATGTAATATTCGTCAACCAGTGAATAAAATAAGGAATTTTATACCGCACATAAAATATGCGATGTTGGGTAAAGTGTATTCTTTGCCTCTCTTCTATTACGCTGTTCTTAATTCTACTTTCAGATTGAATAACCATCTATCGGTTATCAATGGCACGTTATGTAGTCATGCAGTTCAATTGTTTTCTCGAATATCTTTCGTTGGATTCATGGTTTCTCTGCAAGATCTACATACAAGTCTCTGGCTGATTTTGTATTAGGGTTCGACTGGGGATCCCTACTGAAAATGACGGTAAAATCATATGATAAATCATATGATCTTTTTATAATTTAGCTGATCCATGTAGTATTTCATGTGTTTTCTTATGCTATTACGAAACATAATATTAGTATGACAATTTGCATGGAAAGTTTGTGGACTTGTGTGTGATATTAAAGAAATTATTAAAAGATCATATGATTTATCATATGCTTTATCATGTGATAGTACCGTCATTTTCAGTAGGGATTTTATTAAGAGCTTACAATTAAACCATTAATATTCATATACGAATATTGTTCATATAAAGGATTAATAAAATCAGACACATTAATGTGATATTTAAAAATATAAAAAGAATTTTATGTGTTGCCGAGAGTATTGATGAAGAAATGTTAATTTTCCAGAAATATTTTAAATTGTGAAGTGATTTGTATGCACTGGAATTTAGTTGTCTTAACCCTCTTGCTCTCGACCCCGAGTATACTCATCCAAATGAAGTCGCTTCTATATGGCCAAAAACGAGTATGCTCGTCCAAGCCTTTTCTTTCATAATTCGGAGAGTAACATTTCGAGGTCTGTAATCGCTTAAATTAAACTTGATTGTGTACTTTTTAAGACAGTCTGAGTTAGAGTTTCTTAATTTTAATAGTGGCTTTCATAACCAAGGGTAAAGTTTCACAAAAGTTGCGATAAATTCAGTTTCTGTTAAACTAAAATAGTTCGCTATATCCAATTTCCTATAAAATGTTGGTCTCAATAGCCACTTATACGCAAGCAGATAATGGTATTCATCGGACCGGAAGTGACGTCACACGTCACGACAAACAAAAAATTGAGTATTGTAGATGAAGAAAGATCCGCCATATTAAAAAAATGTGGGCAATTGGAAGCGTTTTAGTCCGAGATAACTCAGGCGAAAGAGGTTTAAAATACTTTCTACTATTAATGAATACTTTTATTCTAGTGGTAAAATAATAAAAAAGCTATACATCTTAATGAATCTTTTTAAATTGAACATGTAAGGGCGACATGATTTTTTAAAGAAATATTCATGCCACAAATTTTCGAATTTCCTTATAAATCTGTTAGACATTACTATGGTAATTGATTCCGTTGTGAAAAACTCCCTGAAAAACTATCCCGTCCTGTTTTAAATTCTTCTATGATTTTTCTCTGCTTTCTATCCGTATTTTGGATTTTTGAAGAAAATACTATACAGTTTTTTTTTTGTAATTCAGTAAATCAATAATGTAAACTTACATGTACGGATGTTAAAAATGTACGACGTTAACCCTTTGAGGCTTAGTGAGAGTGTCCCCTTTTGTCTTGCCCTTTTTCGCAACTGTTGAGTGGTATTTTATGCCAAACTTTTTTATGTTGTCTATGATATTCTTTACTATAATAAACGCATAGAAAATGTTTGCTGATAAACACACCTCTGTTATAAATAAATAAAGTGTACAAATTCACGTATTATTCCAATAAATGTCATTCTGACTAAGCCACATGATAACTAAATTGGGAAAAAATACCTATGAATTTTTTTTAGTCGCTAATTACAAATCCAGGGTTTGCTTTTAAAAATTCAAAATGGCGGATCCAATATGGCGGTTGAAAATAAGTGTAGTAGTTTGGATTTACAGAAAACTTTGTATTTTTATGTTTTTGGTACGGCTGTTTAAGAAATCCGGGAACAATTTTCAAAAATTCAAAATGGCAGATCCAATATGGCCGACCGAAAAGTGAAAAATAACCCGATCTTGATGAAACTGGGTATTCGGGAGTTTTCGGGATTGCTGATTACGAATCTGACTTCGGATTTCGAAAGTTCAACATGACGGATCCAAGATGGCCGACCGAAAAGTGAAAAATAACCCGATCTTGATGAAACTGGGTGCTAGGGAGTTTTCGGGGTCGCTGATTAGGAATCTGACCTCGAATTTCGAAAGTTCAAAATGGCGGATCCAAGATGGCCGAAGGAAAATTGAAAAATAACCCGATCTTGATGAAACTGGGTGCTAGGGAGTTTTCGAGATCGCTGATTACGAATCTGATATCAGACTTATAAATTGAAAATTCAAAGTTCATAGAGTACCCAGTTTTATCACGATGAAGTAAATTTTCTTGTTTCCGTAAGCCATCTTGGATCCGCCATTTTGAATGTTTAAAATCCGATTTTAGATTCGTAATCAGCGATCCCGAAAACCACCGAGAACCCAGTTTCATCCAGTTTTGGTAATTTCTCGGATTTCGATCGGCCATATTGGATCCGCCATTTTGAATTTTTAGAATCCGATTTCAGATTCCTAATCAGCGACACCGAAAACCGCCGAATAACAGTTTTCAGCTATTTTCCGTGTAAAGAAAAATGTATACCGAACAGAGTTAAAAAGTTTGGCGGTACATTAGTGCACTTTTACGTTTTCGAGCGCCATTTTGTGTTGTATAGATTAAATTTTCAAAATCCGTCCTGACGGTGGTCTTTGAAATTTATAGAGCTTCAAGATAAAAAAAGAAATAATAAAAGCGGTTGAAAATTAAGACCTGCGGAACTCCGTGAACCAAAAAAAAATATGAGTGCCCAGTGTGCGCCGGTTCCGAACCGCGGTCCGCGACGCGATCTCCAGTTGGCTTGGCGAGCCATTGATTAGCATGGTCAACATTTTAACTTCATAATTTAGCTTTTTATGAACGAAAACGCAAGCTCGTTAATTTTACCTTGGTTCGCTGGATCGCTGTTGTGAGCGATCGTATCTTGAACTTCTTGGTTATATTTTCACTCTGTTAGAGTGCACACTGTGGTTATCTGTTATCTTGCCCCTCTTGCGAGGCGGCGTTATCTTACAAATTACCGAGCGGACTTTTTGTGCAATAAGAAGGACCGGGTCCTCCGCGCGGTTAAGTTACCTAGATTGCTGATTCACGAGCAATCTTTGTGGGGCCAAGGCTATCCAGCACTGCCAGAAGGTAGTGTCGTGTTTTTGTTATGTTTTTGTACGCGAGGCTAACTGTCTCTACGGAGACGTTAAAGTTATTGCGTATAAGTGTGAGTCTGTTAACTTGAATAGCAGTGTCCGCGGTAAAACGATAGTGTCCAAGTTTGAGTCGGTTTCGGGTAGCGTAATTTCGGTGATTTGTTCGCGTTTAGTAGATTTTAGTAAAGGAGTATAATCTGTTTATTTGGTCGGTTTCGGTAAAGTTTCGTATGGTTCGGATAACGTTATTCGACGCAGGGCGCTGCGAGCGCGTGGGAAAGTCCCGACCGAGTCCGTCGCAAGGCAGCGCGCTTCGGAAAGTCCGTGTCGAGTTCATCGGCGGGCACCCCGTCTTTAGGAAGTCCAGGTAGAGTTCGTCGCCAGGCACCGCATGCGAAAATTCCCTGTCGAGTTCGTCGCAGGGCATCGGATTAGGAAGCCCCTGTCGAGCTCTCCGTCGGTTAATGATGTGTCGTCGCGTATTGGGGAATCGCGTATAGAATTTGACGTCCGTAATTTGGGGCGCGAGAGAGGGCGCGATATACGTAGTGAACCGTCCTTGTCGGCCGTGGTCGCGTAGTATTTCATCTGCGCCAGAGAATACCGCCCTCTCCTTTGCCGAGCCGGGAACTCGGGCTGAGCTAGCGGGCACACCAGCGCGTGCGGCGCGCGTATAAATTTGTCGAGCTCCGGCTTGACTGGCGCCCTCTTTTACCATCCGGCATGCCTTGCGATCATTCATTCATCCCAACTTCCTTGACTCACTGTTCTTGAAGTCGTGATGAAATCGCTCACCCATTTCTTCACTAAATGCACCTACATTTTCTGGGAAGTAATCCAAATGAGAAAATAAAAAATGCATCTTCATACTCATCAAGCAGCCTAATTTTTCAAAATTTTTTAACATTGTAGATACAATAGTCTTATAGTTTCCACTTCGATGATTCCCCAAAAAATTGTCTACAACTTTCTTAAAACTCAGCCAAGCGTTTTTTTAAGTCGATGTCATCCTTTTTTCCAAAATTTTCATCTTTCATAAGCTTTCTAATGTCAGGGCCTACAAATATACCTACCGCAACTTTAGCGTCAGATAAATGTCGAAATTGAGATCGAATAAATTGTAAGGCTTTTACAAATTGTTTCATCAATCCCAATTTTACATGTAGAGGTGGTATCAGAATTTGTTTACGGTCGACAAGCTTTTCATGTGCAACATTATGAGAATTAATATTCCACTCCAATCTCTTTGGCCACTCTATTTTTGTCCAATATTTATCTCGATCACGACTGTCCCAAAGACAAAGAAAGCCAGGATACTGTATTTTTCCCGACTGTAAACCGAGCAAGATATTTATCATTTTGAAATCCCACAAATGAGCCATTTATGTGTATCGTATTTGATTTTGTCTAAAAGAAGTTTAAAACTGTTATAAGATTCTTTTGTTTCCATTGTGGAGCAAAACTGTGTAACGTCGCAACACGCTACAGCCGCAGTTATGAGAGAGAATCAATTCGTGGGGATGCTGCAGTGCTAATAATATGGGGGACTGCCGATAGAGGCGCTAATATTTTCCTAGTACTGCAGTCGCGGGGGTCATATCCGTTTGGTAAAAGGGGGGACTGCCGTAATGGCGCTAATTTTGAGGATATGGCTCCAAACCGTGATAGGGGGGACAGCGGATCGTGACGCTAGTTTTGGGAGTAGTTTTGGCTGCAGGAAATATAATATCGCTTTAAAGAATCACAGACTTTGTCTTGCCTGGAGGCTCAATCCGGGGCAATGGTGATTTTTATAGGGGGGACTGTTGTAGTGGCGCTAATTTTTGGAATCACCTTGCATTTGCGTTAGATAGCATAGGCGTGCATGTATTGAAAGGAGATACTGCGCAGCTATTAGTAAACTAGCATAGGCGCCTAGGTATTGAAAGAAGATACTGCGTAGCTAGTGATTAAGTTTAGTTAGTAAGCTGTTAGTAAACTAGCACAGGCGCCAATGTATTGAAAGAAGATACTGCGTAGCTAGTGATTAAGTTTAGTTAGTAAGTTATTAGTAAACTAGCACAGGCGCCAATGTAGTGAAAGAAGATACTGCGTAGCTAGTGATTAGGTTTAGTTAGTAAGCTATTAGTAAACTAGCACAGGCGCCAATGTAGTGAAAGAAGATACTGCGTAGCTAGTGATGAGGTTTAGTTAGTAAGCTATTAGTAAACTAGCATAGGCGCCAATGTATTGAAAGAAGATACTGCGTAGCTAGTGATTAAGTTTTGTTAGTATGCTGTTAGTAAACTAGTACAGGCGCCAATGTATTGAAAGAAGATACTGCGTAGCTAGTGATTAAGGTTAGTTAATTAGCTAGTTTTAGCTTGAGCAAGTGCATATTTAGTCGGTCTCGGCCTAAAGGAAGTGGCCAGTTAATATTTAACAAAAAGTTTAGGAAAATGGAGGGAGATTTAATCACTTATGGTATAAGTTCGTATTGGATTTCATCTGAAACTGAAAAGAAAATTTTATCGCTTAAATTCTTTTCTTTTGCATTGTTTAATATTTTTGGATATCGTATAATAGCGGGTTTGAGTAATCATAAAAATTATAACGCATACGTGGGTATTTTTCACATCATTTTAGAATATTAATTTCGTTAGAAAGGTTCTCGTCACTTTGTTATGATGGTTGTTGGAGACAATGGATGATTACAGCTTACCGCTTCTGAAAGTCTGTAGAAGGTTCCAGAAGGCGCGAGGGGAATCGATGGAAAAAGGGAAGAGAAGCCGCGGTGAAAGCCACGGTAGTCACGCGGTAACGCGGGAGCTAATCAGCGAGCTCCGTCTCTGGCGCCAACGGGCGGCGAAGATCGCGTTGTGGCAAGGCGGCGACGAGACTCGGGCCATTCTCGTTCTGGCAGCGGCAGCGGCAGGACAACCTGGGCTTTGGATGGTGGGCCTCGCTTGGTGACAAGGTAATACGAGTTCCGGAAGGCAAATCGATCTTTCTTGGTCTTAATTCTTGTCGTTTTGCTATCGCCTTCCGGGATTCGTTCGTGAATTCCTCGCTCGCGTTCCTGAGTGAAGTGCCGCGAATCACTCGTGCTTTCGTTTCGTTTTTGTTTGGCTTTAAAATCTTTCGGTTCCGATCGTTTCGGTTAAATTTAAAATATCGGGTCTCATAATTAACTAAAGTTCCGGGTCTGTAATTTTGGACGTAGTGCGGGTTTCGTCCTTTATTCTGCTAACGCGTTTCAGCAACCAAGTTCGTACGCGGTAGGCTGGCACCACGCGGTAAAATCAAAATAATAATTTCTTTGTTCCACGTTGCCCGGGTTGAAAAGGTTCCAAGGAAAGTGAAAATTTCGTAATACTTAAGTAATTCTTAAAATGGATATCGCCTTTGAATTTTATTCAAAGGGTTTAATTAACTTTAAAGAAAACCTTGTTGTGGCCATCGTCCTTGACATTGGTCAAGGAGACACTAAACTCTTCTAAATATTTAAACAACTATTCAAACTGGATATCGCCTCGAACCTAATTCGAGGGGTTTTATTGATTTTAAAGACAAACCTTTACGGCTATCGTCCTTGATAGGGATCAAGGAGACAGTTAAAATGTTGTAAAGCTTAAATAACTCGTCCCATGGATACCGATAACTCTTTGGTACCGATATTTAAATTACGATGATGGCTACGGACACCCGCTGTGCAGGTGTGGCGCGATTTTTTTGTGTTGATTTTTGTCCAAATGGCTCCCGGCCCTTACGGGGCAACCCAAAATTTTTTATCGGAAAAATTTGGTCTCGCTTCGTTCTGACGTCAGGTAAATAATATTGAAGTCGCGTTTTGGCATCGTAACGATAGTGTGGGGTTCGGTTTTTGAGGTTTACCCGTCCTCGCTGTTCGTGACCGCTAGTTTCTATTGTCATTTGACCAACAGCAATTGCCCTGTGGTCGGTGCGACGCACAGTCGCTGTTTCAAGTGAAAGGATCCTGGTTAGGGATCCATACTTGGAAGGGTGACTATGAAAAATAAGAAACGAGCGTTGCGCCCGCTACGGCAAAGATAGCAGGCCGATTGCTGAGTGGGAGACACAGCTGCTTTACCATCAGATGGTAACCCCTGATGATAAAGTAGTTCGTCGACTGTATCTGTCTGGGTTTTCTGTCGTTTTCCCAGACCCCGTGCAAATGCGATACAGAGGGGTCAAGACATTCTACGGGGCGCAGTAATGGGGGGACTGGCTCTGGGTGGGTGTTGTCTTGTGCTGTCATGTATTGTCTTGTAAATGTCTTGTAAATGTATTCGATTGTATGTCCGACCTATCCACCCGAGAGCCGACCCGCGAATAGGCAAAATAAATGTCATTAAAGCGGGGGATAATTCCTATCCTTTATCCTTTATCCTTAGTTTCTATCGTCGAGTTTCGGTTTCGAGTTTTGACTGCGCCTGCAAATACCGCCCTCTCCCGTGCCGAGGGGATCTCGGAGCTGAGCATAGCGGGCCTCACCTTGCGGCGCGCCTATAAATTCGGTATGCTTCGGCATGCCTGGCGCCCTTATTAACATCTTGCGCGTCGTGAGGTTTTGTGACCCCAGGGATTCGGTTGGTTTTATATTTCGGTTGCGGGCGGTTGCGAGCGGCGACGACGGTGAAGGAATTTTGGGATTAAGTTTTTGGGGGGTCACAACTGCTTTAAGACTTTCTTTTGAAGAATCTATAAACAGTCGCCAATCATGTGCATTATACAACCCTTCTTTATATACATTTATAAGTCCTTCAATGTCGTGACAATATACTAAATCGCCTTCTTTAGTAAAAAATTTGACAAACTCATGTTTTCTTTTTTTATAGACTGTAATTTTTGTCCCAGGCTTTAGAAAGTTCCTCCCTTTTAGTCTCGAAGCTAGCAATTCAGCTGAATCTTTAGGAATATTAAGGTCACGAATAAGATCATCTAAGTCTTCATGGTCATAAAGTGTAGGATTTATGGAACTAGTTTTGTAAATACTGCCACTACTTTGTTGAAATTCCTAATCATCAATTTCAATAGCATTGGGTATATCAGCAACTGTCTTTTTTGATGTTTCTATTTTACCTTTTTTTGCTGTTACGCATTGAACATTGGGATAATTAATTTCTGTTTTTTTTTTTATTTTATTCAAACCTGTAACATCACAAGCACAAAAATAGCAGTCCTGATCGTGATTCGTTGGTTCCCGCCAAATCGTTGGTTCAATAATTACATCTTTTTCAATTTTATCCCATCTGTTCAAAATAAGTCGACAAACGTTACAAATAGACGTAGGCACCCATGATTTATCCAAATATTTCATAGATGTTTTATAACATTCGAAATATTTCTGTTTCATTGCATCATTTATACTTCTACGATTGGATTCTGTCTCGAAAGTTCCACACATGTAACAGAATTTTTTTTTTATCCTTGCAAGGAGTTCTTGAAGACATGGTTTTCTATAGTTGAAGAGGTAACAGTGGAAATAAAATGTTATTTCAACGGCAATTAAAGTTTACTATTCCACACAAACAGCCGCAAAAACCAAATTTACATTCGAACACCAAAAATATGAAGCTGGCCGTGGCCGCTCTACTCACAGTTTCGCTTGACACGTTTCGCTTGCGAAAAACGAAATCGCGGGGAATGTCAGACAGCTCACTCGACAAAGAATACTTTATATCAATTTCATATGAAAACCGTACGGGTATAAGTACTTTCCGCTGCTCTACTTAGTTATCGAGAAAAAAAATGCATGTTTCATGCGAAATGTTCAGCTCATCTTTCTATGCGCAGCGGAATTTATTATTATAAAAATAAATTAAACAATATACTTTATGGCCAAGAAGACTTAGCTGAATTGGTAGCTTCGAGACTAAAAGAGAGGAACATGTTAAAGCCTGGGACAAAAATGACAGTCGATAGGAAAAGAAAACATGAGTTTGCCAAATTTTCTACTAAAGAAGGCGATTTAGTATATTGTCATGACATTGAAGGATTATAAATGTATATAAAGAAGGTTTGTATAATGCACATGATTGGCGACTGTTTGTAGATTCTTCAAAAGGAAGTCTTAAAATAGTTTTGCTCCACAATGGAAACAAATATGCAGCAGTTCCTGTTGGTCACTCTACTGTAATAAAAGAATCTTATGACAGTTTTAAACTTCTTTTAGACAAAATCAAATACGATACACATAAATGGCTTATCTGTGGGGATTTCAAAATGATAAATCTCTTGCTCGGTTTCCAGTCGGGAAATATAAAGTATCCTGGCTTTCTTTGTCTTTGGGACAGTCGTAATCGAGACAAACATTGGATAAAAATAGAGTGGCCAAAGAGATTGGAGTGGAAAATTAAATCTCATAATTTTGTACATGAAAAGCTTGTCGACCCTAAACAAAGTCTGATACCACTTCTACATGTAAAATTGGGATTGGTGAAACAATTTGTAAAAGCTTTAAATAAAGATGGTCAGTGTTTCAAATATATTCGATCTCAATTTCGACATTTATCTGATGCTACAGTTGCGGAAGGTATTTGTGTAGGCCTTGACATTAGAAAACTTCTGATAGATGAAAATTTTGCAAAAAAGTATGACATCGACTTAAAAAAATGTTTGGCTGAGTTTTAAGAATGTTGTAGACAATTTCTTGGGGAACCATCGAAGTGGAAACTGTAAGACTATTGTATCTACAGTGTTAAAAAATTTTGAAAAACTAGGCTGCTTGATGAGTATGAAGATGCATTTTTTATTTTCTCATTTGGATTACTTCCCGGAAAATGTAGGCGGATTTAGTGAAGAAATGTGTGAGCGATTTCATCAGGACTTCAAGAACAGCGAGTGCCATTATCAAGGAAAGTGGGATGAAAGAATGACGACTGACGTCTAAAAGTCTCTAAAGAGAAACCATGTTTCGGTTAATCCTAGACGAAACACATTAAAACGATCGTTTGAATTGCAGCGAGAACGATTTCACAGAAAACAGAAGAAAACTTAAAAATAACAGCTTTTTTTTTTTTAAGAAAATAAAGCAATAAAAAATTTAAAAAATGACAACGAAATTACAAAAAAAATAGAAAATTAAAAAAACAAAAAATCAAAAAACAAACAAAAATAAAAAAATAAACAAAAATGGAGTCCACACTGCTACGTCCTCGTTTCGTGACTCTGGGTTCGGCTGAGAGCGGTATCACAATCAATCCGTTGAGCTTGGGTTTTATGGTAGCCATATTGAATTTTTTACTTACAAAAAATAAAAATCTAACATCAAATTTCATTTCAGTGACATAGAAAACATAGAAAATGAATGGTTACTCGCATACTCATTTATTTGGTAGTTACCATGTTGTTTCCACCATGTTGATTGTTATTAAATTAATTTTTTTCTCAGTATCAGTTTTAAAAATATAAACATCTCTCAATTTTATCTCAGATTCGTAAACAGCGACCCCGAAGACCTCCATATACCCGGTTTCAGCTTGATCAAGTAACTTTTTAGGAATTTGGTCCGCCATATTGGATCCGCCATCTTGAATTTTGAAAATTTGAGTCCGGATTCGTGATCATCGACCCCAAAAACCCCCGAGTAACAGATTTAAGCTGTTTTATGAAAGAACATCAAAAAATGTGTAAGAATCACTTGCGACAATATTTTTATCATTATATGCGTAAGTGGAATAAATTAAGATACGTTGACCCGAGATACAGATTTTTCGACTTGGGACATTTCACGTAAAATGCCCCATATGTATACCGGGTGAATGTGAGAGAATGTTACATACACGGAAAAACTTTTGGGAGCGCTACTCACCGAAACCGGGCGGGCAGCGCTCCCTAAGCGCTCCCGGAGCACTTTTAACTTTTCAAATGATGATTAAAAATATAAGAGCGTGAAATAAATTTGTTTCTAAATAGATATCAATTTATAGTATCATTAGGAAAGTGTATGCACTATTTTTGGACCATCCAATTACTTGAGAACTCATGTGAGAACTCAGCTGAGATCTCACGTGAGACTATGAGAATTAAACTGAGATCTCACGTGAGAATATGAGAATGCAACTGAGATCTCATTTGAAAAATTTTAATTAGAGTTCGAGTGAGATCTTATACAAAATTGACATGAAAAATCAGCTGGGATTTCAGTTATAAATTTTCTCATGGAAGATATATCACAATTTTAAATATTTGAATGATAATGTACTTTAAATTTAATCGACAAATTACCGATTATTCCCTTTAACATAGTAATACTATCCATTTTCTCATGTGATTTCTCATGTGACTTCTCATAAGAGTTCTCATGTGATTTCTCACGTGATTTCTCTTATCGTTTCTCATGTAATTTCTCATATCATTTCTCATGTGATTTCTCATATGATTTTTGACCTGAAAATATTCGTTCGATATTTCACATGAGAAATGAAATTTGAACATTTTCTTACGATGGAAGAAATGACAAGTATCGACTGACACGAACATTTCAAAGTTCTTTTATCAGATGAATTCTTATATGAGAAATGGACTTTGAATATTTTCTAAGTTCATTTATAGTATGAAAAGGTAAACAATTTTTATTTTATATTGTAACGGGGCGTTACGTTATCCAGAAACTCACCGAGAAAACTGCAAAGCCCGCTTCACAGTAGCCATTATAATATCGACCAAATCAATAAAAATACTACGATTAGCTGTTCAAGGTCACGTATTAAGATTCTTGGTAGAACGCGATGGGGTTTTCCGTGTTATTAGCTGAAATACGTGCACCAGGTTATCAAGGACGCCTATCTTGGGGTCGATGTACTGCAACGTGGGTTTCTGAGTTAGTGGCTTGAATACGCATACCAGGTTTTTAGGGTTGCCGATTATGGGGTCTAGGTAGTGCTCTCCGTGGTTTTTCTTGTTAATAGCTAAAATACGTGCACACGGTGTTCAGGGTCCCCGATTACGGAGTATAGGTAGTGCGCTCCGCGATTTTCTGGCTTAGTATAGCAAGAACACGTGCACCAGGAGTCTCTCTTGTTATTAAAAAATTGACAAATTATCATATAATTTGTTTTGTGATTTCGAAAATTATATCTCATGTCCTTTTTAGAACGAGTGAAAAGCGAGATGAGAACCAGCAATGACTTCTCTCAGATGAGAACTCGGAAGAGACGAGCGAGCAAACGGGATTTTCATGAAATTTTGAAATACGTGTTTCTTGGCGTTCTTGAAAGACTGGTGACTAAATGTTCAGTGTTTTTATATTTTCAAAAATCAATATCTGTAAATCTGAGGACATCGGTTCAAAATCAACCCACCTTTGATACCAAGCTGAAATTGGCGGCAGAGATGTCGGCCTGATTGTACGTGAATGACATCCACATGGTATTTATCAATGTTTTGTGTTATCTTGATACTTTCATGTATCATTTTCAATATAATATAACATAGACTGCTATGAATTGGCTATTAATAAAATAACATCTTTGGCCGCTAGCTCCCGCCGCCAATTTCTCCCAACTACTTTCGATAGCCCCTTGAGCTTTGTCTGTTTTGTATATTTTTTATTGTTATCGTGTAATTGAACAAGATTTGTCTAATAACTTCAGGTATTTTCCCTGCAAACACGGAAAGTAACAGTTATAAAATATTTACGTAACGGTTACATTGTTGCATAAATATTACATAACTGTTACTTTTGTGTGCAGGGTTTGGACCCTGATAACCAACCTGGCATTCAATTTCCCACACTCAAGGTGGCAGACCTAAAATGGCAGCTAAACAATTTTTATTTCTTTTCGCATTTTATAATTGTTTGTGCATAAAGGTGTTTTAGATCGACGATTACGAATTTTGTGTTTAATTTTTTAACTTGAAAATGGCGATCCTAAAATGGCAGATGATACTTTAGATAGTTTGGAACTGTTTCGTAAAAATGTATGTGTTTTTTTAATCGCATATTCCAAAATAATTGCTATATTCGTATAGTTCGAACTTTCAGGTAAAAATTGAGTGGTCCAGAATTTTTTCTTTCTGAATGCGTTAACAAAAACGTTTACTTTAGACGAAAAAGTGTTTGCGTTTATGTATTTAGGGCAGTGTAATTTCATATGATTTAAAATCTGTTATGTACATCATTGCATGTGATTATTGAAAGTCAAAATAAAAGTCAAAATGTGTCCATTATATTTTTACTTAGAATATTTATTCTCCCCTCCCCTCAAAAGGGGAATTTAATTTGATAGTGGCTATTCGATCAGTGAAGATGAATCTATATGGATGAAATTATTGTACAAATTTCAATGAAAATGTTTGGAATTCTGTCGTAGTTTTAACAAATATAAGATTTTTATTCAACACGTCTTACAGTACTAATAACGAAGGATTTGTAAACAAGTGACTTTTTGTAGAATGATGATAGACTCTCGAATATCTTACATCTAATAACTGTATGCATAACCGACTACAATACTACGCTTTTTAACTCCTAAAAATTAATAAAAATATGGATTTGGAATCGGACGTATGTAAGTTGCACAAACTCTTTGCAATTGTTGCCAAAGTAACCAAATTTTTATTTTACTGATTGTTTAATAGTAGCACCCTTTCCAAAATATCTTACGTGACCAATTTTAGTGCTTCTTACAACTTGCCTGTTTGTTATTTTCTGATAATTCAATTTCTTGAGATTCAAAAATTCAGAATTTATTGCATTTTTTACCATCTTTACACTTTCATTCATATTAATATAACGCACGATCTGATGAGTAACTCCTTTAGCTGATTTGATCGCTTTTAATAAATCCCCATTTTCGGACTCAAATGAAAAAGTAGATTGCGCCCAGACTGGTCCCCAATTTACCACGCTGTTTACTTTCTACACTTGTAGAAGCTGATGAATATTGTAAATCATGGCCGTTTTTGAATATATTTCTTGGACGTTAAATACAAAATTTCCTAGCATTTCGTTTGCTTTTTTCAATTCATCGTACGTAATATGAGAACTCAATAGTATGTACAGACTATTCACAAATAAACACCAATTCTGCAGAATATCCTCGGGAACAACCATTCGAAAAATTGGTACGCTGTAGTACAGAATCCAGTTTTCCCATTCTCTGGCTTTCCAGTCCGCGTTATCTTTCAACGGTCTGCATAGTGGTGCGATTTGATGAGGAACTTTAATTTCTTTTAATATAGAATCGATCATTTTCAATTGTTCCGAGCTTACAGTTTTTAACATATTTTCTGTGATTTGTTTGCCTACACCTCTTAAGCATGCGTGCATGTAATCGGGTACTAATCCTGTTGTTGGGTGGAAATGATTGAGAAACAGCAGACGTGAAGGCTGCTTTACACCACGTACAGGAATTCCTCTTGTAACTGCGTTGTCCGCACATTTAATGGTTTCATCCATTTGTCTGTCTTCTGGAGTATTCCGACAAATTGGATAGCGCATACTTCCATCGTAGTGTTCACCGGCATGCAGGCACCAAGCACTACCGTAAAACCCATTAAATTGATTTATACTTGGCATAGGAGCTCGCGCTACAGAATCCACGCATGATAGTATTGCATATAATTTTATTCTGCGCAACTCTCCTTCTATGGTGCATGTTATTCCATTACTTGCAAGGTTATTCATCATATCGACAAATGGAGTCAAAAAGGAATTCATATCGGGTTTCTGCCTACCAAACCACAACCCACACGTCAGAAAATGGTTAAACCTGTATTGAACTGGCAGCTCATTTATCATTACATAAATAGGCCATACAGAATTTTTTTAATTTTTGAACTTTTGTGCTCCATCAGGGTTAAAAATACATATCGCATAATTTTGTTACTCGTCAATGGATAGGTTTTGCTCAAATTTTCTGTAAGCCTTGCCATTATAAATGTCTTTTATAACTCTTCGTTCATATTTCCTCTCTTTAACAACATAGTTACAATATTTACCATACTTATTAAGTACATCCACAATCGAATCTGATGGATCCATTGTCACGAAAAAGTCCAAATCTTATGTCTTTGAAACGACAATTGTTGTTTTGCATATATGGCAAGAAATAGAATTTGTAATTTCAGCTTTGTCGGCAATATAAACATTACATTTAGGGGATACAATATGAAATTTGCATTTATTCTTCGGATTTAAAATTTGATCTACCATATACCTTGTCTCTGGTAGAATTTCATGTGAAAACATATCATTAATTAGACGTAATAAGTCACATATGGCTGAGAAATTTAGCTTGTGACGTAAGCTATACGGAATTATTTCTACTAGTAATTCTCCTGCACTTTTCTTGATGGATGTTGAAATAATACTAGAGAAATCCTTTATACCGAACAAGTTTTCATCATTTTCAGAATCGCTGCCTTCGCCGTCCCTAAACAATTCTTCATCTCCGTTTGATACCGAATTAATCTGAAAAAAATAAGTGTTTGCAAACTACCCACAGTACGAAAATGATATTTTATTACATATCAGTATTCCTCCTCTAAGAGTGAAATTGTTGTTGAAAAAAAATGAAACTTCTCAATTATGTATTGCCCGTACTGTAAAAGTACGGATGTTTGCGAGCTCAAAGAATTTCATCTTCTTCTTGTATTTGTTCATACATTGTAGAACTACATAAGATGTGCTCGTTTCCAGAAAAATGTCACAATAACATATCACATTCTCCACATGTTATTGACAATTGCCACCTTACACTTACATACGTATATCATTAAGTATACGTTCAATCTTATATCGACGATAAGTTATCTGACACCTCCTTCCAGTCTAAAACTGCATATTTTATCAAATTGAAATGAGTTCATATGTCACTTATTTTGGCAAAATAGAAATAACCATAACAAAATCTGAAAAAAAATTGCAATACATGAGGTTACTTGGAATTGACCGAGCGTAGCAACGAGCACACCTTGGAAGTTTAATAATCGGTGAGTGTATAATATCAAGTTATTTCTGTGACAAACTGCTTTTGTTTGAGAAATGCAATGAGCAGAACGGCAAAATTATGATTTTCGATTGTGCCATGCATATATTTTTTAAATGATTGCTCTTTAAGTCCTATACATTGTAAATACAGTATATTAGCATTGCATAAGTACTTACATTTTCGTTATCATCATCATCATCCACATTGTATTCATCATTTTCTTCTTAAGCATTCATGTCGTACTCATAATTTATTTCGTGATCATTCATATCAGAATCATTTTGCTCACAATCCCCAACAATGTCATTTTCTTTGAAATTTTTACTAATTTGGACACTGTCAATTCCATCGGAATGTATACTTGGTGTATGTAATGACTCTAGCGCAACCTACAGAACAGGAATAATATAATTATAATTATGATACAAAACACCACACATCCATGTAGATCCAAACACTGTACATTTTATACCGTTTCTGAACAATTCATTATACATTTCTTTTTTTCGTATTTAATTTTCTAAGATTTCGATAAGTGATTAAAAAAGCTAACATTGCGTAAATATTTATCCCTTCAACTTTCAAATACACAAAGGGTATCAGCGGTTAAGCAGGGCAAAATGCCCTCGTTTCTGACAATTCTTTTTCGAAATTCTTACAATTATTACGTCCAAGGGCATTTTACCTGCCTTAACCGAGGACACCCTTTTTCTCATAAAGTGTAACACCATGAATTGATATTTAAACTCTACGAAAGAAGTTCTAAACAATAGTCATTTGTTATTGTACAAGAACTGCTCTTTACAATAGGGCACAGAGAGAGAGAAAAAAGTGTCAATGGAACCATGAAAAAATGGTTGAAATTATGGTTGCTTTTATTATTGAAACTATATTATTATTCAACTATGCAAAGAAATAAAATATCGAGTTTACTACACAAGTCCACACTATGTATAACTCTTCAACAAGAATGCATGTATACCAGGGTGGTCGTTAAAATCAAAAGTTTTAAAAAATGGTAGTGCCGCCCCTGAGATCGACTCCAAATAATTCAAAACTTATTCCTGAATTTTTTTAGATTTTTATCTTGATTTCTTCACGTGCCCCAAGAGCCTTGAAAATTAACATTGTTTTTACATAAGAAATTTCTTTTTTTCAGTATTTCTACTAGCATTTTTAGCGCAGTCGTTCTGAAAAATTTAATAAGTGAGATATCTTTTCTTGAATATTTTCCGAAGGCAATGACCCTAGTCTGATAAAAAAATATTAATTTTCGGCCGAGTTATTGCGTTTTGAATATTGATAATTTTTCGTAGAAAAAATACTAAGAGCCTAAAATATCTCAATTAAATTGCAATAACTTTGTTCGAATGCATTCTAAAATTATGTACCTTGTAATTTCGAATTTCTTACTGTTTTCCGATGAAAATGAGCCTCGGTTGAGTAAAAAGCGATAATTTTTAGCCGAGATATAGCATTTTTTGAAAATAATTTTTTTTTCAGCTAAAATTAGGTAAAGGAAATAAATTTTTAATTTACTCACTATAACTCGAAAGAAAAAAATCTGACGATATTATACGATGGATGATCGTTTTCTCTACATTTTTCCACTATGAAATGCCTACTTATAGACCTTGAAAAAAAATTCCTGACGTAGTAGAGGCCACTTCAATTTTGCTACTCTTGGAAGGCACGGAATCTGGAAACAGTCAATGAGATTAATTAGAGCAAAAAAAATCAATTTATTCGATTTATTCGATTTAGAACATTGATCATATTTGGATTTTTAAACGATAAAAACCTAAACTATCTCAATCGAAATACCAATATTGGAATGCATTATAAAATTACGTACTGCAAAGTTTTGAATTCATTATAGGTTTCCTGTGGAAATGAACTTCAATCGAGTTGAACAAAAAATTTAGAGCTGAGTTATCGCATTTATTATGCAAAAGCGTGTTTTTAATAAAAATTAGGTAAGGGTATACAAACTTTGATTATTCACTATCATTATAAAAAAAAAACACAATATTGCACCAAAGATCATCGTCACCTTTTTTTCTGTCAAAGGACCTACTTATTAATAAAAAAATTTCTTACTAAGCAATTTTCTTTCGTTTATGCTCTATTCGATCCGTTACAATAAAAAATTCTCCATTGTTGGATGTGCCCAAAGTTGTTCTCCATACACCGTGAGAAAAGTTATACACCTAGAGCACAAACTGTTAAGTCGGCAAAAAACCCTATATAGTGGTACACCTTAACGACCTTGTATTGTGTTGCTAAAACACCTTTCTGGTGCCTACTGGCAACGGAAACGGGGTGCCGGTCCGTTACGCCAAAGGTGGCTCTCAGAGCCCCCCCCCCCCCCCCCCGAGCATGAACGCAATGCACGCTTCGACTATGGCATCATTGTGCGCGTACGGATGCGCTATCCTTGGGGGGAGCCTGAGAGCTCCCCCGACGATAGAGCCGCGGTATACGATTCTCCGTGTTCGGGCAGCACCACCGCGTATGACTACTGCTTATCCCTAGCCGAACAAAATGACAACCGACTTTCAAATACACTCATAGCATTCCCGGGCGTAACTAGTGCCAATCATATTTCTCACGGTGTATATTGTAGAAGTATAGGCCTAATCTCTGTACGGGAGAGTATGTAGTTGAATCCCACTCCACAACTACTTGAAATGGCTGCCACTAGATAGCGTCGAAACGAAACCTGATGCCAGCTGCGTAGGGGATGATTGTGTACCAACTGTACCGAATTTTAATAGGGTTACATAGAGCTGTAGGATGCAATTAGGATACGATTCATCCCAAATCGAACCTAAATTATTCGTCATGCGAGTGTTCGCGTAACGCACGTTAGGTAAGGCGCCACCAGCGTCCTAATACGACGAATAACTGTTTACTGCTCCATGTTACAATAACATTGACTTTTGTGATAGTAGGATTTCAATAATTTGCTTAATGTATTAAATCAGTGATACAATGTCATTAGAACCTCAATTCCGAGGTAATATTTATTTGATTGGTGATGTTGATGCACAAATATGTGGGAACAAATTGCCATAAAAAATACAAGTGCTAAAACTTTTACATTATAACCTTAAAGACGTGAAACTATCGTTGCGTGAAAGTGCTAAGCTAGTCCTACGTGAAGTGTCAATTTTTTGGGATAAGGCTCGACTGCCGATTCAAAAAGATTCTCGTTGTATTGAGAACATAGAAACACTCTATAAAGAATTGCGGGAGTTAGAGAAGCACACGAAAAGAGAAAGCAATCGAGAGAAAGAGGAGATTTTTTTGTCTAAATCGAGTGATTTATTCGACATTGCTCACGGAAACATATTTGAAAATATTAACAATGAGCAGCGAGAATTCCTGGAGAATCAACGAAAACCTGGTCGCGTCGGATATATTAATAGAATTTAGTCCAGCTTTAACAAATTGGAGCGGAAAGAATTGCAGAGGCAGCAGGATATAGCAGCTAGACGAGAAAAATACGAAGAAGAAAAATCCAGACTAAGCGAGTTATTGTCAATGTAATGAGTATAGATTACCCTCCAAAAAGTAAAATGTTTGGACTTTTACAAAACAATTACGATACTGCCATGCATATTAAAAGTAATGAAAAGGTACAAATTTGTAATCAAAAGGCCGTATGTCAGTTTCATTCCGACTTATGGCCTTTTTCCTCTGTATTCATCGTTCTTTAATGTTCTGTATTTCTATTTTTGTTATGCAATTTATTTAATAACAAAATCATACTGAAAGGTTCATTATGTAATGAAATAAAATGTGGATATTTTAGAATTCATGTTTAAGGGCCCTCGAGCGTGGCAAGCCTGTGACGTCAGAAGCGAGGAAAAAGGCGACAAAATTTTGCGCCGATCTTTAAGCAGTACGGAAAACTTTTCAGCTAATTTTTTTTAATGAAAATATTCTTCACTACATTCTCTACCGAGTGAGTGTTTTTGGATAAATTCTGTAGCTAAGAAGTGATTAAAAATAAATATTGAAAATTTGAATTATACGTATGGTTATGGAACCTGTCATCTTGCATTTGTTTGTCGGTTCAGTCGTTCACGTTTCCTTGCAGCGTGCATTTTCCAACAAGGTTTTCCTCACTAAGTGTAAGTTTTTTTGTCTGAATCTGATTTCAGACAATTTGACAGCTCTGTCTATTAACCCGTAAATCACGCTGATTTTGTATTGTAGTGGGTGATTGGATGAAACATTTAAATATCTTCCTGACCAGGTCTCCTTATGGGCCCAATCAGTATCAATAAATCCATTGTCTTTCCTTATAACAATCATGTCTAAAAACCCAATTCTGTTGTTTTTTCCAGTTCGTGGGTGAAAGAAATACGATTTTCCAGGCCTTTGATTTTTTTGAGGCTATTAAACGTATCGAGGACGTTCTCTTCTTTTCCGTTCGGGTATGCTATTAAAATATCGTCTTCATAGCGGATATAGAAATGTAACTCGAAGCTTAGTTTTGAGATCAATATGTGTTCAATAAAATCCATGGTCATATTAGAAACAACCGGTGACAGGGGGGACCTCATGGGAACACCATACACTTGTTTGTAATATCGGCCATTGAAGGAGAACATGGTATTGTCTAGAACAAGTTTTAAGCCATTTTTAAATTCGCTTTTTGGTAGAGAGATAAATTCCGATATTTCTTCCCATTTCTTTTCAATAATTAACATAATTATTTCAGTTGAGACATTGGTAAATAATGCATTCACGTCCAAAGTCATTATTTTGTGATTTGCAGGAATGACAAAAGTTTTTAATTTGTTTCTGCAATCCCAGCTGTCAGTAATATGCGCCGTTGTTTTGCCTAAAATTTTTCGCAGAATCCCGGAGAAAAATCTAACGTTGGAGAATTAATGGTGGAAACAATTAGACGTAATGGAATTCCGTCTTTATGTATTTTGGGCAACCCATATGCTCTTGGGATTACTCCGTTGTAAGTTTTTAAATATCTCCCTGTGCTCGTATTGATATATTCTTGTTTTTCCCATTTAATAATTAAAGTGTTAACTTTTTTAGCGATTGTTTCGGTATATTCGAATTTAGACGTTTTATATGTTGTAGAGTCATTTAGGAGTGTATGAATTTTGTGTAAATAATCGTTTTTTGATAAGACGACGGTAGTATTCCCTTTATCTGCGTGTGTAATGATAATGTTATTTTGTTTTTCAAAAAAAGAATTTAACTTAGTAATCCCTACTCGAAATGGAGGATAGAAAAGTATAGGATTGTTTCCAATATTTTCCTATCCTATTTTTGGCACGAATTAATTCTATATTTTTCTATCCTAACTAAAGTGGATAGAAATTGATAGGATTTGTTTCGATATTTTTCTATACTACGTTCGTCACGAATTTCATCCCAGCAAACCGAAAAGGATTAACAAGAATTGAAAAATTGAATACTTCTAAATGACATTTTTCGATGCCCAGCAAACCAAGAATGATTGAGAAGCATTGAAACTTTCAATACTTCTGAATCCTATTTCTGTATCCTTCAGTAAGAATTAAGAAGCATAGCAAATTTTAATTTTTTCCTCTTTGTATACAAAAAAATTTTTTTTTATTTTTAATTTTATTATTATTTTTTATTTAATTCAAATATTTTTGAACTTTTTTTAGTTGATTTAATTATCTTAAGAAAGTTGTTCTCAAGCGGTCACCTATCCAAGTAGTGTTCCCCACCAAGAATACTTGACTAGAAACAACGATCGCGCGCGACACCGACCACTGGTCTACCACTGTCGATCACTATCAGTAACGTAATATGATATTTCTGTTACATTAAAATTTTTAAACATTCTTAATTATCTCAAAAACGGCCAGAGATAAGCAAAATATGACAAAATTTTGGAGGCTATCAAAAAGGGGGATCCCATTGAGTCGGTTAATGCGTACATACGAACGAATTTTGAAAATTAGCAAAACTGAAAATTTTCAAAATTCTCAAATATCTCGAAAACGGCAAGAGATAAGTAAAATCTGACAAAATTTTGGGGGGTGTATTAATAGGGGGGATGACCTCGAGTCGGTTAATTCATACATGTAAACAGATTTTAAAAATTTGCAAACCTGAAAAACCCGGTCGACCTGGACGTCGAAAAACTACGGTGCGGAATATCTAGACACCGAAAACAACGGAGCGGTCGACCTAGACGTCAAAAACTACGGAGCGGAATACCTAGACACCAAAAACTACGGATCGGTCGACGTGGACGGCGAAAAACTACGGTGCGAAATACCTAGACATCGAAAACTATGGAGCGGTCGACCTGGACGTCAAAAACTACGGCGCGGAATACCTAGACACCGAAAACTGCAGAGCGGTCGACCTGGACCGTAAAAATATAAAAATCACATTTTGATTCGTTTTGATAGAATTTCTATAAATTTTTAGGATACATAATGATAAAAGTGTAATGAGATACATTTGGATTGATTCTCTATACACGATTGGGATAGAAATTTATTGATTTTACCTAATGGATAGAAAAATATTAACATTGGCTTTACTTGAAGTATTCAGATAGGATAAGAATTGATAGATTTACATTATGTGCCAAAAATAGGATTCAAAAGCATACGAATCACGCAGAATTTCTATACTTTTCTATGCTTTTCTATCCTCCTTTTCGAGTAGGGATAATACTTTTAGGAATTGCTTTTATATTGTCGGGTTTATGGTTAATGGCCTGAATACAATCCTGTCTAATTATGTTTTTCTTATCAATAATGATATTACCTTGATCATCTACTATATTTTCAACTTTAGTTAACACGTCTTCTATGCTCGCAATAAAGTTGTGCATACGGAATTTGTTATTAAGCGGAAAGGCGTGTTTTTCTGCAAGCGCGATTATATTTAATATTTCATTTGGAATATCTACATTTGTAAGATTTAAAACCCATTTTGGATTGGTCTTAGGTATAAAGTTATCAGAGGCATTGTTTGTTTGAGTTTGACTCATCCATTGTAATTTTTTGTGTAATCGACGGGAATGAAAATTAAAGGTTTTGTTGTATTTTATATTTTGAGTGTAAAAAAAGTTGTTGTATAATTGAAAAGGTAAAAAGTGTACTATTGACTGAAAAGGATTATGTTTAATATTTCTAAAATGACCAATTTTATAATGGATGTCAGATATTTCCAAATTGAATAAATAAAGGAAAGATTTATGATAAAAATTATGACTTTTGTTGTTTACTTGATAGGAAAAGAATTTACCATAAAATTTTGAGAAAATTTTATCTATACGTTTAGGAATGATTCTTTTGTAACGACATTGTAATAGAAAAATGCGTTGATTTATTAATTTTGCTAATGATTGCGTGACAAAAGTCCATTCCTTTAAGAGGTGAACAACCCGAGGCCCGTGTTTATGTTTAACATAAACAAAGAAACTCCGATGCATGTTTACCTTCGTAAATCAGAAATAAATAATATTAGAATTAAGATTTCTCTACCGTGATAATTTAAATAAAGTAATAATTAATCGCGTTAACAACGGTCACAATAAATAAACTTTTAACAATACATAAATAAATATTACAATCAACAATTAAAAAATTAAAAAAGTTTAAACGTTTTCAGCTCTTGTTCGCAGCCCTCTTCAGAAAAATAAGTATTAAGTTACAGCCTATTATGGTACAAAAAAGATTTTGGACAGACGGTAAGTAATTAGACAGATTTTGGTAAGTAATTTTGCATCATTTCTTACTGCTAAAGGAGAGGCAGGTCTCTTCCCTTAACAGTTAAAAACCACAAGTTTATCATTAAGTATTATTTGCAAAATTATATAGAAGGACTCTAGAACAACGTGTTTCTTAAAACTACTTTATAGAGCACTAGTCTAGCAGAAAATTGTCCGTCATCTGTTGTAGAACGTTACAAGTTTATTGATGATTAGATTACTGCAGTAAAACGTCATAGATTTCCGGAAAATTCGATTTCTCAAATCGAATATTAACCGCATCTTTGACATTTTTCTTGATAAAATAATTTTCAATTTCCTTTCTTTTTTTATTATTACGTTCTGTGGCTAGAATTCTGACTTCGTTGTAGTTGAAATTATGCCCGGTTTCCAATCTATGTCTGGTTAACCCAGTATATTTACTCTCGCTACCCTCGATGTTATTTTTATGTTCTTTTATCCTCTTTTCTAGTCTTCTTCCAGTTTCACCAATATATAGTTTGTCACAATGCAAACAAGGAATTAAATAAACTACATGGCTGTTTTTTAGTATATGTAGTTTATCTTTATAAGGTCTAATGTTTCCTATGTTTTTGAAAATAGGTTTTGAAACGAGTCGTAGATTTTCTTTTCTCAACCTTCTTTGGATCTTTTGTTAACGCGATTAATTATTACTTTATTTAAATTATCACGGTCGAGAAATCTTAATTCTAATATTATATAAGCTTAATTTGTTTATTTTAGTTTGAGTCAGGCTATCTAACGATACTTGGTTATTTGACTTCATAAACTTGCTCGGTATTTAGTTGTATTTGTACAATCTCATTGATTTTTATATACTTATTCATTTTCTAATTTGTTTTACTAACTTTTTATAATGAATTCCTATGTGTTTTTAATAAATGTACAGGTGTTAACGCTTTTTTATCATTTTAAATTCTTTTGCTGATTTTTAAATAAATTTAATAATTTATTACGGATGTACTGGTTTTCAAATTATTCCTGCAATCACTGAATTAATCATATTAAAAAATACAAAATTTCGAATTTCATTAAAAATGGTAATCTCAGTTCGTATAACTGCCTAGTAATTGATTAATTGATAAGTCAGTGAATAATAAGAATTTTCTAATCAGATGAACGTGTAGAATTGGCATCAAGTGAGGAGAGTTTCACCGAAATTCCATGTCAGAAAAGTCTTGGTGCGTACTCTGGTCTCTGTATTGAATTGGATCATGAGGATGAGACACTAGCAAAAAACGTGGACGTTTCACCATTTTCACCAATAAAGTTGTTGCAGCTCTGGATGCGTGCAGAGTGAGTGACAGAAAAGCAGTACATTTGATTTCTGCGATAGCAGAAGCTCTTGGTATTGATGATTAACCCTTAATAAGACTTCTATTAGAACGTATCGTCGAGAAGTGCGCGAAGCTAAAGCTTTGATGATCAAAAAAGTTTTTCTAAATCTCGAGTTCAATGCTCTTATTTTACATTGGGATGGGAAATTATTATTTGATTTAGTGAAACATGAGATGGTGGACAGACTTCCAGTTATCGTATCGAATGGAGACGTTGAGAAATTGTTGGGTGTTCCCCGATTGGAAAATAGTAAAGGGTTAACTCAAGCAAATGGTATATATGACGTTTTACAGGATTGGAATTTTTTACATTCGATAAAAGCATTCTGTTGCGATACAACTGCTTCAAATCTAGGCAATCAGAATGGCGCAGCAGTTTTATTACAGAATTTATTGCAGAGAAATATTCTTTTTCTACCATGTAGGCACCATATATTCGAACTGATTTTGCGTTTGGCATTTGAGTGCCAAATACCATCAACAACTGGACCTAATGTGCCGCTTTTTAAGAAATTTCGAGAAAACTGGAATCAAATTGATCAACGGACTTTTCAGAGTGGAACGGAAGATGAGAGAGTGATAAGAATCCTGACAACTAATCATGTTGAGAAGATAGTATCATTTGCACATGATACATTGAAAATAGCTCTACCAAGAGATTACTACAAGGAGTTACTGAATCTCACTCTCTTATTTCTAGGACGTCAACCAGCCAAGGGAGTTTTTATTAATTATCCAGGAGCATTTCATCATGCACACTGGATGTCTAAAGCAAATTATTGCTTGAAGATTTATTTATATCGAAACCAATTTTCTTTGACTTTAGAAGAACTTGAGGGGATTCGGGAGATGTGCATTTTTATTGTAATGATCTACGCCGAAACCTGGTTCACCGCTCCCAAAGCCATATCTGCACCAAATCATGACTTACAATTTTTAAAAAAACTTCACAAATACAAAAATATCAATATGAAAATATCAGAAGTTACAGTGAACAAATTTAGTAAACATTTATGGTATCTCAGTCCTGAAACAGCAGCACTTTCCTTTTTTGATGATCAGCTATCAATCGCTATAAAACGGCAGATGGTCGCTGTGTTGAAGCCATACGATGAGATAAGTGACGTATACCCTAAGAAATTCCAATTAAATTTGAAAAACATTGACATGTTTTGTAATTCAGAAATCGATAGCTTCGTAACTCCTCAAACCCGAAATTTGTTCACTAGGTTCCAAATTGACGAGGAATTTTTATAATTGGATCCCTCTTTTTGGTCTGAGAAAGAAAGTTTTCAAAATGGTTTGAGTATTGTAAAGAAAATGAAGATTATTAACGATGTTGCTGAAAGAGGAGTTTGTTTGTTCACTGATTACAATCAAATTTTAACAAAAGACGAAGATCAAAAACAATGCATTCTTCAAATTGTTAGCGAGTATCGAAAACAATTTTCAAATGCGAATAAGGAAACTCTCATAAAATCAACGAATTTTTTAATAAGCTTGTCAACTTTTCTTACCGAATGTTGAAATTTGTTTGGAAATTAATAAAAAAATTAAGAAAATAAAGGTATTCCAATGAATTTTGTACAATAACCTATTTCCACCACATATTTTTTTTATCTAATTAGGCTCATTGCATGTGGAATATGTTCAAGAAAAGGTACATCACTTGTCGGATTTTTAGATCACCGGCGGTGGAAATACCATTAGTAAATAAAAATAATTAAAAATAAAACGACTGTTTCCAGATTTCGTGCATTCCAAGAGTAGCGAAATTGAAGTGACCTCTACTACGTCAGGATTTTTTTTCAAGGTCTATAAGTAGGTATTTCATAGCGGAAAAATGTGCAGAAAACGATCATCCATCGTGTAATATCGTCAGTTTTTTTTCTTTCGAGTTGTAGTGAAGAAATTAAAAATTTATTTCCTTCCCTATCAGGACGGGCAACCGCAAAATAACCGACAAAAAATAACCGGTCGAAAACCGCCAAAAAATAACCGTCGTACAACCGTAATTACCACGAAAAAACCGGACTACGAGAAAAAGGCGTATGGTTAAAATTTATAAAATCACCGCAGAATAACCGATAAGAAACCGCTCTTCAGGAGCGTCAACCGGTCATTTCCAGCAAAATTACCGCAAAATAACCGATAAAAAACCCGATCTTCAACAGCGTCGACCGGTCGTTTCCAGCCAAATTACCGCAAAATAACCGATGAAAAACCTCTCTTCAAGAGCACCGACCGGTTGTTTCTAGCGAAATTATCGCTAAATAACCCATGAAAAACCACCATTCCAAAGCGGCGACCGGTCGTTTCTTGCACAATTACCTCAGAATAACCGATGAAAAACTATTGTTTCAAAGCGTCGACCGGATGTTTCTAGCGAAATTTATCGTAAATAACCGATTAAAAACCGCTCTTCTAGAGCGTCAACCGGTCGTTTCTCCCAAAATGACAGCAGAATAACCGATGAAAAACCGTTCTTCCAGAGCGTTGATCAGTTGTTTCTCGTAAAATTACCGCAGAATAACCGATAAAAACCGTAGTACCATTGGGTGGATCGGTCGTTTTTCTTAAAATTACCGTAGAATAAACGAAAAAAAACTGCTCTTCAAGAGAATATAATAGTTATTCTTCGGTAATTTTGAGAGAAACGACTGGTGGACGCTATGGTACAGCGGTTTTTTATCGGTTATTCTACGGTAATTTTAAGAAAAACGACCGATCCACCCTATGGTACTACGGGTTTTTATCGGTTATTCTGCGTTAATTTTACGAGAAACAATTGATCAACGCTCTGGAAGAACAGTTTTTCATCGGTTATTCTGCTGTCATTTTGGGAAAAACGACCAGTTGACGCTCTAGAAGAGCGGTTTTTAATCGGTTATTTATGATAAATTTCGCTAGAAACATCCGGTCGACGCTTTGGAACAATAGTTTTTCATCGGTTATTCTGAGGTAATTGTGCAAGAAACGACCGGTCGCTGCTTTGGAATGGTGGTTTTTCATCGGTTATTTAGCGATAATTTCGCTAGAAACAACCGGTCGACGCTCTTGAAGAGAGGTTTTTCATCGGTTATTTTGCGGTAATTTGGCTGGAAACGACCGGTCGACGCTCTTGAAAATCGGTTTTTTATCGGTTATTCTGTAGTTATTTTAAGAATACTAACCATATGCCTTTCCCAGGTTTTTTCGCGGTAATTATGGTTGTACAACGATCATTTTTTGGCTGTTTTCGACCGGTTATTTTTTTCGGTTAAATTACCGTTAAAGTGCGGTCGCCATCCTGATAGGGATTTACCTAATTTTAGCTGAAAAAAAAAATTATTCACAAAAAATGCTATATCTCGGCTAAAAATGATCATTTTTTACTCAACCGAGGCTCATTGTCATCGGAAAACAGTAAGAAATTCAAAATTACATGGTACATAATTTTAGAATGCATTCGAACAAAGTTATTGCAATTTAATTGTGATATTTTAGGCTCTTAGTATTTTTTTTTACGAAAAATTATCAATATTCAAAACGCAATAACTATGCCGAAAATTAATACTTTTTTACCAGACTAGGGTTATTGCCTTCGAAAAACATTCAAGAAAAGATATCTCACTTATTAGATTTTTAGAACGACTGGGTTGAAAATGCTAGTAGAAATACTGAAAAAAAGAAATTTCTTATGTAAAAACAATCTTAATTTTCAAGGCTCTTGGGGCACGTGAAGAAGTCAAGATAAAAATCTGAAAAAATTCAGGAATTAGGTTTGAATTATTTGGAGTCGATTTTGGGGGCGGCACAAAATTTTTTTGTTTAACGACCACCCTAATGTATACACATATATATGAAAATGTCAACATGTAAAATTGATCCGTTCTGTTGTTAATAGGAAAACGTCTCAATGCGGGCTTTATCAGTGATAAACCGCATTGGTTTGTTATTTATGTAATATATTAGGAAGACATTTTTCGCAGAGCAATGAAATATTAAAGTGACTAATATAATCAAATGAATTTGAAGCAAACGAAAAAGTATTCAGAATGATTACAAATATTCGCATATGTTACTTTGAATCCTATTTGTTGGCTTTTGTGAATGCTTCCCTATTATCAATGAATATAGATATGCGTCTATATTTGTTGCTATTATCAATAATTTCTAACCACTATAGAAGTATTCAACCATCTGTAAATAGTCATATGAGAAATCATATGAGAATTTGTCCGCGTTCCCATATAATATCTCATACAATTTCTCACATAATTTCTGTCCTGACAACAAATTTCTATTCTAGCAACAAATTTCGTCCCCTCTTAGAAATATTCATATGAGAAATAAAACTTTGAAAATTTTCACGCGAGAAATGAATTTGTGATGGGAAAAATGACAAGTGTCAACTGATACAAAAATATCATAATTCTTTCATCATTTGATTTGTTATATGAGGAGTGGACTTCGAACATTTTCCAACTTCGTTTATAATATGAAAAGTTAAACAACTTTTATTTCATAAAAGACCAAATGACATCATGAGATCGCATACGATTTCTCAATAAAGTTCTTGTATAAGATGATTTCTTACACGAGAAATACACATTATTTACTAAAAATACGTGTATCAGGTATTCAGGGACGAAGATTATGGGGTGTAGGTAATCAAGTTGTGGTTTTATATGTAATTAGTTGAAATACGTGCACCAGGTGTTCAGTGTAAAAATCAATTCAAGTCAAATTTTCGTGTTAGTCGACACTTTGCATTTTTTCATTGCAAAGTTTATGTCTCATGCGAAATCTCGTGTGACTATTTTCAGGCCTGAACTATTAGATGAAAGAGGAAAATATACATTGAGCATGGTTTATAAATCCATAAATAACAACGTATTATTAATCAATTTTTTATTAATAAACGATCTCTATAATTTGAATGTTCTACTTTATTGCAGTTTTGCCCTATTTTCTTAATAACACAGGATACTTAATAATGAAGATGACAACAAGCTTGTCAAAACATCCAACTATTTTTTTATTCATCTAACATCTATATGACTGTTCTCAGAGATTTTTCTCTAAGAATTTGATTTTATACTTTTAGACTCAGTTTACGACAATTTTAATTACTTAATTAAAATAGATTTTATAATTTAATATAACAAATAACTGCGCGTAAACAAATATTTGTCTGTATTTAAACAAGTATTTATTTATTTAATAAATAGAAAATTTCTTTACAAAAATTACAAATAACACAGTTAATATTAGATTTCTGCAACTAACAGCAATTGTCCTGTGGTCGGTGCGACGCACAGTCGTTCTTTCAAGTAAAAGCATCCTGATTAGGGATCCTTACTTGGAAGGTGACTATTAAAATAAAAAAAACGAGCGTTGCTCGAATTTCGCAACGAACGTAGCGTTGCTGCGAAAAAGATTGAGACTGGCGTACTTTAAAGAATTAAAAAAAAAACGGCAGAATCGTACGTTGTTCTTTTTCAGTTTAATTACAAATTTTTATTACTTTTAAGTATAACAACTTTTGTATATAGGTTAATTAAATCTAGTAGTTAATTAATCATAATTTAGGTTCAAATAAAGAAATATCGAGTTTTAAAACAAATTTTATTACGTAAACAAGTGTTCCAACTAACGTACAGTTTCGTTTCGGATGTCCCGATAAATGGAACACTTCAGCGTTGCGTTTCATACTTACGGAATGAATTCAGTTGTCAATGTTTCGTTCACCATATTACGGAACGCTTCTAGAAGTGTAATTATTTAAGTTTAAATGAGTGAATTTCGATTTCGTACTTATCATTTAGACAGTACAAACATCGTTCCTCCATTCTGATATCGTATATTTGCAGAGAATACAGGTAAGAGATTCAAAATTTTACAAAACGAGGTATATACGCAATAAGAAATCTGAAATTGAAACTACGTCAAAAGCAACAGAAAGGAAATCAACTGCAACTGAAACTGAAACAATTAGCCACCATTTACAAACATTTGAAAACAATCAGTCCCAAGAGTTGCTACAAGATTTTAAAAATGCTAAATCAAGTGGAGTGTTCGGATATGGCAAAAAGAGGGCTCTACGATTACTGGAATTTTCTTCGAAAACAATCATCTTCAGGTTAAAAGTATTTATAATTTAATTTATATTTTTGATGATTTGTTATTTAATCCTTTCATGTTTATTTTTATGTACTTTAGTTTCGATTTTATACATGCACATGAATTATTATATTTTTACAAATTTAGTAATATCTTTATACATGGATGAAATAATAATATTATTTATAATAATGATTTATACAATCAATACCTTTAAACAAAATTTTTATATACTTCTCGTAGCCGATGTATTGTTCTTTTGTTTCTTATAATATGCTTCGAGGAGACAAACAAAGTAAAACCTACAATTAAGAACATTGAAATATTACAAAATCACAAAATTAATATTATTCGCAAACCAACATCAAATTCAAACTCCGAAATTCCTGATCCTTCCGTCAAAGATTTTACAATTGATCCACATAGAAATAATTATACATTTATGGAAGTAAAAAAAAAGGGTCAGCTTTACGTGCTTGCACCTCAGAGGTATATAAGCACAATTGGACACGATTTGAGTCCCAAATCCACGCAACCCTACGGGCGACAAGTCCACAGGGAATCAAGACTTGCATTCGACACGTATAGAACAAGACTACATTTGAAAAAAACCCGACATGTTATCCTGTAGGGCGGACTCAAATGGTCATCTATCTTGATTCTAAACGGGGCGAATGCTGCTTAACCTGGAAGATCGCTAGTCGATAGCATATGCCACTCGGCTAACGGTCTCTCTTTATTTATGGAAGTAAATGATGCCGATGAATCCAACTTGGAAACTTGTATCGATGAGATTGATTTCCCTCTAAATGAAATGACAGCCATACAAAATGATAAATACATAAGTAACGAAAACAATATAATCATTATAGAAATAAATGATAATGCTCCAAATAACACATTCCAAACTTTTAACAATGACAACAATCTGCTTCTGGTTAATGGATCAAATTGTGAGGATACGAACTTTATATCCGATGAGAATACTTTTCAGCAGTTTTCTAACGAAGGCAATCATCTAGCAGGTTTCTATTCGTTATTATGTTAGATATTGACATATGGCGAGCTTAAATTTGATATATTTTTCAGATAAGAATTCTGAAGAGAAAATTCTTCAGGTTCACGCTGGCACTAATAAAGAAAATGAAATACTTCAATATACAGGTACGGTAATTATTAAAATAAGATGAATGTTGAAAAAAAATCATAATAATTTATAGATAGATAGATAGATATTTTATTAACCCTTATATGAAAATACATAAAAAATTCTTAAGGGATAGAGTGCACACAATTCATAAAAACCATTAATTCGAAAGATGTAACCGCAAAAATCGACCCTAGTGAAAGTAACACGCTGGTTTACATTAGAGAAAAGATTGACAAAAACCGACGCAAACAGAAAAAGAAAACTGACGCAAGTAGGAGGTTCGCAGACTCCACAGAATTAAATACTAAAATTTTAAAAGCTATTATAGTAAGATAAAAATTAATGATCTAATACAAATTGTCTTCTGGTAAAACATGACTTGATAAAATAAAATAATATTCGAAGCGAGGCAAGGTCATTTGAGTCGAGCAAATATGCTAAACAATTAACCGACAAACGATTTTTTAACAAATTATTTTGTCGCAGACGCATTCTAGCGAGATGAGATATAGGACAGTCGCATTAACATTCATGTTACAAATAGTGCACGTTTCTATGGGGTTATACAGAAAACGAGTATTTCCAACTGTCGCGCGTTTGATTTCGCGCTCAATAGACTTACCGCGACTTCCGAATGCCTCACAGCACGTCGCGGCATCTCTCAGTCGCTCTACAGCGATAATGGCACGACATTCGTTGGTGCAGACAAAGAATTGTCGCTCGCCTTTCACAAGGCACTTGAGGATGAAACCTTCCGGGATTCAATCGCCGAAAATGGGACACGTTGGCACTTCCTGCCTCCCGCAGCCCCTCATTTCGGCGGGCTTTGGGAGGCAGGAGTCAAACGTGTAAAGTTTCATTTGAAACGAGTGATGGGTAATCATAAACCCACGTATGAGGAATTAACCACGGTGCTGTGTGAGGTCGAGGCAATGTTGAACTCGCGCCCGTTGGGCCCGATGTCCGACGATGCGGATGACCTTCAGTGTCTGACCCCAGGTCATTTCCTGACCGGTGGCCCTTTGAATGCGGTTCCCGAACCATCCCTACTAGAACTAGCTCCGAATCGGTTGTCCCGATGGCAACTTTATCGTCAGTTGTCCGAGAGGTTTTGGCGGTTGTGGTCGGCGGACTACTTGCTCTCGCTGCAACATCGTTCCAAGTGGCGCTTTCCGATAAAGCCCGTTACTACGGGTCAACTCGTGCTTATGAAGTTACCAAATCTTCCGCCGTTAAAGTGGCCGTTAGCACGAATTATTAAGTGTCATCCGGGTCGCGATATCGCCACGCGAGTTGTCACTGTTAAAACGGCTCAGTCTGAGTACTCTCGACCCGTAACTCAACTTGCGTTTCTGCCGGTCGACTTAGACTAAATTTAGATTATAAGTTTTTATGTTCTAAGTTTTCATTCCAACCCCGATGGGTTGCAATAGGGGGCGGTTTGTCGCGCGTTTGATTTCGCGCTCAATAGACTTACCGCGACTTCCGAATGCCTCCGCTCGTAGCGCCATCTATTTTGTATTTAGCACGCGTAATGCTTGGTAATTTCCGCCCAATCGGGCAGTTCAGTTTCAGATGCGTAAGCACTCACTACGACGCTCGATTGTTTTTACGCAATTTTCCTTAATTCGCACGTGACGCGTTCAATTCTTTTCACGCGCCCCTTTTCCAACCACAGTCACGGGAATTACTTAAATTCCGAAATCAAGACACATTTGTACGTTTCAAATTTCCGGCATTAAAGTGATAACTGAAAACAATTTCAATTCGGTGTCGAACATTTTTTTGAAGTGCCCTTTCACCGATCCTTATCCGCATTTTTCAGCTCTCGGTCCGAACCTCCAAAACTCTAAATCTTGCCGATCGACACGTTATATATCGATACACCAACACATATCGAACGAGAGAAAACAGTTGCTGTCCGAAGCTGAATCTTTAAACTTGAAAGATGGCGTTGACATCGCGCAGGGTATAAACTGGCAAGACCATCCGTAAACTGTCTGTAGATAGGCAATTGTACTGAGTCAGATAAAAAGCAATGTTGAAGGTCTCTGTTACGTAGGTGAGTGGCAAAAGCATCGTAGGTCAGCATCTGAAGAGCCTCCCAATTCCTGCCTGAAAAGTCCTCCTAGAGGGCCTCATAGGAAGCGGAAGGAAGAACAAGTTTTAGTTGAGCGACCCAGTTTAAAGCAGGATCGCTCTTCCCATCTGCACTGAGCCCCAACAACTTAAGAAGGCCCATGCGTGCTAAATTGGAAGGAGCCTGGTATAATAACCTGATGACATATACCATCGTACGACGCACTATTTCTGCTGCTATATGGTAAATACCCTATTCAAGACGAACGAGGTAGGCCGGGCCGACCTTGGAAGCCCAAGCCACTTTTTAAAGAAATCAACTTGTACTGACTCCAGTCTGTCAAGATGACGGAGGGCCCAGCAGGGAGCAGCATATAACAATGTGGATAGAATAGGTGCCTGATATAATTTCAGGGCCGCGTCATACGAATCCCCTTTCACAGAAGCCATTATAGCCAGTACTGACCCAGTCGCTTGCCGAGTCTTGGCTATAGCGTTTTCTGTTGCCTTTAGCCCACTTGCCAACGAAGAGACGGTGGTACCTAAATATGTATAAGACGGCACAACCTCCACCAGCTGATTTTCAAAGTAGAAAACCCTAGAGGAGGCATCTATAGGGCCCCCTTCTGAAAACTACTATTTTAGTTTTTGATAAGTTAACAGAAAGCCATTTGAGGAGCAGTAAGATGCAAGAACCTCCAATTTAACTCTTAAATCAACCGGAGAGTAAGCGAAGATCGCCAGATCGTCGGCATAAAGCAGCATCAACAGGTCGAAGGTCAACGTGTAATCAATACCCCTCAATCCCCTCTCTCGAAAAAAAGCAACTATATCTGAAATGTAAATAAGGAAAAGAAGAGGACTTAAAATCTCGCCTTGTAGAACACCTTCGGAAACCCTAACTGGCCGAGTGGAACCGGAAGAACAAATTACGAATGATCTTGCCGAGTCATAAAAAGCCTTCAAAAGTCTAATGATTTCTGCACCAAGTCCAAGACTAAGCAACTTTAACCACAATTAATCATGCGGTATTGAATCGAACGCTCTGCAGAAGTCTACAAAAAGGACGAAGCATTTTGAAGCTTTCCTACGCAACTGGATTTGAATAGCCGCGATAAGAGTGAAAATATTGTCTTCCGCAGAACGCCCTCTTCTAAATCCCGCCTGTTCCTCCGGAATTATATATCTGGAGATAGTCCATGTCTCTATTCTCAATGCTAAGATCTGCATACAGATTTTTGTTAGCGTATTTGTAATCGCAATTGCCCTGTAGTTCGAAGGATCGGATCGCTCGCCTTTTTTGAAGAGCATGAAGAGATTGGCATGCAGCCAACCCTCAAGAGACGATTCCGTGTAAGAAATCGAATTAAAAAGATCGGCTTCGTAGCTCAGGCGGTAGCGTGCTGGACTACGAAGTCGTAGGTCGTGAGTTCGATCCCCGACTGGGCAATTTTTCGAAATTGTTTGCAGCAGCAGTTCGCTATGTGTAAGACGAACCACGCTGTCTGTTTAGCATTTTCGAGGTATTGTCTTCAGGCGGAAATCGAGCCATGGCCGATGCTGTACTTGATGTGGGTTTCTGCAGTTTCCTACATTCTCGACAAATGTGAGTATGGCGCCATCTAAGACGACCTGCAGCTCTCGCAAGGATACTCACCTGTACCCGGACAAGCTCCCTGGGAGCTTTTGGGACACCTCGAT
This sequence comes from Trichopria drosophilae, assembly GCA_030407085.1. Taxonomy (NCBI): domain Eukaryota; kingdom Metazoa; phylum Arthropoda; class Insecta; order Hymenoptera; family Diapriidae; genus Trichopria; species Trichopria drosophilae. The sequence goes on from CM059583.1 coordinate 117,266,673, forward strand.
CGAGGTGGAAGGTAGAGGATAAAAAAAAAAAAAAAATTTACAGGCACTAATAACGAACATGCTGACTTATCCAAAAATAAATTAACAATTATATTAACCGGAAAGTTATCTGATCCTCCGCTATCCGAGCCAATGTAAAAATCATTTACATGATGTAGGTGATTTGCAGAGACCCAGACCATTCATCTATACTGCGACCTTTGGTGTTTAAATAAGGGAATTGTGCAGGAGTATCGCCAGGCACGCGTCCGCTGAGCAGCACAAAATTATTTTTGAACATGAATTTATACAAAATTTTACCACGCATATTACGACGCAAATCATTGGTTCTATCATCGTTAAAGCATGTACCACTAAATAAATGATTGCAATCACCTTCAAGATTTAGGTCTCTCATCCATGAGTTGAAGTCACTCCAAATTAAAATTAAACTATTTGAAAATTTATCTACAAGAGAGTCTAAAACTAGCTGAAAAGACATCAGTTGATCTGATAAACTTGAACTTGGCGAAAAGTATACAGAGCCTTGAAGAATATTAATAGGAACAGATTTAACTAAAACAAAAATCCAGTTGGGAGAAACTTCAATCATTTCAGGGAAGCCTACTGAAGGAAACAAGGAGAGCAAACCACCACTGAATCTTCCTGTAGACCCTTCTCTAGCAGCCGGGACAGAGAATCACGAGATGCCCTCAGATGAAGCTGGTGGAATGTAGGTTGGTAGCTAAGTCTCGGAGAAGTTTATGATGGATGTTTTTGAAGCTTTATTAGCTACGGAGAGACTGTGAGGCCCTCGAATGTTCCAGAAGGTGATTTTTAAAGAAGGCTAATTGTGGCAAATATTCGAAGTCAGTATAGACGAGGTAGAGGTCATCTGACAATTCCATTCAGGAGATATACAACGATGATTAGTCGGACGATGAGATGGGACGCAGCTCCTGAAGCTGGAAAAGGGCGCTGCCCTTAGATGTTTTTTTGTCCTCTCTGTATGCGTGTAAGAAGAGTTGCAGGCAGAAAACGAGGATGATGTTGATGGTGTAACCTCTCGCGCGAACATCTCATCTTTGTCGGTCTAAGCATACCATTCATCCTCAATTTGTATTTTCTGATATCTCCTCACCACCGTTTTCTTCTCCGCTAATGCCTTCCTAATTACGGTTCTAGCATGGAAATTTACATTCCTCTCTTTCTCCGTAAGGTCAAAATCTTCACATATATTTTGACCAGCTAGATTTTTCCTTTTATTGGCCATGATGTGGCTTTTAGCACGAGCGGATAGCAGTTCCACAAGAATAGTCGGTGGTTCTTTGTGGATGAGAAATGCAGTATCCACGACATTTTTTAATTTGAAGTTCTTCTCAATGAAGTTTTCACTGCACTTCACAATATCGCTAGCAGTGTTTAATCCACGGATGGTAATATTCTTTTTACGTAGGCTTTTATTGCATTTCTCCAACTCTTCCTTAAGGTTGCCGATTTGGCAGTCTTTTTCAGCCAGCTGAGATTTCAATTGGTCTATTTCTTGCGAAGTTTCACTCCGCAAAGCAGCAATTGCTTTCATGTATTCTTCATGAACAGAGTCGATTTTTGCGGAGAGTTGTGCAACTATGGCATCTTGCAGGGCTTTGAGTTAAGGCTCCATTTCTACGTCTTTTGACACTTCCGAAGAACTAAGAGAAGCAGACAGGAGGCAAGTACGTTGCTTTTTTAATGAAGCAGAATCAGAACTTTTAAGATGCAGAGCCTCGGGCGAGAGCCGTCGCTTATTGGATTCAAAGTAATCCGTAATCGCCGATGCAGACGAGTCTCTGTAAGCGAGCTATTTCGACGCAGTCGACGGACGACCTAAAGGTGTAGATCGAGGTCGGAAAGGAGAATGTAACTCCTCCCTTTGACTATTCGCGCACCCAGGTGAAGACGTAGGGAAAGGAGTAGAAGGCCCTTGCTCCTCCTTCGGCATGGACACTACCACGATCCCAGCAGGAGTTGCTGCGCGCGTTAAATACGGAACTAAAACTGTCACGAGCACACATGGCCCTTCGCTTCCGCGGCAACAGAAACAGACGAATATAACGAGGACTAACCTGCGCCGTAGATCTGCGCGAGACACTTATAATATCGCACGTGCTCTCACCAAAATAAAATTGAAAATAACAGATAAATCGCGACTGATACTCAGCAAGCACTGGACACATAAATAAAAGTCTCTCTTTTTTAAAAGTCTGAAGTATCCACGTTGCACAATTATAATGTTCACAAAATAAATTAAACAGCGAAAGTATAATTACAGGTTACGCCGTCCAGTCAAAAACTTAAAATGAGACAGCGCACAAAATGACGATCAACTTCGCACACTTAATTTAACACAGGAGCAGCACGAAAAAACGAACATAAAACTCGTGCAAAAAAAAACAAAGAATCTAAAACTATTAAAAAGAATTTTAAATAAATCGCGGATACCGTCGACAGAACATGTCAATTCAACCAATACCGGAAGTGCATTCCATAATAATTTATACTCTTAGATCAAATTGAACCACAAAAGATTTCTTCGCAGAAGCCTTCACTTTACCTACGAAATACTTACCCAAACAAAAGCGAGAAATATTAGAATCAAAGGAGAAAATTACCTTTTTTTGGCACATCGGATACTTGGTGGAACGCCCAAATGGATAAGGAAAAAGCGAAAGCAGTAAAAAAGGAGAAAGCTATCGAAAAGAAAGAACTACAGGATACAAAAAGAACATATGGAGGAAAAGAAAAAGCTGCAAGAGAAAATGAAAGAAATTTCAAATAAGATTAAATCTGAAAAATAATAATTAATTAATAATTTTATTGTGTAAGATTGAAAAAAATAAATGTATTTAATGATGTTATTGCCAAAATATATTCTTCTAAAACATATTTAATAATTAAAAACAGTAATTTATAATACAATATATTTTACATCCGAGTTTCATCTTTTTTTTTAACCTTCACTACCGTTCCATAATACGGGCATGAATTATGGAACACGCAGACATGTCATTAAAAGTGTTCCATAATAGTGTCATAGAAGTTTATTACGTTTACTATTCCATTTATTAATTGTGGCGATTTATTATTATTCTTTCATACATTTTATAATAACTAATGATTATTTTATTAAGATGTAACAAAAATTATGACTAAAGTTTTTTTATTGGTGTTTTTCTCGCATCTGTGCTAAAAAGCGTTCCATAATACGTACTTTCACTTGATCTCTTTTTGACAATATGCAATTTTCTACAAATATTGATATTCTTATATAATTATATTCTGAAGAGGGCCAAACAGCTGTTGGCAGAAATAGCAATTTCTAAATTTCTAATTTTCAATTTTTATTTTTCTAAATTCATTAAGTTCATTGACAGAATTATGTTTTCATTCTCCTAAAATTATAATCATTAACAGTCGTATATAAAAGTAAACAAATAATATTTCACTATTTAAAATGGTTACATGTACCATATCTTGGGTTTGCATGTGTTCGGGAAATTTACTCGTTACGGTTCGTTGCATATTGTTGCCTTTTCGAGAACAATACTGTGCTGAAAGTGCCGCGATTTTCTTGTCCATTGCGACATGCCCGCTGCGCGTATCCACTACGGACGCGACATGGCGGGAAAGGATCTCCCATCCATTGTGACAAGCAGATTGCGCGTATCCACAACGGACGCGATACGGTGGGAGAGAATCTCCCATCCATTGAGACAAGCAGGGTTGCGCGTATCAACCACGCAACGACGCAAGACGGCGGGCGGTGGGAGTATCCGACGCCAACAACGGTCATCCACTGGCTGTTCTTTGTGAGGTTTTTCCATTCTAGTTTCAGCATGTATTGTTAATATATTATTAACGTATTATATATATATATATATATATATATATATATATATATATATATATATATCTATCTATGTTGTGTGTTGCTCTAATGAAAGTGTGCGACCAAGCTCGTTGCAGACTACTGGCTACCCACCCCGTGGGTTCCGCGTTTCCATGACGTATTTTACATATTTATCTACATGTAAACTAATCACTCGGCTCCTTTTGCGTGGAGAGCTTTCTCTTGCTTGTTTCAGCGATCTTCTACTCACCTGGCGGCTATTCAATGGGATTAGTAGGTACTCAAGACATAGTATCGAAACTCGGAAACTTGTATAATTTCAAATAAAGGCAGAACCACAAAACACGAATTCTGTGCGTTTTTCATTGGGCCCTTCCTCATTGCCTGCGGACTCTCTATTCACTACATCGAATCAGCAATCCTCATAAACGAAACAATATCATGTATTGTCTGGTTTACTATAAAATACTAATTACTTTCTCTATTACTCATTTTACCATTATGAAATGGTTCGATAAACAATTTCTTTTTTGTTTGCGATATAAAATATCAAGACAGCTTTATTAGTACTTATTCTTTAAGTAAAAAGTGTATTTAACTGATTATGAAATGAACAGGAAGTAAACTTGTACCAATGCTAAAATTAAAATAACAAAAGATATCATTGAAAACATTTATCAACTAACAGTAAAAAGTAACTTAAAATTAAAATTTGTGGACTTGATATCCGACAAGTGCAATAAAATACATAATAAATACTGAATTCGATGAACTATATTTAAGAACGGCTTTGCCTGAAAAACCTTTTTTGACAAGAAATAATGATGACATTTAAAATTAATATTTATTGATTAATCAAAGGTCAGTCTGTAAAATAGCATTAGCTGTGGCTCGCCTTTTGGCACTTCTGTCTATTTAATTTTTGTAACCATTTTTATTAGGCCAATAAAGTCGTTTTTTTTTTACGGAGGGGGGAAATGCGTTGAGCACCATAGGGGGTTAAAGATGTTGGTTAACCCCCCGTGTATCGGACTCCCTTGCCCATGGTGTTCAGGGCAAGGTTTACTGACTAAAACGCTAACCTCCCTTGGCCCTCCATAATCCACTTGTGCAGTCTGCAGCAGACAAGTGGCTCCGATATCCATCTCCTCCGCTGCAGACTGCACCGGGCCATTTCGTTTGCAACTGTAACCACTCCCTCTACCATTGGGTAAGTGGTTACAGGATCTCGTGTGACCTCAGTAGACGGAGAGATCCCAGTAGCACTGCTTTCTGCATTCGGCCTGCGATGAAATTTGCATGTTCTCAACAGGCCGGAATGCTTTTGATGTTTTGGAGGAAAGTTGGTCTCATTCCTCCCAGCACTCCAATTATCAGCACGACGAGCTTGATTTTGAATCCTCGATACAGCTTGCGAATCTCGAACACGAGTTCCTGATATTTCATCCGTTTTTCGTCCTCTTTGCTGACTATATTTGTTTCTGCTGGTGCAGAAAACTCGATGACGAAGATGGATTTGTCATCGAAGTCAACAAGGACGATGTCAGGCTTATTGGCTGATATTTGCCAGCTCGTCGGGAATGAGTAATTCCAGTATATTCGGCACGAATCATTCCCGACAACGGATTCAATATCAGTGGGGACGTACGGCAAAACTGGGGTTGCATCAATAGCATAAGTGCTGCGAAGATGGTAATACAGCACTCGAAGAGCCGCATTGTGACGTTCGATGTATGCTGAAACTGCATATATTGGGCATGCTGCCAAAAGATGCATTAGTGTCTCAGCATGACATCTACACAATCTACAAAGCGTACTCCGTACCGCCTGGTGTAAGATGTTCTGGCGATACGCTAAGGTATTGATGACCCCATCCTGGCATGCGAAGATAAAACCCTCGGTCTCGGATTTCAAGCCGGCTGATCTTAAGAAGGATAAGGTCATCTCTTCTGACAAGCCAAGTTGTTGGACATTTCGAAAGAATTGTCCATGCAACGGCTTGTCGATATGCCTTCCCTCCAACATACGGAGTTGTTCCTTCCGTATGTTAGCCCTGAGACGCACTGGATACAGATTGATGACTGATTTAGCCTCCTGTGCACCACTACGTCCCACGTTGAAAACCAGACCGAGGTTTCGCGTCGCTCGTTCCGCCGCGTTGTACAGAAATGCCCCCTTCCCCTGAATTTCATGCTGATATACTAGCATCATCAGGGGATCCTCCGTTCGATTAATCACGTCGCAAGCTGTTTCGAGGACCAATCGGTGATGCATTCACTCCAGGCTTAAAAGGCCACGACCTCCCATATTTCGGGGCAAATATAGTCGTTCCACGGAAGATCTTGGATGCAATCTGCGTTGCATACAAATCATCTTCCGTGTGCTTCGGTCAAAATCCCTTAGCTCGTCAACGTTCCACTTCAGTGCTCCAAAAGAATAGAGCACTGATGATACGGCCAACATATTCGTGGCTGCCACCTTATTTCTCCCGGTCAATTCTGATGACCAGATCTGACGGAAAATGCGCCGGTATTTCTTAATGATGGTGGTTTTAGCAGCCTGCACATCCTGGACATGCCTTTGAGGTACGCCCAGGTATGTGTGAGCTTCTTCGGCGCTAAGGTGGCGGATGACATTTCCGTTGACGAGCTCGATATCGTTGTTATGGGAGCCTGACCTTCCTCTGTGGAAATGAACGACTGCACACTTGTCCAATCCGAATTCCATGCCGATATCTCTCGAGTATATGAGGGCGATGTTCAGAGATCGATGTAATTGATCTTCGCCTGATGCATATAATTTAAGATCATCCATATAGAAAAGATGGGTGATCTTATGTACACGTTCACCAGGCGGTCCACACATGTACCCTTGAGATTTCCGGAGAGCAACGGATAGAGACAATAGTGAGATGCAGAAGAGCAGAGGACTCAGAGAATCTCCCTGATAGACACCTCTTTGGAATTGAACCAGTCTAGACATGGTTCGACGCTTGCCCGATGTCATGACAAAGCGTGTTTTCCAAAGAGGCATCAGGTCTTCTACAATTCTCACTATGTTTGGGTGGACATAGAGGCGTTTGAGCAACAAGCTTAAAAGCTCGTGCGATGTTGAGTCATACGCCTTCATTTAATCCAGCCAGGCTATCGACAGGTTACGCTTGTACTGGACTGCGTCCTGACAAACACACCTGTTGATAAGCAAGTTGTCCTTGCAGCCGGATACACCCATTTTGCAGCCTCGTTGTTCTACTATCCGTTGTCACACCGGTTTCACGGATTTCTCAATACGTTCGTTCAAGATGTTAGTGAACAATTTGTATAACGTATTGAGACACGTGATCGGTCTATGGTTTTTCGGATCGGACAAGTCTCCCGATTTTGGGATCAGTGTCGTTCGGCCCTCCACCAGCCAGTGCGGAATGGGTTGGTCTCCATTTATATAAGAGGTGAATATTCGGGCTAGGTGTTGATGGACAGAAGTGAACTTCTTCCACCAATAGTTGTTAATTCCATCCCAGCCCGGCGAGGAGAAATTCCTCGCTCCTGTGATGGCATTTTTCACCTCTAATGCACTGACGGGTGGGCAATCTTCACTTTGTTGTGTGACTTCGTCGCACGACTCGGTGAAGATTTCAATACCTGGAGTGTCTGCATTAAGCCTAGATGTTTTCTCGTAGATGCTCCCCGAGAATTCCTCAACTGCGGCCATCGACGGAAACTCGCTTGAGTATGCTCCACAATTCATAATGTGGAGCCTCTCTCTCAGTACCGCGTACGGGCTGAGTTGTTATTGCCCGCACATCCGGTACCGGTTGACAGCTGGGAACTATGAAACCTGTCCGCCTCAGATAGGCCACATAATCTCTCAGTTGTTGTTGAGAAAAGCGATCTGCCAGTTCGGGATGCATTAATGCAAACCGACTATGCATTCGCGCCATGTAGCCTCTCTGTTGCGGACAGCTCTCCTCGTAGCAGCGCATTAGATCTTGCCTGAGATCCTCCGTCCACTGTAATCGTCCGTGGGCATTCGTTTGTCGTTGTCCCGGGACACCTGTTTCGGCTCCTCCACCTCGGGACTGGGCTGCATCCGAAGCAGCCCGATGGTCAGGAACCCTGCGTGTTCTATTCATAGTAACCGCAAATACAGGGAGTAGGGTGGTTAGCCCTATTATTATTATTATTATTGATCAATAAAAATAAAAGACACAATTATGACCAACCATGTATTTTGATGTTACCAAGTAAAAGTTAAGTAATAAAGTTAATATCAAAAATGAAATACAACCTTTCATACATATTAAAACCTTTACTCTTGCAATTTTTTAAATAATCCACAAGTAAATATTGAAATATTAAATGAATAAGAAAATCACTATGTAAAATAAGCAAAAATGATTGCAAATAGAAGTGTACTGGGTATATAATACACATATACAATGTATATTATACATGTACTCACCGAACCATGCTTTTCTTTAATAAATTTAACCAATTTCTGCTTAGCTGATTTACTTAAGTCCTTAGCATCCCCCGATACCAAATAATAGTTATACCTTCTTTTACGAGTCATAGTAAAAGTAGATACAAAGTATATACAAAATCCTTTTAATTCTTAGTGCACATCACGCTCTCGTTTCATTAAATAAATAACACACGTGAATGCAAATGTGCGATCTTAAAAACAAACGTCTATATGTATCTATTAACTCGAATCGAATCGAACTTAACGGATCCTTTGTCCTCTTTCTTCTCTTTTGTCAAGTTCATTGTTCATTGTGGTATACAGCGCACCTCTCGAGTGGAAAGCTACACTAAAAACGAACGTTGTAATTGTTCAAACGAATTTCCCCGATGTCCCGTATTGGACTAACTATTTTCTGCCGCCGTATACAAATTTTCGCCTTTGATTTTTCATTGTGCTCCGGGCTTCAAGTTTTGCATGTGCTCTGCCGGTTTGTCTAAATTGAAGTTCGTGATTGTAAAATGTCGGAAGTTAAAATAAAATTTGCGCGAGTGCGTTATATAAATTATAAATAAAATTTCTACACTGTTCCGATAGAGCATATCAAAATGAAAGATATGATACATCAATTTCTTCCGAAGAATTTACATGATTTTAATCAAAAATTAATTTATCGCGTTAGATTGTATAAGTGTGAGGAAAATTGTGCTCAAGATCACAAGCATATTTATTCGTACTACCAGGCTACGATTATATCTCTTGGTTGTAAGTATATAAATTATGTACTTGAATCATAAATTTGTTAACTATTTTTTGTGTACAAACTGATGTATGAATATACCTTTACAGATTTTTACCTTGAATAAAAAATTTTACATATAAAATCTTCTGTCGACAATCCACCAAACGAAAATTCATTCATTGCATCATTTCTGAATAAGCTTTTTCATCGTCTGGAATGAATTTCAATGAGAAAATACTACAGATTGTTTTATGTTTTACTTTCTTAAAATTCAAATTTATGGAAATTAACTCTTTTGAAGCGAAGATAACTATGTTTCCATTGGAATTAAATAAATCTTCAACTGTTCTATTTCAAATCTTCTATTAAAATTCTTTAACGATGACATATTTCCCATGCCACGTTTTTTCCCATTCAAAGTCATTGAAGCGAACAACTTTCTACAAATTAACTTTTAACCATTAAAAGTAATTGAAATTCACTTTTTCACTGAAATTCATACAAGAAGTTAAGAAAGCTAATTCAGGTGTGATGCCATGAATAAATTTCAATCAACCTTCAATGAATTTTCGTTTACTGGGAAGAGTTATATAGCGTCAACAACAAATTGTAGATAAAAAATCTTCTCTTGGCATGAGTTTGACTATCGTTAAGAGATTTTAGATTCAAAATCTTTTATCGACAAGAGTTTTACCACCAATAAAAGAATTGGGATCTAAAATCTTTTTTGGATATGAGATTCACCACCCTCAAAACATTTCAGATCTTAAATCTTCTATCGACAAGAATTTGTTCATCAACAATATGAGTAGTATAGTTAGAGCGGTAATAAATCCGTAATGAACGTTGAAGAGATGCAGGCTGTTCAAGTAGATTTCCCAATACCCAATTTTTAAGTATTTGTACATTTTGCTTAGTGCAAGTTCCATTAATCGTATGGCTTTTACATTTCTCCGACAATTCATATTGCTGCTGTTGCTTCAGTTTTCTCAGAGATGCACAGTCCAAAACGTCGAGATCAATAACATTTTCAGTGTTTAATATATCCTGCAACCAATATATTTTTTATCGACTCCTTTTACATAAATTTTGTTGGCACATTTAACGATATCCTCCAAAGTCTCGTTTATAGCATCAAAGGGAACGTCACCAGAGTGCCATGGTAAGCCGTGGTAATTATGCATTAACCAGTTATTGACTCTTTTATAGTGTAAAGGTAACCACACCCATTGATATGGTTTTTTAAACACATAAGTCTCAATTTCACCGACGAAAATATTCAGTATAGACATTTCCTTCGTTATGAAGCGATTACTAGGCCCGCGGAATCCCTGAACGTCTACAATATATTCCATTTCGTATGAAACTAATTCACTAGCGATTAAAGTATAAACGCATTTTATTAATTTATTGACGCATGCGCAATAATGGCTACCATAAAGGTCAGCTATTGCTACATCATAGTCGCTCCTCGGTGCCTATGTGGAAACACATCGTAAGGTAGGAACCGTATTGTGAAAGTGAACGTAAAATTCTAAAAATTACCTTTTTCTCCTGCGTTACCATCGCTCTGCTATCTCTCTCGCTATCGCATAATCTTTGTTAGATCCATTAACTTTAGCATTATACCGTTTTCACGGTCATCGTCATCGCCGATTACCCACCGATCATTTTCACCATATATATTTCCATGTATACAGGTTCAGACGTGTTTAAAGTCATTGCGCAATTTCATCAAAACATATACTAAGTGACACATTTTCTTTTTCCCACATTTAGACAACCTCCGCCATAACAGAAAGGAGATGACCTCAGTTCCATATGTTATCTAGGAATGACCTGGCGGGCCACCTGTAGGCCAACTCACCCCTTCGATAACAAAGGTAGCATTAATAAATAATTAAATAATTTATAATAATAATATTTAAATAGTAATAAATCTCACATAATCCGAATAGCGTGTATTAAAATATATAATATATAAATGATGGAAGAAGCAGTGATTAGAAAGAGAGGATGCCACGCTTATTCTCTATGCATATATCTGTTCACGGTATTTACGTGTTTTCATGACGTTCGAACTATAGCTATGCGAGTTTAGGGACGTGGGTGATGTAATTGATCATGCTCCTGACCGTTTTTTAATATGTGTACAATTAAACACCGCCATACAGGTTTCGACCTGCTAATTATCCGTAGACTTTACTACACGGTAACAATGAATCTAACTTCCCATAAGTGACGACAACATACGAGTATCGATTTGCTTTTAATATAATTAACTACCTTCATTTAATATTTTCCACGTTTAAAATTTCTGAGAATAAGAAGATTGAAATGACGATGAAAAATCTAAGAGAAGCGTGTAAAATTCAACAGTTTCTTTCTATCTGTACGCACAGTTTTGTGTCTTTTAAGTAAAAAGTTATAGGAAATGATAATGCTACCATCTTTTGGTATGTTTAAAGAGATTGAAGAATCTGTGTGTCGCAGAGTGAAATATGCGGGTGCATCTGAAATGCAAGGATTCATCGCAGGCTGCCATCATATACTTGCTGATATGAGTGGCTATGGAGCGATTACAATTGAATATGAGGTTCTTAAAAATTGAATCTAGTTGACAATTAACCTTATTATCGCCATGCAAAAGAATATGAAAGTGAAATTGTTAAATATTACCGCGCATCTACTGCAAAGCGAAAGCAATCTCGCTATTTTTAAAATACCTATATTGCCATTACTAGATATCCCTCTGAAATTAACACTTTGCATAGTCTTTAATCATCGGCGGTTGTCTATCTACGGTATCATCACTCGTTTCAAAATGTTTATCGACGACATTCACGTAAATCTGAATGCATTTGCATTGTGAGAGGTAGGCATGATCATGCTTTTTCAATTTCACGTTCTGCAAACGTTGAGATGAAACCTATAGGCAGACACTCGATGTCTTTTGTTTCCATTAATGCAAGACGTTTCACTTCATAGAAAATTCTCATTGACTTTTGAAGAGATGCAGAATGGTCTTGAAGATTTTCCAGTATCCAATTTTAATCATTTTATCCTATGAGTTTCGGTAGAGATGGGCGAGCTGATATATCTAGGTCAACAGCATTGTCAGGATCTTAAATTTCCTGCAACCTATATCTTTTTTTGCCTGCGCCTTTTATGTATATCTTGTGAGCACACGTAACGATGCCTTCAAACGTTTCGTTGATTCCATCAAAGGGTATATGGCCTGATTCCAATCGTAGACCATGATAATTGTGCATTAACCAATTGCTTAACGTTCAAAACGTACTTTACTACATCACTGTCGGAAATATACATAATGCACATTTCCTTCGATATAAACCGATTACCAGATCTGGGGAATCCTTGCAGGTCGGCAATATACTACATTTCTAGTACCTAATACTGATTTGCTTGACCCCTTCATTAATTGACGCTTCATTCTGTCCCTCTCTCTCTCTCTCTCTCTCTCTCTCTCTCTCTCTGTGGCCATGATCTGATAGATATCGAATGTAAGATTGGAACACCGAAAGCAAAGCCGATACAAATCACATGTAGAGACTATCGCTCGTTCGATGTATCGAGTTTGCATAGGGACCTGAGTAGCTATGATTGGAATATTTTTAATTCTGTTACTCCACTGAATAACGTGAACTTACTCACCAATACGCTTAGTCATCGTCTATTGCAAACTTTTGATAAGCACGCCCCTAGGCACACTTTTACACCGACTCACAAGCCTTCCCCTTGGATTTCACCTCAGCTACTTAGACTTAAATACGAGAGAAATAGCCTTTTATGTGCTTATCGCAGGACCAGGGACCCATCCTTAAGAATTAGACTCATTTCTGCTAATAAGGCTAATAAGCAGGCGTGGGTATTAGGGAGGGCAAACTACTATCGAAACAAACTTACTACTATTCGGGATGCTAAGACCATGTGGAGGGAGTTGCGCAACCTTGATCTGGTGGCTTCCAATAAAGCTGTTAAACCGTTGTGTTGCACTTTGGATGAACTCAATTCCTTTCACACAGCTTCTGTTTCTCCTTACACTGATCTTTTCGACCTAAATTTCGATGAAGACTTTTGTCACGGAGATTTTAACGATAGTAGATTTTTCTTCGCTAATGTCACCATCGAGGACGTAGCTGCTCGTTTGGTGGAAGCAAAGTCGGAGGCATGTGGCTCTGATTCGATACCTATTAGTTTTTACATCAAATCATTCCCTGCCATTGCCCCTCACATAGTTCATCTCTTTAATGAATCGCTTAATTTATCCATCTTTCCTGCTGACTGGAAAAAATCATTGATGATACCCATTAGCAAAATTACTAACCCTGTTTCTCCTGCTCATTACCGACTTATCGCTATTGTTCCTGCACTCTCTAAAATACTAGAACGTATTGTTTTCAATCAGCTACTTGGGTTCCTGAATAACAGTAATTGGTTTGATTCTCACCAATCGGGTTTCCGTAAAGACTACAGTACGCAAACAGCACTATTATATGTATCTGAATATTGCAGGCAAGCAATAGACAATCGCATGATAACTATTGTTATCCTCTTTGACTTTAGCCGTGTGTTCGATACTATTAGTCACAGGCTTTTGCTGCAGAAATTAAAAATGGCTAATTTATCGGATACCGCTATTCGGTGGTTTGCGTCTTACCTCTCGTGTCGATCTCAGGCTGTCACAGGGGTGGATGGCACTAGATCGTCGTGGCTTCCAGTGGGTGCTGGAGTGCCCCAAGGTTCTGTGTTAGGACCTTTGTTGTTTTCAGTATTTATTAACGATCTACCTGGGGTTCTCCATCATAGTGATCATATGATTTTCGCTGATGACACTCAAATTTTTCTTAAATGTCGTGTTTCAGAACTTGACATCGCCATTGCAAAGGTAACATCCGATATCACTCGCTTCTGTCAATGGGCGAATAGCAATGACCTCGTCCTTAACTTTGAAAAAACTAAGGCATTACTGGTCGGCAGTGCTTTTTATCTGAACACCTTTAATACTGATTCGATCACACCGATTGTTCTTAATAATTCGGTCATACCGTGGGTTAAATCGGTGAGGAACTTGGGTCTCGTGTTTGATGGAACGCTCTCGTGGAAGTACCATCTTATACAAATGTCCAATAAAGTCTTCTCCACTCTACGTCAACTACGTAATAACCGTGCTCAACTACCAACTGATGTTAGGCAAACCCTTGTTTCCTCGTTGATTTTACCCTACTTCGATTACTGCTGCGCAGTTTACAACGACATCAATGTAACTCAAAAAATAAGGGTGGAACGAATGTTTAATGCGGGCATTTGTTTCATCTTCGATCTACGGCGCGATGAGCACATTACCCCTTATCGTAATAAGCTTGGCTGGCTCAACACTAAATCGCGTAGGTTATACTATATTGAAATCGTCACCTATAAGATTATTAAGACCCACGTACCCCACTATCTTTATGAACGTTATCAGTGGCGTGAAGAATCTACATCCAGGGCTCTTCGACCAGGCTCTATGCAAGAACTTCGAGTACCGACACATCGGCTAGAATCCTATTCCAACTCTTTTATTGTCACATCTACCCGGTTATGGAATGAACTTCCAGTCGAAATTCGCGCAAGTGAAAATGTGTATTCGTTTAAAGTAAAACTAAAAAAATTCCTATTAAGTCGGACTTCAGTGTAATTATTTTGTATTTTATATTTTAGTATTAGCATTATTAGTATTAGTATTAGTATTTGAGTATTTAACATTAGTATTTTAGCCCACTTTTACTTCTGGAATGCGTGTACCCTACCCTACGTTGTAATCCCTCGACTATTATTATTATATATCTATCTTATATCTACTTTGCTGTAGAACTAGTATCAGTATAGAATTAGTCTTGCGCATTTATATGCATCTGTTAGTATGTCTTGCCATATTAAGCTTAGTTTTAGTATTAGTTATCTGTATGTATGTTGTATATTGGTTGGCCTAAGAGGTAATACCTCAAACCATAATAAACACAATCTCTCTCTCTCTCTCTCTCTCTCTCTCTCTCTCTCTCTCTCTCTCTCTCTCTCTCTCTCTCTCTCTCTCTCTCTCTCTCTCTCTCTCTCTCTCTCTCTCTCTCTCTCCCCCTCTCTCTCTCTCTCTCTCTCTCTCTCTCTCTCTCTCGCCACCGATGCTCAAGTAAGACCGGTTAAATCTCGTTGAAGTCTCCTCCTCCTTCGTAGTACAACCGATTGCTGTGTGCATGTGCATCGGTTTTGCAATTCATCACTTTTGAAATCGAGACAAACTGAAGATACTATGCAGAACTGGATTAAGAGAGATAATGCATGAAAATTGCAATAACTTAGTCATTTCTTACGAAATATTTTATTTTACACGTGCACTTGTTTTTAAAAATCAGCACATTCTTCAAAGCCATGACGCTACGTCTCGATAGTACAATTTAAAGATTCGTTAAGTGTATGTTATATTAAATATGTAAATTAAAGTAAATTACTCTATCTTTCCGCCCTTTCTTAACCTTCTTACCTTTCTTTATCACATTTTGAAAAATCGCAATACCCGGGTGACGTAACGTAGATATATTAAGAGATATATGAAACTAACACAATGACTTTTTAGAAATTAAAGGTTTTACTACTCCATATCTGTAGTGAAAATTTTCGAAAGTCATTTAAATAAGCTCCTTGATTCAGTTAAATCGATGTCTATTCTACCATAGTAAAAATGATTATAAATGAAAGAGGTCAAAATAAATAAACACCAATGACATTAAATAATTGATATATTCATATAAAAGTTTATAATTTTATACAATATATATATATATTTTGTAAAACGCAGTTAACATATTATATATCCACTATATATAAAGATTGTTTAAGATAAATTCATAATTCATTCAACTTGTCAACTATGCTATCTAAATGTAAAGATATTATTTCATAGAAAATTGTAAGCAAACACTCTTTCGACAACAGTTCGCTTGTTGCAGACATACACGACATTATAATATCATCGTTGAATGTCCGCGTTACATCGCGCACCATTTTATTCGTAAAAGTTTGCACTTGGGCCTCATAGCTGCACCGCACTTGGTCTTCAACTACTCGTAGTGCGTCTCGCGCAATGAGACTGACGTCACTTCCGATTGTCAATAAATAATCTAATTTTTTATCAACACACTTTGAAATATCCACTAAACAATCAAATGTCACTTGTTTTAAAATTAAACACCTTCGAAAGCGTTTCACAGCTATACCTCTCACCGGACGTTGGTCGTGTTCCACTTCGATCGCTTTACCACCATGACTGTAGGTAAAGCGTACCGACCAACCTTCTCCGTATATTTTTTGATCTGCTTTGATAGATCCATCATCGTTGAAGAATGCTTCAATTTGGTGGAAGTAATGTACAAACTCGTACCATGTCTTCGGCGTGAATGGTATTCCAATGAAGTCGGTTCCAATTATCCGAATAACTGGTACGTAAACAGGGTCCGTTAGATCAGAATACTCTAGACCCACCATGATTTTTTTTGTGTAAGATTTATTTAGTCCGTAAATAGTGCCTATAATTTGGTGTGGGCCTTTTCCAATATCGCCATGCATTGTCGATAACGCAGGTGTTGTAGACATTATTTTGGTCATTATCGTCAGTTTTGCCGTAAAACCGGCAGCAAATTCACTGGACACTGAACTGAGTAACTCTGATGAAAGAATGACCAATAGTACGAAATGTCGCGAACCGACCAGAACGAGTGTTGTAAGCGAAAATATTCAAGTCTTTTGTCAGCATTTTTCAGTATACCAATGTGTGTGTGTGGTGTTTAAATTTCAGACACTCAACGTATTTATGGCATATTCAGCAAAGCATCACCACCACTGTTTCAAAACGGGACTTAAAAGTCTACCACGTGACAATTATTTCATATTTATATTTTAATATCTGACATGTCAGCATTATGTTGTACGTGTTTTTCTCCTATTACTGTTGCGTTAATATTTGTAAATTAATTTTGAATAACACTTTTGTAAGCATCTTATGTGATTTACACCATTACCAGTAAATCCTCCAGTTTTGTTCTTAAAAGTGAGATAGTGTCTAACAATTTCGTCATTTTTAACCAAGTCCGTAGAGAAATTAGAAAGAAACGCCTTGAACCCCAAACCTGCACTCATATAGCGTAGAAACATCACGCAGAACTGACCACACACATCCGATGATTCGCTTTGTAATTGCTCCGTATTCCACTGAAATTGTCGACAGTTATTTTTCAAAGCTTTTATATAATCGGGTATGAAAGGTGGTAGCCCATAACTGTCGAAATACCAGCCATAACCACGATTGTCAGTGTACATAGCTACCCAATGAGTACCGGGTTTTTTGTGATTATCCGTATTTAATACAAAACATGTGGGCTTACCCCAAACACGGGGTATTTGGTCCGAAGGAAATACACCTATTGTGTGGTGTTTAATTTCGGATATACATTTTAGAATTTCTAAGCTATTCATTTTTCTAAATATGTAGGTAATGTAAATGTATAAAATGGTACGTCTGTTTCATTGGTATCCCCGTTATTCTGATTTTGATTCTTTGCACATATCGGTGACACTGTACGTGACCAATTTTCCTCAACTAACAAATTGTTATTACTATCATTATCGATGTCCTTATAGGTATTTGTAAGTGGATGTTCCGCTATGCCCGGGATGTCGTTACTATCAATTTTATCACTCTTCACGAAACTGCCCTTATATGTCTCTATAAGCGGGTATTCCACTATGTCCGGGATGTCGGTGCTATTATTTTTTCCACTGCTCACAAAATCCGTAGAACGTAACCATAATCGTAAACGATATGCATTATTTAACGCACAAGCAAACCGCAAGTAGTTGAACTTGCACCCATGTTGTACACAGTAATTACTTGCCCACGGTAGTTCGTTGAATGATGGACAACTGTTATCATACTCCAAATTTATTATATTGCGAGCAGTTACCCTATTTAAGAGCATCCACTTTTCTTTACCACGCACGTATATATTTCGAGCATTTACAGTTAATTCCCGTAATTTTTTGTAAAGCGAATTTTCAGACACGTCGCCATCAAACCAGTCAAGACCGTGATGATTGTGTGTCAACCAATTATTTTGTTTTCTTGATTCACGACACAACACATCGACGGAATATGGTGGTGCAACAAGCCAGTACCCGATGAAATCATTATCCACGGACAAAACAGCTACTTCTTTCGGTATTACTTTATTATTTATATCTTTGAAAAACTGTATATCAACCACTAGATCCATTGTAACGTCTGCCCTATACCGTGGTTGAAAGACAACTGCACTCTGGATTTAACGACGTAGTTTTCAAGATCGTGCGTACAGGGCGCCATCTGTAAGAACGAAATCACGACCCAAAGTCAACAACGACTTGTCGAGATGCATCAATTTCTAGTACATTTTCATATTCAGCATAGACAATACAATTAACCGTACTTGATAAAGCTGTTGCAAATCGTACATCAATTCTGACACTTCCATGTTTTACTAAATTCCAATGAGTAGAATCACTAGCCGAGAGATCGGGAGTCAGATCGAACACGAACAGGCAATAACCGCCTGCATAATCCTCACGTGTGATGGAATTTCCTTCATTAAGAAAATGTATACCTGTGCCTGAGATTATCGTGTGAAAGGCGTCTATATAAAGATTTGACGTACTAAAATCTGGTTGCAGCGGCCTCGAAGGTATTTGCGTACCATCAACATATAAACATAGAAAGTTGATATTAAAATGCTTAAAGTTAAATGGATTTAGCGTGCGGTCACCATTGAAAGCTTTATTTTCTACAAAGCCTACCACAATTCTTTTTGGTAACTGTCCCAATATAACGTTATCTAGGGTCTCTCCATGAATTCCACTATGCATAGTTAAAGCCTTAACTTCAACTCTCGTTAAGGGATATTTTGCCGTTGTTTTCGAAAGAGCTTTGGCATGTGCCAGCAAAATACCAGGATTAACTTTCACACGTCGCGCTAAAAGACTAGCTTCTTCTATGTGAGCGTAATAATATCCCGTTTGATCCATGATACAAAAGACATCTCGAGATTTTATGAGACGTACACGTACCTCCACGCCATTCAATAGTAATTTTTCTTGATTAAATACATCACAATGTAAGTGTCCGAGCAAATCTACTCTTTTTCCTTTCATAATGTTGCGACGATTTACGAGTCCTACATTGTTATTAAACGCATCCATGTGACCAGCTGTGTCATCATACCATAAAACACTCGTCAAATGAGAACCTTTGGCGGCAGGTCCGTAATTCAACAGAGTTTCAATATAAGATCTATAGGCGTATGCATTGTTTGGTGGGGAAACCGGCTTTTGATTGAAATAAACGTCGACCTGATTGAAAAGTGAGTGCATAAAATTATTCACAGGACCTACGGTATCACGTTCCATTTGTGGTGTATCGTCGGGGATATCTTTACTAGGTTTTAACGTTACACGCAAACTTAACATCGTATGTGCTAGATCAATATATTCTTCTCCATTTCCAGGTAAAACAAATTCAATCGGTGAATCATGAGAGAGTGTTGACACCGGTTTATACTGTACCCAATGCGAGCCCTCAATAATTGTCTGGGTAGGCGGTAGTGTAAACAGGTCCAGTTCCGATTTCATACATTCGCACGAGTGTGTATGCAAAAGAGACATTTTATTTAAATATATCTGACACTGTACGGGTTTTATTTTTCCTACTTTCTATCGCACGCCTCTTCCTTTTTAGATTCTGGCTAGACGTTGAATAATTGCGACTAGTCCTTGTTGCTTTTGGAACTCGATGCGTTTTCGAGTTCTTCTTCCTCTTCTTCTTCTTCTTTTTCTTGGAAATCTGTGGGCGGGTTTGGTACTGTCGGAAATTGTAACTATTGTCAAGTGCTGCACCGTTACCGGAGAAGTGATCAATAGCTGAGTAGCGGGGCAATTTATACCCCATCCCCTCCATAAGTTGATCAAACTTTTCTTCTGCCTTCCTTTTCAAATTCGCACCTGACTCTTTAACGCGTCGTCGTATCGTCTCTTTTAACGGTGTATTGCTCGTCGCAATGTCAGACACGATGTTTAGACCTGTTCGCAATGCTTCTTTACCAACAGCTTTTGCACCGTGTGTAAAAAGGGGCAATACCCGTCTGAATAAACCGCCAAGAAAACTACCGATTCCGTGGCCTCTCTGATATAGAGTTCCTCTATATACACGGCCCACACCACCAACATGTATGTTACCCCCAATTTGACTGTCAAAGTATGTAACGTAATGCGCCATTTTGTTGAACTTCAGTCAATACGCTTGAAATGCAACGTCACCGTCAGTGTACCGTAATCGAATGGTACATATTTTCCATATTCGTACCTTATATCTATTTCGATACTTTGGAAAGCGTTATTGAGCAGTGGTATGTACACAGCAGGTGAGAAACTACATATCCTTATGTCTCCGTAGGTATAATTGTCGTGTTTTAAAGGTACAGCCCGCAATAAGCGTGTTTGAACGTCACCTGTGACATAAGGTTCACAAATATCACTGTACACCATCAGCAGTGATGGTAGGCCACTGAAAAGATTTACAGGACGTATACCGTAAATATACACATTGTCGCTCACAATGATTGCATCTTTCTGTTTTTGAGGTGTAGGGGTTTCATCGTAGCCAAGCATTTTTCTCAATGTAGCTGGTATATAAACTGTGTGTTCTTCATCCAGACACTCATCACCGCAGGTTCGTGAAACTGATGCGTAACCACCACGCCCTACTTTAAATATCAAATGTCCTCTTATACAATTTAAGTTGTTAATCTCTTCAACTAAATCATTAGCGCTCTTATATATCCCAGGTGACACGTAAGAGACCTGTACAGAATTTGCGCCCTTACTTTTACTTTGTCCATCTGATAATCTTGCGCGAGTGGGGTACTTCATCATCCGTGTAAAGCTAATACGCCTATTTTCTTCTTCGATAGGAATATGCTGAAATGTCAGAGGCACTTGAATCTCTGTAAGTGCCACACACCACTGTCCTTGTAAATGCACATGTTGCGGTAATTGCGTAATAAAATTGGTCGTTTTGTTATCAGGATAAAGCTCCATACTACTATTACTTGGTAAAATAATATTAAATTCTTCCTTCATCATGAATTTTTTTTTAAATCGCCTGCAGAGACCCAAGAATTAAATTTATCGGGGTAACCTACCCAACGTACGAAATATTTTTTCTTTCTACCTATACCGGTAGTTTTTAGAATTTTTTCGACCAAGAAAACTTCTGTATTCAAATCTCTCTGAACACGGCTTAACTCTTCTTCGTAAATGAATCCATCGATTTCTTCACCCTGGAGGTCTTCAAGATTGTAAACAACCGGTTGACGCGTGTTTGATACACGTGTAATTTTGAATAATTCTTCAGTCCATCCGCCCTCGTAACCTTTTGCAAAGACATTCTTCGCACGACTGATACGTACTAATTCCCCAACCAGATGTTTAGGGATTTTCAGTGGCTGCTTCAAAGAGCCATAGCGTCGAATAAGATTTGAACGAGCTTCTGCAGCATTGTGCCAATTAACGAGAGCTGGTACCATATTTGTACCCGAATGTTTGGTAGTATTATAGGCTGTAACAATAGATTGTAATACATCCACGTAACGATGTGTATTTGTATGTGTGAAGTAGCGCCACAATCTTTCTTTAAGAGTTCTTATAAAACGTTCAACAATGCTGGCTTTAATGTCCGGATTACGAACTGTTCTATAGCCTATGCTCTTAGATTTTAGCAAGTGCTGCATATCGCAGCCGACAAATTCTTTTCCCTTGTCGCTCTGTAGAATCACCGGTTGTCGACCTCCACTTCTCAATAAGATTCTTTCTAATGCTCTAGCAACGTTTTTCGATGTTTTGTCGAATATTGGTTCTACATAGGCATATTTACTCAGTGTATCAATTACCACCAGCAAATAAGTATTTTTATTGTTATAAGACTTTATTGAGCGCACATCCATTAAATCGGCCTCCCAAACATGATCGATGTTCCGCACATTATAAGAACGACGAGGAAACACACGACGCGTACGGCGATGTAGATTGTAGGCATCTTGACCTTCTAACCAGTCTGATATTTGCTTGTAATGATAGTTTTTATTCGTTGCTTGAAGCAACTTTCCAACTGAGCCTGTGTATGACGATGGTTGTGAAGGGTTGTAATAGATATTTTGCAAAATATTATTCATTTTCTTCACTCTGCTTCTGAATTTTCTTATCTACGATTGTTGTTTTATTCTGTTTTTTTCCGCGACATACGTTTTAGATGTATTTTAGATTTATTTATTGATGTTTTTATATGTGAAAATATCTTTTCAAATGCGATCTTGCTGATCATACAACAAACAGTTACGGCTGCTACAGTCTTCTCATCTGCAGTAGCGTTTTCTGCAAGCATGGGCGATAACGCTAATTTTGCTAACTTTTCATCAGCCTTGTGACGGATTACTGAATTATCGCTGTATGCAATGTCGTGAACACGGCATGCATCATCCAGTGGGTTTATACCATTTTCACCCCGTTCTAACCTTTCAAAAAGGTGGGTTCCAGGACCACAAAATCTATATCCGGGTATATGCAATTCAACCGGTAACGAATCGATAACGTTGTCTAGTATGTTCCTTGAATGGGTTAGTGCGGCCTCTTTAAAAGTGTTTGACTTTTTCTCTTTTTTAATTGCCCGCCCAGTCGGTGCCATGATAATATCACTCTTGATGGGGGTATTGTCTTCTTGTGTCCTGAATTAACTTCTTTTTTGTTACGGTCTTCGTCGGTGCTACTTGACAGTCTGTTTGAATCCGCCGATGATGTGGGCTCGGTGTCGAACGATAATTTCTTCGGAATTTTTTGCCGATACCGAGGTACTCGTTTAACTGTACTAGGAGTTGATTGCTTGGAAACGTGATTTTCAACCTCGCTCCAAACACGCTTGCTACCGATAAACTCGCGTGGCACTGCTGCTCTACGAAGAGCACTTGCAAACTGCCGATGACCGTGAGGAGGAGTCCTTTTTCTATCTCTCATGGCGTCATTCAACATATCGATAATGTTAGTACCATTGATAGCGACTCCATCTATTACAATTTCGCCGCGATTATTCCATTTTACGTTTTCAGAGTTACGTAAATACCGAATCAATTTTCGCGCTTTTGACCGAAATTTTTGTGGCACAGTTTCTACGAGATATTCATCGTTTGTCGAGACATACATTGTCCCTTCACTTGCTTCTTTTGCAGTTTCTTCGTGACTTGATATATCTTTCTGTTTTGCACTTTCAAAGCTATCGTTTATTTTCGATGAATTGCGTTCGGATAATATCTTTTCATCCTCAGAGTCTTTAAAGTATAGATAGCGTTGCAATACCTGGTAATATCGCTGCCACTTGTCACGTTGGTCAATTGCTGGTGAATTTAAAATTTCGTTCATATCGACATCGAGTCTACTAATTGTCGTACCAGGTGTCTGAACAGTCTTGTGTAGAATTATGTTATTTCTTTGTAGCGTATTGGCGATCTCTTGTGGTACTAAAACCATTTTTCGCGCGTATTCCATATTACAGAAAGTTATTTACAATACCGGCCAAAAGTGTACCAAGTACAGGTGCTAGGAGGGCGGGTAGAAAACCACCACGTTGAATGATAATGCGTTTTTTAGTACCGATGGAACTGTCGGGGTTTGATAATTTTCTAAGAATAGCTGCGTGCTTGCGTAAGCGTGTCTTGTGAGTTTTACTAAGACACACGTTACCTCGTAAAATATTGAGCGCTATTTCGCAGATGTGTATTACTAAATTACGATCTGCGTGTTGTAGCGCCGCACGTCTTTGTCGTGTATCGAGATGATACAACGCTCTCAATATGTTAACGTACTTACGGCCAATAGGTATACATGCTCTCGGCGCAATTACTTGTGTATTACTGGGATTAGATTATGCGCTGCATAACCTTTTATTACTTTTTTTTGCAAATAAACATAATGGTATTCATCATCCGGGAAAATACACGTACGGAATCGTACGTTATCAGGTGTGGATTGTTTTAAATCGAGAAGTATGTAACCGTATGGTTGTGATGTAGCATCGAAGTAACACTCTTGAACGAATCGGGTATTTTCCGGGCATAACTGTCGTGCTAAATGACCGATCTGTGCCCTATCCCGAGGGTTTTTAAAAAGTACAATATAATTTGCATTGAGCGATATATCTCTTTGACCTTTACCCTGATGGAATAAATTTTGTGTAATAAAAATAACGCTCAGATTTCTATGGTGACTGCCCTTTGTAAAAAGACTCACGACCGCCCCATTGCTGGTAGATTCCTGCATTAAATCATCGATAATCAGAAGTTTAGGGCGATGGTCGTCTGAGTAATGACTACTCTGTGGTAACCCCTCATAAAATTCAATTTCACCGCCTAACTCTTTGTAGGTAGGTTGCCACTCAGAATAGTATAAAATTATACGGTTAAATCGTATATCACTCATTTCTTCGATATACTGCAGAAATTTTTTGACAAATACAGTTTTACCACAACCTGTAGGACCACATATTATTGATGTCCATGGATGCTTCCAACGTGTGTCCATCTTAGATACTGAAATGATATTAGATAATGTTTGCTAATATATACAAACTCAGTGATTGCGTCGAGAATAGTACATGATCTAATTATTAACCGATTAATTTACGAATATTTTTTTCGCTTAGTGCAACTGCATTCAATTTTCCCGATATCGGTACGGCTTCTCGCATAAAACCAAGAATAATATGATAATTAAAGGGATAAGATATCATTTTATTATTATTATCCAAATTGTTAATCATATAACTTACAAATGTTTGATTCGCAAAGCGCCATTATGTTAAAATTCCCTATACCCATAAGGGTAGCTTCGGTCTACACTTACAAATCTACGCTTATGGTATACCGGCTTACAAGTTTTCTGTTCTCTACGAGTAACCACATCATGAAATTTCGTCCGTCTTATTGATTGATTACTTACAGTGATTTCCTCAATGTCGCCCAGGATCATTTTACGTATTGTGTCAAATTTTATTTTCTGACAATTCAAATAATTTAACGTAATACCCTTTACCTTATAAACATATTTTTCATGACCATCTGGAGAATAAATTTTGTAAGCGTAAAATTTTGGGCCTCCTGATATAAACGAGGATATATATGACCCCGGGGGTTCTTTACTCAATTCGTCAGTGAGATCACCGAGCATTGTACCAATCGGCAGTTCATATTCTCCCTCCTTACCGCTGCTAACATAGACCACAGAGTCTGTGTCGTAGTATAAAACACGCGATTGTAATTTTTCTAAATAACTATGTAGTTTTAATCGGGCTTGTGCAGTGGTGTAAGCAGCAATTACAACATTAGCTGTAGGTGACGCAATTACGGCTTCGTCTTTGTAACACCAATTTACGTACAATTTTTCATCGTTAACAGGTAACAAGCCGGTCACGTTAATTTCCGGATTATTGAGCAGTTCTGTTAATTTTGTAGCATCTGAAATTACCTCGGCTTTCGACATGTTCTCGCGTTGACCGAACTTACCCCACAACGAATTCAGACACAATTTTGCTACGGAGCGTAAGCCTGCATTATAGCGTATATCTTCTTTATTGAATACCATGTTTTGACACTGTAAGTCCGAGACGTATACATTTTTTTCATTATCTGTTACACATTGTGGTGGATACCCGGAAGCTAACACTTTTTGTGTGAAAAATTCATCGATGTAACCTGCAAATAACCCACCTTCACGGGTGCCCGGGTCATACTGCGTGATATCGTACTGCCAAATTTCATGTACCTTAATCACACTGTATCCTAGGTCGACAGCTTTCCAAATTTCGTCAGAAACCCAAGTACCTGTTAACAGACGATCTTTTACGTCTTCGTGCGGGCAATCTTCCTGTATCAACTGATCGGCACACGTGCGACATAATGGGAATAACAACTTTCCATGCATTTTAACCGGTAACACAGGGTGGATCAGATTTTGAGGTGGTAGAACATCGCACATAATTAAACCATTCACTCTGCGAACATCATTAGTATTACCGAGAAGTTTTCGGCAATCTTTCGTTCCCACGTAAACTTTCGGATGACCAATGGGGTATTTACCAGTTTTACATATATACGGGTATAGAGAGCAAACGTCGACATATCTTATTTTTTCTCCGTCTTTGCAATCGTATATCTTCACAGTATTGTCTGTTCTACCACCGAAAAAAGCATTCCGTGGATCTAAAGGCTTCAACGCGATAAGATCGGATACGATAGATTTTACAAACTGTGTAGCTGTACTATTAACCTTTAATTCTCGGTCGAACGCACACTCCCAAACTTCAACCAGTCTGTAATTTCCGTTTCTAATCCTTTCACTAGTTAAACGTGCGCGTTCGTAACGTGAATCCATCGTTTCACCAGTATTGGTTAATGTCGCATTTCTATTAACACGATAGCAGTGAGGGCAGCCATGCCAAAAACATCCGTGGTACTGAAAAACGACACCTCTATTTTCATCATTTTCATCAATCGGGTGGCAATACCCATCGACAAGGATGCCATTTGGTAATCTTTTTTCACGTGATCCGCCAGAATGTTGAATGTTCAGCCCCAAGGACTTTTCCATCCAATACAACCATGCCAATGCCTTTTTGGATTGGTTGTCAGAACGTCGATATCCACCTATAGGGATAACCCCTATCTGATTTACTTTTAAAAATTTTTTTCTAAATACTCGTAAACACGCCGACGCAATAGTAGAACACTCACTGAAAGGACACACGTCCCCACACGTCAAAAACGTTTTCCGAAAGGCTGCACATGCCAATCGCAATATTGTCACATCCTGTTTACAATATTTTTCTATCGCTAATTGAAAATTGAATATATGGTTAGCTTCCCGCTGTTCACGATGCCATGTAATCAATTTTTCTCTACTTGCTGGCCGCATATTATCTGGAGCGTAGTAATGTAGATCTGGCAATTCACCGATATAATTTTGATTTTCTGGTGTGTTGAATAGGTGTGGGAAAGTACCTTTCTGTGTGTCAGGTATCCCGTACGCACTTGGTAGCTCGCTTAGGGCCATGTGAAAGTAGTTCAGACTGTCTATAAACTTAACATTCATATATTCTAATAAAACAATTTTCGATCCATTCATAATAAGCGTTGGTAAATCTCTACTACAGTGTTTCTCAACAATGTATTTTAATATAAATTGGGCATCGAATCCTTGTGAATTGTGTGCAATTGCAATTACTTTTATTAAGGTTTCTTCTGGTTTGTATCGCAAGTTCAACAAGCTGTTTAACAGGGTCGGTTTTAAAAATATACTCGCGGACACCACAATGTGCACATCTTTCTGAAATGTCGGTATTATCAAAACATGATTCGCAAGACTGTTGTACAACGCAGAGAGTTGGCACGTGGATTTTTATCTCACTGTCTCCTTGTACCGATTGACATTGCTGAGTTTCAAAATCATAAAATAGGTAAAGACATCTAGACCGCGATTGAATAGTAGATTTTATCGGTTGCACAAAACAAAAATGGTCAAGTGGTAATTTCGCGTTGCAGGTGTTACAAAAGACGATACCGCACACATGATTTTCCCCTGCCTGGTGTTGTATTATTTTATTACAACTCTGACAGTACTTTATTTTTTCACAGACGCTGTGGTTTTCATCGAACGACCCACGCTTTAAATGATATTCAATACATGAGACGCCAAAGAAGTTTCTAAAACAAATTTCGCATTTTATAACGTGGATATCTTCGTTACATGGGGGTTTACGTTTACATTTGCGACATTCGTTGTCACATTTATGATGCTGTGTAAATCGTTTATTGCAAGGTATACAATATTTTCTACTTCCTGCGGCTGCTATTATATTTAAAATAGGTTGATAATGCATCAGGTGTTCGTAGAACATAATGCGCAATGTATGTAGTATCTGACTACCCGTATTTCTTACTCGATCTGTGCCATCATATATCGGTGTATCGCCGCGACCAAACCCGTGAAAACGATATACGACTATAGCAACACCCTGCCTTGCAAAATATAATTGGAAAGCATCTATATCTGCAAGACCATAACCGATATCTAACGGCACAGATACTTCTGCTACTTCGACAAGTTCAAGAGCCTTTTCTTTTTGAAAAGTCCTACGACCATCGCGAATCATTTCCAGTGATGATGTAAAGAACTCGAACGCGTTTGGCCTCTTTGTGCATAAGATATGCTGTTACAAGGTGATCTTGGTAAGCATAGGTTATCATCATTGCGTATAATTAAAATTGATTTTTTATGTACTTCTGCGGATGATAATGATACGCGCCCACACCCTCTTATTACTTTTACAATAGATACATTTATAATTAGATTATCACCAGTACCAAAATCACTTGTACTTTGAACAGCACTACTCAGTAGAGACCACAAATCGGTAAAATGAAAAGAGTCTAAGGCCGAAACGATAACCATAAAGGTCCACCACGAAATTTATCCGAATTAATTGTTAGACCTATAAAATCGTCGGCGTCGGTTTGTGCACAGATGTAATTGTGAAGTGCCTCCATGCACTTCTCCAGCATGAGAATACATCAGTGTCCGGCGATGGTTCACAAATACGGCCATTTATGTCCCTACCAGTCAGACGGAATCTTGGAAAATACCGCGATGTTTCTGACTGTATTTGAAAATAATTGCGGATATGATCTCGTCCTGTAACCCTTACAACGCCTCTACCTCTTCCGGTCTGGAATGGGTTTTCTGTGAATGTTATTGTCATAAAAATACTACGCTATAAAACGTAGTATAAATATAAACAAATACATACCAGCATGCGCATTATCAGTGTCGATAGAACTGTTGTTACCGGCATTTTGACCTGCTGCCTCCCATACTATCTCGATAGGTGAAGATTGTTTGACGATGGTGTTCGGACGCTCTCTGTATCACTGTCGGTGATGGGGTTGTTATCATCTTCTGCAAGTAGAAAAGTAAATAAAGATTATTTGAAATAAAAATATTGTTACAATATGTATTAAAATAACAGTACCTCTATCATGTTCTGTGTCACTTTCGTCGGTATCGCTAATCATCAGGTCCTCCATAATATTAATTTTGAGGGGCGGCTTAATCATCAGATCCTCAATAATTTTAACTCTGGAGTTCACACCTGAGATACTGGGTACACTACCGCCCGCAATGATATTAACACCCGAGGTGCTGGGTACACTACCGTCTTCTTGATTTCCTTACGCATTCACTAACAAAAATAGTTAATTTAACTATCTATTATTATAATCATATACATCACTTGTATAAAATGTCTAATTTAACATACTTTTTCTGTATACCTTATATTAACCCTTTGAGTCAGGTTTTATACGGTAACGCCCAATTAATTGCGAAATTGGTGTACAGAGGTTTTCGAAGTCGCTGCCTTACGAATTTCTTATGAGATTTCGAAATTCAAAAATGGTGGAACCAAAAATGGTGGACACTTTTTTAAATTGTCTGGTCTCAAATGAAAAAATTCATTGTATTCTAAGCAAAATTGTCAAACGAAAGTGCTCTTGTGAGTTTGGTCTAAATTGCATGGTTTCCAAGAAAAATTTCCGAATTTTCTATAATACCATCGCACGACAAAAATCTCGGAAAGTTAGGAATTTTTTCAAAAACGCTGTGATATAGATGAAAATCACAAGACACTTTTTCTTGTCATTTTTGCGTGAAATATGCTAACATTTTTTCACTTGTGAAATTTAAAAATTTAGAGAACACTTCCGCCATAATGAGTCCGCCATTTTGAATTTTGAAAAGTTAAGACCGCACTCATAATCAGCGACTTCAAAAACTGTTGTTATTAATTAATGTTAATATATAATATGTTTTGCATTTATGAAACAAATGTCTTAGTAATATAGAAACAAATTACGATGTAAGAAACACGAACCACGGCTTTTTAAAGAGAAAAAATCAACAGTATAACAGGTATTGCCTATTCCCCGTGGGAACACTATGACGCAAAGGATTAATAAAACACGATTAATATCATCTATTACACATAAATTTTAAATTCTTGTTACCTTTTTCACCGTCATGCGCACATGCAAGAAGGACGCAAATCCCCCTCATCATCTTCCAACATATCTTGATAAGCTATACAATAAGCGATTGTGAGATTTAGAATCACATTTAGGAATAGTATGCATTAATGTATCAATAGCACAATTATTAATCTCCAACAAGTGTTATGTTCAATCAGTTTAAAAACAGTCTAAATTCAATTAATTTAATAAAATTGTTTTAAACTTATTTGATTAAGAGTTAAGTAAAATGCCGAAGGGTTTAGTGTTTTATTTAAGTTGATTGGTTTGATAATATTTTAACTACCAATTTTTTTCGTTTAAAGTTAAATTGAAAGTATTCAGAATTTTATTTGGGTTCATTTTGATTTGATCATGTAAAATAGCTATTTAAAATTCTGTTATTTTCACATTGATTCATTGAAAGTTAAAATTACAAATATAATTGCATAGCACCAATCAGTTTATGTCGATTTGAATACAAAAATTTCTATAATCGACATGCACGTCACATATCTCACATTTAAACTCTGTAAATTAAATAAATTACGGTTACGTTTTTACATCGAAAACCCCTTCTGTTTGTAAAAAATTCATTTTAGGGACCGTCTTAAATAGATACACCTATAATATAGAACCAGTTTAGTGCGGATAAAGGGAATGATTGGCGTGTGACGTAGTTAGAATGATCGGAAATTTAATTATATAATTAGTACAGAGGCATACACATTTATTACTTTACCGCGTAATGAATCTATACCGCCTCATTAATTCCGTTTTAAACCACGGCACGACTCCCTTTAACGCTATTGTTGAAGGATACGTCCCAACAAAAAAAAAAAAAAAGTCAATTGCCAAAGTCACCTCAGTATTTTGAATTATCACCAAAGTTGTTCATTCTGGCTATTATACGTGGACCCGCAATGTGAAACATTATACTTTTAGGCACGATAAAATTTTGAATGCGTACTATAAGTACGCAATTGTCTCACCAATATTTCAATCCACACCTTTTCTCTTACGCAAACGTCGTAATTATGCGCCGCAATTTTACCGGCATTTAAGGCCGATATTAAAATTTCACGCTTTGAACATTGTTCCGAATCAGTGTCAGATGAAGACTGTAAGATCTCGTTGATGTTAATAATTTTCATCGCATGGATAGCGATCATCAAATTTCACATTAGTTGCATTGCAAACGCTTACAAAAGATTCTCTGCATGCTGAGCGCACATTTTGCATTTTCTAAATCTCAGTACGATCAAAATTTAAAACCATTTTTGAAATTTAACATAGCTCTCAATAAAACTCTACACGTTACCACCATTGATAATTAACAAGTAAGTTAATGTAACTTATAAGCATAGTAAGAAGTCTGTGAAAAATGTACACGGAAAAATATATATATCTATTGATATATTTTATATAATATTACCTTTGAAATTGTAATTGTATTGAAGAACGTATGTACAAATTTACTATTTCATTTTACGAAAAATAAAGAATTATAGTAATATTGGACAAAAAGTTGTACTTTTCTCTATGTACTCTATCTCTCGCTCGTCTCTCTCTCTCTCTCTCTCTCACTCTCTCTCTCTCTCTCTCTCTCTCTCTCTCTTTCTCTCTCTATCTCTCTCTTTCTCTCTCTGCTCTCTCTCTCCTCTAGCTTACGTCCTACGCGCCACCGATGCTCAAGATAAGACTGGTTTAATCTCGTTGAAGTCTCGCCTCCTCCTCTTCCTCCTCCGTAGTACAGAAACCGATTGTTGTGAGCATGTGCATCGGTTTTGCAAGTCGTAACTTTTTGAAATCGCATGACAAACTGAAGATACCTATGCAGAACTGGACTTAAGAGAGACAATGCATAGAAAATTGCAATAAACTTTAGTTATTACCTACGTCAATAGTTTAAGCCCTATGGAACCATAATTTTAAAATACGTAAAACGATGCAATAAGCATCTAATAATTTCCTCTCCCCCACCCCCCCCCCCCCCCACCCCCCCCCCCCCCCACCCCCCCCCCCCCCCACCCCCCCCCCCCCCCACCCCCCCCCCCCCCCACCCCCCCCCCCCCCCACCCCCCCCCCCCCCCACCCCCCCCCCCCCCCACCCCCCCCCCCCCCCACCCCCCCCCCCCCCCACCCCCCCCCCCCCCCACCCCCCCCCCCCCCCACCCCCCCCCCCCCCCACCCCCCCCCCCCCCCACCCCCCCCCCCCCCCACCCCCCCCCCCCCCCACCCCCCCCCCCCCCCACCCCCCCCCCCCCCCACCCCCCCCCCCCCCCACCCCCCCCCCCCCCCACCCCCCCCCCCCCCCACCCCCCCCCCCCCCCACCCCCCCCCCCCCCCACCCCCCCCCCCCCCCACCCCCCCCCCCCCCCACCCCCCCCCCCCCCCACCCCCCCCCCCCCCCACCCCCCCCCCCCCCCACCCCCCCCCCCCCCCACCCCCCCCCCCCCCCACCCCCCCCCCCCCAATCAGAATACTCTAGACCCACCATGATTTTTTTTGTGTAAGATTTATTTAGTCCGTAAATAGTGCCTATAATTTGGTGTGGGCCTTTTCCAATATCGCCATGCATTGTCGATAACGCAGGTGTTTGTAGACATTATTTTGGTCATTATTCGTCAGTTTTGCCGTAAAACCGGCAGCAAATTCACTGGACACTGAACTGAGTAACTCTGACTGAAAGAATGACCAATAGTACGAAATGTCGCGAACCGACCAGAACGAGTGTTGTAAGCGAAAATATTCAAGTCTTTTGTCAGCATTTTTCAGTATACCAATGTGTGTGTGTGGTGTTTAAATTTCAGACACTCAACGTATTTATGGCATATTCAGCAAAGCATCACCACCACTGTTTCAAAACGGGACTTAAAAGTCTACCACGTGACGATTATTTCATATTTATATTTTAATATCTGACATGTCAGCATTATGTTGTACGTGTTTTTCTCCTATTACTGTTGCGTTAATATTTGTAAATTAATTTTGAATAACACTTTTGTAAGCATCTTATGTGATTTACACCATTACCAGTAAATCCTCCAGTTTTGTTCTTAAAAGTGAGATAGTGTCTAACAATTTCGTCCATTTTTAACCAAGTCCGTAGAGAAATTAGAAAGAAACGCCTTGAACCCCAAACCTGCACTCATATAGCGTAGAAACATCACGCAGAACTGACCACACACATCCGATGATTCGCTTTGTAATTGCTCCGTATTCCACTGAAATTGTCGACAGTTATTTTTCAAAGCTTTTATATAATCGGGTATGAAAGGTGGTAGCCCATAACTGTCGAAATACCAGCCATAACCACGATTGTCAGTGTACATAGCTACCCAATGAGTACCGGGTTTTTTGTGATTATCCGTATTTAATACAAAACATGTGGGCTTACCCCAAACACGGGGTATTTGGTCCGAAGGAAATACACCTATTGTGTGGTGTTTAATTTCGGATATACATTTTAGAATTTCTAAGCTATTCATTTTTCTAAATATGTAGGTAATGTAAATGTATAAAATGGTACGTCTGTTTCATTGGTATCCCCGTTATTCTGATTTTGATTCTTTGCACATATCGGTGACACTGTACGTGACCAATTTTCCTCAACTAACAAATTGTTATTACTATCATTATCGATGTCCTTATAGGTATTTGTAAGTGGATGTTCCGCTATGCCCGGGATGTCGTTACTATCAATTTTATCACTCTTCACGAAACTGCCCTTATATGTCTCTATAAGCGGGTATTCCACTATGTCCGGGATGTCGGTGCTATTATTTTTTCCACTGCTCACAAAATCCGTAGAACGTAACCATAATCGTAAACGATATGCATTATTTAACGCACAAGCAAACCGCAAGTAGTTGAACTTGCACCCATGTTGTACACAGTAATTACTTGCCCACGGTAGTTCGTTGAATGATGGACAACTGTTATCATACTCCAAATTTATTATATTGCGAGCAGTTACCCTATTTAAGAGCATCCACTTTTCTTTACCACGCACGTATATATTTCGAGCATTTACAGTTAATTCCCGTAATTTTTTGTAAAGCGAATTTTCAGACACGTCGCCATCAAACCAGTCAAGACCGTGATGATTGTGTGTCAACCAATTATTTTGTTTTCTTGATTCACGACACAACACATCGACGGAATATGGTGGTGCAACAAGCCAGTACCCGATGAAATCATTATCCACGGACAAAACAGCTACTTCTTTCGGTATTACTTTATTATTTATATCTTTGAAAAACTGTATATCAACCACTAGATCCATTGTAACGTCTGCCCTATACCGTGGTTGAAAGACAACTGCACTCTGGATTTAACGACGTAGTTTTCAAGATCGTGCGTACAGGGCGCCATCTGTAAGAACGAAATCACGACCCAAAGTCAACAACGACTTGTCGAGATGCATCAATTTCTAGTACATTTTCATATTCAGCATAGACAATACAATTAACCGTACTTGATAAAGCTGTTGCAAATCGTACATCAATTCTGACACTTCCATGTTTTACTAAATTCCAATGAGTAGAATCACTAGCCGAGAGATCGGGAGTCAGATCGAACACGAACAGGCAATAACCGCCTGCATAATCCTCACGTGTGATGGAATTTCCTTCATTAAGAAAATGTATACCTGTGCCTGAGATTATCGTGTGAAAGGCGTCTATATAAAGATTTGACGTACTAAAATCTGGTTGCAGCGGCCTCGAAGGTATTTGCGTACCATCAACATATAAACATAGAAAGTTGATATTAAAATGCTTAAAGTTAAATGGATTTAGCGTGCGGTCACCATTGAAAGCTTTATTTTCTACAAAGCCTACCACAATTCTTTTTGGTAACTGTCCCAATATAACGTTATCTAGGGTCTCTCCATGAATTCCACTATGCATAGTTAAAGCCTTAACTTCAACTCTCGTTAAGGGATATTTTGCCGTTGTTTTCGAAAGAGCTTTGGCATGTGCCAGCAAAATACCAGGATTAACTTTCACACGTCGCGCTAAAAGACTAGCTTCTTCTATGTGAGCGTAATAATATCCCGTTTGATCCATGATACAAAAGACATCTCGAGATTTTATGAGACGTACACGTACCTCCACGCCATTCAATAGTAATTTTTCTTGATTAAATACATCACAATGTAAGTGTCCGAGCAAATCTACTCTTTTTCCTTTCATAATGTTGCGACGATTTACGAGTCCTACATTGTTATTAAACGCATCCATGTGACCAGCTGTGTCATCATACCATAAAACACTCGTCAAATGAGAACCTTTGGCGGCAGGTCCGTAATTCAACAGAGTTTCAATATAAGATCTATAGGCGTATGCATTGTTTGGTGGGGAAACCGGCTTTTGATTGAAATAAACGTCGACCTGATTGAAAAGTGAGTGCATAAAATTATTCACAGGACCTACGGTATCACGTTCCATTTGTGGTGTATCGTCGGGGATATCTTTACTAGGTTTTAACGTTACACGCAAACTTAACATCGTATGTGCTAGATCAATATATTCTTCTCCATTTCCAGGTAAAACAAATTCAATCGGTGAATCATGAGAGAGTGTTGACACCGGTTTATACTGTACCCAATGCGAGCCCTCAATAATTGTCTGGGTAGGCGGTAGTGTAAACAGGTCCAGTTCCGATTTCATACATTCGCACGAGTGTGTATGCAAAAGAGACATTTTATTTAAATATATCTGACACTGTACGGGTTTTATTTTTCCTACTTTCTATCGCACGCCTCTTCCTTTTTAGATTCTGGCTAGACGTTGAATAATTGCGACTAGTCCTTGTTGCTTTTGGAACTCGATGCGTTTTCGAGTTCTTCTTCCTCTTCTTCTTCTTCTTTTTCTTGGAAATCTGTGGGCGGGTTTGGTACTGTCGGAAATTGTAA
This sequence comes from Trichopria drosophilae, assembly GCA_030407085.1. Taxonomy (NCBI): domain Eukaryota; kingdom Metazoa; phylum Arthropoda; class Insecta; order Hymenoptera; family Diapriidae; genus Trichopria; species Trichopria drosophilae. The sequence continues at coordinate 117,302,906 of CM059583.1, forward strand.
CTATTGTCAAGTGCTGCACCGTTACCGGAGAAGTGATCAATAGCTGAGTAGCGGGGCAATTTATACCCCATCCCCTCCATAAGTTGATCAAACTTTTCTTCTGCCTTCCTTTTCAAATTCGCACCTGACTCTTTAACGCGTCGTCGTATCGTCTCTTTTAACGGTGTATTGCTCGTCGCAATGTCAGACACGATGTTTAGACCTGTTCGCAATGCTTCTTTACCAACAGCTTTTGCACCGTGTGTAAAAAGGGGCAATACCCGTCTGAATAAACCGCCAAGAAAACTACCGATTCCGTGGCCTCTCTGATATAGAGTTCCTCTATATACACGGCCCACACCACCAACATGTATGTTACCCCCAATTTGACTGTCAAAGTATGTAACGTAATGCGCCATTTTGTTGAACTTCAGTCAATACGCTTGAAATGCAACGTCACCGTCAGTGTACCGTAATCGAATGGTACATATTTTCCATATTCGTACCTTATATCTATTTCGATACTTTGGAAAGCGTTATTGAGCAGTGGTATGTACACAGCAGGTGAGAAACTACATATCCTTATGTCTCCGTAGGTATAATTGTCGTGTTTTAAAGGTACAGCCCGCAATAAGCGTGTTTGAACGTCACCTGTGACATAAGGTTCACAAATATCACTGTACACCATCAGCAGTGATGGTAGGCCACTGAAAAGATTTACAGGACGTATACCGTAAATATACACATTGTCGCTCACAATGATTGCATCTTTCTGTTTTTGAGGTGTAGGGGTTTCATCGTAGCCAAGCATTTTTCTCAATGTAGCTGGTATATAAACTGTGTGTTCTTCATCCAGACACTCATCACCGCAGGTTCGTGAAACTGATGCGTAACCACCACGCCCTACTTTAAATATCAAATGTCCTCTTATACAATTTAAGTTGTTAATCTCTTCAACTAAATCATTAGCGCTCTTATATATCCCAGGTGACACGTAAGAGACCTGTACAGAATTTGCGCCCTTACTTTTACTTTGTCCATCTGATAATCTTGCGCGAGTGGGGTACTTCATCATCCGTGTAAAGCTAATACGCCTATTTTCTTCTTCGATAGGAATATGCTGAAATGTCAGAGGCACTTGAATCTCTGTAAGTGCCACACACCACTGTCCTTGTAAATGCACATGTTGCGGTAATTGCGTAATAAAATTGGTCGTTTTGTTATCAGGATAAAGCTCCATACTACTATTACTTGGTAAAATAATATTAAATTCTTCCTTCATCATGAATTTTTTTTTAAATCGCCTGCAGAGACCCAAGAATTAAATTTATCGGGGTAACCTACCCAACGTACGAAATATTTTTTCTTTCTACCTATACCGGTAGTTTTTAGAATTTTTTCGACCAAGAAAACTTCTGTATTCAAATCTCTCTGAACACGGCTTAACTCTTCTTCGTAAATGAATCCATCGATTTCTTCACCCTGGAGGTCTTCAAGATTGTAAACAACCGGTTGACGCGTGTTTGATACACGTGTAATTTTGAATAATTCTTCAGTCCATCCGCCCTCGTAACCTTTTGCAAAGACATTCTTCGCACGACTGATACGTACTAATTCCCCAACCAGATGTTTAGGGATTTTCAGTGGCTGCTTCAAAGAGCCATAGCGTCGAATAAGATTTGAACGAGCTTCTGCAGCATTGTGCCAATTAACGAGAGCTGGTACCATATTTGTACCCGAATGTTTGGTAGTATTATAGGCTGTAACAATAGATTGTAATACATCCACGTAACGATGTGTATTTGTATGTGTGAAGTAGCGCCACAATCTTTCTTTAAGAGTTCTTATAAAACGTTCAACAATGCTGGCTTTAATGTCCGGATTACGAACTGTTCTATAGCCTATGCTCTTAGATTTTAGCAAGTGCTGCATATCGCAGCCGACAAATTCTTTTCCCTTGTCGCTCTGTAGAATCACCGGTTGTCGACCTCCACTTCTCAATAAGATTCTTTCTAATGCTCTAGCAACGTTTTTCGATGTTTTGTCGAATATTGGTTCTACATAGGCATATTTACTCAGTGTATCAATTACCACCAGCAAATAAGTATTTTTATTGTTATAAGACTTTATTGAGCGCACATCCATTAAATCGGCCTCCCAAACATGATCGATGTTCCGCACATTATAAGAACGACGAGGAAACACACGACGCGTACGGCGATGTAGATTGTAGGCATCTTGACCTTCTAACCAGTCTGATATTTGCTTGTAATGATAGTTTTTATTCGTTGCTTGAAGCAACTTTCCAACTGAGCCTGTGTATGACGATGGTTGTGAAGGGTTGTAATAGATATTTTGCAAAATATTATTCATTTTCTTCACTCTGCTTCTGAATTTTCTTATCTACGATTGTTGTTTTATTCTGTTTTTTCCGCGACATACGTTTTAGATGTATTTTAGATTTATTTATTGATGTTTTTATATGTGAAAATATCTTTTCAAATGCGATCTTGCTGATCATACAACAAACAGTTACGGCTGCTACAGTCTTCTCATCTGCAGTAGCGTTTTCTGCAAGCATGGGCGATAACGCTAATTTTGCTAACTTTTCATCAGCCTTGTGACGGATTACTGAATTATCGCTGTATGCAATGTCGTGAACACGGCATGCATCATCCAGTGGGTTTATACCATTTTCACCCCGTTCTAACCTTTCAAAAAGGTGGGTTCCAGGACCACAAAATCTATATCCGGGTATATGCAATTCAACCGGTAACGAATCGATAACGTTGTCTAGTATGTTCCTTGAATGGGTTAGTGCGGCCTCTTTAAAAGTGTTTGACTTTTTCTCTTTTTTAATTGCCCGCCCAGTCGGTGCCATGATAATATCACTCTTGATGGGGGTATTGTCTTCTTGTGTCCTGAATTAACTTCTTTTTTGTTACGGTCTTCGTCGGTGCTACTTGACAGTCTGTTTGAATCCGCCGATGATGTGGGCTCGGTGTCGAACGATAATTTCTTCGGAATTTTTTGCCGATACCGAGGTACTCGTTTAACTGTACTAGGAGTTGATTGCTTGGAAACGTGATTTTCAACCTCGCTCCAAACACGCTTGCTACCGATAAACTCGCGTGGCACTGCTGCTCTACGAAGAGCACTTGCAAACTGCCGATGACCGTGAGGAGGAGTCCTTTTTCTATCTCTCATGGCGTCATTCAACATATCGATAATGTTAGTACCATTGATAGCGACTCCATCTATTACAATTTCGCCGCGATTATTCCATTTTACGTTTTCAGAGTTACGTAAATACCGAATCAATTTTCGCGCTTTTGACCGAAATTTTTGTGGCACAGTTTCTACGAGATATTCATCGTTTGTCGAGACATACATTGTCCCTTCACTTGCTTCTTTTGCAGTTTCTTCGTGACTTGATATATCTTTCTGTTTTGCACTTTCAAAGCTATCGTTTATTTTCGATGAATTGCGTTCGGATAATATCTTTTCATCCTCAGAGTCTTTAAAGTATAGATAGCGTTGCAATACCTGGTAATATCGCTGCCACTTGTCACGTTGGTCAATTGCTGGTGAATTTAAAATTTCGTTCATATCGACATCGAGTCTACTAATTGTCGTACCAGGTGTCTGAACAGTCTTGTGTAGAATTATGTTATTTCTTTGTAGCGTATTGGCGATCTCTTGTGGTACTAAAACCATTTTTCGCGCGTATTCCATATTACAGAAAGTTATTTACAATACCGGCCAAAAGTGTACCAAGTACAGGTGCTAGGAGGGCGGGTAGAAAACCACCACGTTGAATGATAATGCGTTTTTTAGTACCGATGGAACTGTCGGGGTTTGATAATTTTCTAAGAATAGCTGCGTGCTTGCGTAAGCGTGTCTTGTGAGTTTTACTAAGACACACGTTACCTCGTAAAATATTGAGCGCTATTTCGCAGATGTGTATTACTAAATTACGATCTGCGTGTTGTAGCGCCGCACGTCTTTGTCGTGTATCGAGATGATACAACGCTCTCAATATGTTAACGTACTTACGGCCAATAGGTATACATGCTCTCGGCGCAATTACTTGTGTATTACTGGGATTAGATTATGCGCTGCATAACCTTTTATTACTTTTTTTTGCAAATAAACATAATGGTATTCATCATCCGGGAAAATACACGTACGGAATCGTACGTTATCAGGTGTGGATTGTTTTAAATCGAGAAGTATGTAACCGTATGGTTGTGATGTAGCATCGAAGTAACACTCTTGAACGAATCGGGTATTTTCCGGGCATAACTGTCGTGCTAAATGACCGATCTGTGCCCTATCCCGAGGGTTTTTAAAAAGTACAATATAATTTGCATTGAGCGATATATCTCTTTGACCTTTACCCTGATGGAATAAATTTTGTGTAATAAAAATAACGCTCAGATTTCTATGGTGACTGCCCTTTGTAAAAAGACTCACGACCGCCCCATTGCTGGTAGATTCCTGCATTAAATCATCGATAATCAGAAGTTTAGGGCGATGGTCGTCTGAGTAATGACTACTCTGTGGTAACCCCTCATAAAATTCAATTTCACCGCCTAACTCTTTGTAGGTAGGTTGCCACTCAGAATAGTATAAAATTATACGGTTAAATCGTATATCACTCATTTCTTCGATATACTGCAGAAATTTTTTGACAAATACAGTTTTACCACAACCTGTAGGACCACATATTATTGATGTCCATGGATGCTTCCAACGTGTGTCCATCTTAGATACTGAAATGATATTAGATAATGTTTGCTAATATATACAAACTCAGTGATTGCGTCGAGAATAGTACATGATCTAATTATTAACCGATTAATTTACGAATATTTTTTTCGCTTAGTGCAACTGCATTCAATTTTCCCGATATCGGTACGGCTTCTCGCATAAAACCAAGAATAATATGATAATTAAAGGGATAAGATATCATTTTATTATTATTATCCAAATTGTTAATCATATAACTTACAAATGTTTGATTCGCAAAGCGCCATTATGTTAAAATTCCCTATACCCATAAGGGTAGCTTCGGTCTACACTTACAAATCTACGCTTATGGTATACCGGCTTACAAGTTTTCTGTTCTCTACGAGTAACCACATCATGAAATTTCGTCCGTCTTATTGATTGATTACTTACAGTGATTTCCTCAATGTCGCCCAGGATCATTTTACGTATTGTGTCAAATTTTATTTTCTGACAATTCAAATAATTTAACGTAATACCCTTTACCTTATAAACATATTTTTCATGACCATCTGGAGAATAAATTTTGTAAGCGTAAAATTTTGGGCCTCCTGATATAAACGAGGATATATATGACCCCGGGGGTTCTTTACTCAATTCGTCAGTGAGATCACCGAGCATTGTACCAATCGGCAGTTCATATTCTCCCTCCTTACCGCTGCTAACATAGACCACAGAGTCTGTGTCGTAGTATAAAACACGCGATTGTAATTTTTCTAAATAACTATGTAGTTTTAATCGGGCTTGTGCAGTGGTGTAAGCAGCAATTACAACATTAGCTGTAGGTGACGCAATTACGGCTTCGTCTTTGTAACACCAATTTACGTACAATTTTTCATCGTTAACAGGTAACAAGCCGGTCACGTTAATTTCCGGATTATTGAGCAGTTCTGTTAATTTTGTAGCATCTGAAATTACCTCGGCTTTCGACATGTTCTCGCGTTGACCGAACTTACCCCACAACGAATTCAGACACAATTTTGCTACGGAGCGTAAGCCTGCATTATAGCGTATATCTTCTTTATTGAATACCATGTTTTGACACTGTAAGTCCGAGACGTATACATTTTTTTCATTATCTGTTACACATTGTGGTGGATACCCGGAAGCTAACACTTTTTGTGTGAAAAATTCATCGATGTAACCTGCAAATAACCCACCTTCACGGGTGCCCGGGTCATACTGCGTGATATCGTACTGCCAAATTTCATGTACCTTAATCACACTGTATCCTAGGTCGACAGCTTTCCAAATTTCGTCAGAAACCCAAGTACCTGTTAACAGACGATCTTTTACGTCTTCGTGCGGGCAATCTTCCTGTATCAACTGATCGGCACACGTGCGACATAATGGGAATAACAACTTTCCATGCATTTTAACCGGTAACACAGGGTGGATCAGATTTTGAGGTGGTAGAACATCGCACATAATTAAACCATTCACTCTGCGAACATCATTAGTATTACCGAGAAGTTTTCGGCAATCTTTCGTTCCCACGTAAACTTTCGGATGACCAATGGGGTATTTACCAGTTTTACATATATACGGGTATAGAGAGCAAACGTCGACATATCTTATTTTTTCTCCGTCTTTGCAATCGTATATCTTCACAGTATTGTCTGTTCTACCACCGAAAAAAGCATTCCGTGGATCTAAAGGCTTCAACGCGATAAGATCGGATACGATAGATTTTACAAACTGTGTAGCTGTACTATTAACCTTTAATTCTCGGTCGAACGCACACTCCCAAACTTCAACCAGTCTGTAATTTCCGTTTCTAATCCTTTCACTAGTTAAACGTGCGCGTTCGTAACGTGAATCCATCGTTTCACCAGTATTGGTTAATGTCGCATTTCTATTAACACGATAGCAGTGAGGGCAGCCATGCCAAAAACATCCGTGGTACTGAAAAACGACACCTCTATTTTCATCATTTTCATCAATCGGGTGGCAATACCCATCGACAAGGATGCCATTTGGTAATCTTTTTTCACGTGATCCGCCAGAATGTTGAATGTTCAGCCCCAAGGACTTTTCCATCCAATACAACCATGCCAATGCCTTTTTGGATTGGTTGTCAGAACGTCGATATCCACCTATAGGGATAACCCCTATCTGATTTACTTTTAAAAATTTTTTTCTAAATACTCGTAAACACGCCGACGCAATAGTAGAACACTCACTGAAAGGACACACGTCCCCACACGTCAAAAACGTTTTCCGAAAGGCTGCACATGCCAATCGCAATATTGTCACATCCTGTTTACAATATTTTTCTATCGCTAATTGAAAATTGAATATATGGTTAGCTTCCCGCTGTTCACGATGCCATGTAATCAATTTTTCTCTACTTGCTGGCCGCATATTATCTGGAGCGTAGTAATGTAGATCTGGCAATTCACCGATATAATTTTGATTTTCTGGTGTGTTGAATAGGTGTGGGAAAGTACCTTTCTGTGTGTCAGGTATCCCGTACGCACTTGGTAGCTCGCTTAGGGCCATGTGAAAGTAGTTCAGACTGTCTATAAACTTAACATTCATATATTCTAATAAAACAATTTTCGATCCATTCATAATAAGCGTTGGTAAATCTCTACTACAGTGTTTCTCAACAATGTATTTTAATATAAATTGGGCATCGAATCCTTGTGAATTGTGTGCAATTGCAATTACTTTATTAAGGTTTCTTCTGGTTTGTATCGCAAGTTCAACAAGCTGTTTAACAGGGTCGGTTTTAAAAATATACTCGCGGACACCACAATGTGCACATCTTTCTGAAATGTCGGTATTATCAAAACATGATTCGCAAGACTGTTGTACAACGCAGAGAGTTGGCACGTGGATTTTTATCTCACTGTCTCCTTGTACCGATTGACATTGCTGAGTTTCAAAATCATAAAATAGGTAAAGACATCTAGACCGCGATTGAATAGTAGATTTTATCGGTTGCACAAAACAAAAATGGTCAAGTGGTAATTTCGCGTTGCAGGTGTTACAAAAGACGATACCGCACACATGATTTTCCCCTGCCTGGTGTTGTATTATTTTATTACAACTCTGACAGTACTTTATTTTTTCACAGACGCTGTGGTTTTCATCGAACGACCCACGCTTTAAATGATATTCAATACATGAGACGCCAAAGAAGTTTCTAAAACAAATTTCGCATTTTATAACGTGGATATCTTCGTTACATGGGGGTTTACGTTTACATTTGCGACATTCGTTGTCACATTTATGATGCTGTGTAAATCGTTTATTGCAAGGTATACAATATTTTCTACTTCCTGCGGCTGCTATTATATTTAAAATAGGTTGATAATGCATCAGGTGTTCGTAGAACATAATGCGCAATGTATGTAGTATCTGACTACCCGTATTTCTTACTCGATCTGTGCCATCATATATCGGTGTATCGCCGCGACCAAACCCGTGAAACGCATATACGACTATAGCAACACCCTGCCTTGCAAAATATAATTGGAAAGCATCTATATCTGCAAGACCATAACCGATATCTAACGGCACAGATACTTCTGCTACTTCGACAAGTTCAAGAGCCTTTTCTTTTTGAAAAGGCCTACGACCATCGCGAATCATTTCCCAGTGATGATGTAAAGAACCCGAACGCGTTTGGCCTCTTTGTGCATAAGCATATGCTGTTACAAGTGATCTTGGTAAGCATAGGTTATCATCATTGCGTATAATTAAAATTGATTTTTTATGTACGTCTGCGGATGATAATGATACGCGCCCACACCCTCTTATTACTTTTACAATAGATACATTTATATTTAGATTATCACCAGTACCAAAATCACTTGTACTTTGAACAGCACTACTCAGTAGAGACCACAAATCGGTAAAATGAAAAGAGTCTACAGGCCGAAACGATAACCATAAAGGTCCACCACGAAATTTATCCGAATTAATTGTTAGACCTATAAAATCGTCGGCGTCGGTTTGTGCACAGATGTAATTGTGAAGTGCCTCCATGCACTTCTCCAGCCATGAGAATACATCAGTGTCCGGCGATGGTTCACAAATACGGCCATTTATGTCCCTACCAGTCAGACGGAATCTTGGAAAATACCGCGATGTTTCTGACTGTATTTGAAAATAATTGCGGATATGATCCTCGTCCTGTACCCCTTCAACGCCTCTACCTCTTCCGGTCTGGAATGGGTTTTCTGTGAATGTTATTGTCATAAAAATACTACGCTATAAAACGTAGTATAAATATAAACAAATACATACCAGCATGCGCATTATCAGTGTCGATAGAACTGTTGTTACCGGCATTTTGACCTGCTGCCTCCCATACTATCTCGATAGGTGAAGATCTGTTTGACGATGGTGTTCGGACGCTCTCTGTATCACTGTCGGTGATGGGGTTGTTATCATCTTCTGCAAGGTAGAAAAGTAAATAAAGATTATTTGAAATAAAAATATTGTTACAATATGTATTAAAATAACAGTACCTCTATCATGTTCTGTGTCACTTTCGTCGGTATCGCTAATCATCAGGTCCTCCATAATATTAATTTTGAGGGGCGGCTTAATCATCAGATCCTCAATAATTTTAACTCTGGAGTTCACACCTGAGATACTGGGTACACTACCGCCCGCAATGATATTAACACCCGAGGTGCTGGGTACACTACCGTCTTCTTGATTTCCCCTTACCGCATTCACTACAAAAATAGTTAATTTAACTATCTATTATTATAATCATATACATCACTTGTATAAAATGTCTAATTTAACTACTTTTTCTGTATACCTTATATTAACCCTTTGAGTCAGGTTTTATACGGTACGCCCAATTAATTGCGAAATTGGTGTACAGAGGTTTTCGAAGTCGCTGCTTACGAATTTCTTATGAGATTTTCGAAATTCAAAAATGGTGGAACCAAAATGGTGGACACTTTTTTAAATTGTCTGGTCTCAAATGAAAAAATATCATTGTATTCTAAGCAAAATTGTCAAACGAAAGTGCCTCTTGTGAGTTTGGTCTAAATTGCATGGTTTCCAAGAAAAATTTCCGAATTTTCTATAATACCATCGCACGACAAAAATCTCGGAAAGTTAGGAATTTTTTCAAAAACGCTGTGATATAGATGAAAATCACAAGACACTTTTTCTTGTCATTTTTGCGTGAAATATGCTAACATTTTTTCATTTGTGAAATTTAAAAATTTAGAGAACACTTCCGCCATAATGAGTCCGCCATTTTGAATTTTGAAAAGTTAAGACCGCACTCATAATCAGCGACTTCAAAAACTGTTGTCTATAATTAATGTTAATATATATAATGTTTTGCATTTATGAAACAAATGTCTTAGTAATATAGAAAACTAATTACGATGTAAGAAACACGAACCACTGCTTTTTAAAGAGAAAAAATCAACAGATAAAAGGTATTGCCTATTCCCCGTTGGGAACACTATGACGCAAAGGATTAATAAAAACACGATTAATATCATCTATTACACATAAATTTACAATTTGTACCTTTTTCACCGTCATGAGCACATGCAAGAAGGACCAAATCCCCCTCATCATCTTCCAACATATCTTGATAAGCTATAAATAAGCGATTGTGAGATTTAGATTCACATTTAGGAATAGTATGCATTATGTATCAATAGCACAATTATTAATCTCCAACAAGTGTTTTGTTCAATCAGTTTAAAAACAGTCTAAATTCAATTATTTAATAAAATTGTTTTAAATTATTTGATTAAGAGTTAAGTAAAATTCGAAGGGTATATTTTTTTATTTAAGTTGATTGGTTCTGATAATATTTTATACCAATTTTTTTCGTTTAAAGTAATTGAAAGTATTCAGAATTTATTTGGGTTCATTTTGATTTGATCATGTAAATTGCTATTTAAAATTTGTTATTCACATTGATTCATTGAATTAAAATTAAAATTTAATTGCTTGACCAATCTATTTATGTCGATTTGAATACAAAAATTACTATAATCGAATGCACTCACATATCTCACATTTAAACTTGTAAATTAAATAAATTACGTCTACGTTTTTACATCGAAAACCCTTCTTTTTGTAAAAATTCATTTAGGGACCTCTTAAATAGATACACCTATAATATAGAACAGTAGCGGATAAAGGGAATGATTGGGTGTGACGTAGTTAGAAGGATCGGAAATTTAATTATATAATTAGTACAGAGGCATACACATTTATTACTTACCGCGTAATGATCTATACCGCCTCATTAATTCGTTTAAACACTGCACACTCCCTAAACCGCTATTTTGAAGATACTTCCCGATTGCCAAAGTCACCTCAGTATTTTTGAATACACCTAAGTTGTTCATTCTGGCTATTATACGTGGACCGCAATGTGAAACAATATACTTTATGCACTTTAAAATTTGATGCGTACTATAAGTACGCAATTGTCTCAAAAATATTTCATCACACCTTTTCCTTACGCACACGTCGTATTTCGCCGCAATTTTACCGGCATTTAAGGCCGATATTAAAATTTCACGCTTTGACATTGTTCGAATCAGTGTCAGATGAAGACTGTAAGATCTCGTTGATGTTAATAATTTTCATCGCATGATGCGATCTCAAATTTCACATTAGTTGCATTGCAAACGCTTCAAAATTCTGCATGCTGAGCACATTTTGCATTTTCTAAATCTCAGTACATCAATAACATTTTGAATTTAACATAGCTCTCAATAAAACTCTACACCGTACCACCATTGATAATTAAAAGTAAGTTAATGTAATTAAAGCATAGTAAGAAGTATGTGGAAAAATTTACACGTAAAAATATATATATATATTTATATATTTATATATATTACCTTTGAAATTGTAATTTATTGAATAACGTATTTACAAATTTACTATTTCATTTTACGAAAAATAAAATTATAGTAATATTGGACATAAATGTACTTTTCTCTATGTACTCTCTCTCTCTCTCTCTCTCTCTCTCTCTCTCTCTCTCTCTCTCTCTCTCTCTCTCTCTCTCTCTCTCTCTCTCTCTCTCTCTCTCTCTCTCTCTCTCTCTCTCTCTCTCTCTCTCTCTCTCTACCGCTTACGTCTACGCGCCACCGATGCTCAAGTAAGACTGGTTAAAGCTCGTTGAAGTCTCCTCCTCCTCTTCCTCCTCCGTAGTACAACCGATTGTTGTGTGCATGTGCATCGGTTTTGCAAGTCGTAACTTTTTGAAATCGAGACAAACTGAAGATACTATGCAGAACTGGATTAAGAGAGACAATGCATGAAAATTGCAATAACTTAGTTATTACCTACGAAATAGTTTAAGCTATGCGAACATAATTTTAAAATAAGTAAAACGATGCAATAAGCATCTATTAATTTCCTCGACCGCTAGTAAATTTAGTAATATTGTACATAAATGTACTTGGTGTTCGTCGGTCATTTACAAACAAAATTAAATCGAAAAATAAATTAAATGTATTAATATTTTGGTTTTTGATAGAAAACACGTGTATTGGAGAGAATTTGAACGAAGTCGGGGTGTGTATAATTACGGGGTTTTCTATCGAAAACCAAAATATTAATACATTTAATTTATTTTTCGATTTAATTTTGTTTGTAAATGACCGACGAACACCAAGTACATTTATGTACAATATTACTAAATTTACTTATTTTAAAATTATGTTCGCATAGCTTAAACTATTTCGTAGGTAATAACTAAGTTATTGCAATTTTCATGCATTGTCTCTCTTAATCCAGTTCTGCATAGTATCTTCAGTTTGTCTCGATTTCAAAAAGTGACGAATTGCAAAACCGATGCACATGCACACAACAATCGGTTGTACTACGGAGGAGGAAGAGGAGGAGGAGACTTCAACGAGCTTTAACCAGTCTTACTTGAGCATCGGTGGCGCGTAGACGTAAGCGGTAGAGAGAGAGAGAGAGAGAGAGAGAGAGAGAGAGAGAGAGAGAGAGAGAGAGAGAGAGAGAGAGAGAGAGAGAGAGAGAGAGAGAAAGAGTAGTAAAGAATGTCTCGCCGAAGTGCCACTACGTAGCAAGGTGTGTATTATATATTAAAGATAAGAGACAGAGAGAGAAAGAGATGCCAGACAGAGAGAGAGAGAGAGAGTAGTAAAGAATGTCTCGCCGAAGTGCCACTACGTAGCAAGGTGTGTATTATATATTAAAGATAAGAGACAGAGAGAGAAAGAGATGCCAGAGAGAGAGAGAGAGAGAGTAGTAAAGAATGTCTCGCCGAAGTGCCACTACGTAGCTAGACTACCACTACTATGGAGAGACGTAAACAAACGTGACTCATCCCTAGCCCCAACAAAAAGCAAAAAGAGGGGTAGGGGATGAGTCACGTTTGTTTACGTCTCTCCATAGTGACACCATTACTACTCACATTGCTGGGATATTCTGAAAATCATATATATAAAATATTTCAAATGAAATGTTATCAGAATATCTCATTTGCAACATTTTGTTTGAGACATATTGTGGAGATATTGCAATTGCAATATTTCAATTGTAACGTTTGTGACATTCTAGGGATATTCTGGAGATTTTATTTCTATGTGGGTCCTAATCTCAAGAGGAACATCGAATGATACCGAGAGCGATCGACTGACCGTGAAAACTATCTGTTTTTGTTACACTTTGATTTGATTTCCGATTCATAGGATTTTACGAAGAGATACTACGATCTAGAGAGAAAGGTACGACGTATACCCATAAGTTAGAGGTACCACGCCATATGTGGAAATGGCAAAGAGTGTGTGAGAAGGAGTGATACAGAGATAGAGAGAGAGAGAGAGAGAGAGTGAGAGAGAGAGAGAGAGAGAGAGAGGGAAGGAGAGGGAGAGAGGGAGGGAGAGAGAGAGAGAGAGAGAGAGAGAGAGAGAGAGAGAGAGAGAGAGAGAGAGTGAGGGAGAATGAAGGGGACAAGCAAATCCCTATTAGGTACTAGGAATGTAGTATATTGCCGACGTGCAAGGATTCCCCGGATCTGGTAATCAGTTTATATCGGAAGGAAATGTGCATTATGGATATTTCCGGCCGTGATGTAGTAAAGTAAGTTTTCAACGTAAAACAATTGGTTAATGCACAATTATCATGGTCTACGATTGGAATCGGGCGATATACCCTTTGATGCAATCAACGAAACGTTGGAAGACATAGTTACATGTGCTCACAAGATATACATAAAAGGCGCAGACAAAAAAAAGATATAGGTTGCAAGAAATTTTAGATGCTGACAATGCTGTTGACCTAGATATATTGGCCCGTCCATCTCCACCGAAACTCATAGGATAAAATGCTTAAAAATTGGATACTGGAAAATCTTCAAGACCATCCTGCATCTCTTCAAAGGTCAATGAGAATTTTCTATGAAGTGAAGCGTCTTGCATTAATGGAAACAAAAGACATCGAGTGTCTACCTATAGATTTCATCTCAAGAAATGAATTCAGATTTACGTGAATGTCGTCGATAAACATTTTGAAACGAGTTATGATACCGTAGATAGGCAACCGCCGATAATTAAAGACTATGCAAAGTGTTAATTTCAGAGGGATGTCTAGTAATGGCAATATAGGTATTTTAAAAATAGCGAGATTGCTTTGGCTTTTCAGTAGATGCGCGGTAATATTTAACAATTTCACTTTCATATTCTTTTGCATGGAAATAATAAGGTTAATTGTCAACAAGATTCAATTTTCAAGAACCTCATAATCAATTGTAATCGCTCCATAGCCACTCATATCAGCAAGTGTATGTTTGGTAGCCTACGATGAATCTATGCATTTCAGATGCACCCGCATATTTCATTCTTCGACACGCAGATTCTGCAATCTCTTTAAACATACCAAAAGATGGCAGCATTATCATTTCCTTTTAACTCTTTACTTAAAAGACACAAAACTGTGCGTAAAGATAGAAAGAAACTGTTGAATTTTACACGCTTCTCTTAGATTTTTACATCGTCATTTCGATCTTCTTATTCTCAGAAATTTTAAAAGTGGAAAATATTAAATGAAGGTTAATTAATTATATTAGAAGCAAGTCGATACTCGTATGTGTTCGTCACTTGTGGGAAGTCAGATTCATTGTTACCGTATAGTAAAGTCTACGGATAATTAACAGGTCAAAACTTGTATAGCGATGTTTAAGATGTGTTAAATTATACGCACACACATTAAAAACGGTCAGGAACCTGATTAATTACATTATCCACGCGTCCAAACTCGTATAGCTATAGTTCGAACGTCATGAAAACATGTAAATACCGTGAATAGATAAATGCATAGGGAATAAGCGTGTAATCCTCTCTTTCTAATTACTGCTTGCTTTTTCCATCATTTCTATAGTATACATTTTAATACACGCTATTGGGATTATGCGAAATTTATTACTATTTAAATATTATTATTATAAATTATTTATTTATTTATGCTACCTTTGTTAACGAAGGGGTGAGTTGACCTACAGGTGGCCCGCCAGGTTATTCCTAGATAAAATACGGAACTGAGATCATCTCCTTTCTATTATGGCGGAGGTTGTCTAAATTTGGGAAAGAGAAAATGTGTCACTTGGTATATGTTTTGATGAAATTGCGCAATGACTTTAAACGTGTCTGAACCTGTATACATGGAAAATATATGGTGAAAATGATCGGCGGGTAATCGGCGATGACGATGACCGTGATAACGGTATAATGCTAAAGTCCATCGATATAACAAAGAGTATGCGAGAGCGAGAGAGATGGTAGTAGATCACGGGAGGAAAAGGTTATTATTAGAATTTTACGTTCACTTTCACAATACGGTTCCTAGCTTACGATGTGTTTCCAAATAGGCACCGAGGAGCGACTATGATGTAGCAATAGCTGACCTTTATGGTAGCCATTATTGCGCATGCGTCAATAAATGAATAAAATGCGTTTATACTTCAATCGCCAGTGAATCAGTTTCATACGAAATGGAATATATTGTAGACGTTCAGGGATTCCGCGGGCCTGGTAATCGCTTCATACCGAAGGAAATGTCTATAATGAATATTTTCGTCAGTGAAATTGAGACATGTGTGTTTAAACCACCATATCAATGGGTGTGGTTACCGTTACACTATAAAAGAGTGAATAAATGGTTAATGCATAATTACCACGGCTTACCATGGCAATCTGGCGACGTTCCATTTGATGCTATAAACGAGACTTTGTAGGATATCGTTAAATGTGCCAACAAAATTTATGTAAAAGGATTCGATAAAAAATGTTGGTTGGTGGATATATGAAACGCTGAAAATGTTATTGATCTCGACGTTTTAGACTGTCCATCTCTGACAAAACTGAAGCAACAGCAGCAATATGAATTGTTGGAGAAGTGTGAAAATCATTCGCTAAATGGAACTTGCACTAAGGAAAATGTACAAATACTTAAAAATTGGGTATTGGGAAATCTACTTGAACAGCCTTCATCACTTCAACGTTCATTACGGATTTATTGCGAAGTGAAACGTCTCGCATTGATGGAAACAAAAGATATAGAATGTCTACCGATCGATTTCATCTGCATGTTTGCTGAACGAAGAAGCATGGACCTACTTGCCACCTACTAATGCAAATGCATCCTGAAATACGTGAATGTCGACGATGTTATAAACATTTCGAATTAAGCTATGATACGATAGATGGTGGGCCGCGTATGATTAAAGACTGCATCAGTTGTCAAATTAAAAGCGATGCATTAGTTGACGATATTGAAAATAAAAAATTTTATGTAATAGCTATTTTATATTCTTAGGTATAACAATATTGTGAACAAAACAAATGAATGTAATGTATGAATATGAATGTGAAAAATAAAATTTATTAAATACATCTTCTGCATTTTCTTCATCTTCCTTCCTGCATGATATTGTACAAAAAAAAAATATTTAAGAAAGAGTCGATGATCGACGTAATGATTAATGGGTTTTACGGTCGAGGCGTTGCGATGGTGGTAATGGGAACGGTTTTCAATAGGAGGAGAGACGAAAACAAGACTTTCCACCTTATGAATGAAAATCTGTGTTTAAAATATGTAGGTCAAGAAGGATTTCGGAACATCATGTCACGGAACGAGAAAATTAAAATATTGATGTTAGATGGAACAAATTTTGTAATTGATAGGTAGGATACTTGTTGAGACTTGATTAGAGGCTTTTCTTAATTAATGTCAAAATGGTCTTAGCAGTTTTGCGTGAAGGGACTCGTCACTATTGGAGATCATTGAGTTACGCTAACGGCTTGTCAAGACGACTGTCATATTGATGGATAGATTTCCCCGATGAGAGAAAACTCTAAAAGGTGAATTCGAACTTACAACATGGCAAGGGAGAGGTCAATGCCCTGATTGTAGGTTTTTAAAATTTGTGTGAGATTTAAAAAGTAGGTCGTCGATATACGAGATTGGACCAGAGACCTTCAAGCTGGTATTTAGACTAATGGAAATCTACGTTTTCAATTCATCAAAAAAGCTATGTAACATCCGAATTAGGTCGGTAACGGTGTGCCATATTGAAAGAAAGATTTCCCAACAGGGCACATTTAAAAGATCGAAAGATATATGCATAACGCTACAGCATTAATCTTCGAAAACTGAATGGGACCGTCCACGAAGTCCTTGCATCATCTTAATGACCTCATTAGTGACGGTCAGATTTCCCAATGAGAGAGTCTTGAATTATAAGCCCGCGTACTAAACAGCAAATCAAAAATGCGAATCAATCCGCGAATCGGCCCGCGAGTCAGTCCGCGACTTAGTCCGCGAATTAGTCCACGAATCAGTCTGCGAATTAGTTCATGAATCTACCACCTCACATGCTGCGACAGCGCCGCGACTGTGGCGACGCGTGGTGGCGGCGGCGGGAACCAATTTCGGCCGGTCCTTCTTCTGCTACTAAAGTACAAAATGTTGCAAATCAATTTTTCTGCTCTGCGGCAAACAAAGAAAAAGAAGAATCGCTGAAAGAAAATAATTAATCGAATTTAACTGTATCTGACATTGAAATTTGACAATGACTTTCTATTGAAATTTATAGAAAGGCATGCATTTGCAAGTGCATTGACAATGACTTTCTATTGAAATTTATAGAAAGGCATGCGTTGGATACGTCCAAAAGAGAATGGCCACACGTTTACGCAATTTAGTAAAACATACCGTTGAAGAAAGAAAAATAAATGAAAAAATAGTTGGAAAAAAAAACACTTTCTGGCAAAGGAAAACTCACGGCCAAATTAATTGATAAATTAACCATTTATTGCGGGCTAGCAATTAAAAGAAATTAGGATTCCGTTGAAAGATGAAAAATGCAATTTGAGCAACGTTTTTTCGTTATAGTTCAATACACGAACTTCCACAGCATGAAAAATGCCCGAGCGGCGTCAACTCATGGTGCGCTTGGCAACGAGCTTTCACCACTAACAACGCAGCATCATTTCACCACGATTATCAACCATTTCCAAATGTCGTATTAGATGCCATAAAACCAATTTATGAAGAATTAAGCAAACATGAGCTTTTAGATCGGTGCCTCGGCGGATTTACGCAAAATAATAATGAAAGTCTGAATCACCTCATTTGGAAAATTGCACCTAAAAGAGTTTCTAGTGGGTCCAAGATTGTTGAATTCGCAGTAAATGTTGCTGCGTGCCAGTTGAACGAGGGAACATACGGTTTACTGGCTTTTCTGCACGACATAGGTGTACCACTAGGCCCAAGCGCCCACGAGTATCAAAGAAAACAGGACGACCAACGGATAAAACGAGCTGAACAACAAGCCGCAATTACGTGAAAAGAAGAAAGAATAAGACGAAGACAAGAGCAGAAAAATGCCATGGACCTCGCAATTGCCGCAGGAACACTCGAGTAGGGGCCAGGAATCGAGGACTCTATATAAGTAGCCGTAAAAACTTAAAAATCGTCACGTTATGAACGTATGAATGTATGTAAAACTTTAAACGCATTCATCTCGGAATATTGTTTTCAAAGTCGGTGGACACTGTACACAATTTCTTTACATAAAAAACCCGCCCAAACGTTTTTATTTTTTATTTTGTATTTTTTTTTACGGATTTTATAGGCATGAAATGGCGGGCATTAAGTATCTAAAAACACGATTTATGCTGCAAAACGTTCCACAAAATTGAGAAATTGAAACTGTTCGGGGCGGGAAAAACCTATCCACTAATGAAATCAATTTGGATTTTTGCTTTCAGATAAGTTTTCAACGAGCTGCGATGTCCACCGCAATGTGCCTCTTTGGCGAGACGTATTTTTAAAATCGCTGTCAGCGGCTGAACATGAAATATATTTCGATCAAATTTTAACCAAATATAGTTGGAAGTACAGATTATAAGATATACCTTATATGACTTATGTAATGTACAAAAGAACAAAGAAAAAAAATCACGAAAATTTAGTTTCTTTTATCCATATCCCCCCAGTAAGCCCTTAATAATAAGACAATGATAAATGATCATGACAGTAAGGAACTAGTCGTGCAAAAAAATGCAAAAAAACAAACTCAAAATTGTTCACAATTAGGTTTATTTTTCACCTAACATTTCGAATTTTTTGGAGGTACTCTTTAAGAACTACCATTAAGCCACCAGTTTAAAGTGGCCATCTTGGGGAAAAAATGTTCTGAACATGATTTTATTCCTTGTATATCAAGATCACTTTTCCGGGATGCTTCGCAAGGAAGAACGAAGAACATCGAGTTTTTAGAACAAAAGACAAACATGGCGTCGAACGCGTAATACGTTGTTTTTCGTTCTATTGCTTCCGTATCAAAAAAACAGTGCAAGATAGAGCAAATTTTACTAAACCCTTTTTTGTAGAGGAGGCCTACAAAAAAGTCCCAGAGAGCCCTAGTCTAAAAAATATAACTTAGGCGGGAGTAGGTCTGAAAGGAAGCGTCGTGATTTACTGTCTCATCCTAGAGCGTTTTCACAGTTTCAGACTGTGGGTTTCTTAACTGATTCCATTTCAAATCAGGCAGAACAGTAGGGGTATGTTCTCAGAATATGTTGGCATTGAAAAACCTGATTCTATATAGAAAATGAAGAAACATTTATTTCACCGTTTCGCGAAAAAAACATTTTTTGCGATTTTAGGAGTACCGGAAGAGAAACGCCAATTTCGCAGAAAGTAGTACATATTTTTATTAAAAATGCCCTCCCGGTAACAAAAATATTGATATTTCAATTCTGCTTCGTCCATTTTATGTGAAAAACCCGTCTGCATCAAATTCCTGTAATGCTGATTCCTGTACGTGTCTCTTCATTTTCTATATAGAATCAGGTATTTCTATGCCAACATATTCTGAAAACATGACCCCTACTGCTCTGCCCGATTTGAAATGGAATCAGTCACTTATAGATTGATATCTCGTTAGTTTCGTGGCGAAGGAATCCCTGCAGTTTGACTTGTACAGTTCTCTCCGTGCATCAAGCCATTCACAATAGCATTTTCTAAACACGAGCATGATGCGGTTAATTAGTGAGTTATGTTAATGTTAAGGTGGGTCAATATCCTACAATCATGTCGTGAACAAAAATTCCGTACTATTCTATAAAGATCTTGTAAATGTTAATAATGGTACAAAGACGGGATTATTTTTTCTTTACAAAAATTATAAATTGGATAAATTTACTTATTTATAGCTACAATATTTAGAACTGAAATTTCCCTCACAATATATACTTTAACCTTTTTAATGCTTAAATGATTTCCTTTAAATGAAATTACAATTTAGAACACATAATGTAACCCCGAGCTCCTCCCGAGACCCGACCGGCGAATAGGCACCAAAGTCATTAAAGCGGGGGAAAATTCCAAATCCTTTTTCAAAAATAATGTTCGAAAATCTGAATCTGATCTTATTTGAGGAGTCTTATCAGGGACCCTCCATGAAAGAAACAACGTTTGTATAAAAAAGCACGCCAGAATGGAATAAGCAATTATATTGCGTGGATCTCATAATATGATATTCAAACTATAAAGTATAATGAAAGCATTACCTTGTTTTAAGTGCTATATTGGCATATTAACTTTCTCGATCGAGATTACTGCCGGTTTTTCGAGGAACAATTGTCTTGAACACGTTGGTTTATTACACAAATCTGTAAATTCCATAATATTATCGTACGTAATGTGCGTGTACAAATATTGTAGTACACGCCATATTAAGGTACCTACCAACGCCTTGCAAGAAGTAGATTCTTACTTCTTCCATTTGCATACATAATGCCGCGTTCTCGATTTTATGCAGTTCATTTTCTTTTTTTAATTCAGCCAGATCGCGACCTGGTTCAATCATCCAGACGTTAGGCGTTTCTTGCAAATTCTTATCGATATTCATGATAGTTTCCTCTGTTTCATATTGTGATTAGTCATTTTTTGCAATCTCTAGTTTCTTAACGTCCTTTGCTATAAAATATGTTGAAGCGTTGGGAGTGTCTGCGTCTTTTTTTATTTTTTATGTTATGTACATTTCATTTTCATTATCTTCTTCATTTTCTTCACTGAATAATTGCTCAAATTTCTGATTTCTTTCATTTATAAATTTAGTTTTCAGTTCCTTCATGGTCGCTTCTGCTTTTTTATTTTCGTATTTTGCTTTGCAATTTTTTCGTTTTTTCGTTACATTATTTGTATTCTCCCATCCTTCATTCGAGCCCTGGAACGTTTATATTCAATTTTTAAAAAATATATAACAAAATAAAAGTAATCTAAAATCTAATTATAAAGACATCTTTAATACTTTCAACTCTTATAATAACGAATTCCAATGTACTGTTGCATCAGAAGTAGATTTATACTTTCCAATTTAGAATCTATTATTAATGAAAACATTATTAACGAGAAACAACGTTTTCGTGAAGAATATTAAACTATACGTGATTATGTAATTTCAAAAATTTATTTGAAATGTATACCACTATTCGAGGTCAATAGTAGATTACTGAGATCGCGAAATAAGAAGTAACATAGATTTTAAATGACTTTCCCTATGCGTATTTCTACTAGATTCACATGTTATACCGTCGACTTGGTAAAAGCCATACGTTTTCGACTGATAGTTGTAGAGCGTACTAATTCGGAAGGAAGTACATCGCTTCCATTTTAAGTTACAACTAACAATAAAATAATACGCATTTTACATTTTTTGATAAGGAAAATATCAACATTCACATGAACACATCTTTTTAAAAATGTGTAACCTTGTTATAGCATTGATTGCTGGTCTTACAACTTAAAATAGAAGCAAAGTACTTCCTTTTGAAATGGTATATTTTAAAACCGAAATGGTATGTTTTTGCACCAAGCCGAAGATATATACCATACTACAGTCATTTATTTTTCATTATTGTTAGTGAGCTCACGTAACCTTACCCTTCATCAACACGCCCCGTGCGTCGGGGGCCAAGATGGCGACTTAGATCGCGACACTGCGCTTGTAGCCACAGGTCTGTTCTTTGCCAGTGGGTCGCTCTTTTAATAAATTGCGCGAAACTCGTCCGCGGTGCCGAGTCCCGACCAGGCTCGCTTTAAGGTCTGGTGTTTTAGATCGAAAAATTCTATTCCTTTTTTTCACATGAAAAAGTGGCGGAAATGAAGCCTACGAAGAAACCGAAGGTTTATTACATGCTCCAGGGATGGTAGATTAATGTAAATATGATTTTTTTGTAGAAAATCTATCGTCAAAACATTAAACGAGTTTTTCTTAAAACCATGTTTTTTCGATCGGCCTAAGTGATATCAATTTTTTTATTCAACCGAATTTGCTGAATTTTGGATATGTTATTTTACATATCTGTGGCTATCGCAGGAACTAAAATCTTTCATTTTCATCTATAATTGGTTATTTTATAGCCCAATTTTCTTATTAAAAAGCGTAAAATAGGGACCTATTTGTTTTATATGTCAGTCATTTTAATATTTTTCAACCAAATTGATTAATTTTAGTTCCGACCAGAAATACAAGCTTGCTGAACAATAATCTTTTTGATTTTATGTTTTAAGACGTCTCCAACTACACAAATCACCTGAGCCAGCCTCCACCTTTTGTGTGGACGCCTATTTCGTTATTAAATAAATAAATGTAAACAATTTTGTTTGACAGATACAAAATGTTTTTATATTCTCTTAAACACCACCAATAACATATAAAAACTCTGAATTGATTCAATTTTATTTTACACTAAAAAGAAATTCCGGCAAAAGCATACAAAAATTGCGTGAAACACCAGGCTACTACCTTAACAGTCTCGCCTCTCATTTCCCTCGAATCTACTCAAAATAAATTCTACCATTGAATCTGCGGACTCCATACTTGAATAATTACCTTTATCCATACAAAATTGTATTCTTTTCCCTGTTGTATTATTTTCTGCCACTTCTCTGCTATCTGCAATATTAAAAGTGTCGCCGTTGTCAGCTGCATTTATCATTCTTGCAAATATATGATGTGTGATTTCATCGACCGTAGATTACAAATATACTGTATTTTATTATGACGTTGTGTTGGTCTTTGTGATAAAAACAATAAAAAAAAAACACTTTTCTTGAAAAAAAAAAATGTAGTGTAGTTCACTTGTTTTTTCTTCGAATAGTTAATAATGACGGCAATAAATAATGTGGTTGATTTTCAAAAAATTCGGATGGCAGGGTAGCACCGTTGGAGAGGGGTAAAATTGAAATGCACACGTGTCATAAAAGTATCTTCCTGCCATCCGATTTTTTTGAAAATCATGATTATTTATTGTCATCATTATTAACTGTTGGAAGAAAAAAAACGAGTGGCTTGACTATAATTACAACTTTTATGGGGCATTGTGTGATTTTCACCTTCTACCCCACGGCTCACCCGTACCCCTGAGATTAGAAATATTTTATCATTAATTGGGTTTATATATGACAAGAATGAAAAAAAAATTTGTTTCGAAAAAAATATTTTTTTCGAAAGAAATTTTTTGTTTCATTTAACTCCAATGTTTCTAACTTCAACATTATTACGCCGTCTTTGTTCAATCCTTGTCATATATAAATCCAATTAATGACCAAAAAAATAATCTTTATTATTAAGCAACAATTTCCTTTCAGCATGCATTTAAAAAAAATATATTTTTTATACTTTGTTAAACATTATGAAGAAATAAACATAATAATGTTGAAAAATATTTACATTTTTAAGTGGGAAGGGAGTAGCATGCCAGCAATTAACCCATCGATTTTTAAATGTTATGAATATATAAATATTGCAATTTTATCAGATGTTTTATTTAACCTGGGACGGTCACATTAGGTAGTCTGGACCCATGCTGTTATTTAGGTTTGTGTCACCATCCATCGTTGTTTGTGTCCTCATCTATTGTTGTTTGGACGTCCCACAATAACCCTCAACGATTGCAAGAAAAGGATGGAAGGAAAATAAATAAAGCTCTTTTACCAGAAAAATAAATGTAGTAATTTTTATTGTTTTTTTTTATTGGTACAAATTTTGATTAGAATTTAAATTGGGTGGATTGGTGGGTGCGAAGAGTTCGTGAGGAGGTGGAAGAGGTTCGAGAGGAAGGGGAGGAGTAAAATTAATCGGGGAGTCCCTGATAGGATTCCCGAATAGTGGAAGAGAGAGGTTCGACTGGAGGAGGTCGTAGTGGAGGTTTCTGGGGGAATTGAGGGTCGGGAAACGAACTAAGGTTCGCTTTCGATTCTCTGGCGGCTCGCTCGCGGAGGCGTCGCTGACGATGAAAGTAGCCCCTATCTTTTTTAACTATCGTCACTGAACAAAATAAGCGGAGGACGAGAATTCATATCTAGAATTGGTGATCCTTATAAGGAATTAGTTAGGATAAGGAAAAAAGTGGTAAAAGGGATTTTTTTGTATATATGCGTATATTTTTATTAATTAAATCCCTTTTTATGAAAAGTAAAAAAAAGAAAATATTATAAATTAATCAACCAAAAAAAAACGGGGTTCCCTATCGTCCCTACTGACTCTCATGGTTGCATCCGGTCACCCAAAAGGGCTCCAGTTAAACGCACTAGAGTCGCTAAAATAAAAAAAAAGAATCCCTAAGGTGTCGGCTTCTTTATTTATGTGTTCTAAAAAAAAGTGGTGCTCAAAAAAAAAATTGGAAAAGAAGTCCGACACATTCGTCTCATAAAATAAAAAATTATAAAATAAATTTAATGCCTGAAGCATTCAATTTTTATCGGCTCGTATCGGGCATGAAAAGAGAGAGTGGAAATGGAAAGGGCGGTTAGTGGGTTTATTATTTTTGTATATTTTGAAAGATTTATACTTACTAATTGTATGGGGGTCGGACGTCACTCGTAGCTGTCGGAGATTGATTTCCCGTGAATCTCGGCTCCTCAGGAGGTTGGTAGGAAAATTCGGTCGCCTGGACTTGAATCGGAGAAGGTTGAAAACGGTCGCCTGGACCTGTTTTCGAGGAAAACTCGGATAATATTCGGTCACCTGTACCTGAATATTTTTACGAAAGTGACAATACGGTCGCCTGGACCTGTATAAAAAGGGAGTGTTGTAAATGAGGAGAGCGAGGTCGGGTTGTTAATCCCGTTGTGAGCTGAGCTCCGGCATGCCGGTGGGCCGTGTTCCGGTTGAGTGAATGAATTTGACCTGCTTGGCGGCGTAGAGGGTCCACTTGGAAGACCGAAAGTGAAAATCCACGAAGACCAGCGGAAACTGCCAATATTGGAGCGGCAGCAGAGACAACGACGACCCACAAAAATCCAGTAAAATTTGGAGCAGCACTTCCAAAAAGCTGATTCGAGAGTCTGGGTCGGAGTCGGAGTGGGAGTATGGTAGAAGTAGGAAGATTCGTCGGAAAGTTCCCCTTTTTATATCATGTCTCCCCTCCAGGGAAATTCGCAGATCGGTCCAGGCGTGGAAATATTAGGTTTGGTGGGAAAATTTGTACCATTTTTTGATAGTTATAAAAAAACTGTTCTTGCGTTTTTTATAACGATAAACTTTTAACAAAATATTTTTTTACAAAGCTAAAGTAGTTTTTACAAACATGAACAAAAGTTCTAGCATAATTAGAACTAAAGTTAAATACAAATTGTTAATTTTGTATTAGTTATTTATTTAAACTTCCAATATTTTGTAAAAGAAATGTTTTTGTTATAAAAGTAATTTTTATAATGTTGGAATTTGAGTTCGCCTTAATTCTTTTATTAATTATACGTCAGTTATTTATTGCTAGAATTATTCGTTCGTTGTTTGTATTAACTTTACAATTTTTGTGTACCTGGTTGTGTAGAATTGATTTAATTGAGTATTATATATATATATATATATTATATATATTGTATTATATAAAATAATGATGGTGTACAATTGTTTCAAAATTATAAAAAAAATTATTAAGATATTGTTTTTCATTTACATTTTCGTGTAAATATTTTAATTTTGATAAATGGCATTGCTAGATAATGGTTTCGTTTTTACACTTATTTATTAATATTTCAATTACGCAACGATATTAATGTTGTAATTTGTATTTATCGACTTTAATTGATTTCTATTTTTATTTACTCATTATGTTTTTTTTTATTTAAAACGATTTAATTTAATGATATATTGTTTTATTGAAAATATTGTTAAATGTTGAAATAAGAATTAATATTGTTGCGTAAATCTAAATGTTATAATTGATCGAGGACAAAACTAAAAATAGGAAAAGAAGGTCATTCTCTTTGCCTTGAGAAAGTGTTTTCTCGAAATTCCCCTTTTTTAATTTTATGACTTTTGGGTGTCGGTGCGTGTACGGCTTGAGAATGCCTTTTTTTAGACTTTTATATTTTAACATAGAAAACTTTTCGTGTGTGTAAAAATTATAAATATTGAAATAGGAGTTTGTTTTTATGAAAATATATTGAAAAAAATTTAACAAACAAACTGATGCAATTTTGTATATTTTACTTAATTTTAATTTTTGTTGATAATATAGGAATCTTACTTATTTGTGGGCAGTGAAAGGCCTGTTCTTTTCCGATCCGTAAGTTTTTAAGGTGGCATCGTGTTACCTAGAGAGGAGGTTGGTTTTCTACGGTTTCGGTCTTGTATAACTATCTTTTGAGGCCGGTATGGTAGGTTTTACAAATCATGAAAATACATTGTAGTTCGGTTAGTGTATTGTATCTGCACTGTTACTAAATTCCGATATATTCGGGGATTCCCAAACATATATTTCGTCACGATATCCTAGTTACGTGGGACGTAACACATTTAAAAATATTTAAAATTGTGGGGCTATAGTTTGTTTTTCAAGATGTTAATGTCGGCTTTTTGGTATAATATTTGACTTTTTAGAGACAAAAATATTATGAAATCATTATTTTCAATAAATTTTTGTATAAATATAAATAACACAAAAGATTTTATCATTTTTAGTTTACAATGAAGAGATATGTAAGCGGCAGCTGAAATATTATTATTACCAATTGCGTAACATAATAAAATTTTAGACTAAACCAATTATCAATACAGTACTATCAATGAGAATTCTATATTCGCTGGTACTATCTTGTAACTTGTGCTTAGACACATTTTAAAACAAAATTTTTTTTAGGATATAACAAATGAATTAAATTGTTATTTTTTACCCGAATATGCAAAAAGTCGATTCAGGAATAAATTTCTTAATAAAATCATCCATTTCAACGTCTTGAATATTGTTCCTAAGCCAATCTCCTCGAAGCTTGAAATTATTTCCAGTTTATAAGGGCAAAATATGTACAGAAATATAATTACAGATCAGTTTAAAGCAAGTTAAGTTACTTAATTAAGTTAACTTAGAAAAAAAGTAAATTGCCTAATCAAGCTTATATACACCAAAGCTTACACATTTTATATATAATAAAAATGACGGGATCTATCACATTATCTTAGAAATAAAACATTAAACTGTAAATATAACTGAAAATAACAATAGAAATGTCAATACATTGTAATCATTAGTATGAATATAACCCTTATTTAAGAACCTTATAATAGAAAAGAAACGTTTACATCGAATTATGCCAGTTCACAAAAGGCAATAATATTAATATTTAAATTATAAATTTATTATATAAATCAACGGCAATTAATTTTGTTTAAATAGTTATTAATATACATTTATAAATTACAATTATAATTTATATAATATGTAGAATACTTAAGATCTAAAACATATTAGTAGTGTAGTTAGAGCAGTCCCCACGAAGTTCCCGCCGCCGCCACCAGGCGTCGCCACAATCGCGGCACGGACGCAACGGGCGTGGTGGAGTGGGTGGAAGATTCGTGAACTTTTAGATAAGTTCGTTGTTTTACGAAATATAAATATATCGTTAAAATGATTAGTGTTCTTAACGATAACGAATCTTCATAGCTGCATTCTTGTGAAGAGCCGGAAATGAGTAAAGCCGAAGAAATATCCAAAGTGGAAATTCGAATAATTGTAATATAAAAGGTTACAATTCGGAATTAATACACTTCGAAAATAAATTAAGATGGCTCCTTGCAATGCCGCTACCCTGTTGCGATGCTCTTCTAAAAGCAAACAATTTTGAGACGAATGATAATTCAACAAAAAAATATATTTAACAAAAATTAACATATACGTGAAACGCTCACGCTAATCAAGCCTTGCCCAGCAGGCGGCTTAAGCTATAAAAACGTTGAAGCAGCGGGCCAGCCAACAGGCGGCAACAGGACGCAGAACTTAAAAAGTAGTTACCGGTTGCCTACCACACGGGTAGCAATTACCGATAGTAGCAGACCTCCTTTGATTTCTGCAATCCTGTAACAGCGCCTAACAGGCGGTATGTAAACTGTGCTGTAGAAATCGATTGAGATGAAGAGACTGCACTCAACTTGTCTTCAGAAGATGCGTCGGAAGCTGTGAATAAAAAAATAATATAAAGTAGCCCTGATAAGGACTGAAAAGGAATGAATAAGTCAGTCCCCAGTGGGATCCTCGAAGATACTTCACTTCAGCTCCAGATGATGCTGCGGACGAGAAGAGACTTATTTGAGGATGCTGCAGAAACTATCGAATCCTTGTGAGATTTCCCAAGCCAAAACAATATTGTCCTCTATTACGTGGCCTAGTTCTTTCGACTTATTCGTTCCCAGGAAAATGCCGACGAATAAATTGTTAACTTGGATAGCAATCGAAAAGAACATCAGAGTGGCTATGCCATTGTAAAGGTCTCTTATTTATACCCTGTACTGTATTTTGGGCCTATTTGATTGGCCAAAAGTTTGAAAGAGGAGTTAACATGCCTCATACATTAATTTACTTAAAAAAAAACAAAATTCGACTTTTTCAGCTTAAAAATGCGTTCTTATCTCTTCGTAATAGAAGAATAAAACTTTATAGAATTAAGACAATTAATTTTTAACGATAAAAAAAATGTTTTGTTATATTACAGCTGAGATCTCCTAATATCTGGGTTTTTATGATATCTCATACAGATGCTATAAAAATTCCTCGTACCAAAGATGCATTTTTCTCGTGCCTCTGTTGCAGGCCAAAAAACTAAATTTTAGTTTAATATCTTATGAAACGAGTATTCGTAATTTATCAAATAGTTTTGGGCTTATATTGCTCTCGAATAAATTTTATGAGGTCCCATTGCATAATTATGGTGTGCCGGTTGCACTCAATTGAATTCAGTCCTTATCTCGCC
Source organism: Trichopria drosophilae (assembly GCA_030407085.1). Taxonomy (NCBI): domain Eukaryota; kingdom Metazoa; phylum Arthropoda; class Insecta; order Hymenoptera; family Diapriidae; genus Trichopria; species Trichopria drosophilae. Next base: position 117,332,423 of record CM059583.1, read on the forward strand.
GATCTGGCTAAAAAATATCAAATTAATTTCTTAAATGCTCTCGTAACGAAAAAATTAATTTGAAACATTTAAATAAACATATTCTCCATATTTCCGGGAAATACTCGGAAGGACATTGAAATATTTATATTTCTGGTTCAAATTTAAATTCTTAAATGTATAATATTTCTGCTACTTTAATTCACTATGTTTCCCTGATACTATTGGATTTTAATAATTCGGGATTGAAAATGATTGCGGGTGACAAATTCCTGCCACTTTTATTACTTATATTTTCCCGATAAATTATAATAATAGTTCTCGGCTTCCGTGCGTATTTTTTAAAAGGTCAGTATCCGCCACAAACTAATTCACGGACTGATTCACAGACTGATTCGCGGACTGATTCGCAGACTGATTCACAGACTGATTCGCAGACTGCTTCGCGGACTGATTCGTGAACTAATTCGCAGACTGATTCGCGGCTGAGTCTCGGACCGATTCACGGATTGATTCGCATTTTTGATTTGCTGTTTAGTACGCGGGCTTAATTCAAGACTCTCCCATTGGGAAATCTGACCGTCACTAATAAGGTCATTAAGATGACGCAAGGACTTCGTGGGCTGTCCCATTGAGTTTTCGAAGATTAATGCTGTAGCGTTAAGCGTATATCTTTCGATCTTTTAAATGTGCCCTGTTGGGAAATATCTCTTTCAATATGGGTTGGTGACACACCGTTACCGACGTATTTCAGATGTTACGTATCTTTTTTGATGAATTGAAAGTGTAGATTTCCTCCAACCTTCGTCACAATTAGTCTAAATACCAGTTTGAATGTATCTAGCCCAATCCCGTATATCGACGACCTTCTTTTTATATCTCATATAAATTTTAAAAACCTGTTACTCATTAGTGATGCAATCAGAGCTTTGACCTCTCCCTTGTCATGTTGTAAGTTCGAGTTCGCCTTTCAGAATTTTCTCTCGTCGAGGATATCTCTTGACCAATATGACAGTCGCACAACCTGTTTGTAGACCTTTCCCTTGACAAGCCGTTAGCGAAACTCAATGATCTCAAAGACCATTTTGAAATTAATTTAGAAAAGCCTCTAATCAAGTCTAAACGTGTTCAAAAGACCTTTTATCCTACCTGTCCATTATAAAATTTGTTCCATCTAGCATCTATATTTCCATTTTCTCGTTTCGTGACATAAAGTTTCGAAATCCTTCTTGACCTACATATTTTAAACACAGATTTTCATTCATAAGGTGTAAAGTCTCGTTTTCGTCTCACCTCCTATTGAAAACCATTACCATTACCACCATCGAAACGTATCGACTGTAAAACCCATTAATCATTACATCGAACATCGACCCTTTCATAAATATTTATTTTTTTTGTACAATATCATGCAGAAAGGAAGATGATGAAAATACAGAAGATGTATTTAATAAATTTTATTTTTCACGTTCATATTCATTCATAAATTACATTAATTTTTTTTGTTTACAATATTGTTATACATAAGAATATAAGTCCAAAACGTCAAGATCAATAACATTTTCAGCGTTTAATATATCCTCCAACCAATATTTTTTATCGACTCCTTTTACATAAATTTTGTTGGCATATTTAACGATATCCTCCAAAGTCTCGTTTATAGCATCAAAGGGAACGTCACCAGATTGCCATGGTAAGCCGTCGTAATTATACATTAACCAGTTATTGACTCTTTTATAGTGTAAAGGTAACCACGTTCATGCCGTTCAAACTATAGCTATACGAGTTTGGACACGCGAGTAATGTAATTAATCATGCTCCTGACCATTTTTTAATATGTGTACAATTAAACACTGCCATACAGGTTTCGACCTGCTAATTATCCGTAAACCTTACTATACGGTAACAATGAATCTGACTTCCCATAAGTGACGATAACATACGAGTATTGACTTGCTTTTAATATAATTAATTAACCTTCAGTTAATATTTACCACATTTAAAATTTCTGAGAATAAGAAGATCGAAATGTAATGTAACATTATATATAACAAGTTTATGGAATGAAATTCATTCTGAAAAAACAACAAGTACAAGCGTAAATGTATTTTAGTACTAACTAACGGTATATCTCTTGATTCGAAATGGTATGTAGCCTAACGGACATGACTATTTAATTCCGTTTACAATAATGATTTGGATAATCACACTGCACAAAACATTGTTATATTTGACAGATTTTTGTTACTTCCACATAGTAATCGTAAATAGTTAACTAAGTCATTCACATACAAATACTATTGTTATAGCTATTTTGTTAAATGTATTGGCATAAGGAGACTTTACTCCTATCCATCACAGCTAGTGTAATAGGAAAAGACACAAGTCATTATATCAATAAATAATTTTCATAGTAATAAATTAACTTTTAAAAACTTCTGATGTTTTCACATCATGCACTAAAATTTCATATTATTATTAATGATATTGAATCGTTTATAGAACTGATGTTTTCATACATTATCGCTTAAAAAGACTGCTACTGTATATGCAATGAAAGATAAAACAAAAATTCAACATGAAGACATGCATAGATTAATTCTATTTAAATGTGCGTATGTGATTCCGTAAAACATTAGTCATTTTGAAAAGCAAAGTGAAAAATTCTCATTGATCTATCTGTAAAGCTTATATAGTTCTATCTTACCTCATGTTTCTTTTCGACACTTCCAAGAATCATACAATTTAACCAAACAAGCTTAATTGCGGTGTTTTGGAAATGTTGGTGATAGAAGTATGAATATGCAATTAAATGCTTCATTTAACACACGTATCTCTATCATTAATTTCAATTAGTCGCGCTTGAGCAGTCGGACGGAACGGACGTAATTAATACGACATCGTAAATGAACTGCAATATTGTTCATTCGTACGCGATATAAGTGTATATAGCACCAACAACTAAATTTCGAAACGCGAGTGAAAACGATTAAGTTACTAAAATTATTAAATGTGAAAGTGAACGGTGATAAAAAACAGACAAAAAAGAATAATATTCCCAATAAGCATTGCATTTGGTATGAGGAATCCGCGGCCGCGAGGGCCTGCGGAAGAAGAACCGTAGCGATTCAACATTCCGGCGAATCGGATCTGCTGACTCAGTCGTCGGGTCATTCAACGATGTCTTCACCGGCAAACAGAAATGCGACACCTGAAGGCCAGTAGAAAATTGCAGAAAATAAAAAAAAACGTGAAAGATCTAGTCCTGATGATATTAATAAAGGCCGCAATGCAAAACAAACGAAAATTGTTGATTATTGGCTAGCCACACCACCAACCACTATAGCAAACAGTTTTGCATCATTGCAAAATGTGGAAACTAAAGATACCGAACATATTGAAAACACTGCAAAAACGGTTAAAGCCCCGCCTATATTTATCTCGGGTGTCGGAAATATCAGTCCATTAATAGATCTGCTTAATACAATAGCGAAAGATAATTTCTACATTAAAGTACAGAATCAAGAACAGGTTAGAGTCCAAGCTAAATCTATTGAAACCTACGATGTAATAATTGCTTCACTAAAAGAAAAGAATACAGAATACCACACCTACAAAAAAAACAAGAAAAAGTGTTTAAAGTGGTACTCTGTTATATACATTATTCTACAGAAATAGAAAGCATTAAAAATGAAATAGAAAGTCATGGGCATAAAGTTCGCAATATAACGAACATGCGTCAGAAAACAACAAAAAAACCTCTGTCCCTGTTTGCTGTGGAGCTAGAACCAGCAGACAATAATAAAAGTATTTATGCAATTGAATTTTTACTTAATATGAAAATCAAGTTTGAAGCACCGCATTATCGTCGCGAAATACCACAATGCTCTAACTGTCAGAGATACGGACATACTAAGAACTTCTGCTCTCATGCACCGCGATGTGTCAAGTGTACTGGCAGCCACAAAACATCAGACTGCTTACGTAAAGAAAAGTCTGATCAAGTTAAATGCGTACTATGCGAAGTAAACCACCCTGCTAATTACAAGGAATGCATCATCTACAAACAATTGCGAAAAGCCCAATTTCCAACTTTGAGAAATAAACAGACAACAACGAACCAAAATGTTGCGACAAATATCGCACAAAACTCGCTGCCCGTTCCACGGCCTAGGTCGGACGGACCTATTCATCCAGGTTCTACTTATGCCCAGGTAACAGCCAACCAAAAGACTCAAGATCACTCAACAAACAATGTCGCACCCAATCAACCATACCATATCCAGCAATCTAACGACCTTCAGGAACTAAAGTCAATGATGAAAGGCCTAATGGAACAGATGAGTACTATGTTAAATCCACTCACCTCAATATTCTCTAAAATGTCGCATGTTGACTCTTCAACTAGCAACCTGGAATGCCAATGGCTTATCCAAACATAGAAATGAAGTGCAAGCTTTTTTGAGAGACCAAAATATTGTTATAATGCTAATATCCGAAACTCACTTCACCAAGAAAAATTATATTAAATTCAATAGATATGCTGTTTATCATACCATGCATCCTGACGGTACAGCTCATGGAGGGTCTGCAATTGTCATTAAGAATAACATCAAACATCACGTTATTAATTAATACCAAACGGAACAAATCCAGGCCACAAATGTAATAGTGGACGAGTGGAATGGACCGCTTACCATCTATGCTGTGTACTGCCCCCCAAAGCATGCTACAAAACAGGACGAGTTCGAAAAGTACCTAAAAAAGCTGGGAAATCGCTTTATTACAGGAGGTGATTTTAATGCCAAGCATCCACAATTGGGCTCTCAGTTAACATCTCCTAAGGGTAGAGAACTTTCTAAAGCCATGAAGCATTTGAATCTAGAATCAGTGTCAATGGGCGAACCAACGTACTGGCCCACAGACTGAAGAAAAATACCAGATGTCATTGACTTCTATATTACGAAATGCATAAATAAAAAATACTTAAAAGTAAAATCATGCCTTGATCTATCTTCAGATCACTCGCCTGTATTACTTACATTAAGTAGTATAATTATCGAAAAAGAAAAACCGTGCGTATTGTGTAGCAAAAAGACCGATTGGACATATTATAAAACTCAAGTCGAAGAAACGCTAAACATATTTCTACCATTAAAAACAGAAAATGACATCACTGAAGCGGTAGAGCAATTCAACCAGTGTATCCAACAAGCAGCATGGAATGCAACTCCAGTCAACTCAACAATGAGAAATGCTGATGTATCTTCGGCACTAGTAAAACAAAAAATAGCAGAAAAATGACAAATAAGAAAACAGTGGCAAATAACTAGATCCCCAGAGCTGAAAAGTAAGTTGAACAAGGCTATTAAAAAGCTGCATAGATTGCTAAAAACGGAAGCAAACAATAATATACACGACTATCTACGAACCCTTGGACCAACTCAGGGATCTGATTATTCACTTTGGAAAGCAACCAAGGGATTAAAACAACCTCAAACCTCAATACCACCGCTACGTTTACCCGACGGCAAATGGGCAAGAAGCGCGCAGGAAAAAGCTGAAATATTTGCACAACACCTGACAGAGGTATTCACTCCACACCCCAGTCAAACGCAATCCGAAGAATATGAAATACGCCGAAAACTTAACGAAACCTATCAGCTGGAACCTCCACTAAAAAAGTTTAAAATAAGCGAAGTAATTAAAACTATTCAACATGATTTAATTCCCAAAAAAACACCAGGATACGACTTGATCAATGGCCAAATACTACAAAATCTTCCAAACAAAGGCTGGAAATTTTTAACCCAGCTTTTTAATGCAGTATTGAGAACCAGCTTCTTTCCACTACAGTGGAAAGTAGCACAGATTATTCTAATCCTGAAACCGGGTAAAAACCCTGAAGATGTCAAGCCGTATCGACCAATTAGCTTATTACCAATTCTTTGAAAAGTTTTTGAAAAATTGTTACTTCTGAGGCTAAAACCAATCATTGAAAGGAAGGAGTTGATCCCCAATCATCAATTCGGCTTCCGCAACAAACACTCTACTATCGAGCAAGCGCATCGAGTTTACAACAAGATATTATCAAGCTTAGAAGAAAAAAAGTACTGTTCGGGTGTCTTTCTGGACATAACTCAAGCTTTTGACAAAGTCTGGCACACTGGCACAACTTCCCTCTAGGCTATTATACCCTTCTAAAATCTTATCTCCAAGACAGGCACTTCTTCGTGAAATATCAAGATATATTTACGAAATTACACAAAATACAAGCCGGTGTGTCTCAAGGTAGCGTACTAGGCCCGATCCTGTACCTTATCTATACCGCCGACCTGCCTACGAAAATCGGAGTAACAACAGCAACATTCGCAGATGACACTGCAGTATTAGCTCAACACGAAAATCCAATTCTGGCGACTCAAATGGTACAAAGCAATCTTGATGACATTCAAAAGTGGCTAAACATTTGGAGAATAAATGCCAATGAAACGAAATCAGTCCATGTGACTTTTACTACCCGAAAAGAGACTTGTCCTGAAGTATCACTTAACGGCCAACAGATTTCGCAATCTGAGGTAGCTAAATACTTAGGCATGCACTTCGACCGCCGACTGACGTGGAAAACACATATATTTACCAAAAGGAAACAGCTTGGACTCAAATCACGAAAACTATTTTGGCTTTTAAATCGAGAATTACAACTCACGCTTGAGAATAAGCTCCTGCTATACAAGGCGATTTTAAAACCAGTATGGACGTATTGCATACAGCTGTTAGGAACGGCAGCCAATTCTAATATAGAGATACTTCAACGCTTCCAGTCAAGAGTATTGAGAATGATAGTTGATGCACCATGGTTTGTAACTAACGATGCCATACATCGCGACCTACAAGTGCTGAGTGTCAAAGAGGAAATCCAGGAATATAGCAAAAATTACAGTGAGAGACTAAAGAAGCACCCAAACATTCTTACACTCAATATAATGAAACCACGACTAATCAGGAGACTCAAGAAGAAAATTCCATTCGATCTTACGCACTAGAATAGACAGATCCTTCTGGTGTATATTGAACTTTTACTCCCAGTGACATAATACTTCTTAACTTTATTTAAATTGACATTATAAGTGCTAATTTAATATAATAATTAAGAATATCTGTATAAAGGCGCATCACTGGATGGGTACCTTCCACGATTAATTTCTACAACAAAAATATTGCTGAATGTCAACAAGACAGATTGTAATAAAATTGGGATGTTAAAAAAAAAAAAATTTCAATTACATAATTTTTGCATATTATAACACGTACATTTTACAATATTTGCAGACTGTATGTCAGTATTTTCATTATCACGTTTAGACTAAAATATGCGTCAAAATTGACGGGCAAGACCGTCATTAATTATAGGCATCTATTACATCGGTTTTTGAAACAACTTTACAATACGTTGTATATTTTCTTAAATCTGAATGCATTCACGTTACTGGCGTTAATAATGCTTCTTTAATTTCATCTTGACCAAAGATGCGAACGCAACAAATTGAGATCAGTACCATTGCCAGTGTTTGAAATGTCTTACCCACGCCTATCAGGGAGATTTCGTAAATTATATGATTCAATTAGTCGCGATGATTTCAAAAATACTTTAACATTACTAATGTTACAGTCATCAAACAGGCTAGTATTTTTCGCCTTGTCATTTTTTCGTGCTGTTTGGAAGCCGATAATAATATATCGTGGCTTTTTTAGTTGTCTCGCTGTTTTCACGGACCACACGTGGGATGATGTTATAGCGGATATTCATAAAGTTCCCATGTACGGAAACTTAAAGATATGCAAGGATCTTTTTCAATGAAACGTAACAGCTGTATCCTTTCCCTATCAGCCAACCTCACATATGGAACTAACCATTCCATTTTATTCATCTCAATTTTGTAATGTTCTTCTGCATTTCGTATAATTGCATTATCATCATGTTTAGATCTTGTTAAAACAAAAACATGTATCAAATTTTTACAAGGTAAAATACATCAATCTTGATTTTGCACAGCAATACGAATTTCATAATTTTTACCAAAAGAACTTGTATTGTAAGATTGATGTGAATGCAGCTCGTATGAGCGACAGATTCGTCAAAAACGACTATGTTTTGAATGCTGAGTATTGGATCCTCCATTATTGCTATTATGACAACGTGCGATAAGTATGCAAATACAACAACGGCAATAACAATTTTTATTATTCTCTGTTTGATATTGTGATGATAATGTAACTTGAGTCCCAAGATTTTCAGAAATAGAGCGTTCCGACATGTTAATGTCTTGCGAATTTGACGACTACTGATATGTTTTCTCCATGTTTCACCACGAAAATTTACCAATTCACCGTTCTGATCAACAATATGCAATTGAATATGATCTATTAATCTGATGGCAACAGGCAGGTAAATTACGTGATTCGGCACTTCCACAATCTTATATCCGGCCGCCACAGTAGGAAAAAATTCATGAATCGTGTGCACTCTACTGCTATTAATATAAGCACCTGTAGTTATATTGCATTCGACGCGAAGTGCATTAACTTTAATTATGGTTACTGGCAAATCTGAAATGTGCAACTTGTTGGCTTCCAAAATTCATCTAATGAAGCCCAATGTTCGCCCAATCGAATCGATTGGTGTAAAATCAATGTCTCGATTAGATCTGATTTCACTACGTAGTGTATTATTATTTGGTTTTATATCTAACGTAATATCACTATACTCCGACAGCTTGTTTCTAATGTATTCTGCTATATCCTCAGTTTCATAGCTCCCAATTGGCACAACAATTTCATGGTTACCAATATGAAATGTATTATTAACGTCAACATTTGGGATTGAATTAAACGTCAAAAGTTCAATTAAACCCAATGCATACTTCTTCTGCGGTGAAAGTTCAATAGGTGGAAAATATTGTGCTTCCAATACTGAAGACTGCCCCGAGAGTGTCAACGTAAAAGTATCATTCATACTGATTGTTCAAATTACAGTGATTATCATAACATTTTATGCATATATTTATACAACTGATACTTGTTTGGATAAAACAGCTGATTACATAAAAATTTGAGACATAAATGTCCACAATCAAAAGAGGTATAGTCTTGAAATTTTTCACGGTTATACATAATGCTACCTACACCGAGATATTTTCTCAACTCAGCAGGTGGGCTAAGGTTTCCAAAACTGTCAAAATAAACGACGCTTTCGATATGCTAGATAATGTGTCCCCGGACCGCTTGCATCGTCTAAATTTATGACTGCACATTCATTAACTTGGGGATTCTTTGGTAAATTATTACGCATAAAGACACCTCTAAAATTCGGAATTCCAGCTTCTTTCGAATATCTTGTATCGGGAGTGCTCGATGTGGTAGCTTTACAAGTTTTTTCGATTTTTTCTACATTTAACACCTAAACCCGTTTTATATGGTTTTAATTTGAAACCTAGACCATTTTTATAAGGTTTAAGATATAACCCTTTACCTATAGCTATTGTCTCCATAGCACGATTATGCCTTCACTTTCATGTAACTGCTTTTGAACAGCTTTTGCATCATTAACAGCCTTGGTTATACCCGCTGTGACACCGGCTAATGCACCAACAGCACTTAATCCACCAAATATGGGTGCTGGGAATGGCAAGAATCCTCCAACCTTTGCAGGTATCGATAGCTGTCGAGTTTTTTTAATGAATCGCTTACCACCTGCTTCTTTTACGGCTTTACGTGCCCCTTTCAAAGCGCTCGATATAACACTTTGAACATTATTACTTGGTGACATTGACATTTTAGCTGCCGCAATAATGTTGTTCAATGATGTTGTTTTCTTTTTTGACACTTTTTTCTTCTTCTTTTTCAGTCCCATGCCTAATTTACTTTTTAGTTTCATTGTGTTTGCAACACCCCAAGCTGTCGCCTTTTCTGCAATGCTTGCGTCTTTTGCTAAAACTCGCTTCCAAGCCTGCTCCGCTAATATTCGATCGGCCTCGCTTCTACCGGTGGGATTTTCATGAGTTTTGGAATAAACAATATCGTGTTCCTTACAAGCCTTACCTAACGGATTTATCCCTGAGTCGCCTCTTGCTAATCGTAAAAAAGTATAAATAAAATGCAACAAGATATAAAGAAAAATTACAATGAAATAGAAAAGAGGCGGATTATATCTTCAGATATCGGAAATTATACTATTGAATTACATCAAGAAATAACTAAACATACCAATAATTTAAATAAAAATAATTACACGCTTAGCAATCTTACGAATAATGTCACTGTCTTAGAGCAGGAAGTAAAGAAAAATAAAGATGATTCACGAATAAAAATAATGGTTTGATTGATAGTCTTACGGTAGATATTGCTAATATAGAAGGAGACTTGAAAAAACATACCTATGACATAAGGTAGTGCTGAGAAATTAATTTTTCTCCTATAACAAAATGTCAATAAAAACAGTGAAGCCATAAAGAAGATTAATGCAACAATTGATGTTATTTACGGAAGAATTAATTAGTTGGTCCGAAAAAATGTGAATAAATTAACTATCTGCAACAATCCACCCAACAGTTTTAATCAAGACGTTGCTTATCTGTTTAACAACAATGACTTCTAAAGAGAAGAGAGAAGTCGTGAAGGAGCTTCATAAACCAGCAAGAAAAAATTATACAAGACGGCCAGTAGATATTCGCGGATTAGATGAAACTTGGCAAGCTGATCTTGTAGACATGATTCCATGTGCAGATGAAAATAATGGTTACAAATACTTGTTAACTGTCATTGATGTATTCTCTAAGTATGCCCGCCCAGTAAAAAGGAAGACTGGTGATGACGTCACAGCTGCCATGGAATCGATATTCGAAATGGGTCGAATTCCAAAAAATCTACATACCGACCATAGAAAAGAATTTTATAATTCGATATTCGAAAATCTAATGAAAAACGTGATATCAATTTATATTCTACATACAGTAATCTAAAAGCATCAATTTGCGAACGCTGTAATCGTACATTGAAAAAAAAATGTGGCCACAGTTTAGTCTTCATGGTAATTATCAATGGCTCCATATCTTACCAGACTTGGTTAATGATTATAACAATAGCATACATCTTACTATTAAAATGAAGCCGCAAGATTTTAATAAAGACAATGAAAACGAAAAGATTCATCCAAAGGTTAAAGTAGGTCAACAAGTTCGTATCAGTAAATTCAAACATATATTTGAAAAGGGATATACACCAAATTGGACGACTGAAATATTTTCAATAGCAAAAGTTAAGAAAACGAGTCCCGTAACATATTTACTGGAAGACAATGCTGGAAACCGAATATCAGGTGGATTCTACAAATTTGAACTGCAACGTACTAAAAATCTGGATGTTTACCTGATTGAAAAAATTCTACGTCAAAAAGGTTCTAAAGCGTTTGTTAAATGGTTGGGCTTTGAACACAAGCATAACAGCTGGGTCGACAAGGGAGATTTATTACTTTAAGACTAATATGATGGAACAAATGATGGTTGAATAATAAGAGTGTTCTAGATCGTGATTGGTTAAAATTGCCAACAGGTCTACATTAATCGTAATGGACAGATGGCTAGTTTTACGTATAAATAGAGGAATATTTTCAGAGATTCGTCAAAAGCCAACATGATCAGCCAATTTATAGGTGTATTGGGCATGTTGTATAATTGGCTGGGGGATAAAATTATCCTCCAAGAATACACTATTTTAAATGCATTTCAAAAGATGCAAGAGCTGCGTGAGAATATTTCAAACCTGAGAGATCGGCTGAAATATTGCGAAGATAGAGTTGCAGCTGCCCTCATGGAGCTACATGAAGAAGGGTACGATTGCGAAGAGCGGTTTTTTTACAATTGCTCTAATAATTTGCGGATGTGGGCGGAAGATATAAAAATTCTCTCCACCTTGCGGAGAATTATATTGCCGCAGTGGTCGAGGAGCGTAACTCGGTCCTCGCGGCTGTGGATCTTGACCGGGAACTGCTACACAGCATCTCGGTGCACATATAAATTCTTATTGATGAAGGTATATAAAAAACACTTTTAATTTTTAATAATACTAATAAATATATCTTTAGCCATAATAATTAACATTAATATTGATTATCAATATTCATTTAAAATGTACTTGATTTTCTTGTTGCAGATTCCGTTCGCAGATAATGGCAAGTTCCTGCAGATGGTTAATGCGGTTTCTGACTACATCATCGACTTGCAACATCCAACTTTCTCATCATTGTTGACAATCCGCATCGGCAACCTGTAACATCACGAACATGTTGAATATTATGTACATATAATACTGTATATATTATATATAATTTGAATATAATACAATTACCATTATAATTTAGTTGATTTTCAGTTCATTGCCTGAACACCCGATTAAAAATTCGATGTTGTTGAATTTTGTCCCGATGTATTTCATGTATAGCTGATTATTTTCAACGATGCTTCGGTAACTCTCCATCGCATCTCGGAAAAGTGGTGTGTACCGAGGTGGAAGAAAATAAGAAGGAGATTTCGTTGTTCAACTCTACGCTTATTCGTTCTCCAAATTTTGTTGATACTCTTCTAATTTTTGAAACGACATATGCTTTTGCTTGGCCCAGTTCTGCCAGATTTATAGTTGGTAAAAATGTCGTTGTTGCTGAATTCAGTGTTTTTACTAACGCTGCCGCTGTAACTGCTGCTGCTGCTGATGATGATGATGAAGATGCCATTTTGATATATATAAATTTTCGGTTCGGCTTACTAGTATTTTAATTTCCGACTGAAGTTTTAAATCGCTTTTTAATATTTGTGTGTTTTTTAAAAAATTTTCTACTTCACGAGTTTTAACTTTTAGATCTCTTGAAGACATATATCGAGCCACGTTACTGATGAAAAATACTCGACTGCATCGGCATTTATAGTAGAAACCCCACCTTATGCGAATTAGAAATTGGGAAATCAAATATTAGACGAATAGAAAAGTACAGTTTCAAAGTTTCGTAATGTAAAGAGAATGCTTAATTTACCTCCAAACGCGTTTGAACTTGTATCGTTAAAATTTTCGGAAAAGTGAAAACAGGTCAATATGAAACGTGGGTCTCTCAAAATGCATCAATGTTAAGGTACACTGAGAAAAAAAAGTTCTATTTTTAAGTAAATAAGTTATTTGAATAGCGGTAAGTAAATGTTTACTTGAATTATTATTGTCTTATGTTTAGTAAATTTAATAAAATATGCTGTTAGTAAAAATTGACTTGCTACTATTCAAATAAATATTTACTTGAATATAGCTTTTTTTCTCTTAGTGTACATTTCGAAATGCATGTCAATTATAGAAACGCTTATCCCAATCATTTGTCATGATTCTCGACAGTTGTCTCGACTGTGTAGCGTGGAAACAAACAAAAGATGGGACTCATTTTAAGGTCAACATACTTAAAAGAATATGGTTCAAACAGATAAATTTCCAAAAGTTATATACATTATTAATATTAATTATTAATTAATTCCTATATCGACAACATTGGAAAAATATCTATCTAAATAAATAAACTTGAAATATAATATAATATAACTTTAATAAAAACTGTATGCATGTACATGATATTTTTATATATTCCATAAATTTAAATTGTAATTGCACAATTATAAAATTCACATATTTTAAAATTTATTTGATGTTATATATATATATATATTTACATATAATACACACATTATTCATCTATGTCCATAATAGCCTTATGTCCCCGCGGTAGAGTGTCTGTACTACCAGCCATTAAGTATCCTTATCATCGTGGGGGTTTAATGCAACTTTGGACTCACACACCGTAAATACATTATGTAGCTTTGAACGTATACACCGCTGCTCTCGTACCTTATCACGCCGACTTCTTTTACACCTTTCGCTCTCTTCTTCTCACCTTCGCCTAACACACGCAACGCATACATCTTTGACCTGAGTCCGACAAACTCGGTCATTATCTTTCCACTATATTCATCCTTCATTAACCCTAAAACTTTGTTATTGAGCTATTATACTAGCGGCATACCGTACTCATTATTTTTGTAATAATCACTCGTATCGTACATATTAACATCGCGTTTCATACAATCATATACATCATTACACTTAAATTCATAAATTAGTCTATCGGTATCGGTATATAACAATTTCGTCTTTTCTTTAAATTTTTCTAAAACATAATCCTAATGGAACTCGTACAATTTTGTTTTAGAAATATCCAATATAACCATTCCGACGTTATCGGCTTACGTATGGTAACTTCTAATTTTTTTAATTCTATCGCGACCAAGTCTTCATCAAATATCTTCCTTTGATGAAAATTTAGTGTCAATATTAAAGCTTCCACACCAAACCTTCCTTCCCATGTCGATTTGATACGAACATCAACGCAATTCCGAACATTTTCCATCGCATTGTTTATCAATTTATATAAGTTCTTCTGAAAATCATTCGTAGCGGCTGTACGCAATTTAGTATTTAAATCTATATACTATTTCAACCATGGAGATTGTTTGAATTTGAGGACGCGATGAATTTTATTTAAAACAATACCGTTGGCGAGTGCTTGTATTAAATTGCGGTAATTAATGACATATCTATGTTTATCGTTCGATGTAGCGAGTAATTTCGGTTGTTTTGAACCGGGTGGAACTGCTCGCTCGAGGCACAGCAGGAGATCTTTCTGTGTGTCAGGTATTTTTTCAGGGTACGCCAAGTCGACTTCGAGAATATATCCAATTTCCGAGTCATCGACAACATTTTCGATATCGACATTATTGACCTATTCAAATCCTCCAGTAGGCAGAGCTTGACTCATGGCCCATCCATATAAATTATTAATATCAAAGTACATTTAGTAATTTAAATATTAAAATATTAAAATATATTAATATAAAAGTTCAAAGTACTTTTACTCTTTTGATGGGTCATATTCAGGCATATTCTTATTATTCGCTTTCGCGTACCTGTTCGAGCACTGCGAAAGACCTCCCCTTATACCGCGTTCAATATTTATATTACCATATCGATATCGGTGAGTAATTGTAACTGTACTCGAGTATGCTTGAGAGCACAATCCCAAGTATATGCGGGTAGAGTATAATAATACGGGGGATGTAAACCATGAGATTTTCGTAACGTTTCACGAACATTTTCAAAGATATCCGCAAGTAGAAGGACATCTGTTTTCAAATATAAGTCTGAATACTCACCCAGAGTATTACACTTAAATACGTTCCACACATTCATCGCATGTACATAATCACTCTCGCTTACATGACAGTTATAGAATTTATTGTAAAATTTATCATGGGATGGTAGGCATGCATCATCTAAGATGCTCATTTCCTTTACGTAACCGTAGGGGAAAATTCCCTTACCTGTTAATAAATTAAATTAATTCTCATTTGGAAAATGAGATTTTAAAGTTCTTTTATCATTATTATTCAAATCTGATGCCAATTTCTCGAGGGAGCAATTCAAAAATCTAATTGAATCTAAAAATGTTAATCTAATTTTAGTTCCTTCAACATATTTAATCATGGAAATATACTTTTTCATATTACATGGGATAATATGAATATCTCCTTCAAAAGAATAGGTAATGTCGCGAATAATGAAATGAGCATCGTAACCACACAAATTGTGGAAGATAACTGGTATGTTGAAACGATTTTTGTATTTAAGATTACATCTGTTGTGAGCTGCACCCCGAAATTGACGGGTCAAGTGATCGTGGTCACGGACTTTGAGGTCCTCATTTGAGACGGATCCCCCGCAGATGTGACACATTGTCGCTGTATGGAATGTCCTCCACTCATTCTGATTCAAATGCATCGGCTTCGTATCACTGAGGATCTGAAAGCCTACACATAATATTACTTATTGACTTTATCGTAATTAATTAATTAAATAATAATAAATTTTATATGAATATATTTTGTATTTTTAATTAAAATTTTACCCGATTAACTTCATCGGCCAACTTCTTCAGCTCGTTGGGAAACCAGGTAGCAGAGTCGGACCCCCCGTGAAAACGGTAACGACACAGCGAGGGGTCGTAGTGACAGTGTACGTAGTAGCCTGCACTGTGAATTTTATGTTGCTCGTAAGCCGATTTTGGAGCTGCCTCTGCTTGTTTTTATTTCGGGGAGTTTTGTCGCACAATCATTTTCCTATCCACATTCTATCTTGTGCATGGCAAGATTTTGTTCACTATGGTAATAGTGAAGACACCTGTTACAAATATGCATCTTTTCATCACGTTTGCTGCATTGTTTATTCACTAGTCGTGATGAATTTTTAATGCAGCAGTAATGATGATTACGACTGTCATCTTCTTCGACTTCGACATCGTCCAAAATAAAAGATGAGGAGGGGCGTGGGGTTTTCCTCCGTTGTTCAGACACGAGGAGAAGGTTAATATGTCGATCCTTCTCATTTGCAGTCAGATGTACTGGTAGCACTTCTTCTTTTTTCTCCACTACTACACATACATTGACTGAAATCTCATTCAACTTTTCAAACCTTGGAATATCCTTTAACGCGACGGGGAAAGCAATATCTTTGAAATTAAGATGTCTTTGGTAATGCAGATATGATGATTGTTGCCATGAATTGATATTTGCGGGGAATAATGCTGACATAATCGCCCACGCAAAACAATCATTACCCGGAATTTTTACGTTAATTACGGCCTTTTTATCCTTGATCCACTTGGGTAAGTCGATCCATCGTCCAGCACGCATCGGATTATATTTGGCTGACTGTATAGCCAGCGAATTTATGCAGGATAAAGCCCAGCCCGAGCCATTCTCCTGAAATTCTTCGAGAGAAGTAAGAATAGGCACTTTAACTTTTGCGTCGAACCACTCGTTTAAGTCCGTGCTTATACATAATTGCTCATATTTGTTGGAAAAATATTTTGTATCCTGCAACTGCCTCGCGGTAAACTCTCCCGAAAACACAGTACATACCTTGACGCAGTTGTACTCATTTATTACACCAAGCACATATTCAACGACGCTAGGTTTTTAATCCCAAACATGAATTTTGCGGGGTACAAATATTTTAATTTAATCACCAGTGTAGTTCTTAATCGATTTTTGAATGCCAATTCGACGTTCCTTGCTTAATTTATATCTCACTGAATTGATCCGTCGTTGCCATATACAAATACAACTTTAAGATGACAATCAAACAGTTTATCATCAAAATCTGGCAACGCCGTAATTTTCATTGCGTAGAAAATTCGATCAAGATGGGTGTGATAAATGCCCTGAGAATAAGACACATTTATTTTATACTAGTATTTAGGGCACCAGGAAAAATGTCTATTCACTCAGTCTATAAAAGAATACATCATAGACGTAATGACTAATGGGTTTTACGCGCGTCTCAACTCGTATACCATCTTTAAGAGATATAGGTCCCGACATATTATCTAATATGCTTGGAATTTACATGAGTTTTCCCAAGGATGGTCGAAGTTACATGTGTTTTCCCAATGATTGGAATCTAGAACGAGCGCTTTCGAAGGGGAGATGTAGGAAAAATAGACCTGCCGGGTCCCACGCATCAGGGGGTCGACACCAGGTCTTTTGAACGCGTTGAGACCTGCTTAGAGGCTTTTATAAATTAATTTCAAAATGGTTATAGCAGTTTTGTGTGAAGGGACTCAGCGGTTTCGTCACTATTTGAGATCATGGAGTTACGCTAATGGCTTGTCAAGACGATTGTCATATTGATGGATAGATTTCCCCGACGAAAGAAAATTCTGAAAGATGAATTCGAACTTACAACATGACAAGGGAGAGGTCAAAGCCCTGATTGCATCACTAACGAGTAACAGGTTTTTAAAATTTGTGTGTTATTTAAAAAGTAGTTCGTCGATATACGAGATTGGGCTAGACACCTTCAAACTGGTATTTAGACTAATGGAAATCTACGCTTCCAATTCATCAAAAAAGATATGTAACATCCGAAAAACGTCGGTAACGGTGTGCCATATTGAAAGAGAGATTTCCCAACAGGGCCATTTAAAAGATCGAAAAATATGTACATAATGCGACATCATTAATATTCGAAAACTCAATGGGACCGTCCACGAAGTCATCTTAATGACCTCATTAGTGACGGTCAGATTTCCCAATGAGAGTGTCTTGAATTAAGCCCGCGTACTAAACAGCAAATAAAAAATCCGAATCCATCCGCGAATCGGTCCGCGACTCAATCTAAGACTCATTCCGCGAATTAGTCCACGAATCAGTCCGCGAAGTAGTCTGCGAATCAGTCTGCGAATCAGTCCGCGAATCTACCACCACGCCTGCTGCGACAGCGATGCGACTGTGGCGACGCCTGGTGGCGGCGGCGGGAACGAATCAGGAACTGTTCTACCTTTACTACATATATTTAATGTAAATATAACCGACAGCAAACTTATGACCTATAAAGAATCATATTAATAACTGTGAATGCTTTTGCCTATAATTTACGAAATCAGTGAGAGTATAATACTGGGAAAGTAATAATGTATAAAAAATTATTATTAATTATGAGAAAGGGTTTAATTAATGCCTTGAGCAGAAAGTAACTTTAAAAATTAAATATTATTCGTATATTCTACACCTTTAAGTGTGCACAGTATGAAATAAGACGATAGATTGCTGTACTCTCAGAGTCAAAAGAAAACCCTTAGAGTAATCTTTTGAGAATAAATGTGTTCAAACATATGGGTTGGAAAATATGCAAATTTCACGCATAAAAGATTAGTTAACTAACGCTTTCAATATAAGGTAAGTAAGATGCAGAACATAGTAAACTTGTAAGAGGAGTTTAGACTGAGTGAAATATTTCAAGTATAATAATAAATTTGAAGTGAAAATATTATCTAGATGATTTGCTAGATGTTTTTGGTATAGGTAGAATATTAGTGTGGGTATAAGGTGGATGGTCAAATAATCAATGTATACCAAATTATGTCCTTTGATTTACAGTTTTAATTATTAGTAAGGTGTTCGTTAATATCTGGAGTGGCTATAATTTATCTTTAAAATACGAATGCAATATAGAGAGTTCGAGCAGATATATTACAAAATACAATAAGCAATAATAAAACACGATGCTTTGAAGGGTACATATTGAATATTGTGAGGAATTAAATGTAAGATAAGGAATTAGATACTTACCGATCTACATTAAACAATATGTTTTTTATGAATCTAGTCGACAGCAAATTATGACCTATAAAAAATCATATTAATAACTGTGAATGCTTTTGCCTATAATTTAAGAAATCTCCCTGATAGGCGTGGGTAAGAAATTTCCGACACTGGAAATGGTGTAACATGGGCTGGTAAACTTGTTTTCGACATCTGCAATGTTTCAGCTAGACACACATGCAACCATAAAACACACGTTCTATTTACACCAGCAGCCCATGTTGGACTTTCCCACATAGAAAAACGAGAAGTTTATGATACTAGTACCGATTAAGACGGACTAGACCAAGCGACAAAGAACCCTTGGCGTCATAACTATCGTTTAAAACTTAAAATAAACTTCTCGAAGATCAAAGAAAGAAAACGAACGTCTATTGTCAATAAGATTAAACAGGAAACGTGGGACAGCTGATTATTAAGTATGACGTAATTCTCACGACAAAATTTCGAAAACAACATAGAAGGAATTATATGTGTTAACACAATAATTCCATATTTTTCTTAATTATAAGTAGCGATAACTTTCGTTATATGTGATTCTATATTATTCATTTTTCTATTCCTTGCAGTAACGAACATATTAAATAATACTTCATTTTACTGGTCTTATTACAAACGCCCTATTATTGCCATTATTGTTAATATAATATATGCGCCGCGTTAATTCGTATGAAACCATAATAAGGATTCTTAATTCAACTAATTATAAAAATAATATTATCCTGTTATACACACACACATATATATATATATATATTACTATAATATATTTGCGAGCGTTGCGCTGCCTGGAATTATAATTAGGTTTATCAAGTCACCTAATTATATACTATAATATTTGCGAGCGTTGCGCTGAGTTAATTTGAATGGAATTATAACTAGAATTATTGACTCAACAAATTATATTAATAATATTATCCTATTATACATATATATTACTACAATATTTTGCGAGCGTTGCGCTGTGTTAATTGGAATGGAATTATAATCAGAATTACTAACTCAACAAATTATATTAATAATATTATCCTATTTTACATATATATTACTATAATACTTGCGAGCGTTGCGCTGCGTTAATTCAAATAGAATTATAATTAGAATTATTAATAATATTACTTTCTTATTTTTACATATAATAATATTTGCGACCAGTGCGTCTACAATTATCATTTATTACAGATGTAGTTATTAATAACAAATCGGAGATCGTTAGGTGAGAGGAATGACAGAGCTATCTTTCCTTTCATTTTCCTAGGGCATTAGGTCCGCCCATTTTCTTCCCATTTATCCAATCTAAGACACAGTTCTTCCACCTCCACCAATGTAAAACCTTAAAATGTAAAGAAGGGGAAAACTCGAACTCGCAACCGAGTCGACGAGTTTGAGCCCTGGAAAAGAAAAGCCAGTTCTTCTTTACTCGTCTCTTCTCTATTTTCAACTAAAAATTCTAAAATTCGGTAAGACAAATTTTATATTTCATTCTTCAAAGAGAACTGCCTTTCTTCTTTTCCTCTTCCAAACCTTATTTTACTTTCCAACGATCTCTGACCGTGGATGCCGGACAATATCCGAGGTACCACTAGGAGACCGTTTTCCTCTTTAAATCCTTTACAACTTTTCTTTCCAACGATCTCTGACCGTGGATGCCGGACAATATCCGAGGTACCACTAGGAGATCGTTTTCCTCTTTAAATCCTTTACCACTTTTCTTTCCAACGATCTCTGACCGTGGATGCCGGACAATATCCGAGGTACCACTAGGAGATCGTTTTCCTCTTTAAATCCTTACAACTCTTCTTTCCAACGATCTCTGACCGTGGATGCCGGATAATGTCCGAGGTACCACTAAGAGGTCGTCTCCAATATTAATGCCTTCCAACTTTTCTCCATTTCTTAAGTCGTCCTCCCAACGAACTCATAATCAACTGAAATTATAATTATTATCATAAAAATAAATATATTGTTGTTTGAATAGAAATAATTTTCCAATTGTTTTATTCCACAATTTTTCCCTAACCCGGTCGTCCCAAGGTAAGAGGGACGGATTCAATTTTTAATCATTCGTTGTTTTCCTCACAACGTAGTCCTTTTTCGCTGGACGTGACAATGGTACTGATCTCAATTTGTTGCGTTCGCACCTTTGGTCAAGATGAAATTAGAGAAGCATTATTATCGTCAGTAACGTGAATGCATTCAGATTTAAGAAAATATACAACATATTGGAAAGGTGTTTCAAAGCTCCGATGTACTAGATGCCTATAATTAATGACGGTTTGCCCGTCAATTTTGACGCACATTTTAGTCTAAACGTGGTAATGAAAATACTGTCATAGACGATTCAATATCAATAATAATAATATGCAATTTTAATGCATGATATGAAAACATAAGAAGTTTTTAAATGTTAATTTATTACTATAAAAATTATTTATTGATATAATGACTTGTGTCTTTTTCTATTACACTAGTTGTGATGGACAGGAGTAAAGTCTCCTTATGCCAATACATTTAACAAAATTGCTACAACAATAGTATTTGCACGTGAATGAATTAGTTAACTAATTACGAATACAATGCGGAAGTAACAAAAATCTGTCAAATATAACAACTTTTAGTGCAGTGTGATTATCCAAATCATTATTGTAAACGGAATTAAATAGTCATGTCCGTTAGGCTACATACCATTTCGAATCAAGAGATATACCGTTAGTTAGTACTAAAATACATTTACGCTTGTACTTGTTGGGTTTTCAGAATGAATTTCATTCCATAGACGTGTGAATGTTACATCACAAGAATGTGCACACGACTCGATTTTATGCCTGGGTATTCGTATAGATGTAAGAAATGGGTAGCTAATGCGAGAGAGGGAGAGAGAGAGAGAGAGAGAGAGAGAGAGAGAGAGAGAGAGAGAGAGAGAGAGAGAGAGAGAGAGTTCAGTTTCGCGAGAATCGTTGCAGAACATTGCAGATGAGACATTCTGGAAATATTTCATCTCAGACATTCTATACATATGGTTCTTACAATATTCTGGAGGTACCTCGCCTGGAATGTCTCACCATAATCAATATGCGGTCTACGTTTTAGTATAAGTTACTAATGTTCACACGGTAATAATATATATTCGAGCGTAGCGTAGTGGTTAAGACGTCAGATTAGTAAACGGAAGACCCGGATTCGATTCTCGGTCGGGGCAAATTATTTTCAGCTTTCGCTATATATAGCGAAATTGTAAAACTATATTCGTAATGACACATACATAATAATAAAAATCAAATTAAATATCTATAATAATTAGTTTTATTTTTTAAGCTTTCTTTATGACCGAAATGTCTTCAGAGTATGAAAAGAATATCTGTAGAACATCTGCAGAATGTATATGTTGTATTCCAGAATAACCTCAGAACGTCTCTACAATGTCTCTAGAATATTGCAGATGTCACCAGAATATCAAAAAAGCGAACATAAGACGTTCTGGGAATGTCTCTAAAATGTCCCTGAGAACATCTCCAGAATATTAATGTCTCAAAAGTAATATTCTGGAAATGTCATCGGGATATTTCTCTTCTATGTGGGGATAGACGGTCCAATACGTGTCCATTGTCGATAGTTTGCGAGTTACGATACTCAGATGATGAAGAAGAAGTTAAACGCAATATTAAACCGTTTCAAGTACTAGCACCAGTATGATGGTCACCACACTTTTGCAATTGAAGAAATCTTTTCTACGATATTCGATCTCGTTGAAATGTACATAGACGCATGAATACAAGTTTCAAACCATTTATAATACAATTGAGCGTGCCAAAGATCTCTAAATTTTAAATTAAAAATATTCAATCATTAAGTTGACATCGTTTAAACAATTAATTTTTTATGTATATTGAATCGCGATGTACTGCACTCTAAAAACAAATACTTGAAATCATCATGGCCTTATTCATAGCAAATGTGACTTTTGAACTTTATTCTTGAATATTGTCGACCATTCTCTCTCTCTCTCTCTCTCTCTCTCTCTCTCTCTCTCTCTCTCTCTCTCTACTGTATGTCACTATTTTCATTATCACGTTTAGACTAAAATGATAATCATTTCTATAGTATACATTTTAATACACGCTATTGGGATTATGTGAAATTTATTACTATTTAAATATTATTATTATAAATTATTTATTTATTTATGCTACCTTTGTTAACGAAGGGGTGAGTTGACCTACAGGTGGCCCGCCAGGTTATTCCTAGATAAAATACGGAACTGAGATCATCTCCTTTCTATTATGGCGGAGGTTCTCTAAATTTGGGAAAGAGAAAATGTGTCACTTGGTATATGTTTTGATGAAATTGCGCAATGACTTTAAACGCGTCTGAACCTGTATACATGGAAAATATATGGTGAAAATGATCGGCGGGTAATCGGCGATGACGATGACCGTGATAACGGTATAATGCTAAAGTCCATCGATATAACAAAGAGTATGCGAGAGCGAGAGAGATGGTAGTAGATCACGGGAGGAAAAGGTCATTATTAGAATTTTACGTTCACTTTCACCAATGCGGTTCCTAGCTTACGATGTGTTTCCACATAGGCACCGAGGAGCAACTATGATGTAGCAATAGCTGACCTTTATGGTAGCCATTATTGCGCAAATGAATAAAATGCGTTTATACTTTAATCGCCAGTGAATCAGTTTCATACGAAATGGAATATATTGTAGACGTTCAGGGATTCCGCGGGCCTGGTAATCGCTTCATACCGAAGGAAATGTCTATAATGAATATGTTCGTCGGTGAAATTGAGACATGTGTGTTGACATATCGATGGGTGCGGTTCCGGTTACACTATAAAAGAGTCAATAACTGGTTAATGCATAATTACCACGGTGTTGCGAATTAACACTGCAGTAACTATATGTATGATTGTTGTAATGGTGCTGGGTGTAGGTTTTCTGCGGTTTTCCTACACCATTGCACACTGAATGGGGTACCATGCGGAAATCGGCCGCAGCCGTGCGGAGAGACAAAGTCGGTAATGGCGAAATCTGTTTAAGTCAGTAAGAAAATACGGGTTTAAATTATTGTCCGAATTCCACCATTTTAACAATTGACGGTTTGGGATCCTAGACAACGGATATTCAATTGTTCTTGTTTGGTGGCGTGGTGGAGATCAGATCGCTTTTCGCATCGGCCGCGATAAGACCAAATATAAATGATTAGTAAAACGATCCGCGTCGGACGACCGAAACTTCTCTTCGTCGAAATCAGTTCGATTTCGAGTTGGAGAGGATTGTTCCGGGTAGTAAGGTCGCGGATTTGGACGTGATTGTGTCTGAACATCTGTACCCGGCTCTATAATTCCGACAAACGACCGAAGTCAAAGGCTGGTGGTCGCCCACCCTCAAGATATCTCTGCGACTCAGTGGATGGTCCTTGCCGGTTTTTGCGGAATTCAATTTTTGTTCAAAGAGTTGTGTGAATCTCATATTGTTTTCCAAGTCGTATATCCATAATTTTGCTCGGTCGTCCCGCGTGAGATTTAGCGTATCGGATATCGTCATAAACGATTTTGTCGCTCCGTTTTTAAAACAATAAATAAATTATCCTGAATCGTGCAACTGAGTGTTTTATTGGTGTGTCACTCCCTGTTTTCATTTGATTTCGAAACATTTAATGGTGCCGAAACCCGGGAACATTCGTCCGGGTTAAGTGAAATCAGGGTTACAG
This sequence comes from Trichopria drosophilae, assembly GCA_030407085.1. Lineage (NCBI taxonomy): Eukaryota > Metazoa > Arthropoda > Insecta > Hymenoptera > Diapriidae > Trichopria > Trichopria drosophilae. The sequence goes on from CM059583.1 coordinate 117,357,430, forward strand.
TGCGTTGTGAAGTTGTGAAGAAACCACGTTGAAGTCGGTAACAAATTCAGGTTAATTCATCGCCATAATGGCCGGTTCGCTGTCAGCCCGAAGATGTGGTCGACCTAGAAAGCGACAGGCAGAGGAGGTTATAGTCCAAGAGGCGAGGGCGAAGAGGGTGAGAAAGACGCGAGAACAACCACTGCGTCCCGCAGCGAAAAGGAAGGAAAATGGAGCACCTAGAACGAATTCAATCGTCTCGACAACCGTTGGTACCGAAGTTAACTATTCTACTTGAATGCAAGTCGAAGGTCGATGTATCGAAATGGGAAATGAGCATCAGGAAGAATTCGCTGTCACAGGCCAGAGGTTAGAAACCATCGTCATCCTCAGTTGCCGAAAACGTCGGGGTCATCCCAGAGCGAGGCGTCGAGAGTCAAGTTCGACAGACCGAGGACACTGACGGTAACCAAGGTAACCAAAGCCATCAAACAAACAATGTTCTCCGCGTTCCTCCCGAAGTCGCTTCCGAATTTAATGACGGTCAAAATAACGTTCACGCTAATCCTTTGCAAAATCGATTCGATATATTTAACTTAGAAAATCGGGATGAAATTGTTCGCGAAATAGAAGACGGCCGCGATCTTTTACGCCGAGAATCGGAACGACTTGATAGGTTAGAGAGATTATTGATGCATCGTGCCTACTCTAACCCTCGTTTCCCGTGTCGATCTGTCACTTCGGATTTTAATAGAAACGGTTCGCAAGACGATTGTCACTCAATTCATGGTAATGTCGGTAATCAGCATAACCGTGTACCGTCTGTATCTTCGCGTATTCTCGATAATAATTACAGACGTATAAATTCACTTAAACGTTAAGAGCGTGATGATATGCCACGAGAAAATACACGTACTTCGCGACTATTTAGTTTGGAAAATGACTCGTGTCGTCTTTTAAATCGAATGGTCGCCACTCCATTGCCAAAATTCAATGGCAACCCCGCTGATTGCTTGTCCTTTAAGCAGGCCTACGAGTTGTCCACCGAGCTCGGAAATTATTCAGATCGCGAAAATGTCGCTCGTTTACAGGGCGCGTTGATAGGCGGCGCTAAAGCAGCAATAGGCTGCGTAATGATTGGAAGTACTAATGCGACGGATATTATGAATTTATTGAAAATTCGTTTCGGTAATCCACGTTCGGTCGTGCAAGATGTCGTAAACGAACTAAAGAAACTTCCGAAGTTAGATTCCCCCGGTTCCGATATTGTCACCTTTGCCACTAAAGTTAAAAGTGGAATAATCGCGATGCAGTCATTGAAGCATGTCGGATACTTGCATAGCCCCGAATTATTGTGTGAACTTTTCGATAAAATTCTATCTACTTTGAAATATTCTTTTAACCGATATCTCAAAAATGTAGAAGAGTCTGAACCCCGGTTCGTTTCTCTTGCCAATTTTTTATACGATGAATCAGAATTGTCGTGCAACGCGGGCATAAATGTAGTGTCAAAATCGCGCGATGAAACTCGTAAAACTCGTGATGATTTCCGTCAAAAACGTGATAGATTTCGAAAACCTCGCGAAGAATCACGTTTTCCCTATAACCTCAAAAAAACACTCCATGCCGTGTACGCGACTGCCGTTCGCGACAATTCCGATTTAGTAGCCATCCCAAATAATTCGTATAAAAACCAAATAATTAGTTGCCATTATTGCAGTAGGAGAGAACATGTAATTTTCGATTGTAAATCCTTCGCAGACCTTTCAATTAACGATCGTTGGTCGTGGGTGCGTTCCGAAAGGCGTTGTTTTTGTTGTTTTTCGAATGCGCATCGATTGCCGAACTGTAATTCCAAGCGTCCGTGCGGGGTAAACAATTGTAATAATTTCCATCATCCAAAATTGCATGATAACAGTGATACATATATGTTAAAAATATTCCCCGTCACGTTGTACGGACCGGTATTGAAGTTAGAAACCTTTGCGTTAATAGATGACGGGTCAACAATTACATTGATAGACTCGAGAATCGCCCATCAACTTGGGTTACGAGGAAATCGCGTTGATCTGTCGCTAAAAGGCATTTCTGCAAACGGATTATTAACGACGAGAAGCGAGAAAGTTTCCGTGGCAATATCGGAATCCCTGGAACCGGTGGTAACCTATATATTATCGGGTGTTCATACGATCCCTAACCGTGATTTGCCGGTACAGTCACTTGACAAGTACACGATCGATCGAATCCCACACATTCGTGATATAGAAGTCAAACCGTACGTTGACGCGAAACCAAAAATTCTCATCGGACAAGACAATGCCGAAATTATCATGTCTCACGAATCTCGCGGTGCGGGCGGTGGATTGCCGCTGGTTTCCCAGACTCCGTTAGGTTGGGTCGTACACGGTAGCGACTCCAAAAAGGTTTCGTTGAATAATCGGCACACCCTTTGTGCGAAACGTAGGGATGAGTCCCAGGGAAATACGGGGGGAGCATTTTTACACGATGACCCGTTGCATAGCCTCGTACGGGATTATTTTTGCATTGACTCGTTAGGGATAAGAACCACGGAAAGAGTGACTCCCAGCGAAAAACGCGCGGTCAAGGTTTTGGAGGCCACAACACGTAAAATCGGTGATTCGTGGGAAACTGGCTTGCTGTGGCGAAACGAATGTGTCGGCTTGCCGGAAAGCAGATCGGCAGCTATAAAAAGGTTCAAAAATGTCGAAGCTAGGCTCGACCGCGACCCGAGATAGGCTGGCTTATATTACTCCGAAATGTCGCGCCTTATTGATAATGGGTACGCGGAAAAGGTAACGAATCCGGCTGAAGGCATGGTATGGTATCTACCTCATTTCGGGGTAACCAACCCAAACAAACCAGGGAAAATCGGTTTAGTGTTTGATGCGGCCGCTAAAGCGGGAAATGTTTGTTCCGGGTAGTAAGGTTGCGGATTTGGACGTGATTGTGTCTGAACTTCGGTACCCGGCTCTATAATTCCGACAAACGACCGAGGTCAAAGGCTGGTGGTCGCCCACCCTCAAGATATCTCTGCGACTCAGTGAATGGTCCTTGCCGGTTTTTGCGGGTACGAGAGGTCGCCCTCTCAATCGGTTTTAGCGGAATTCAATTTTTGTTCAAAGAGTTGTGTGAATCTCATATTGTTTTCCAAGTCGTATATCCATAATTTTGCTCGGTCGTCCCGCGTGAGATTTAGCGTATCGGATATCGCCATAAACGATTGTGTCGCTCCGTTTCTAAAACAATAAATAAATTATCCTGAATCGTGCAACTAAGTGTTTTATTGGTGTGTCACTCCCTGTTTTCACTTTATTTCGAAACACACGGCTTACCATGGCAATCTGGCGACGTTCCCTTTGATGCTATAAACGAGACTTTGGAGGATATCGTTAAATGTGCCAACAAAATTTATGTAAAAGGAATCGATAAAAAATGTTGGTTGGAGGATATATGAAACACTGAAAATGTTATTGATCTCGACGTTTTGGACTGTCCATCTCTGACAAAACTGAAGCAACAGCAGCAATATGAATTGTTGGAGAAGTGTGAAAATCATTCGCTTAATGGAACTTGCACTAAATCGTAGACTTTTTGAAAAATTTTTGTTGAACAAAAAGTTCTTAGAATCGATCAAAGAATGTGCTGAATTTTTTTCAGAATTTTTTGAATATTTTTTGTATTTTCCAAATTCCAAAAATTGGAAAAAATTCAAAAATTGTTCAAAAAATTCTGAAAAAAATTCAGCGTGTTCTTTGATCGATTCTGAGAACTTTTTGTTCAGCGACATTTATTATATCGGTAACAGTAACGTTTATAGTACTGGCTAAAGACGTTGTATACAAAGCAGCGGCAAAAATGGAACTTCTCGAATGGACGAAATTCAGTAATTTTTTATTAGAAAATGAGACTCTTTCGGAATAAATTCATCATTTTTGTTTCCGTTTGACTATTACGGGTTAATGGTGGTTTTGCGACCCTTGGATGTAACAAATAAAATAAATATATAACTACGAACACCTTCCCATCGAATTGGAAGCATGCCATTGTTTTTCCATTGCCCAAAATCCGGGAGCATAAACAATTATCCGACTTGCGCCCAATTAGTCGCCTTCCGATATTATCTAAAATTGTAGAAACTGTTTTATATGACCAAAGGCTGGATTTCTTTGATAAGTATCGATTACTTCCAGAGTTTCAATCAGGATTTAGGCGTGGATTCAGTTGCGAAACAGCACTTCTAGATGTCTCGGAAGAAGTGCTCGCGGGTTGGGATAAAAAGTTGATTACTGTGCTATGCTTACTGGATTTTACGAGAGCGTTTGATACGTTGAATCACCGTCTTACCATCGCGAAATTATCTTACTATGGATTTACCACCGGCGCATGTAACCTTTTGTCAACTTATCTTGAGAATAGAACTCAGGCTGTAGTTGTAGGGAGTTCCCAATCTGATTGTCAATTGTTAACTCGCGGTTGCCCCCAAGGTGCCAAGCCCAGCTCTCTTCTCTTTTTAATTTATACTGCTGATATTTATAATTGTTGTAGTCAAGTAAAATTAAAAACATACGCTGATGATACGCAGGTCATATTCTCATTTGATCCCAAGGATTCTCTGCAAGCATTTCGGTCAATTAATTTACAGTTAGATAATATTGCATATTGGGCACTAGATAATGCACTCTTGTTAAATCCGAAAAAATCTAAAGTTTTAATTGTTGGAAATGCAAAAAATCGAAGGATGATTAACACTGAGTTATTCGCTGAGCAAATTGAAATTAAAGGAGAAATGTTACCAATTGCAAGTGAAGTCGGGAATCTTGATGTAATCTTAGACAGTGAGTGGTCCTTTTCAAGCCACGTTGCAAAAAAATGTTCGATTTCCTTTTTAAAATTGCGACAATTGTTCCCGCTCAGGAATGTACTATCAAGGCAATCGAAAATTCAATTATGTGAAGCTCTAATACTTTCCAATCTTATGTATTGCTTGGCTGTATATGGTCCGTGCCTTACTGGGGACAATTGACGTAAAATTCAGGCTGTACAGAACGCTTGCCTGCGTTTTGTATTTGGAATCAGAAAATATGATCATATCTCTCCTTCTCTTTACAACTCTGGCTGGCTTTTCATGAATCTGAGGTTACAACTCAGAATCCTGGCGTTAGTACGTCGAGTACTTTGCAGTAATTCGCCCTGTTATCTCATTGATAAGTTAAAGATGTTAGGAAGTTCAAGACCTGGATCTAGGAATGCAACGTGTTTCACACTTGAGTATCCTATACATGCATCCTCTAAGTTTAAGGGTGCTTTTTCTTATATCTCTGCTAAGTTTTTTAATGCTTTGCCTTTAAATATAAGATCGAAGGTCAATTCCTCTACCTCTTTCTTATCTATTGTCAAGACATATCTCTTAATGTTACAACGTACTTAATCGGTTAAGCTTATATAGATATCCTATTAAAATTCTAAACTTATTCTTTCATTGTATTGTCTTATGGTGTTATTGAGATCTATGTTACCAAAAATTGAATGTGGTTTTGGATTGAATGTAACTAGCTATAGAATGAAAATTTAGAATGTAAAAATTGATGTAGTTAAGTATCTGGGTCAGGCTGTAAAACAGCTTGTGCTGTGTCTCGCCCATTGTACAACTTTGTATCTTTGTACAATAAAGACGTTTATTATTATTATTATTATTATATGTCATAACTCTTTATTCTGGACCTCGACTGCCCTGTTTTTGTCCATTTCACTGAATTTTATGGTGTATTTCGCATAGAAAATTGCACTTTTTTGAAAAAAAAATAGCCTTAAAATTACCGTTTATTTTTTTTTAATTGAAAAAAATGAGGGTTAGGACATTGTCTTTTCGTTTTCTAAATGGCATAAATTGATAGAGCGACCTTGAAAATAGTGGATTATGGCTTTGGCGATTCTTTTAGGGGCTGAAAATATATAGTAATACGTCGTTGAACATTGACGGACAAAACGGACACTTTGGGTCGAAATGGGTTAATTGGGGGTTTGGTCGTTTTTTTTCTGTCTAATCGCAAACTACTGTCTTTTCTATCATCTCTGTTCACTTTCGACACTCTCACCATTTTTCCGAACAAATGACGTCACGAATATACGTCTGAACAGCTCGACACTCAACGGTCAACTGTATCCCTTTGTAAAAAGCACCTTAAACGCGTCGAAACCTATAGAAAATGAAAACACGTCTAAACAGGCAAAGAAAAGCGAGCATCAAGGGTACAAGAACCGTTACGGCGAAGGTAGCCGTCGCACAGAGTTCCCTGACACAGCACTGGCAGACATCGCTCATCCCCCCGCCAATTCTTAACCGATTTTAACTTTTTTTTTTTTAATACTAAGAAAGGCGACTATTTTCAGAAACCTGTACCCGGTTTTCGATATATTCGTTTAGTTATTAACAATTCGTCATCAAAATTGTTAACAATCGTAACAGAAAAATATTTTGCTGGTATGAATTGATAATTAACACATAAATTACTAAGATATTGTACCCTATGGGGTTTTCGAGGTCGCTGAACATGAATCTGAAGACAGATTTCCAAAATTCAAAATGGCGGATCCAATATGGCGGACGACTTTTTCGAAAGTGATGAGATTGGCTTGAAATTTCTTTCTTGGAGGTTTTCGAGGTCGCTGAACACGAATCTGAAGTTAGATTTCCAAAATTCAAAATGGCGGATCCAATATGGCGGACGACTTTTCTCAAAGTGATGACATTCGCTTGAAATTTCTTTCTTGGGGGTTTTCCAGGTCGCTGAACGCGAATCTGAAGTCAGATTTCCAAAATTCAAAATGGCGGATCCAATATGGCGGACGACTTTTTCGAAAGTGATGAGATTCGCATGAAATTTCTTTCTTGGAGATTTTCGTGGTCGCTGAACACGAATCTGAAGTCAGATTTGGAAAATTCAAAATTGCGGATCCAATATGGCGGACGAGTTTTTCAAAAGTGATCACATTCGCTCGAATATCTTTAGTCTGGTTCTCGTAGTACGTATCAAATTATGAATTCTACATCGTACCTTAACTTTGTATATCATATTAGATTCGTGTTTTTTAATTTTATTATATGAAAATCTCTGCCTAACAACTTGAATGTGGATAACAGTTTTGTTAAATGTAATGAAGTATTTCTCACATTTTGTTTCCAGGATATTATTATCGTTATGTCGAAGTTTGAAAAGCAATATATTAAATAATGGGCGGGGAAAAATTTACAAATTTTTCCAAAGTAATAATAAAGCATCAATGGAAAGACGAAATGCAAGACTAATATTGATTCACCAACATAATCAGAGAGAAAACAATTTGAACTTTAAAGTTTTAGATATACATCTATATAACCATATGAATGCAAAAGTGATCCCCAAGAATACTTTTGAATAATGGGAATTTTAAGAAATGCAACACAATTTTTTTTCTTTTTTTTTTAATATGTTATAAAAATTGAAATTATTATAATAACTTGATTCCATTTAAGTCATCTTCTTGTGATGAATAATCATCATCTGAAGTATTCCCCTCGGTGTTTCCTTCTTCAAGATTTCCAGAGGAAATGATCGCGAGGGGTTTAACGAGTAAGAGGACTTCCCTTGGCAAATCGACTCGTAATTTAGATTTTATTTCTCCGGACAGCGTAATTTTAGGATCCGCATATAGGGACCACCTACGAAGTACGTCCTCGTTTGTTGCAAGTCTTGAAATTTTTCTCGAATGCCTGTCCCTAAACATTTTAAAAATTTTATGTCTGGCTTCGAGAACTTCCTCCGATAATTGTCCCAACGGTAGACAGCCATTACTTGCAATGGATGCACTGCGGATATGGATTTTGTGGAGACTCGGTGACATATAGTACCATTCGTAGAGTGATAGGTACAAATAATTTTGCCGCCTCTATACAATATATTTTGTATGGCTCAATATTAATCTCACGCCCACTGGCTATTGTCGTTAGAATAGTCGATAGTCGATGGATCAAGTCTTCATTAAGTCCTGAAATATTACCGAAATTTATAATATAAGTTCAGGTTGCTACCTCCTTAAAAAATTGTTGATAACAGAATAACAACGCAAGTAAAAACTTATGACTTCAGGGTTTTTGAGGTCGTTCATCACGAATACGCACTCATATTTCAGAATTAAAATCAAAAGATGATGACGATGATGATGATAATGAATGTAAAGTATTTAGGATATTATAATATAAAACATCAATGTAAATTAGAAACTTAACCCTAAATAAGTACTTAACTTTTTGCACATTATAGGGAAATTATGTGTTTCACATTTTTCAGAATAATAAGTAAGAAACACAACTAAAAAAATGCTTCCATGATCCTACAGTTTTTACTTTCCTTGAAAAATATCTACTTCAATAATACCTGAATCTAGACATTCTATACAGTGCCAAAGTGTTTCAAGAATGAAAGTGTCCATCGATTTCTTTACATACAATAGGAAATTTTTAATTTTGAATAATAACCATTGTATGCTAATAATTTATCATTCTGACATCCTTGTGATCTTTATTTTATTATGAAGAATATATCCCGAAAAATCGTAAATTGTAAATTTATGTATTTCGTATACTTCTACTCTATTATATGTCGTTCCTCCATGGTGCAAATTTATCGACGGAGTTTATATCTTTTATTTTTCAATGTAATTTCTGAACCGAAAGAAAATAAAAAGCAACAATTTATTCGGCTGAAAACATTTCTTATAAAGTTTAATAACGAACTAAAAATAAATAACATTACTTTAAAATATTACTACATAAATTGATATTCTTTAAAAAATGAAAGTATATTGTACGGCAAAATTTCGTCGATAACATAACTTTTTAACGTAAAAAATGCTTGCTACACTGTCAAAAATGCGGTGTGAAATCGGTATCATATTTCACACCGTTGAGGAGTCTATATAGGTCCACCACCTTGTCAGGTGTAAATGAGCGGTGTTAATTATTCGGTGCGATATCGGTGTGATTTAATCACACATCATTTAACTCCGCTCAAATCAATCGCACCGATTTTACACACATGGATGTTTAAATTGTAGAACGCCATATCAAAATAATTGTTTCTTTTAGGCTATGTGCGTCTGTGATGAATTACATACATGAATTATTAAATGTGAGTACCGCATTATTATTATTTTCCTCGGACAGATTAACACTTCAAATAAAATTTTAAGGTTATCTGTCAAATGGAAATGACAATCCGCATCCCTATATCCATTCCTTACATTTACTATTTTGATATGCAAGTACATTCCTAATTAAGATCGGTTGTGTTTAACGCAGAGAAGAGTCGTTATGAAAATTTTGTGGAATTAGGCTCCGTCGACTTCAACTCCGTCAACATTTCATATTCATGGAATAGGCGCATTGCCAGATTTAGTTTGGGAATAGTATTACAAATATGTTCAGATATATTGAAAGATATTTAAAATCCTATTCCAAGTCTAAATTAATAGTGTAGATTTTAAAAAGCTTCAATCCTACACGTTTATACCATGAACTTGAAATCTGGTATCGTCGGAGCCCAATTTAACAAAATTTTCATAGCTGCTTTTCACAGGGTTAAATACAACCAATCTTTATTAAACAAAATTTTCTGTATGTATTACCTAAAAATTTAACCAGAAACAGACGTTAGTTTAATGCAATAATTGGCTGGATGATAGAATAAAACTGTTTTCTCAATGAGCGACAGCTCCAAAAGTATTACTTTTTGGAAATTGTTTTATTTGATCACACAGACAAGTTTCCAACATTGATAGGTTAACCTCAAATATCAATGTGGGTCAACCTCCAAAAATAAAATTTACGCACTCACACATACATATTTTATTAGTGTTCATTATGTAGCACTAATGCTAAATAATAAAACAAAAATCAAACTCGAACCACTGTCATTATGAATGACAGAACACAGAACGCGTCTGGATCGATCAATCGAATCGAGCCAGTACCGTCACACAGCATTGTAGAAATTGGGGCGCATGCGCAAGCGCGTATAAACGAATCACACCGCATTGAATTTCACACCGATCACACCGCGAGCGGATATCTATTAAACCTTTCATCGGTGTAAATATTCATCACACCTCACACCGGACTGTTTCAAAAATCCTAAGTTTTACCCATTGCATTAGATGAAAGTATATATATTTTAAATAAATATCATGCACCTATAAATATATACATTTCAATACACAAATTATATTAGTTATATCGATGAGATCCATTAGAACCTCCTTGCATACTAAAATTACTTACAATATTAACGAAGCTAATATTAATGTTACTATATCTTTTCTTACAAAAGAGCATATGAAATCGCTTTCTATTATAAATATACACAAATTTCAGTAAAATAATGAGACAGCTTAACAGTACAGAATAAAAGTAGTTCCGTACTTCAAAGTTATTGAAATGTTTTTGTCATAGCATTATAATTGTATTGAACGACAGCGGTAAATATAGTTTGGTTATTAAAATGCAGTATTGCGTATTTGCTTAAAAACGCAAAAATGCACTCACCTGATTTTTTACAGAAAAAGTGGTGTTCGTGTGAGTTTTAGTTTTTATATCATTCTAAAATGTTATACTTAATCCAAATTTCGATCTAACAGAGTGATTATAAATAAAAAAACACATCCTGATTTCGGTGATTTTTAGTTGAGATGAATAAGGCGTGTTAGCGGGTCAATGAACTATATATAAATTAAATTAGCAAATAATGTACTCTATAATTTTAGAAAAAAAGACAGAGGGAAAGTGACCCTCTTTATAGAATAAATATTAATTGTACATAATTACTGGTCGTATGTAAATAAATATAAACGATGTTTTTAGTTATTTCAGGAAATTTTTCAAAATAGAGTTCCCTCGTTGCTCGCCGATACATTCGCCGTGTTGAACTGACTCAACATCGTAGCGCCATGTCTGAATGCGAGTCAGAGGCTCCGCGACGTACTGTGCATTTTTAAATTTATATTCATAAATATCTGGCTTTCGCGGTCATGAATGCGTGTACTAACCGCTTGGCGCGTGTTGATTTCCGCATATCAACAGCACAGTTCCGGAAAAGACGGAAAACGTGCTCAGATTTCTCGTGGTCTCCGCACATACCAGTTCGTTCGTCCTGGTCGCTCACGAGTTCGTCGCGATAATTATATTTCGGCGCAATTCGCACGCAATACGCCTTAAAATTTATACCGGTTCATAATAGTATTTATCGAGGTCAATTTACTAATTATTACCTTGTCGCTCGCACTTTTTGGTCGATACCGTGTTGGTCGAATTTCGACCACGTTTATCGCGAGTCGGCCATTATAAAAATATTGAAATATAATTTTTTTGCGAATTATTAAATAACATTGCTGTTTTTCATTTGCTGCATTGTCTACGATCCTAACTCGCAACCCGCGGCATAACCGCGTCGGTTCGGTATTGCCCCGAACATTTTCAAGCCGTCATTTTAAATGATCGCAGTTGTGATTCTTTTCATAAACTATATTATTTGAAGTCGTGCCTCGACGGGAAGGCCGCGCAAGTAATAAAAAATCTACCAGTTACCGCGGACAATTTTGAAGTTGCCTGGCGAATGCTAAAGGATCGATATGAGAATAAGCGTCGATTAATGTATTTATACCTAAGTCAATTATTGTCTTTGAAACCCGTTTCGAATGATAGATCTCCGAATGATCTACGCCGTTTATTAGATTCGGTTCAAGAAGTCGTTGACGCGCTAAAAAACTTAGGGCGACCAGTGTCCGACGATATGCTGGTATTTGTATTGGTTGAACGTCTCGATCGTGGAACACGTGAAGCGTGGGACTTTTCTCTCGAGTCCGAGGAATTTCCCACGTATGAATCGCTTCGGAAATTTCTTACTTCCAAACTTCGATCTTATGAGGCCTCGGAAGGGTCCACCAAAGTACTCCAATCGACATCGGGAACTTCGCGCGTGAGCAATGCATCGGCTTCTCGCGCTCAGATGCACCATGCGAACGCGAAAACGGTTGGAAAGTGAGTCATATGCTCCGACGTTCACCCAATATACAAATGTCGTAAGTTCCAAAAGCAACCAGTGCCCAAACGATGGGATCTCGTAAAGGGGCATTCACTATGTTCTAATTGTCTCTCTACGTTTCATAAAGACAGCATTTGCAAGAGTGAGCATAGATGCATACACTGTAGTTCACGACATCATTCACTCTTGCATCCGACGTCTATTAATACGAACGGATCGGACGCATTACCCAAGTTATTAGACGCTGGCACCTCTCAGTCGAGCGAATTGCCAGATGTTAGTCTCGTTAGAGCTCATTTAAGCACTTCTCGCGTGCAAGCTCATGTAGTGCTTGCAACCGCCTGGGTAATGGTGAAGACACCGTCTCAACGCACCGCAAAGGTACGAGCTCTGTTGGATCCAGGTTTGACTCACACCTTCATTTCAAGAGAGGTCGTAAACGCTTTATACTCTCCGACATATGCCACATCTGTGGTGGTAAGCGGAATTGGGCAAACCGCGTCGAAATCAGTCGGACGAATCGCTCCGATCTCGGTGAGCTCGGTGAAAGACAGTACGGTGATATTGTCAACAGACGCATTAATATTAGACTCGCTAACTGACTATACGCCCAAATTTCGTTTCCCACTATCTCACTGGCCGCATTTAAACGGACTCGAATTCGCAGATAAGTGTCCCACTGACGATACGCCTATACACCTGATAATCGGTGCCGATATGTACGCATACGCGCTTCGTGACGGATTGAAACGTGGCAAACGGGACGAGCCGGTCGCAATCAATACCATGTTCGGTTGGGTCTTGTCGGGTTCGAGCGGTACCGAGAGGAATTTTCTCCCCCATTCTACCGTGCATGTTCATCATGCACAATCGTATGAACGTATAGACGATTTGCTGCCCCGTTTCTGGGAATTTGAGGAGGTTTCAACCTTCCGATCGCTGTCGGAAGATGACGAAGTTTGCGAGCAGCATTTTCGCGAAACTCATATACGTTCCCCAAATGGCCGCTACATCGTTCGAATCCCATTCAAAGACGCCCAGTTACTGAAAATCGGAGATACGTACAATCGAGCTAAGAAGTGTCTCCAGTCCTTAGAACGACGTATGTCGTCACGCCCACAAGAATGCTTAGATTATGTTAATTTTCTTTCTGAGTTCGAGATGCTCGGGTATATGCGCGTTGCCCCAACGCCATCTGATAGATCAGGTGTAATCTACCTCCCTCATCACCCCGTCATTAAAGCCTCGAGTACGACCACAAAAACTCGGGTGGTTTTTAATGCGTCTTCGTCGTCCAGCACCGGTCTTTCAATGAATGACTTACAATTAGTCGGCCCGAAATTGCAGTCCGATTTGCCGCGTCTCCATAATCAGTGGCGCACATATCGCTACGTATACGCTGCTGACTTGGAAAAAATGTACCGGCAAATCCTAATTGATGAGCGTGACCTTGACGCTCAACGCATCCTCTGGCGACCGTAGATATTCGACGCCATTCTTGAATATCAACTATTGACGGTTACTTACGGCACCGCCAGCGCACCCTTTCTAGCTCTTCGTGTCCTTCGCCAACTGGCCGAGGATGAAGGAGATCCCTTTCCGCTTGGTAAACTCGTCCTCCTCGAAGATTTTTTTGTTGACGTCGCAATGATTGGTGCAAACACTATTGCAGGCTTGAAAGCAATTCGCGACCAATTGAACGCTCTCCTCAGTAAGGGATGTTTTACACTTCGTAAGTGGGCAAGTAACGACGTGTCGCTTCTTGCAGATATTGATCCTGTAAATCATGGTTTGGCATGTGACAAGTCGTTTCATGTTGATGAAAGCATTAAGGTACTCGGAATCGCATGGCACCCGGCCAGCGATTCATATCGATTCATTTTAAATCAATCATATATTCCGATTGTTACTAAGCGTGTCATATTATCACACGTCGCGCGGATTTTCGATCCACTCGGCTGGTTGCCCCAGTTGTTATCGTTGCTAAGATGTTGATACAACGGCTGTGGCAATGTGCAGTCGACTGGGATTCGCCGCTTCCGAGCGATATTGAAGCATCTTGGCGTGCGTTCTATGACGCTTTGCTGAGGCTCTCAGCTCTCAATATCCCACGATGGATGGGAACTTCTTCTTCGACGACTATCGAACTGCATGGGTTCTCTGATGCCTCGTCGAAAGCTTATGCAGCTGTAGTTTACGCACGCATTGAATCAGCTGATGGCACAGTTACTACTGTGCTTGTCTCCGGGAAGACCAAGGTTGCGTCACTCAAAGTACAGACAATTCCCCGCTTAGAGCTCGTGGCTGCGGCGCTTCTCGCCCGAGTTGTGACCCATGCACGATCGACACCAGCTTTCCATCAGTGCAACGTACGTTGCTGGACAGATGCCCAAATTGTCCTCGCATGGCTGAAGGCGCAGTCTACCAAATGGAAGACATTTGTGGCCAATCGGGTGACTGAAGTTCACACACTTCTGCCCGATGTTTCTTGGCGCCATGTGCCTAGTCCAGATAATCCGGCTGATTTCGCATCGCGCGGACTCTCTGCGCATGATATCGTCAAATCTGAGCTATGGTGGCATGGTCCCTCGTGGCTCCGGCTACCACTCTCTGAATGGCCCAGTTTGGAACCCGGTGTACCAGAAGATGCTCCTCTGGAGCAGAAAACTCATATACATCGACTCAAGCTCAGGCATTTAAACGCGAAATCGAGTTATTGTCAGCAAACTCTACGTCGCTGGAAGGTTTTCAGCGATTACAAGTAGGTCAAACGCTTCCAAAAGACAGCCCCATACGGAGATTAAACCCGTTTTTAGACACGAACGGTCTTTTACGTGTTGGTGGACGACTTTCTTTGAGCCAGTTTAGCTTCGCAGCTAAATTTTCCGTTATACTACCCACAGGGCATATTGCGCACCTTATGGCAGCGCATGCGCATATTCGCTGCCTACACGGTGGCATTACAATGACTCTTGGAACATTAAGAGAGCGGGTATGGGTGCTACAAGCCCGCAAAATAGTCAAGTCAATTGTACACCACTGTATACCTTGTGCACGTCAACTTGCTCAAACTCCGATCCAGTTAATGGGCTCGTTGCCGCCGGCTCGAATTACTCGTCCGTTTCGTGCATTCGGGGAGTGTGGTGTAGATTACGCGGGGCCCGTCAAGTTGCGTATGGCGGGCGGTCGGGGTCGTCATGCGCAATCAGATTATATCGCGGTATTTATGTGTATGGCGTCTCGAGCAGTGCATCTAGAAGTAGTCACCGACTACTCAACACCCGTTTTTCTCGCAGCATTTGAGCGTTTTTGTTCCCGACGTGGATTACCATCGGTAGTGTTCAGCGATTGCGGTACCAATTTTAACGGAGCTGATAAGGAGCTGCGCCGCGCGTATCGCGCCGCGATGCAGTCGGACGAACTCCGCGTACGATGTGCTGTGGATGGTGTGGAGTGGAAGTTTATTCTGCCTGCCGCTCCCCATTTCGGTGGTTTGAAACATCATCTCAAACGAGTGTTGCATCCTCATACCCCTACGTATGAGGAACTTGCAATGCTTCTTTGCCGCATTGAGGCATGCTTAAATTCGTGTCCGCTTGCACCGCTAACCGATGAAACACACCTTCTTATTGGCGGACCTCTGAAGTCCGTTCCAGAACCGTTCACGATTGATTACTCAATCAATCGATTCACTCGCTGGCAAATGTTTCAGCACCTCTTGGATCAATTCTGGGCAAGTTGGTCTCAACATTATGTAACCTCGTGCCAGCATCGATCCAAGTGGGCTTCTCGTGCCTCTTCTGTTAAGGTCGGGCAAATCGTGCTATTGAAAGATAACAATTTTCCCCCTGCTCAGTGGTATCTTGCTCGTATTGTTGCGTGTCATCCGGGCATGACGGTTTAGTTAGAGTGGTCACAATCCGCACTGCGACGTCTACATTCAAGCGTCCAATCTCGAAGCTCGCACTGTTACCTATTGATATTGAGAATAGTTCGGCTCATGTCTCCTCGAAGTCAGTGTAACGCGCTTCTAATTTAGACTGTAAGTTAGATTAAAGTATTGCTACCTGCGTGTAGTACCAATCCAAGTGCATCCGCCGATACATTCGCCGTGTTGAACTGAATCAACATCGTAGCGCCATGTCTGAATGCGAGTCAGAGGCTCCGCGTCGTACTGTGCATTTTGAAATTTATATTCATAAATATCTGGCTTTCGCGATCATGAATGCGTGTACTAACCGCTTGGCGCATGTTGATTTCCGCATATCAACAGCACAGTTCCGGAAAAGACGGAAAACGTGCTCAGATTTCTCGTGGTCTCCGCACATACCAGTTCGTTCGTCCTGGTCGCTCACGAGTTCGTCGCGATAATTATATTTCGGCGAGGTCAATTTACTAATTATTACCTTGTCGCTCGCACTTTTTGGTCGATACCGTGTTGGTCGAATTTCGACCACGTTTATCGCGAGTCGGCCATTATAAAAATATTGAAATATAATTTTTTTGCGAATTATTAAATAACATTGCTGTTTTTCATTTGCTGCATTGTCTACGATCCTGACCCGCAACCCGCGGCATAACCGCGTCGGTTCGGTATTGCTCCGAGCAACGCGTAATGCGACACTCGTTATTTCCAAAACAGTGATATTCGAATGAATTTTATTCAAATATGATAACCAGAATGTCGATCTGATAGAGTTACTGTAATTTAAAAGTTCTTTCTGTTTTCGGGGATTTCTCAATTTTTTCAAAAAAAAAAAAGTTGAGTTGAATTTCTCAAAATCTTCATTATTCAGAAATATTCACCTTATTTAAATGCAACAATTTGTACAGCTGTAGAAATTGAATACGCAAATGAAGTATAGGTTACAGTTACATGCGTGAAGTTAGCAGATTAATTTCTTCGACATCTGCAGATGTATTCTGATATTACTACGCAGAAGTTAACACAGAATACAAAATGTAATAATTTTTATTTCTTTTTCGTGTTTTTTCTTTCTGTATAAGAAAAATAATATTATTCGTAAATTATTTTAATACATTTTAAACGAAAAATGTAATATTCTCATATACAATATACATCATATCAATTCTCTTTTAGTATTTGCTGGACTTTCTTTTCGTCGTTTTTAATTAATTTTCTTACATAACTACGAGGTACAGGAATTTGAAGTTCAAATATTTATATCGTTACATAGGTTTCGGAGCTTGGAGATTAAATTTACACCTTTACGGTTACACACATGCCGGTGTAAGATTTTAAAGTTCAAATTCATTTTATAGTAGTTATGTAGGTGTAGCAGCTTACAGCTAAAATATATATTCATATGGTAATGTGGGTATAGGAATTTGAAGTTCACGTATTGCTGTGGTTATGGAGTTTTTGGAGCTTAGGGATCACATTTACATTCATATGGTTATATAGATGTAGATCTAAGAATGTAAAGTTTAAATTGTTCTTTCTCTGATTGTGTTGGTGAATCAATATTAGTCTTGCATTTCGTCTTTCCATTGATGCTTTATTATTACTTTGGAAAAATTTGTAAATTTTTCCCCGCCCATTATTTAATATATTGCCGTACAATATACTTTCATTTTTTAAAGAATATCAATTTATGTAGTAATATTTTAAAGTAATGTTATTTATTTTTAGTTCGTTATTAAACTTTATAAGAAATGTTTTCAGCCGAATAAATTGTTGCTTTTTATTTTCTTTCGGTTCAGAAATTACATTGAAAAATAAAAGATATAAACTCCGTCGATAAATTTGCACCATGGAGGAACGACATATAATAGAGTAGAAGTATACGAAATACATAAATTTACAATTTACGATTTTTCGGGATATATTCTTCATAATAAAATAAAGATCACAAGGATGTCAGAATGATAAATTATTAGCATACAATGGTTATTATTCAAAATTAAAAATTTCCTATTGTATGTAAAGAAATCGATGGACACTTTCATTCTTGAAACACTTTGGCACTGTATAGAATGTCTAGATTCAGGTATTATTGAAGTAGATATTTTTCAAGGAAAGTAAAAACTGTAGGATCATGGAAGCATTTTTTTAGTTGTGTTTCTTACTTATTATTCTGAAAAATGTGAAACACATAATTTCCCTATAATGTGCAAAAAGTTAAGTACTTATTTAGGGTTAAGTTTCTAATTTACATTGATGTTTTATATTATAATATCCTAAATACTTTACATTCATTATCATCATCATCGTCATCATCTTTTGATTTTAATTCTGAAATATGAGTGCGTATTCGTGATGAACGACCTCAAAAACCCTGAAGTCATAAGTTTTTACTTGCGTTGTTATTCTGTTATCAACAATTTTTTAAGGAGGTAGCAACCTGAACTTATATTATAAATTTCGGTAATATTTCAGGACTTAATGAAGACTTGATCCATCGACTATCGACTATTCTAACGACAATAGCCAGTGGGCGTGAGATTAATATTGAGCCATACAAAATATATTGTATAGAGGCGGCAAAATTATTTGTACCTATCACTCTACGAATGGTACTATATGTCACCGAGTCTCCACAAAATCCATATCCGCAGTGCATCCATTGCAAGTAATGGCTGTCTACCGTTGGGACAATTATCGGAGGAAGTTCTCGAAGCCAGACATAAAATTTTTAAAATGTTTAGGGACAGGCATTCGAGAAAAATTTCAAGACTTGCAACAAACGAGGACGTACTTCGTAGGTGGTCCCTATATGCGGATCCTAAAATTACGCTGTCCGGAGAAATAAAATCTAAATTACGAGTCGATTTGCCAAGGGAAGTCCTCTTACTCGTTAAACCCCTCGCGATCATTTCCTCTGGAAATCTTGAAGAAGGAAACACCGAGGGGAATACTTCAGATGATGATTATTCATCACAAGAAGATGACTTAAATGGAATCAAGTTATTATAATAATTTCAATTTTTATAACATATTAAAAAAAAAAGAAAAAAAATTGTGTTGCATTTCTTAAAATTCCCATTATTCAAAAGTATTCTTGGGGATCACTTTTGCATTCATATGGTTATATAGATGTATATCTAAAACTTTAAAGTTCAAATTGTTTTCTCTCTGATTATGTTGGTGAATCAATATTAGTCTTGCATTTCGTCTTTCCATTGATGCTTTATTATTACTTTGGAAAAATTTGTAAATTTTTCCCCGCCCATTATTTAATATATTGCTTTTCAAACTTCGACATAACGATAATAATATCCTGGAAACAAAATGTGAGAAATACTTCATTACATTTAACAAAACTGTTATCCACATTCAAGTTGTTAGGCAGAGATTTTCATATAATAAAATTAAAAAACACGAATCTAATATGATATACAAAGTTAAGGTACGATGTAGAATTCATAATTTGATACGTACTACGAGAACCAGACTAAAGATATTCGAGCGAATGTGATCACTTTTGAAAAACTCGTCCGCCATATTGGATCCGCAATTTTGAATTTTCCAAATCTGACTTCAGATTCGTGTTCAGCGACCACGAAAACCCCCAAGAAAGAAATTTCAGGCGAATCTCATCACTTTCGAAAAAGTCGTCCGCCATATTGGATCCGCCATTTTGAATTTTTGAAATCTGACTTCAGATTCGTGTTCAGCGACCTCGAAAACCTCCAAGAAAGAAAGAGCCTCTGTAAGCCCCATGCAAAAAATGCCCGTTTTTCGTATAATATTCCCTGCAAAATTTCAAAGTGAGCATATGCCCCGTTTCGGAAATATGAGGGGTCAAAGTTGACCATGTCCAATAAAAAGTGTACATCAATTTCACATTTATACTCAAATAATAATATTAAAAAACAATCAGACGATATGGTTCTTTACAGATTTTCGGCTGCTGATTACAAATCTGAAGTCAGATTTTAAAAATCCAAAATGGCGGATCCAATATGGCGGACGACTTTTTTGAAAATCGATGTAATTTGCCTAAAAATTATTACTCGGGAGGTTTTTGGGGTCGCGGAATACGAATCGGATGTTAGTTTTTCAAAATTGAAAACGGCAGGTCCAATATAACGGATGACTTTTGAAAAATTTAATGTAATTCGCTTGAAACTCGTCAGCTTAAGGTTTTTGTAGTCGATGAAGTCTAATCTAACGTTGAATTGATATTGAAAAGGCACTCAGCTTTCTTTGTCGCTGCATTAAATCTGTTTGGACCCTGCATAGGAAACAAAAGAAAATCTAAAAAAAATCCAAGTTTTAATGCATCTTTTAAGACATCTTATTTGAATCGTGGGCTTGCGAATGTGATAAAATAAAAGTATCTTTAGTGTTGAAAATCTTGAATTTATAAAAGGTTTCAGCCTATATTCAAAAACCCTAGAAACAAAAGACTATCAGCAGATTAGCATTTCATTTATTTCCATTCAATTGTACATCTTATTTGAATCGTTTGCTTGCGAATGTGATAAAATAAAAGTATCTGTAGTGTTGAAAATCTCGAATTTCTAAAAGATTTCAGCCTATATTCAAAAACCCTAAAAACAAAAAACGATCAGCAGATTATCATTTCATTTATTTCCATTCCATTGCACATCTTATTTGAATCGTTTGCTTGCGAATGTGATAAAATAAAAGTATCTGTAGTGTTGAAAATCTCGAATTTCTAAAAGATTTCAGCCTATATTCAAAAACCCTAAAAACAAAAAACGATCAGCAGATTATCATTTCATTTATTTCCATTCCA
This sequence comes from Trichopria drosophilae, assembly GCA_030407085.1. Lineage (NCBI taxonomy): Eukaryota > Metazoa > Arthropoda > Insecta > Hymenoptera > Diapriidae > Trichopria > Trichopria drosophilae. Next base: position 117,378,230 of record CM059583.1, read on the forward strand.
GTGTACATCTTATTTGAATCGTTTGCTTGCGAATGTGATAAAATAAGTTATTGCAGTTTTGAAAGTCTGAAGTTGAAGGATTTCAGCATATAAACACCAAACCCTAAAAATAAAAGACGATCATCGGATCATTAATTCATTAATTTGCATTCCATCCTTCATCTTATTTGTATCGTTTGCTTGCAAAGGTAGTAAAAAAGTTTGATAATCTGAAAATATATGTTCATGATAGATGGTAAGTATTTTTTGTGAATCTTGTATTTATGATAATGAAGAAAAGATTGTTTTAACGTTTGTCATACTCGCTACTGAAGAGATTTTTTGTTTTTTTAAATAAAAATGCCTTTTATTAAATTCGTTAGCTGCGATAAGCAAAAGAGAAGTAAAGATGACAAGTTCTTTCCTGTTAACAATATTAAAAATCCATTAACCGGTATTAATTATATGAGACAATTTCGCAACTCAAAAAAACGTAAGCTTGATGACATAAGTGATATTTCATTAGATGCTAAATTCTGCACAGGTTGCTATCAATTACGGAAAAGTTTAAATGTTTCAGCTGATGTTATGGAACCAGATTTATCGATTTATAGAAGAGGTCTGAGTTCTCGCCGTCGCACACTGGGGAACTCGGGAATTTTTTGTTTCAAACGGTTTCAGCTCCCGTAATTCTTAACCGATTGTAATTATTCTTTTTTTAGAATGCATATAACAATATTTTGAAGACATCTATCGGGCGAATTTAGAGAAAGACGAAAAAATGAACATATATTTTGAAATAAACAATGCAGAATATTTAGCTTTTCAAATTTGTCAGATGTTTCGTATCTTGATAGCATTTTAAAATGATTCAAACTGGGTAAACAGTGATCAGTTTATGGTAAGACATGGATATGAACTCAATGTCTGTGCGTTCAAAATGGCGAACAAAATCTTGAAAAAACGGTAGAAATGAACAATTATATTGTTGTATACAAGTTTTTGAGGTCGCTTAATCTGAATCTGAAGTCAGATTATCAGTCGCCAAAATGGCGGCAACCAATATGGCGGACAGTTTACTTCGTATTCATTGAAATTGCATCAGATTTTTTACCTGGGGGGTTTTTAAGGTTGATGGATGCAAATATAATTTCAATTTTCCAAAATTTAAATAGCGGATTTATCATCTGACATGCAAATTTGTTAAATTGGGGAGTTTGTGGATCCAGTTATTACGAATCTGCAGTCACACTGTAAAAATTCCAAAATGAGGATTCAATATGTTAGACTTTTCTGTTGATATCGATCGAAATAACATCAGATTTGTTAATTGGGGGTTTCGGGATCGCTAAATATGTATATAACGCCAATTTTTTTAAATTAAAATGTGGATGATACAATTTGGCGCACATGTTTGATCATATTGATCTTTGCTGCAGCATTATTTATTTGACAGTTTTCTCAATCGCCAAACACTACTATAAAGTAAATTTTTCATTTTTGGAAGGATTGAAATATCGTGCAATGTTTTAATCATTCATCGAATTTTCATTTGATTTTTTTACTCTGAGAGTTTTTGTGTACACTAACATGGATCCCACATCAGGTTTTCAAAATTGAAATTGTGGATTCAATATGACGAACAAATTTTTTTCATTTATTGAAGTTTCATCGGATTGGTTAATTGGACATTTTCAGGGTCGCGGAATACAATTACAAAACCAGTGTTTCAAATTTTGTAATGACGTATCCAAAATATAGAACATTGTTTTTAATACCGTTCGATTCTACATGGGATTTATCCCTTGAAATAGTTTTTGCGACCAGTGAATATGAATCTGACATCAGTTTATCCATATTGTAATTGTCGGATTTCATATGGCGAATATTTGTGCAGATCGATTGAAATTTTATCGGAGTTGTTACTTATGGTGGTCTGGTCTTGGTTATGTATGGTCTTTGATTTCAACTGTAACGTTAATTTTTCAAAATTCAAAATGGAGGTTCCTGAATGTCGGTCAATTTCTTAAATATCCATTGGAGATGCAACAGATTTGTTACTTGAGAGTTTTCGGAGTTGTTGAGAAATCATTTTGAACTCAGGTTTTCAAAGCTAAACATGGTGAATAGACTTATTGAAACATGAACACGATTTAATTTAAGACGACTAAATGAAAAGTAGCTAAAAGGTAGAACAGAACAAGTTCACAAGTTACTAAGGTGTAAGAATCTTATATAAAAGTAAATTTTACCAAACGGGTGATACAGAGCAAAGTATTAATACTAACATTCGATTCAATGCCGGATCTGGAGACCTTGATGCCCTTGGACTATATGTGCAATTGTGCCCCAGTTTAAATTGAATCGAAATCGCGCGTGTGTGTGCGTGTGTATACGGGAGTATTGTGTGTGCCCAGTTTGTGCCAAGTTATTCGTATATAAATTATGTCTTCAGAAATATTGATTTTCAAACGACAAACCCGGCCAGTCCATAAGTTAACCTCTATCTCTAGCCGCACGACTTGCACGTAGACGGTGTTTGTTTACACTTTTCGGTGCAAGAGTGCAGAAACGGTGCAAGGCTTGAAATTCACTAATAGTATTAGGAAGTTTTACGCGAAACTGTAACGCCAGGCGGTAGCACGTTAAGCTAGCACTCTCATACGTCAGTGTGACGTACACACTGAGGCTGGAATTTATAGTCGCGGTAAACTGAAATCGTGATCTCGAACAGTGAACTCAATCAATGAAAACGTGCTATCTTACAGAATTCAGTAATCACAAGACTATTTCCCTCGGTTAGAGATCACGATCTCAGTTTACCGCGACTATAAAATCCAGCCTGAATGGTGGGCAACGTGTACGTCACAGACGTTACGAAGTGCAGGCTTAACGTGCTGCCGCCCGGCGGTACAGCTTCGCGTAAAACTTCCTAATATTTCGATACAAGAGGCCAAACGGGCGTCGGGCGGTTTGCTCACTGCCAGTATCATGGCACGGCGAGAGCCCGAGACGAGGCGGCGATGAACAAAACCGAGACGAAGGCGAAGGATTGCATTATTATTTTTTTTTTTTTGACGGAGGGGGGAAGTGCATTAGGCACCATAGGGGGTTAAAGATGTTGTGTAACCCCCCGTGTGTCGGACTCCCTCACCTTTGATGTTAACGGAAAGGTTTACCGACTAAAACCCTAACCTCCCTTGGCCGTCCAGAATCCACGTGCGCAGTCTGCAGCAGAAAAGTGGCTCCGATATCCATCTCCTCCGCTGCAGACTGCACCGGGCCATTTCGTTTGCAACTGTAACCACTCCCTCTACCATTGGGTTAGTGGTTACAGGATCTCGTGTGACCTCAGTAGACGGAGAGATCCCAGCAGCACTGCTTTCTGCATTCGGCCTGCGATGGAACTTGCATGTTCTCGACAGGCCGGAATGCTTTTGATGTTTTGGAGGAAAGTTGGTCTCATTCCTCCCAGAACTCCAATTATCAGCACGACGAGCTTGATTTTGAACCCTCGATACAGCTTGCGAATCTCGAACAGGAGTTCCTGATATTTCATCCGTTTTTCGTCCTCTTTGCTGACTATATTGTTTCTGCTGGTGCAGAAAACTCGATGACGAAGATGGATTTGTCATCGAAGTCAACAAGGACGATGTCAGGCTTATTGGCTGATATTTGCCTGCTCGTCGGGAATGAGTAATTCCAGTATATTCGGCACGACTCATTCCCGACAACGGATTCAATATCAGTGGGGACGTACGGCAAAACTGGGGTTGCATCAATACCATAAGTGCTGCGAAGATGGTAATACAGCACTCGAAGAGCCGCATTGTGACGTTCGATGTATGCTGAAACTGCATACATTGGGCATGCTGCCAAAAGATGCATGAGTGTCTCAGCATGACATCTACACAATCTACAAAGCGTACTCTGTACCGCCTGGTGTAAGATGTTCTGGCGATACGCTAAGGTATTGATGACCCCATCCTGGCACGCAAAGATAAAACCCTCGGTCTCGGATTTCAAGCCGGCTGATCTTAAGAAGGAGAAGGTCATCTCTGCCGACAAGCCAAGTTGTTGGACATTTCGAAAGAATTGTCCATGCAACGGCTTGTCGATATGCCTTCCCTCCAACATACGGAGTTGTTCCTTCCGTATGTTTGCCCTGAGACGCACTGGGCACAGATTGATGACTGATTCAGCCTCCTGTGCACCACTACGTCCCACGTTGAAAACCAGACCGAGGTTTCGTGCCGCTCGTTCCGCCGCGTTGTACAAAAACGCCCCCTTCCCCTGAATTTCATGCTGATGTACTAGCATCATCAGGGGATCCTCCATTCGATTAATCACGTCGCAAGCCGTTTCGAGGACCAATCGGTCATACATACACTCCAGGCTTAAAAGGCCACGACCTCCCATATTTCGGGGTAAATACAGTCGTTCCACGGAAGATCTTGGATGCAAACTACGTTGCATACAAATCATCTTCCGTGTGCTTCGGTCAAGATCCCTTAGCTCGTCAACGTTCCACTTCAGTGCTCCAAAAGAATAGAGCACTGGTGATACGGCCAACATATTCGTGGCTGCCACCTTATTTCTCCCGGTCAATTCTGATGACCAGATCTGACGGAGAATGCGCCGGTATTTCTTAATGCTAGTGGTTTTAGCAGCCTGCACATCCTGGACATGCCTTTGAGGTACGCCCAGGTATGTGTAGGCTTCTTCGGCGCTAAGGTGGCGGATGACATTTCCGTTGACGAGCTACATATCGTTGTTATGGGAGCCTGACCTTCCTCTGTGCAAATGAACGACTGCACACTTGTCCAATCCGAATTCCATGCCGATATCTCTCGAGTATGTGAGGGCGATGTTCAGAGATCGATGTAATTGATCTTCGCCTGATCCGTATAATTTAAGATCGTCCATATAGAAAAGATGGGTGATCTTATGTACACGTTCACCAGGCGGTCCACACATGTACCCTTGAGATTTCCGGAGAGCAACGGATAGAGGCAATAGTGAGATGCAGAAGAGCAGAGGACTCAGAGAATCTCCTTGATAGACACCTCTTTGGAATTGAACCAGTCTAGACATGGTTCGACGCTTGTCCGATGTCATGACAAAGCGTGTTTTCCAAAGAGGCATCAGGTCTTCTACAATTCTCACTATGTTTGGGTGGACATGGAGGCGTTTGAGCAACAAGCTTAAAAGCTCGTGCGATGTTGAGTCATACGCCTTCATGTAATCCAGCCAGGCTATCGACAGGTTACGCTTGTACTGGACTGCGTCCTGACAAACACACCTGTCGATAAGCAAGTTGTCCTTGCAGCCGGATACACCCATTTTGCAGCCTCGTTGTTCTACTATCCGTTGCCACACCGGTTTCACGGATTTCTCAATACGTTCGTTCAAGTTGTTAGTGAACAATTTGTATAACGTATTGAGACACGTGATCGGTCTATGGTTTTTCGGATCGGACAAGTCTCCCGATTTTGGGATCAGTGTCGTTCGGCCCTCCACCAGCCAGTGCGGAATGGGTTGGTCTCCATTTATATAAGAGGTGAATATTCGGGCTAGGTGTTGATGGACAGAAATGAACTTCTTCCACCAATAGTTGTTAATTCCATCCCAGCCCGGCGAGGAGAAATTCCTCGCTCCTGTGATGGCATTTTTCACCTCTAAAGCACTGACGGGTGGGCAATCTTCACTTTGTTGTGTGACTTCGTCGCACAACTCGGTGAAGATTTCAATACCTGGAGTGTCTGCATTAAGCCTAGATGTTCTCTCGTAGATGCTCCCCCAGAATTCCTCAACTGCGGCCATCGACGGACACTCGCTTGAGGCTGCGATACGATGTTTGAAGAGGTTGGAAGGATTCGTCCAAAATATTGCATTTTGTCGAATTCCATCCTCCCGTCTTTGCAGCCTCTTTTTGGCATCCGCCAAAACCCAAACTTTATCCGCCAAACGTTGCTTGATGTTGAGCAACTTTAGCTTGTTCAGTGTGTGATAGTACGTCCGCAGTTGTTGTGCGAACTTCTTGACTTTTGCCGTAAATGAACAGCCAGATGTTAAATAGTCGATCACACACTGAACTCGGGAAGCGAGCTTCCGTGTCAGTCGAATCTTGCCGTTCAATTGAGACATGCGTTTTGTAATCTGCCGACTCCCCGATATCTGTGTCAGATTTCGCGGAGTCACCAGATCACTTGCAGCCTCGTAAACGGCACAATTGACTTGCCACAGGTCGCAGTCATCTGGAAGAGCACCCAGAAGTAGGCTATTTGCTCTGTCTAATTCTGGTTGTTTAGGCAAAATTTTTGTTGTCAAATTTTGTCTAAACACGAGTGTCGTGCTTTCGTAATGTGGAGCATCTCTCCCAGCACCGCGTACGGGCTCAGTTGTTATTGCCCGCACATCCGGTACCGGTTGACAGCTGGGAACAACGAAACCCGTCCGCCTCAGATAGGCCACATAATCTCTCAGTTGTTGTTGAGAAAAGCGATCTGCCAGGTCGGGATGCATTACTGCAAACCGACTATGCATTCGCGCCATGTAGCCTCTCTGTTGCGGATAGCTCTCCTCGTAGCAGTGCATTAGATCTTGCCTGAGATCCTCCGTCCACTGAAATCCCGGGACACCTATTTCGGCTCCTCCACCTCGGGACTGGGCTGCATCCGAAACAGCACGATGGTCAGGAGCCCTGCGCGTTGCATTTCTTGTAACCGCATCTAAAAGGAGTAGGGTGGTTGGCCCTACTCCCTGTTGTTATGCCTCTCTCGTTTGTCTCTTACCTCGCCATCCAGTGGGGTTGGTTACCCAATCTCTGGCAAGGTTGCTAAGAGTCCAGGGCCCACCGGCTTTAATAAGCACACGTGGAGGTGAGAATAGGCCATTTGGGAAGATTGCATAGCCACATTGTGTTACGTATCATTCCCTTTGGGCCCATTATTATAACTATTATCATTCTGTTATAATTATTACTATAAAAGTAAAGTTGTTATTAATTTCATCTGTAAATAAAGCGATTTGGCATAAATCAACCACTTTCAATTAAAATTTAATTTTTTTATAAACTGGCTTTTTTAAAAAGTAATATTAAGAATGACTTATACAATAGATCATGGTGCCCCCAGACTCCTGCGGCCCCGGGGATGAAGCCCCTCCAGCCACCCCCCCCCTTAATCCGGCATTGATTCGATTATGATTTAAATCATCAAATACCCATATATAAAGAATGGTATTACCTTGTATATCGTTAGATATACCTAAAATAAGTTGTACAAGATGAATTAAAAAAAAATTAGGCAGTCCCGCAAGATGGCGCCAGCGGGGTAAAAAGGAAAAAAAATTAGTTTTGTCGGGCTAAAAAATTTTACAATCTCTATTTTATTGATGATATCGTTAGATACACGTATAATAAGTTCTACGAGACTACTCAAGAATATCAGACAGTCCCGCAAGTTGGCACCAGAGGGGTAAAATGGGAAAAAATTAGTTTTGTCGGGTTAAAAAATTTTACAACCTCTATTTTATTGATATCGTTAGATATACCTAAAGTAAATTATATAAGACGACTAAAACAAATTAGGCAGTCCCGAAAAATGGCGCCAGATGGATAAAAGCGAAAAAAACTAGTTTTGTCGGGCTAAAAATAAGTTATACAAGACGTCTCAAAAATATTAGGTATATCCGGAAGATGACGCAAAAGTGTAGTATGGGAAAAAAATAGTTTTGTCGCGCTAAAAAATGGTACGACCTGTATTTTATTGAAGATACCGTTAGATATACATATAGTAAGTTATAAAAGATGACTAAAAATAATTTGGCAATCTCGCAAGATAACGACAGAGGGGCGAATTATTATGGCGAAAATCGTTATGGCAGAAAGTTTGGTAGGCGAGAAGTATAAATTCGCATTCGTACGGATAGTTGGATAGACGATCGGAATGAATCTGAAGGTTTACGTACGTGGGATGCTCACATATCGTATTTGGATCAACGTATATGAACTGGTATAAAAACAAATGTATTGTTCTTTCTACATACACTAACACATAATTAAACTACTAGATTTTGAGGCTTATTATCGTACTGTTTTTACATGTATACGATAAAGGGCCATTTCTCGAACGAATAACTATCTGTCTGGGTGGAGAAAATGAATTTTTTCGAATTTTTAATGATTTACACCACTCTCCACCTATCGAGGAAGTTGAGTGTGAAAAATGATTTTTTTTCCTCATTTTTGTAGTGTATGGTACCATTTAGATAGATATTTATTATGCCTTCATAATAATGTGCTTACATAGGACTTCCTTTATGCAAAACTTCATTCCACATTGCATTTACCACGGGTACACAACACATGAATGAAAACAACCATATCAATTACTTAATCATTTACACTCTCTCTCTCTTTCTCTTCTTACTATTCCTATCATCTCCATCCATCCAATACCCCTACCATCCTCATTTAATACATCCATACCTCTTTCCCCTTTCTCTCTCACATACTCGCAGTTGTTTCCTGAATGTTCGACATTCTCTCTCTCCCTCTTGCACAATCTACACTTTCTCTCGACCTCCTCCATCCAGTACCTATTCCTCCTCTCCTCGTTCCCGCATCTCCACCTCGCTATTCTCACCAATCTTGTCCCCTCATTTCTCTTACAGATTCGTACATACGTTGGTACCCAACTCTTCCTTTCATAACTCACACATGACCTAGACGCTCTCTTGTTCATCCACTTCTATATCTCTTTCCCTCAAACGCTCCCATTTATTCCATCCCCATTTATTCATACCTCCTCTCCATAAATAATTCCCCCTCTCAACACTCTCTCTTGTCCATTCACTCCTATTATTCTCTCTTTCATCCTTCCTTTTCTCCAACATGCATTTCAAACCGAACTCCCCTCCTCCTCCTTTCTCCAGTTTTTCTTCAAACCTTCCCGCCCTCCATCCCATTTCCACCCTCAATTTATTTCTTTTCAACTCTTCTCTCACTATATACCCCGGTGTTACTCTTTCCAGCCCTAAAATTCACTTGAGGTATTTTTCTTGCAGCCCTTCTACTTCCTTCCATTCTTTGTATCCTCATATCTCCACTCCATAAAATAAAATCCCTTTCACTATATTGTCAAACAGTTTTAACCTCCACCTTACATTCCCTTTAAATTTCCTCTCTCCGTAGCTCCATACCCATCCCATTGCCACCCTAGCTTTTCTCACCCTTTCTCTCATATGTTCTTTTTTCCTCCATGCCTAGTTACCACATACCCTAAATATTTGTATTCCTTCACTTCCTCTATTCTTTCTCTTCCCCACCACCAAAATCTTTTCTTCTCCCTCCCTCCCTTATTTCTAAAAACCATCACTTTTGATTTCTCCACACTCAATTCGAGCTTTTTTCCTTCCATATATCTTTTTACTCCCCTTATCATGTCTCTTAATCCTTCCTCTTCCTCTGCCAGCAACACAATATCATCCGCATATTCTATTGATCTTATCCGATCATTTCCTACCCTAATTCCTCCCCTTCCTTTCTTTAAATCCTCTTCAATATCCGCCAAATATATGTTAAACGGGGTCTGACTCTCTACCCAGAATTCCCTTGATATTTTATCTCCTACCTTCACAACACATCTCGTCTCTACGTATACCTCCCTAACTCTATCTATTAACATCTCGCTTATCCCTCTCTTCCTCATCATACCCCACAGCAACTCTCTATCCACTCTGTCAAAAGCTGCCTTTAGATCCATGAAAAATGCCCACACTTTCTTTTTTTCTTTCAACCTCCTTCCCACTACATGCTTCAGGATCTTAACATTTTCCACGCTCCCTCTTCCTTTCCTAAATGGAATCATCCAGGAAGCAATTTTGCCTATTGGTTAACTGACGGAAGAGGCCCGAGAAGCGAGAAATAAAGATTTAAAAAGATACCGAGAATTTCACACAAGGAAAATGAATAGACTCTACGCGAATGAAGATTTGGGGAGAAAGCTACTGATTTCGTCAGATCCGTTTATAAACTCGATCAGAGTAGCAACGAAGACAGCCGAAATTGACGTTGATCCAGAAGTCAAAGAGCTATTAGCGCAGGAATAGTTCATCTTAGGAGAGATAGGAGAATGTCGAACACGTAAAGATAAATCGATATTTCACGATAAGGGATTGTAGCAATAAAGAAGTTCCAAATAATATTAATAATTTCACATATACTCTTTGACCTGTACATAGTTATATATAAATAAAGTGTAATAGTTTTAAAAAAAGTATTTTTGTTCGGTATTACCCACCAGTATGGTATGAAAGGGATTTAATTCTGGAAACTGTTGATAAATACATGATGTTGAAGTTTTGAGCTCTTGATCGAGCGATAAAATAATTTTTTTTTTAAACGTTTAATTAATTTGTTTTACAATATATGGTACAATACACTACAAAAATGATGAAAAAAATGATTTTTCACACTCAGCTCCCTCGATAGGTGGCGAGTGGTGTAAATCATAAAAAATTGGAAAAAATGTATTTTCTCCATCCAGATAGACAAAAAAAGAACAAAGAACAGGTTATTTTCCCCCGCGTTAATGACATTTAAACGTCTATTTGCGGGTCGGCTCTCGGGTGGAGTGGTACAGGACAAAGACGGTACATGACAGAACTAGGCAGATACAACACAACACCCACCCAGAGCCAGTCCCCCCCTACTCCAATATCGGTACCACCAGCGAATTCGGCAGTCTGTGCGTTAGCGAGCACGACGCGGGGCTTATCCCATCCTTATCCGAGAAAAGACCGACGACGTACCGACCGCGGATAAGACGCTGACGATACCGATAATATACATACCGACCGTACATACCCGACCGGGATCGGCAGCATTCCCAAATTCGTACCTTCGCCCAGCAAAGCTCCCCGGTTATTCCACACTGGACATAAGCAGAGAAAATTGTATGGACGGGGATTCGAACTCGGGCGTTCAGTGTGGGCGGACTAAGACGCCTTAGCTCGCACGACCATCACGCCGACTTGATAGGTGGAGAGTGGTGTAAATCATTAAAAATTCGAAAAAATTCCTTTTCTCCATCCAGATAGATAGTTATTCGTTCGAGAAATGGCCCTTTATCGAATACATGTAAAAACAGTGCGATAATAAGCCTCAAAATCTAGTAGTATAATTATGTGCTAGTATATATAGAGAGAACAATACATTTGCCTTTATACCAGTTCATATACGTTGATCCACATACGATATGTGAGCATCCCACGTACGTAAACCTTCAGGTTCATTCCGATCGTTTATCCAACTATCCGTACGCATGCGAATTTATACTTTTCGCCTACCAAACTTTCTGCCATAACGATTTTCGCCATAATAATTCACCCATCTGTCGCTATCTTGCGGGAATGCCAAATTATTTATAGTCATCTTTTATAACTTACTGTATGTATATCTAACGGTATCTTCAATAAAATACAGGTTGTACAATTTTTTAGCGCGACAAAACTATTTTTTTTCCATATTACAATTTTGAGTCATCTTCCGGATCTGCCTAATATTTTTTAGCCGTCTTGTAAACTTATTTTTAGCCCGACAAAACTAATTTTTTTCACTTTTTCCCATCTGGCGCCATTTTGCGGGACTGCCTAATTTTTTTTTAGTCGTCTTGTATAGCTTACTTTAGGTATATTTAACGATATCAATAAAATAGAGGTTGCAAATTTTTTAGCCCGAGGAAACTAATTTTTTTCATTCTTACCCCTCTGGTATCATCTTGCGGGACTGCCTGATTTTCTTGAGTAGTTTTGTAGAACTTATTATACGTGTATCTAACGATATAATCAATAAAATAGAGATTGTAAAATTTTTTAGCTCGATAAAACTAATTTATTTCCTTTTTACCCCTGTGGCGCCAACTTGCGGGACTGCCTAAATTTTTTTAAGTCATCTTGTACAACCGATTTTAGGTATATCTAACGATATACTAGGTAATACTATTTATTATATATGGATATTTCATGATTTAAATCATAATCGTATGTTAGTATCAATACTTTGCTCAGTATCACCCGTTTGGTAAAATTTACTTTTATATAAGATTCTTACACCTTAGTAACTTGTGAACTTGTTCTGTTCTACCTTTTAGCTACTTTTCATTTAGTCGTCTTAAATTCAATCGTGTTCATGTTTCAATTTTGTGTCGGAATTTTTACACTGTGACTGGAGATTCGTAACAAATGGATCCACAAACTCCCCAATTTAACAAATTTGCATGTCAGATGATAAATCCGCTATTTAAATTTTGGAAAATTGAAATTATATTTGCATTCATCAACCTTAAAAACCCCCAGGTAAAAAATCTGATGCAATTTCAATGAATACGAAGTAAACTGTCCGCCATATAGGTTGCCGCTATTTTGGCGTCTGATAATTTGATTTCAGATTCAAATTCAGCGACCTCAAAAATTTGCATACAACATTTATAGTGTATTTCTACCGTTTCTTCAAGAAATTGTCCGCCATTTTGTACGGCCAGTTTGAACGCACAAACATTGAGTTCAGATTCTTGTCTCACCATAAACTGGTCACTGCTTACCCAGTTTGAATCATTTTAAAATGCTATCAAGATACAAAAAATCTGATAAATTTGAAAAGCTAAACATTCCGCATTGTTTATTACAAAATATATGTTAATTTTTTCGTCATTCTTTAAATTCGCTCCAATAGATGTCTTAAAAATATTGTCATATGAATTCTAAATAAAGAATTATTACAATCGGTTAAGAATTGCGGGAGCTGAGACCGTTTGAACCAAAACATTCCCGAGTTCCCCAGTGTGCGGCGTTAACCGTCGTCGTAACCCGAGCTGTATTGACGCGGTTACAGTTCGAGTCCGCTACAGAAATGAGTTTCCATTTGATACATAAACGAGACTCCCAGCGCGTATTATCACTACAACCAGTAAATAATATCTGTTTGCCGACATGTACCAATGATACTAACGTGTAGTAGTAAAATAGATTCAAATAATACTAATTTTGACAAGTGTTGGATATGTAATTTGTAAATATCTCGACAATAGGATCAGGTAGGATTTTGATTCCAACGGATATTGACTCACAAAATCTTCATAAGAAAAGCCCTAAAAGCCGTTTTTGTCGACATTTTCATCAAACTTCTTTGTGCTTGACGACCACTGTGAGAAAAGTCGAAAAAGATCAATAAATATCGAGAAATATCGAAAAAGATCCAGATACGTCGATAAAGATCGAAAAAGTCCTACATCCCAGAGAAATATTGACATAGATCGAAAAAGATCGACAGTGATCGAGAAATATAGAAAAAGAGCTATAAAGATCGAGAAATATCGAAAAAGATCAAGAAATGTCGATAACGAATGAAAAAGTCCTACAGCGTCGAGAAAGAAAGATTGATAAAGATGCAGAAAGATCGACAATGATCGAGACATATCGAAAAAGAGCTATAAAGATCGAGAAATATCGAAAAATATCAGGAAACGTCGATAAAGATTGAAAAGTCCTACAGAATCGAGAAAGATTGACAAAGATCGAAAAAGATCGACAATGATTGAGAAACATCGAAAAAGAGCCATTACGATCGAGAAATGTCGTAAAAGATCAAGGAACGACGATAAAGATGAAACAAGAACCAAAAACGTGGATAAAGATCGAAAAAGTCCTGCATAATCGAGAAAGACTGACAAAGATCGAAAAAGATCGACAATGATCTAGAAATATCTAAAAAGATCAAGAAACGTCGATAAATATCAAAAACTCCTACATCTCAGAGAAAGAGTGACAGAGATTAAAAAAGATCGACAATGATCGAGAAATATCGAAGAAGAGCTATAACGATCGAGAAATATCGAAAAAGGTCAAGAAACGACGATAAAGATGAAACAAGAACCGGAAACGTGGATAAGGATCGAAAAAGTCCTGCATAATCGAGAAAGACTGACAAAGATCGAAAAAGATCGACAATGATCGAGAAATATCGAAAAAGATCTAGAAACGTCGTTAAAGATTGAAAAAGTCCTACATCATCGAGAAAGATTGACAAAGATCGAAAAAGATCGACCGCGATCAAGAAATATTGAAAATGACCGAAATATCGAAAAAGATGAAGAAACGTCGATAAAGAGCGAAAAAGTCCTGCATAATCCATAAAGACTGACAAAGATCGAAAAAAATGGACAATGATTGAGAAAGATCGAAAAAGATCGACAATGATTGAGAAATGTCGATAAATATCAAGAAATATCGAAAATGATCAAAAAACGTCGCTAAAGATTGAAAAAGTCCTACATCATCAAGAAAGATTGACAAAGATCGAAAAAGATCGACAGCGATTGAGAAATATTGAAAACGACCGAAATATCGAGAAACATCAAGAAACGTCGATAGAGAATGAAAAAGTCCTACATTATCGAGAAAGATTGAGTAAGACGAAAAAGATCGACAATGATCGAGAAATATCGAGAAATATCGAGAAATATCGAAAAAATCAAAAAAACCCCTATCAATATCCAACAAAATTAAGAAACGGCAATTAAGATAGAAAAAGTCCTACATCGTCGAGAAAGATTGAGAAAGATCGAAAAAGATCGACAATGGTCGAGAAATATCGATAAATATCGAGAAATATTGAAAACGACCGAAATATCGTAAAAGATGAAGAAACGTCGATAAAGAGCGAAAAAGACCTGCATAATCGAAAAAGATTGACAAAGATCGAAAAAGATCGACAATGATTGAGAAAGATCGAAAAAGATCGACAATGATCGAGAAATATCAATAAATATCAAGAATTATCGAAAATAATCAAAAAACGTCGATAAAGATCGAAAAAGTCCTAGATCATCGAGAAAGATTGAGAAAGAATGAAAAAGATTGACAATGATCGAAAAATATCGAAAAGATCCATAAATACCGAGGAAGATCGAAAATGATAAGAAACATCGATAAAGATTGAAAAAGTCCTACATCATCGAGAAAGATTGACAAAGATCGACAGCGATCGAGAAATAGTGAAAACGACCGAAATATCGAGAAACATCAAGAAACGTCGATAGAGATTGAAAAAGTCCTACATTATCGAGAAAGATTGAGTAAGACGAAAAAGATCGACAATGATCGAGAAATATCGATAAATATCGAAAAAATCAAAAAATCCCTATCAATATCCAACAAAATTAAGAAACGGCGATTAAGATAGAAAAAGTCCTACATCATCGAGAAAGATTGAGAAAGATCGAAAAAGAGCAAAAAACGATTATCAATATCCATCGAAATTAAGAAACGGCGATAAGGATAGAAAAAATCCTACATCATCGAGAAAGATTGAGAAAGATCGAAAAAGATCGACAATGATCGAGAAATATCGAGAAATACCGCGAAACATCGCAAAAGATCAAAACACGTCTAACAATATCGAACAAAATTCAGAAACTGCGATAAAGATAGAAAATGTCCTGCATCACCGATAAAGATTGACAAAGATCGAAAAATTACGACAATGATCGAGAATTATTGAAAAATATCAATAAAGATCGAGAAATATCGAAAAAGATCAAGAAACGTCGATAAAGAATTAACAAGAACCAGAAACATGGATAAAGATCGAAAAAGTCTTGCATAATCGGGAAATACTGACAATGATCGAAAAACATCGACAATGATAGAGAAATATCGAAAAGGCCGATTCGCGGCCATTGAGGCCGAGTACGTGCAGTACCAGCTGCATGGCCTAAAATAGCCTTTTTAGTCCCAGGGGTGGGGGCCGAATGTGAGAATTCACCTGTCTTCCTCCCATTCGGCGCGGTAGCTAATTGCTTCCTAATTCTCCTGCACGGAGGGAGGTGTGATTACTCGTAAGAAGATACTCACGATACGAAGTGGGGAGCCCGATAAGTTATCCCCTGACGGGCCATTTCTTTTACAGGAGCGAGAAAGGCGAGAAAGATCCTTCCAAGGGGAGATTGAATACGGAGTTCAAACATAACCCTCCACCGCCCACCGCCAAAATCGTGCACCGTGTGAGCCGATCACGAATTATTTCCATTGACCCGGAAATTCTTCACTCGGCCTTATCGCATCGGCCAATAAGGTCACGCAAGTCGAATATCATGTCTATTTCCGCCAAAATTGCAGAGATTTGCTTAAGGCTGGCGATGCGTCGCTCATCCGCGCGAGATGACGTCACGTCAGTAGCGGTTGCGGCAAATGACACGGGCGGGGTCGTAATGGTGACATGGCCTGATGCAGTGGTGGGCGTCATCACCGTCAACGTGGGTACAACCGTTATGGGAGAAGTAGCGGGGGTAAGCATGAAGGAATCCATTTTACCGAAATTAATACAACCAATAAGAATGCAATTACGAAAACCACGAAATAGTGACGGTAGGGAGTGGGGGTAGATATCAGAATCTAATCGCTAAGTACTACCGGAAATATTCAAATACTTAAGAGAGAGACGCAAAAAGATCGGACGCTTCTCAAGGACGCGATGCAACACGAGGTACGTTGCTTGAGCGACCTACCATCTGGCGTAAAGCAAAATAATGCGAAACCGACAAAAAAAACAAACAAATTTCATGGAATTGATCCGAACTGAATATCCGCCGTGTCCGACGCAAAGGGGGCGTGCCACCACGTTAATACGAGAGAAAAGGGGGATTATTATTTCCACGAATCGAGGTCTAGAATTCCGTGAATAAACTAAAAAAAAATACCAAATAGGGAAAATCCCAAAGCTTTATACTTGGAATAGCGAGCGAAAATTATCCGTAATACTCGATAAGGAAATGACGTGTGTACTCGTGCAGACCGCAAAATGTAAGGGAGCTCGAATCGCGACAGGGAACTGAAACGTCATTTTCACTCGAAAAATATTCGAGTCGCTGCACTGGTACCTGCAACTTAAGGAAAATACTACTACCGCAATTTATAAGGACATATATCATCAATCGAAAATTGTTTCGAATCAACGTAGGAGCTGCGTACACGCTCTCTGGCTCGTTGAAGGGAGAGGGGAATCCTATACCTATAACTCCCGAAAGTCTCTAAATTTTTCTCGGAAATTGTTTTCAATTAAATTTCAGAAATTTCCCACCTTATTATTTGCAATTTGTTGCTAGACCGTAAGTAAAACCCAAATTAAAAAACAGTTGAATTTCAATTCTCAAAAATCACAAGTGTGAAGAAAATTCAAAATTTTCTGAAACTTTCAGAAATTATAAAATCTAATTACTTGAAAATTGAATCTGGGAGACTAACTGAAAGTTCTTTTTATTTACATTTGTATTTGATAATTTTATGGTTAAGCTTCAAAATAACGAAACACTATTATTAACAAAAAAAAATTGGAAAATATCGAGAAAATCTACTTTTTTATTTTCCCAGTATTTATCAATATTATTCAATACAACGGAATATCAATCTAGGGACGGTAATACGTGCCGCCGATTGCGTCACGCAGTCTGCCAACCTGCTTGTCCTTACTGGGAGTGAAACAGGGGGGGGGGGGGCGGGCGACTGCAGGGAGAATCGCCAAAGTTGAGAACGTAAATAACTCTCGTTAACGAGCAACGTTATCTGAATAATAACAAACTAAGTCTATTATTTTCGACTTCGAATTTATCATTTTCTTATTTCCTGAAATTAAGGGATTTATTTATGATAACAATTTCGAAACATCAAAATCAAAATGAAACCAACCATATGCAATTCATTGACATAAGTATTAAAAATAAGCGAAATCCAAATTGAATTTTCAGGAATCAAAACATCTGCATATATCCAAAAATATCTTTAGTAATTTTCCCAAATATTATTTCCTTATCGGATGGCTCGGGACAACAAGGCGGGTGTTTCATTACACCTGCTCTATTACCGGGCCAGCTTTGTTTACTTTTGAGGTGTTAGTAAACAAGTCCGCTTAATATTATAACGACTCTATAAAAGTAATTACTTATTCCGGGATTACTTTCATATTTATTTGAAAATAGGAAAACAAATACCCGACCGTTATACTAAATTATGAAAATAATAATTTTCAAATTATGAAATTAAATTTCTTTTCTCTCGTTTTTTTTCTCTAGGATTTTTATGGTTTTTTGGAAAACTGAAAGGGAAGGGAACCTTATCGCAAAAGGGAAGGACGTAGGTAATGGTCGACAAATATATTCAAATATATTACATATAATTTTTGTATGAAATATTCTTAAAACTATTTCCGGTATATATCCGTTGCAAGGGCACATAGGGGACGCGGACCGCGCGTCACGATAAAACTAAATTTTTTCCTTTTTACCCCTGTGGCGCCATCTTGCGGGACCGCCTAAATTTTTTTAAGTCATCTTGTACAACTGATTTTAGGTATATCTAACGATATACTAGGTAATACTATTTATTATATATGGATATTTCATGATTTAAATCATAATCGTATGTTAGTATCAATACTTTGCTCAGTATCACCCGTTTGGTAAAATTTACTTTTATATAAGATTCTTACACCTTAGTAACTTGTGAACTTGTTCTGTTCTACCTTTTAGCTACTTTTCATTTAGTCGTCTTAAATTCAATCGTGTTCATGTTTCAATTTTTTGTCGGAATTTTTACACTGTGACTGGAGATTCGTAACAAATGGATCCACAAACTCCCCAATTTAACAAATTTGCATGTCAGATGATAAATCCGCTATTTAAATTTTGGGAAATTGAAATTATATTTGCATTCATCAACCTTAAAAACCCCCAGGTAAAAAATCTGATGCAATTTCAATGAATACGAAGTAAACTGTCCGCCATATAGGTTGCCGCTATTTTGGCGTCTGATAATTTGATTTCAGATTCAAATTCAGCGACCTCAAAAATTTGCATACAACATTTATAGTGTATTTCTACCGTTTCTTCAAGAAATTGTCCGCCATTTTGTACGGCCAGTTTGAACGCACAAACATTGAGTTCAGATTCTTGTCTCACCATAAACTGGTCACTGCTTACCCAGTTTGAATCATTTTAAAATGCTATCAAGATACAAAACATCTGATAAATTTGAAAAGCTAAACATTCCGCATTGTTTATTATAAAATATATGTTAATTTTTTCGTCTTTCTTTAAATTCGCTCCAATAGATGTCTTAAAAATATTGTCATATGAATTCTAAATAAAGAATTATTACAATCGGTTAAGAATTGCGGGAGCTGAGACCGTTTGAACCAAAACATTCCCGAGTTCCCCAGTGTGCGGCGTTAGCCGTCGTCGTAACCCGAGCTGTATTGACGCGGTTACAGTTCGAGTCCGCTACAGAAATGAGTTTCCATTTGATACATAAACGAGACTCCCAGCGCGTATCATCACTACAACCAGTAAATAATATCTGTTTGCCGACATGTACCAATGATACTAACGTGTAGTAGTAAAATAGATTCAAATAATACTAATTTTGACAAGTGTTGGATATGTAATTTGTAAATATCTCGACAATAGGATCAGGTAGGATTTTGATTCCAACGGATATTGACTCACAAAATCTTCATAAGAAAAGCCCTAAAAGCCGTTTATGTCGACATTTTCATCAAACTTCTTTGTGCTTGACTCTGCGAAAAGGATCAAGAAAGGTCGATAAAGATCGAAAAAGTCCTACAGAATCGAGAAAGATTGACAAAGATCGAAAAAGATCGACAATCATTGAGAAACATCGAAAAAGAGCTATTACGATCGAGAAATGTCGTAAAAGATCAAGGAACGACGATAAAGATGAAACAAGAACCAAAAACGTGGATAAAGATCGAAAAAGTCCTGCATAATCGAGAAAGACTGACAAAGATCGAAAAAGATCGACAATGATCTAGAAATATCTAAAAAGATCAAGAAACGTCGATAAAGATCAAAAACTCCTACATCTCAGAGAAAGACTGACAAAGATCGAAAAAGATCGACAATGATCGAGAAATATCGAAAAAGAGCTATAAAGATCGAGAAATATCGAAAAAGATCAAGAAACGTCAATAAAGATGGAAGAAGAACCAGAAACGTGGATAAAGATCGAAAAATCCTGCATAATCGAAAAAGATTGACAAAGATCAAAAAAGATCAACAGTGATCAAGAAATATCGAAAAAGATCTAGAAACGTCGTTAAAGATTGAAAAAGTCCTACATCATCGAGAAAGATTGACAAAGATCGAAAAAGATCGACCGCGATCAAGAAATATTGAAAATGACCGAAATATCGAAAAAGATGAAGAAACGTCGATAAAGAGCGAAAAAGTCCTGCATAATCCATAAAGACTGACAAAGATCGAAAAAAATGGACAATGATTGAGAAAGATCGAAACAGATCGACAATGATTGAGAAATGTCGATAAATATCAAGAAATATCGAAAATGATCAAAAAACGTCGATAAAGATTGAAAAAGTCCTACATCATCAAGAAAGATTGACAAAGATCGAAAAAGGTCGACAGCGATTGAGAAATATTGAAAACGACCGAAATGTCGAGAAACATCAAGAAACGTCGATAGAGATTGAAAAAGTCCTACATTATCGAGAAAGATTGAGTAAGACGAAAAAGATCGACAATGATCGAGAAATATCGAGAAATATCAAGAAATATCGAGAAATATCGAGAAATATCGAGAAATATCGAAACAATCAAAAAACCCCTATCAATATCCAACAAAATTAAGAAACAGCGATTAAGATAGAAAAAGTCCTACATCATCGAGAAAGATTGAGAAAGATCGAAAAAGAACAAAAAACGTCTATCAATATCCAACAAAATTAAGAAACGGCGATAAGGATAGAAAAAATCCTACATCATGGAGAAAGATTGAGAAAGATAGAAAAAGATCGACAATGATCGAGAAATATCGAAAAATATCGCGAAACATCGCAAAAGATCAAAACACGTCTAACAATATGGAACAAAATTCAGAAACTGCGATAAAGATAGAAAAAGTCCTGCATTATCGAGAAAGACTGACAGAGATCGAAAAAGATCGACAGTGATCGAGAAATAACGAAAAAGACCAAGAAACGTCGATAAAGATTGAAAAAGTCCTACATCATCGAGAAAGATTGACAAAGATCGAAAAAGATCGACAGCGATCTAGAAATATCTAAAAAGATCAAGAAACGTCGATAAAGATCAAAAACTCCTACATCTCAGAGAAAGAGTGACAGAGATTAAAAAAGATCGACAACGATCGAGAAATATCGAAAAAGATCAAAAAACGTCAATAAAGATGGAAGAAGAACCAGAAACGTGGATAAAGATCGAAAAATCCTGAATAATCGAAAAAGATTGACAAAGATCAAAAAAGATCAACAGTGATCAAGAAATATCGAAAAAGATCTAGAAACGTCGATAAAGATTGAAAAAGTCCTACATCATCGAGAAAGACTGACAAAGATCGAAAAAGATCCACAATGATCGAGAAATATCGAAAAAGATCAAGAAACGTCGATAAAAATGGAACAAGAACCAGAAACGTGGATAAAGAAGAAACCAGAACCAGAAAAACGGATAAATATCGCAAAGACCTGCATCATCGAGAAAGACTGACAAAGATCGAAAAAGATCGACAGTGATCGAGAAATATCGAAAAAGACCAAGAAACGTCGATAAAGATTGAAAAAGTCCTACATCATCGAGAAAGATTGACAAAGATCGAAAAAGATCGACCGCGATCAAGAAATATTGAAAATGACCGAAATATCGAAAAAGATGAAGAAACGTCGATAAAGAGCGAAATAGTCCTGTATAATCCATAAAGACTGACAAAGATCGAAAAAAATGGACAATGATTGAGAAAGATCGAAAAAGATCGACAATGATCGAGAAATATCGAGAAATATCAAGAAATATCGAAAATAATCAAAAAACGTCGATAAAGATTGAAAAAGTCCTACATCATCAAGAAAGATTGACAAAGATCGAAAAAGATCGACAGCGATTGAGAAATATTGAAAACGACCGAAATATCGAGAAACATCAAGAAATGTCGATAGAGATTGAAAAAGTCCTACATTATCGAGAAAGATTGAGTAAGACGAAAAAGATCGACAATGATCGAGAAATATCGAGAAATATCGAAAAAATCAAAAAAACCCCTATCAATATCCAACAAAATTAAGAAACGGCGATTAAGATAGAAAAAGTCCTACATCATCGAGAAAGATTGAGAAAGATCGAAAAAGATCGACAATGATCGAGAAATATCGATAAATATCGAGAAATATTGAAAATAATCAAAAAACGTCGATAAAGATCGAAAAAGTCCTACATCATCGAGAAAGATTGAGAAAGAATAAAAAAGATTGACAATGGTCGAAAAATATCGAAAAGATCCATAAATACCGAGGAAGATCGAAAATGATAACGAAACATCGATAAAGATTGAAAAAGTCCTACATCATCGAGAAAGATTGACAAAGATCGACAGCGATCGAGAAATAGTGAAAACGACCGAAATATCGAGAAACATCAAGAAACGTCGATAGAGATTGAAAAAGTCCTACATTATCGAGAAAGATTGAGTAAGACGAAAAAGATCGACAATGACCGAGAAATATCGATAAATATGGAAAAAATCAAAAAACCCCTATCAATATCCAACAAAATTAAGAAACGGCGATTAAGATAGAAAAAGTCCTACATCATCGAGAAAGATTGAGAAAGATCGAAAAAGAGCAAAAAACGATTATCAATATCCAACGAAATTAAGAAACGGCGATAAGGATAGAAAAAATCCTACATCATCGAGAAAGATTGAGAAAGATCGAAAAAGATCGACAATGATCGAGAAATATCGAGAAATATCGCGAAACATCGCAAAAGATCAAAACACGTCTAACAATATCGAACAAAATTCAGAAACTGCGATAAAGATAGAAAAAGTCCTGCATCACCGATAAAGATTGACAAAGATCGAAAAATTACGACAATGATCGAGAATTATTGAAAAATATCAATAAAGATCGAGAAATATCGAAAAAGATCAAGAAACGTCGATAAAGAATTAACAAGAACCAGAAACATGGATAAAGATCGAAAAAGTCCTGCATAATCGGGAAATACTGACAATGATCGAAAAACATCGACAATGATAGAGAAATATCGAAAAGGCCGATTCGCGGCCATTGAGGCCGAGTACGTGCAGTACCAGCTGCATGGCCTAAAATAGCCTTTTTAGTCCCAGGGGTGGGGGCCGAATGTGAGAATTCACCTGTCTTCCTCCCATTCGGTGCGGTAGCTAATTGCTTCCTAATTCTCCTGCACGGAGGGAGGTGTGATTACTCGTAAGAAGATACTCACGATACGAAGTGGGGGGCCCGATAAGTTATCCCCTGACGGGCCATTTCTTTTACAGGAGCGGTGTCCCATGCAATCCGCAGTGGACGCTCGTTGAGGGACATCTTTCTCGGAGTGGGTAAAGAGCGGGGGATGTCGGATTCGTGGAGGACATGATCCCTTCGACCGGCTTCCGAAAGATGTGCTTGGAGAGGGAGTATTAAATTCTCGTGTTTGTGATCGTCGAGACCCTCTTCTGCAAGTGAAATTGTAGAACTATCCGAGAAAGATCCTTCCAAGGGGAGATTGAATACGGAGTTCAAACATAACCCTCCGCCGCCCACCGCCAAAATCGTGCACCGTGTGAGCCGATCACGAATTATTTCCATTGACCCGGAAATTCTTCACTCGGCCTTATCGCATCGGCCAATAAGGTCACGCAAGTCGAATATCATGTCTATTTCCGCCAAAATTGCAGAGATTTGCTCAAGGCTGGCGATGCGTCGCTCATCCGCGCGAGATGACGTCACGTCAGTAGCGGTTGCGGCAAATGACACGGGCGTGGTCGTAATGGTGACATGGCCTGATGCAGTGGTGGGCGTCATCACCGTCAACGTGGGTACAACCGTTATGGGAGAAGTAGCGGGGGTAAGCATGAAGGAATCCATTTTACCGAAATTAATACAACCAATAAGAACGCAATTACGAAAACCACGAAATAGTGACGGTAGGGAGTGGGGGTAGATATCAGAATCTAATCGCTAAGTACTACCGGAAATATTCAAATACTTAAGAGAGAGACGCAAAAAGATCGGACGCTTCTCAAGGACGCGATGCAACACGAGGTACGTTGCTTGAGCGACCTACCATCTGGCGTAAAGCAAAATAATGCGAAACCGACAAAAAAAAACAAACAAATTTCATGGAATTGATCCGAACTGAATATCCGCCGTGTCCGACGCAAAGGGGGCGTGCCACCACGTTAATACGAGAGAAAAGGGGGATTATTATTTCCACGAATCGAGGTCTAGAATTCCGTGAATAAACTAAAAAAAAATACCAAATAGGGAAAATCCCAAAGCTTTATACTTGGAATAGCGAGCGAAAATTATCCGTAATACTCGATAAGGAAATGACGTGTGTACTCGTGCAGACCGCAAAATGTAAGGGAGCTCGAATCGCGACAGGGAACTGAAACGTCATTTTCACTCGAAAAATATTCGAGTCGCTGCACTGGTACCTGCAACTTAAGGAAAATACTACTACCGCAATTTATAAGGACATATATCATCAATCGAAAATTGTTTCGAATCAACGTAGGAGCTGCGTACACGCTCTCTGGCTCGTTGAAGGGAGAGGGGAATCCTATACCTATAACTCCCGAAAGTCTCTAAATTTTTCTCGGAAATTGTTTTCAATTAAATTTCAGAAATTTCCCACCTTATTATTTGCAATTTGTTGCTAGACCGTAAGTAAAACCCAAATTAAAAAACAGTTGAATTTCAATTCTCAAAAATCACAAGTGTGAAGAAAATTCAAAATTTTCTGAAACTTTCAGAAATTATAAAATCTAATTACTTGAAAATTGAATCTGGGAGACTAACTGAAAGTTCTTTTTATTTACATTTGTATTTGATAATTTTATGGTTAAGCTTCAAAATAACGAAACACTATTATTAACAAAAAAAAATTGGAAAATATCGAGAAAATCTACTTTTTTATTTTCCCAGTATTTATCAATATTATTCAATACAACGGAATATCAATCTAGGGACGGTAATACGTGCCGCCGATTGCGTCACGCAGTCTGCCAACCTGCTTGTCCTTACTGGGAGTGAAACAGGGGGGGGGGGGCGGGCGACTGCAGGGAGAATCGCCAAAGTTGAGAACGTAAATAACTCTCGTTAACGAGCAACGTTATCTGAATAATAACAAACTAAGTCTATTATTTTCGACTTCGAATTTATCATTTTCTTATTTCCTGAAATTAAGGGATTTATTTATGATAACAATTTCGAAACATCAAAATCAAAATGAAACCAACCATATGCAATTCATTGACATAAGTATTAAAAATAAGCGAAATCCAAATTGAATTTTCAGGAATCAAAACATCTGCATATATCCAAAAATATCTTTAGTAATTTTCCCAAATATTATTTCCTTATCGGATGGCTCGGGACAACAAGGCGGGTGTTTCATTACACCTGCTCTATTACCGGGCCAGCTTTGTTTACTTTTGAGGTGTTAGTAAACAAGTCCGCTTAATATTATAACGACTCTATAAAAGTAATTACTTATTCCGGGATTACTTTCATATTTATTTGAAAATAGGAAAACAAATACCCGACCGTTATACTAAATTATGAAAATAATAATTTTCAAATTATGAAATTAAATTTCTTTTCTCTCGTTTTTTTTCTCTAGGATTTTTATGGTTTTTTGGAAAACTGAAAGGGAAGGGAACCTTATCGCAAAAGGGAAGGACGTAGGTAATGGTCGACAAATATATTCAAATATATTACATATAATTTTTGTATGAAATATTCTTAAAACTATTTCCGGTATATATCCGTTGCAAGGGCACATAGGGGACGCGGACCGCGCGCTTGGAGCCGAAAAACGCGAAAGTTGGAAAACTGTACAACCGAAATTCCCGGCGAGTTCCGCCGAACTCGCAACACTTGTTATGCGAAAATAAAAGTTCTCTTTTAGTTTTCTCAAGAAATCTTTTTTGACTTCCCCACTAGGGATGCCATTTGTAAAATGCCCCTTTCGGAAGAGAGGGGTCAAAAAATAATTTCGCTCTAAAATTAATGCGGTTATAGATATTTATTTAACAGAATCTGATGCAATAGAACCGATTACAAAAGACGGAATACGCGACACGATGACCGCGCGCAATGTTCCGCGGGTGCGAAGTCCCTCGACGGCGGAACTTCTTAAAGAATGGACTGGGAAAACGAGGATTCACTCGCGGACGGTTCATTGGTTTCTTGGGGGTACGATGCGCGTCGGAATATACACAATTGGTGCCTACTTACAGGCGATGATCCCGGAGCGTGGAAACTGGGGGTACGTCCTTCCTCGGAGGTGAGGCTGAAGGTGTCCTCCTCGGCTGGCACTTTTCTTCGCGCAACCAGCGTGACTTAACACTCGGGATTCGCGGACAAACGGCGAAAAATAATCGGGCACGTTACCTACGAGAGAAGTACTCCGCACGATAGACTGCTGGAGACTGAGCGCTCTCGGGTGCGACGGTGCGCTTTCGAGCCCGCGCGTGCGCGCCAGCGCGACTCACGCAATGGAGGGGGCGCGGCGTCGATGCCGTTCGGCCCGACTCGGGGGGGGGGGGGGGGGGGGGGGGTACCGTGGCGACGCTCTCGACGGGGTAACGACGAGCATCGTCTCCGGAGACTTCTTATTGGGGAACGACAGAACGCTGAAAAGTGCTCCGTACGTTCCCTGTTTCCGAATTGTCTCGGGCTCGGCGCATAGGGCGATAGGGCACTAAAGGTTACGTCAAGAAATTAAAAATGGCAATGTCAGAATGTATTACTTTTAATTTTAAAAAATATTAACGCACTCTACATTTAATTTTAAACCAAAGTTCACTCATCTAAAATTTCGATTAAACGTTATCCAGCTAGAAGTTTAAGAACATAGATATTTTTGTACACTGTAAAAACTGAACGTCAATCGTTGTATGGAAATGTTTATAATCGATTACATAACATGTTTGGATAAGAAGTATTTCGAATAGCTGACAACGAATTTTGTATTAAATTTTGTACAATTCAAAATGGAGGATTTAATATGATTGGCCGAACATCGATACGTAATATTTGCAATGGAATAATTATGGTTACATTCTACTTTAAATTTTGTACTTAAAATGTGGTAAAATTTGGATTGAGCGCTTGGTTTTTGTACTAAAAATTCTGGAATATTGTGATTGGGCTTAAATTGGACAAGGTACCTGACGAATGTTTTAATTCTATAAAATATTATCAAGTTTATATGCCTATTACCTTGTTGTTCCTAATGTACACAGTAAAATTAACGGATTTAAAAAGTCAATTTAATGAAAAGTGAATGGCTTTAAAATGAATTTCCAAACTTAATAGATTACTTCGTATCATTCTCTGTGATATACGTGATATTTCAATCCAGCAATTGAAATTGTTGAATGAGGTTCGTCGATTTAATATAAGAAACACTTCGTTTAAATCACGAGAAGAACGAAATTTGGTGCGTTCGTAACTTGATATATGTTGACGATTGAGCCTTTATCTGATACTGAATGTTTGTTTGTAATGTTTGTAAGAGTCAAGTGCTTGTGACTTGTGACTGGTCGTATAATTTTTTAAAGTTGCAACATACGAGCCGTTTACTCAAAGGTAATTAGTGGCATGCTGACACAAGACGAACGGCATGCAAAATATCTAGTCGCGGAATGTCAATCGTTGTCGTAATCTCATTTTCCCTTCCCGACTCCTGAAAACAGTTGAATAAAAAAGTTACATATTAAGATGCTAATCTTGATGCAATTTCAGTAGGAGAGAGAAATCAATTTTAATTTTACAAATATTTGCTTTTAACTTGTTCGGACTTGTTCATTGTGTGATAAAATCAGTCAAATAAAGTACCGATTATATAATTTATACGAATTGTATTATCTGATTCAACAAATTGAAACACAACTGATATAATTTTTGCATGTTAATAAAGACTTGTAAACGTCGTTTCAACATAAATTACTTTTTTGAAGAATGTCTCTGAAAGATCAAACTAAACTTTCTAATAGAACAGATCGACGTGTGAATTCGTAAGGAGAAAAACGTCATATAGGGAAGTACTTGCGGCCCGTTAGTGCTAATATAAAAAAAGTGTTTCCGTTGATTGCTGATGGAAGTATAATTTGCAATAAATGTCGAATAAATCCATATGTATATATAATGTAGAATTGAATGTTAATAACGATAGTGACATACGAAGTACTTCAGATAATTTGGATGTAATAAATAATGATATAAATGCTAGTTCGGATGTTGACGATACAAATTTTTCTGCGGAAGATATTAATGAAATAATGAAAGGCTTGAAGGTATAATTTTCTAGTCTCCCTGAAAATCACCCTGATGGAATAACAATACTACCAATTTTGCCATCAATGTGGATAATTCTTAAGATAGTTAGAGAGTTCAATATTACCCCATATTCAGTAAGACAAGCAAAAGAATTAATGATGCTATATGGTTCTTGTTCAAGACCAACTGCAAAAATCGGCAATCGGCAAAAATCGACGACAGAAAGTACAGTTTCGAAAGTTGTAAAGTTCAATGAATCTGACGATAACAGTAGATTACTTCCTGGATTAATAAATACAAAACCAATGAAAATTGACGAAATCAAGATTCACAAAAAGAGAAGGTTACTTTTATTCGATCTCAGAATTTTGCATACTAAATTTCAACAAGAGAATTCCGAAGTAAAAATCGGCATATCAAATTTTTGTGAATGGCGGCTAAAGTACTCTGGGCTAGCTGGAAACAAAGGTACTCATATTGTATGCGTATGTGTAATACATGAAAATTGTACGCTAATTTTAGAACCAATTGAAATACATAAATTAACAATAAATTTAAGACATCCCTTTAAAATATTACAATGATTGTCTGAACCTCATGGTATGTGATCGTCCGAATGCAAACTGTTTTTATGATGATTGTGATGTATGTCCTGGCATAGATAAATTTAAAAATTACCTTAATTTGCTCTTAACGAATAAGGAAATATTTAAAATTACATTTAGTGCATGGCACTCAACCGATAGAACTACAATAAAAACAGAAACTGTTTTAACAAATTATCTTTTAGACCAATTATGCAATAATTAGTTTCTCTTACAACACGTCATTTCATTAATAAACAGCAAATGTCATATTTAAGAATAAGAAGGGCAAGTCGGCGAATTTCTTGTGTTGTGAAATTTTTCTGAAAATTAGGCATTTTTTGTACAAAATGCAACTGAAGGATTTCATTATAATAATAATCTGGCTTCGATTTATACGGTTATTTACTAGTAAATAACGAATTCACACGGTGAGCTTTAAGAAGTTATTATCAAAAATCAAAACAACCAAGATATTCCTCCAGGACTTTATTTTAGGACATAAAAGGAGTATTTTGACCAAAAGTCAAAATCATCCATCCGTCCCTTTTCGAGAAATGTGATTTTTTCTACGGAATCGCGTAATTTTTCGTTTAAAAATATTTTCAAGCAAATAATTATCGTAAAAATATACAAAGAGGTAAACATATAAGTATACAGATATCATACGAGTATAATACATGAAAAAGGTGCATTTTCAAAATGTAAACAGTTAACGGATGGAAACAAATGAATTGCTATTAAACCAAAACAACCAAAGCCCAAATCAACATAATAACAATCATTTCAAGTGGAGTAAAAATACTTTTTGTTATTGGAGTTTCACCTAATTGCAAGGAAACATACAATAACCTAAAAATGTTATGTAATAGCATTAATATAAATGATATAAATGGTAATTTTGCAATCGATTTAAAAGTTGCAAATTTGTTGTGTGGAATTGGAGCTCATAGCGGTATTTATCCTTGCACTCCAAGCCAATAATTATCATAAAAATGCTTGTCAAGTATATAAGAGGAAAGGTAAAGTATATATATATATATATATATATATATATATATATATACAGGGTGATCCAAAAGTCCCGGAACAGCAAAATATCTCAGCGGGAGTGCATTTTCGGGGAAAATGTTTTAGACAAAAGTTTAAGGATTTTTCCCTGGCTATTTAATGGCGATATTGAATTTGACCTTGAACATGACCTTGAAGGTTATTTCAAGGTCAAGTTAATTTTTTTAAATGGGAACCCCTATTTTTTTCACGGATTCGGAAAGAGCACAAAATTTTACGTCCGAATATGCTATGGCCGTTTTTTCGGCAAGGTCATTTCAAGGTGAAACTTAAAACTCCCGTGACGGCGAAATATCTCAGAGGGTGTGCATTTCTTTGGAAATTGTTTCAGACAAAAGTTTAAGGATTTTTCCCGGGCTATTTAATGGTAGCACAGAATTTGACCTTGAACATAACCTTCAAGGTTATTTCAAGGTCAAGTTTGTTTTTTTTAATGGAAACTGCTATTTTTTTTCACGGATTCGGAGAGAGCACAAAATTTTACGTCCAAATATGCTATGGCCGTTTTTTTCGGCAATGTCATTTCAAGGCCAAACTTAAAACTCCCGGAACAGCGAATTAACTCAGCAAGAGGTCATTTTCGGGTAAAATGTTTCAGACAAAAGTTTCAGGATTTTTTCCGGGATATTTAATGCTAGCATAAAATTTGACCTTGAAAATTACCTTGAAGATTATTCTCAGGTCAAGAATATTTTTTTTTTTGGAATTGGAACCCCGTTTCATTTTCTTAACGAAGTTATGAGGATCTTCCGGTATTGAGAGTGGTTAAATTCATTTTGTTCAGTCGATGCTATTACTGGACGATCTGCTCTAGGGAGATCCTTTACAGTGCCGTAAACTTCGAAACAATTTATTGTTCTGCCAAAAGTCGATTTAGGAATCAGTTCCTGTCCCTCGCTTGTCCTTTAATTTTGTAAATAGAATAATAAACTGTTTAAAAAAAGTGTATACATACATCTTACGCAACACTTGTGCAAAGTGAACTTGGGCGCGCGAACAGCGACAGAGAGCACGAGTCACCAGCGAAGTAAATAAACAACATACATTCACATTGAATTTATACATACGTGTACAGTCTTATAAGGTTACATTTTGGTCTTAACTTTATCGTTTTGTGAGATACATGGATTTCCTATCTAAACGCCTTTCCTATCTAAACGTATTAAGCATCATTTCAGTAACAAAATACGTACGTATATTTCGTACAAAGAGCAATGGCTGCGCTAAGTGAACGAGAAAGAATAACCATTCTCATGATGAGAGGCTGGGGTGATAACCAGCGATCTTTAGAGAATGTGCGAACCTTATTTAACGCATCATTTAGAGAGGGACGAGAACCGATTTCTAAATCTACTGTTAGCAGAACAATAAATCGTTTTGAAGTTCACGGTACTGTGAAGGATCTCCCAAGAGCAGGTCGTCCAGTAACAGCATCAACTGAAGAAAATGAGTTGAATGTCGCGCTGTCAATAACGGAAGATCCTCATACTTCCATCAGGAAAGTTAAACAGCAGCACGACTTATGTTACGGTACAGTACAACGGATCTTAACTAAAAACTTAAAATTTCACCCATACAAAGTTAGACTCGTACAACAATTGAATGAAGACGATCCTGATAGACGCCTACAGTTTGCGGAATTAATGATGAATCGAATAGATGCTGATGCCGGTTTCTTGAATCGCATCGTATTTTCTGATGAAGCTACATTCTTCTTAAATGGGGCAATCAATAGACATAACATGTCTTATTGGAGTGAAACCAATCCTAATTGGATGGTCGATAGCCGTTCTACTCAATATCCTGAAAAAGTAGGGTACCCTTACTGGTCAAAAATACCACGATATGTTGAGGGACGACATCATCCCTGCTATTCAGGTTATTGTAGGCGAGGATTTCGATCAGACTTGGTTTCAGCAAGATGGTGCAGCACCCCATTATGCAAGCGATGTTCGCAATTATTTGAGTGATGTATTCGCAGAACGGTGGATAGGTCGAAGGGGTGTAATAAAATGGCCACCAAGATCTCCGGATCTTACGCCCCTTGACTATTTTCTATGGGGTTATCTCAAAGATAGAGTGTATCGAACCAAACCGGTGAATATTGAGGAAGTAAAACAACGAATACGGGATGAGATCGCGGCTATAGAACCAGATATGATTAAAAAAGTCGTATCGACTTTTTATAATCGCTTGGGATATTGCCAAGAAGTTCATGGCAATCACTTTGAGCATAAGCTTTAGTAAGATACATAATTTCATCAAAATCTTAGTATACCCATCTTGCCTTAACTGTCTGGGGACACCCACACCCACACACACACACGCACACGCACACGCACACGCACAGGTGACGGCGAGGGGAACCACCTGAACAAAGCACCCCGAAGAGGTGTAAACCCGACCGTGCTACCTCCACGCGGTACATCTTGGGTAATGCTAAAGCCGGCGGTAGCATTGGAAACAATGTAAAAATGTTACCCATATAATAACCTTCAAGGTCATGTTCAAGGTCAAATTCTGTACTACCATTAAATATCCCAGGAAAAATCCTTAAACTTTTGTCTGAAACAATTTCCAAAGAAATGCACACCCTCTGAGATATTTCGCCGTCACGGGAGTTTTAAGTTTAACCTTGAAATGACCTTGTCGGAAAAATCGATCATATCATACTCGGACGTAGAATTTCCCGCTCTTTCAGAATCCATGAAAAAAAATAGGGGTTCCCATTTAAAAAAATTAACTTGACCTTGAAATAACCTTCAAGGTCATGTTCAAGGTCAAATTCAATATCTCCATTAAATAGCCAGGGAAAAATCCTGAAACTTTTGTCTGAAACATTTTCCTCGAAAATGCACTCCCGCTGAGATATTTTGCTGTTCCGGGACTTTTGGATCACCCTGTATATATATATATATATATATATATATATATATATATATATTATATATATATATATATATATATATATATATACCTATATATATGTGTGTATAACATATGTTTAATAATACATTTTTAACACAGTTTAAAACAATTTTCTAAATGTGAAGATTATTGTATTCACATACGGTCTTACGCAAATGTTCCATATAATTTGGGTTATTTGGTTTATGACTATACTTATTATTCCAAGTTTGTTTGAAATCGAAGTGGACTGCTTCCATGGCATGCTCTGAATAGTATCCTAAACCCACTCCTTGTCTTACACAAAAGTCTTCAATATGGAAAAAAAAACAGCGGGAACTTTTGGGGTGATTGGTATGAGAAGATCTTCGTAACTTTCTCGGAAGTTAGAAACGCGTTCAAAGTAATTATTTTTCAAATTATTAGTGAAACACGCTTCAACCACTGCATGAAATACTTGAAAAGCTTTTACATACTTTAAACACTCCAAAGGATACAACCCTCTTAGTACATCAGTATTTCGTAACAATTTCTTACATTCCCATCAAATCCAGAACAGCCCCAACAAATTTTTTGCTGAACGTGACACTTCTCAGCCCACATCAAAGCAATGGCATTCAATTTTTCTAACATGTCATTGAAAATAGTGTTTACTACCCCAAGCATTAAATGGAGCTCAGGAGGAGCTACGATATCTATTATCAATGTATTTGATTTTGCATCGCAACCCTTTATTAACGGCAAATTTATGCAGCTCTTGAAATCTTTGGCCGCTGTATCACTTTCACCTGCCTCTTTCCATCTACTATAATATTCTCAATTAATCTAAGAACATCTCGATTTTGAAGGTTATTTTTGTGCGCAAAACACCATGTGCAAGGATACATACTGCTATGAGCTCCAATTCCACACAACAAATTTGCAACTTTAAAATCGATTCCAAAATTACCATTTATATCATTTATATTAATGCTATTACATAACATTTTTAGGTTATTGTATGTTTCCTTGCAATTAGGTGAAACTCCAATAACAAAAAGTATTTTTACTCCACTTGAAATGATTGTTATTATGTTGATTTGGGCTTTGGTTGTTGTGGTTTAATAGCAATTCATTTGTTTCCATCCGTTAACTGTATACATTTTGAAAATGCACCTTTTTCATGTATTATACTCGTATGATATCTGTATACTTATATGTTTACCTCTTTGTATATTTTTACGATAATTATTTGCTTGAAAATATTTTTAAACGAAAAATTACGCGATTTCGTAGAAAAAATCACATTTCTCGAAAAGGGACGGATGGATGATTTTGACTTTTGGTCAAAATACTCCTTTTATGTCCTAGAATAAAGTCCTGGAGGAATATCTTGGTTGTTTTGATTTTTGATAATAACTTCTTAAAGCTCACCGTGCCCTATTATCGAGAAGATGAAACATTGTTTCATAAAAATATAGTTGTAATTTCTGAAACTTTCTGAAGCAGAATGGCATTATAGTGCGACAGCCTACGGAAAAGCGCCGCATAATGGTCTCGGACCGATATTGAAAACACAGGCACGAAACGAAAACAATTTTTTATTACTCTAAAAAAAATTACGAGACATTCCAGAGACGTTAAAAAGTTCGGTTTAACGCAGTTGCTCCTATCCCCAGATTTACAGTAACTACTGTTACATTCCGATATCCGAAAAGAAAATGCTAATAAAGAGGTATTCCGCTGATTTCAAAAGTAAAGTATTTGAGATTTTAGTCCATACATTCCTTCAATGGTCCATTATGATCTTGTCATAGTTGGCCGGTTACATGATTCTTGCCTTAGTTGGCGGGGCACATAGTTCTTGCCTTAGTTGGCCGGGCACATCGTTCTTTCCTTAGTTGGCCGCGGCACATCGTTCTTGCCTTAGTTGGTTGGGGCACATTGTTCTTGCTTTCTCTAATCAATTATAAACACTTCTATACAACGATTGACGTTCAGATTTACAGTATACAAAAATATCTATGTTCTTGAATTTCTAGCTGGATAGCGAAGCGTTTAATCGAAGTTTTAGAAGAGTGAATTTAGATTTAAAATTAAATCTAGAGTGTGTCAATCTTTTTTAATATTATAAATAATACATTCTGATTTTCCGCCCGCCATTTTGGATCATTTGTGAGAAATATATCATTTTCCGAATATTTTATGTTTATTTTTAGCGATAAATAAATGTACAACGACCGCCATTTTGAATGTTTTCAAACCCGCCACACGGCATTCGATTCCACTTAAGGGGAGGCTCCTGTGTTATTTTGACCCCTCGAAATTTTAATGATTGAAATTGTTCATATTTTTTTTCTTGCTCGATTTTGAGGTCAAATTCATGTCAGATTCTTAGAAAAAAAAATTCGAAAAATTCGCCGAAAAAAAATTATTTTTTTGCAACCATAACAGATATTTTCAAACGCTTATTGATTATTACTATATTATTACTATATTACTAATTTTACTATATAATTGTTCGAAATGTTGAGAAAATCATATAAAAAAATAGATTGTTCGAAATGTTGAGAAAATCATATAAAAAAATTCCCATGGAAAAATATTAAAAATTGTAAGAGAAGATAGATTTTTAAGGTTCAAATCAAGAAATCTCAATCCACTGAAGCCGCAAATGAATTGAAAAACATCCTGTTTTTATGAAAAAATGTATTTCATTCAATAATCAAGAACAATCAGGAACAACACGTGAGTAAGAACACGCGTACACATATCACATACTCACACACACACACACACACACACACACACGCACACACACACGCACACACGCACACACACACGCATATTGTGAAAAATTTCTGAAATTTTCATGACAGTATATGCACGGGAATATTTGGTAAAATAGATGGAAAAATATATTTTCAGAAAAATTCCCAAGAAAATGAGATAATTTTCCAACATAAAATCTGATATTTTTGTGACCATTGTGGAATTTTTATCTATGATTTATAAATGTATCCGAAGAAGAAAGAAATATACTGTAATGGATACGTAAAATACCACCATTTTGGAAATTTTTCTGAAAAATTCGTGAAAGTATGGTCATGAATGTTCATGAGTATTGAAATAAATGTATTTCTATATAAAAACAGGGTGTTTTTCAATTCATCTGCAGTTTCAGTAGATTGAAATTCCTTGATTTGAACCTTAAAAATCTATCTTCTCTTACAACTTTTAATATTTTTCCATGGGAATTTTTTTATATGATTTTCTCAACATTTCGAACAATCGCTCATAAGCGTTTGGAAATATCTGTTATGGTTGCAAAAAAATAATTTTTTTTTCGGGGAATTTTCCGATTTTCTTTTTCTAAGAATCTGACATGAATTTGACCTCAAAATCGAGCAAGAAAAAAAATATGAACAATTTCAATCATTAAAATTTCGAGGGGTCAAAATAACATAGGAGCCTCCCCTTAAAATAAGCTTCAATTTATACATATTATACATCCATTTTGAGCTCAATCTCTTATGGGTCTGGCCATTTGCGTTTTCCTATGGAATATATATATTACCGCGTGAAGAAGAGTAACTTATAATGAAACGAATAGAAGGCATATTGATAAATGCGGGTTTAGTTCAAGCAAAAACTTAACCAATTTGTTGCTGACGTTAATATTTACATATAAAATGGTAAACTCAAACATTTTATTCAGTTTTTTGCATTGCTTAAGTTTTTGCATGAACTAAGCCCGCATTTGTTAATATGCCTTTTAGGTTTGAGTATAAGTTACTCTTGTTTACGTATAACCGAGCGCAGCGTAGTAGTTAAGGCGTAGGATTATTCTCAGGTTCATAGAATTATTTGCAGAAGAAATTGTAAAACTATATTCCATAATAACATATCTAACATTCATATAAATATTAATAAATATCAAATTAATTCGTCCTATTAAGTTTTTTAATGGCCGTTTACATTTATCACATATGTCACATGATATGTCATATGATATATCATGTGACAATTTTGAGTAGGATCGGCTATATTGATAAAGTCACTGCATGATTAGGTATTAAACACTAACACTTGTATTTTTTGTATGTGTATCTGAAGATATTACCAATTTCTAAATAAAGTAGGTATTATGTACTACTGCAATGTATACATGTATAATATTTATATAAACAAAACATATATTTGTATGTATCGAATTGTATGCAACATCATAAATTAAATCACCAAATATTGTTAATATAATAAAACTCATCTACGAATACTTACCCACTACAGTTATTAATATAAATAACTGAAACACATTTTTCGAAAATGTATGTACTCATTAATTCCTATTGATTTTTATTATGATACAGGTGAAAAATGAATTAGCGAAAATGAATATTTGATTAGTGCTTTGCATTTAGGTATACACTTGCTGGGAGGGACTAATTAAAGAGGGAAAAATTAATTAGTACATTGGTGCAAAAAACCTACATTTATATGTTTGGTAGCTACGAATCGTTGCTTTTTAAAGGTGATAGTTTCGTTTCTCCATTAAAATATATCACTACATAGAAGTGGAAATGACGGATTCACTACAGAAAAAGTCGAATTTGGCTTAAAATTTTTAAGAAACTTAGAGTATAGTTAATAGACTAACAGTTATATAAAATCTGTAAGTTTTAGACAAATATTCATGAAGATAAATGTCAGTTATATATTTCGCGTGTTTGAAGCATAGATTTTAGTCTTTATATATATTTATAAAAAATATATGTAAATATGATAACATCAAAATTGGTTTGACTTGTTACAGGTCGGATTATTTAAAGTTTGGAATTTTTCAAGAAAGTCTATGTTGTAAAAAGTGCACTTTCGAAAAACTTCAGAAATCTACCTCGGTGAAAATATAAATTTTGAGTACCAGGAGAAATCATTGTGTAGTAGAAAGAGAAGAAATCCTTGTTCCTAACATTTGTGAGTCGAGAGGCGGTGTTGGACTGGAGGCTAGGGCCGCGGGCATGTTCTGTTATCACTGTCCCCAGGGTCCTCCGTCTGCTAGATTACCACCCTCTCTCGACTACCCCTTCACGGCGACGCACCCTTGTAAGTATTAGTTTGAAACTCGTAGAAATACGTTGAATGTAGATTATTATATATTTACTAATGGTTTCATTCACATACCTGTTCACACTTACGTTATACGTATATACAAAATAAACATCAAATTAATTTACTCTAAATGAAATGTGCAAAAACTGTTAGAAAATACAAAATTGTGTTGTCATTTATTGTAAATCAAAAGAAGCCTGATCGAGAAAAATGGTTTAATAATAATATATTCACTTGATGATATATGTATGAAACTTTAATCGAAGAGTGAATAGTGTACTTATATAAATTCTATCACACGGTGTCTAATTAATTAATTTGAAATGCAATGATTTCAATTAATCTGAAATGCTATTTAGCCAGAAGCGATATGTAATGTTAATTGCCACTTTAAGTACCTTTAAACTTTGATTATACAGCTTCCACAAAAAGAACATGGTAGGTGGTCCAAAAGACCAGATCATAACACTTCTACATTTTTTGGGTCGCTAAATTCAAATCTGCTATCTGTTTGAGCTGATCGGGTGCAATGTAAGTGCAATTGAAGTTTAAATGTAGGTAATCAATTTAAAATAAAAATAACCAGTGTATCTATAAGTTTTGGATCCCTGAATAAAAATTTTTGTTTATCTTCATCTGATCTAGATCCAGGACAATTTAAGATCAAGTGTAGAGAATTAACTTAGCATTGAAGTAAGCCAGTACTTCTTTACATTTTTGTGATCGCTCAATCGAAATACGTTATCTATTAACCAGATGAGGTCTACTAATACTACCAGTTAATACATTTAAATCAATTTAAATACTTATGTTACAAGGTAAACTTTAAATAAAAATTATTTTTTAAATCACTAGACCTCCCTACACAGTGCAGAATTACTACTCTTTTTCATCAGTATCGGACTATTTTTTTATCAGATAATCTGCGAAGTGGGTTTCACTTGAGTTTTGTCCTTGTCGATAGTAAATCTCGTTGTAAAGACCAGCAGTAATTGTCTCCCATATTTATATCCCATCTATCTTATTACCGACTTTTAAATTCGTTAATATTTTGGTGAAATCTTTATAATCCGATTCTCAACATGTCAGTTTCCTCCATGGTTCAACGCAGAACTGAAAGACATGATTTTTAAGAAAAAATTAGCACACAGAAATGGAAGAGATCCCGATCATCGAATGATTATTCTGATTTTAAGCGCTTGAGAGAATTGTGTGTTAGGCTCTCTAGTACACTTTATAAAGAATATATTAAAGAAGTTGAAGAAAAGTCGAGAACTAATGTCCGTTCGTTTTGATCATTTGTAAATAGTTATCGGAATATTATGAGCTACTAAACCCCGGTGAAACTGTTAATACTGGTCGAAACCAACAACAAATGATCGATTTGAATGGATCAACACGTGAAAAACGAACAGAATATGCAAAAAGACAACATAAAATAATTTTGCTTCATAATAATGCCCCCTCATACACATCAAAACGGACCATGGATACAATCAAGACATTCAATTGGGAAATACTAGTACATGCGGCTTACTCTCCAGACTTGGCTCCGTCCGATTACCATCTGTTCGCATCATTGGGACATGCACTTGCCGAACAACACTTCGATTCGTATGAAAATGTACGAAAATGGCTCGATAACTGGTTCGCTCCAAAGCATTTTTGGCGTGGCATTCATAACCTTCCGATTAGGTGGGGAAAATGTATTAATTTCAGTGGAGACTATTTCGAATAAAATATTTTTTAGAAATTTTTAAAGAACAGACGGTTTCACACTTCTTCACCTGGTAGAGAGTCCGCATGCAACGAGGAAGGGCTCAATGAACAACGCACAGAAATTGTGTTTTGTGGTTCTGCCTTTATTTGGAATTAAACAAGTTTGCGAGTTTCGATACTGTGTCTTGAGTACCTATTGGCCCCATTGAATAGTCGCCAGATGAGAAGAAGATCCTTAAAACCAGCAAGAGAAAGCTCTTCACGAAAGACGTGTCGAGTGATTAGTTTACATGTCGATAAATATGTAAAATATGTCAT
This sequence comes from Trichopria drosophilae, assembly GCA_030407085.1. Classification (NCBI taxonomy): domain Eukaryota; kingdom Metazoa; phylum Arthropoda; class Insecta; order Hymenoptera; family Diapriidae; genus Trichopria; species Trichopria drosophilae. The sequence goes on from CM059583.1 coordinate 117,418,316, forward strand.
GGAAACGCAGGACCCGCGGGGTGGGTAGCTGGTAGTCTGCATATAAGCTTAATCGATCACGTACATTAGAACAACACACAACATATACAGGGTGTTGTTGCAATAGCGCATGATACATATACCATGATGAAGATTTTTTTCTGAAATCGATGGAGCAAAAAATAATTTTCGGCAATATATGGTTCCTTTGTAAATTGAATTTTAAAGTTTAATTATTTTAGGGGCATTGTCCCCAACGAGACAATTGGTGAACATGTGAATGTCGACTGCTTCACATCGTACACGTGATCCGGTGGCAGTTAAAACCTCAAATCGATATTGCCGGGAAGGATGGCTCGAAACAGTCAGATGTTTTTATTCGAATGACTGGGCGCTTGTGGATAAGGTTGCGAATTCGGTAAAAACATAAAACTTTAAATGATCAATGTTGGAAATGATGATGCAATGCACTGACAAGCTGATTAAGGGCTATCAAATGCCGTGTGCACATTTTTATTATGCAAAATGTAGAATTCGATTTATAACATTTTTTAATCACAAAGGATATTTTCTTAGGATGTTTTTGGGTTCGCTGATTACGAATTCATCATCAGATTTTCAAAATCCAAAATGGTGGATTAAAAATGACGATGCAACCAGTCTCCAATCCACAGAGAGGGAGGCAAGATAATCGCGGCATTTTCAGCACAGTATTGTTGTCGAGAAGAGGAGTTGACGAGTAAATTTCCCGAACAATATATGAACCGTAGAGTTACAATCTATATAAACAATGCAACAAATCTTTCCATCGCAAAGAACACAAATGTATAAAATAAATCAATATAATACTATACATCAGCAAAAAGACTTAGTAGATGTCAATAAATAACAAGAGTGAGCATCAGTTTCAGAAGGTGAATTTTGACTACAAAAAAGACTTTTATATTTTATGGATACCGACGTAAAATTACTGCAGCAGTGAATATAATATCCCTCAAGTCTACTTAATTGTACTGACAATATTATGTCGCTGAATTTTAGGTTTTAATATTTTTATTTTGCACACTTTTTTGGTAAATAATACAGAACTCTTGTTTATAAAATATACATAGCTCCAACACAAGTGTATACTTCCAGGACGGTCCTGGAAGTAGAAAGGCACATTTACGATAGTTCCCAGGACCATTTTGAAAATAACAGTACATCATAAATTTTTAAGAGAATCCCGCAACTACGCGGGTTTTTCTAATATACGCATATGGGAATATTCGTCTCCCAAAAGTTTGGAAACGGTCACGTAACTTTTGAAAAAAAAACATTTTACCTTATACTAACATGCGGATTTTCTACCGGGTGGGTTCTTCAAGGCGGGTCATAGGGCAACCCATGTTATAGCTCACAGCCAATGAACGTCGAGCTTTAGACTTGGTCTTCCAGTAGCCGACTAATAACGTTAACGGTACCGAGTTGCCAGTTCCTTTTTAAAATAAATAAATTAACAGAATAAAATAATTTAACTGAACGAAATAAATCTGTACCATTTGTTTTTCGTTGATTAGGGACGTGCGGAAAAATTAATATTCGCCGCGTTATGCTGACGCCCTTCGCGAAACAGAGGTTAGGGTAGGCAAAGGTGGTTTTGACAAGTGTTTGACGTTGCGACCCCAACATGGAGTTTTCGAATTTTCATCGCATTTCATTAAATAAGTATTAGTTTTATCATTTCATCTTACGAAGTACGATTCTTTATAGGCTACTTTTATTTTTTATAACACATATCAGGAGGAAAATGGATCTACCCTGAGTTTGTTTACCAAGTGTTGTACAGCTTTTGCTGCACGATTTTGTGCTCAATGTGAAATTGGTCTCGGTTTTCGAATTTTCATCGCATTCTCAGCTGCATTTCACTAGATAAGTATTTCTTTTGTCATTGATTTTACGAAGCACGATTCTTTGTAGGCTGGTTTTATTTTGTTAGATCACATCTCAGGAGACAAATCGATTTACATTAAGTTTGTTCACCGAGTGTTCTACAGCTGTCTGAAGCAACCAACCGAGCAGCTCATACTCAGTTTTCGTGCAAAATGGAAAAATAGTCAAAGTTACGCAGTGTATGATTTGTGAAGTGAGACAATACCGACCTACATGTGTATTATGCTACACGATTTTGTGGTCAACGTGAAAGTGGTCTCCGTGCACCACAGGAAAAATAAATTATCCTCTTGTTCATCATTTATAAGCCTCATAAGCATCAAGAGCTGACCAATGTCGATGAAGGAGACAGAATGGTTTTTTGTGAGCGAATGACTGATCTGATCAATCGAGATCCACAGCTTGTTCAAAAAATTTACTTTAGTGACGAGTGCACATTTTTTGCTAAATGTTCACCGAATCGTCAAAATTATAGATACTGGGCCCGCATAAACCCGAAGGAAGTATTGGATATAAAAACACAGTACCCGATAAAAATAAATGTTTGGGTTGGAATTATATGCTCCCGAATCGTTGGACCTGTATTTATAAATGATAATCTGAATGGTGAACTATATCTTCAGTTACTTCAAGAAATCGTTACTCCATTTTTACATGAAATAGAGCAAGCGGTACGCAGTTTATTTATTTATTTAATATACGGGTCGAAGACCACTTATAAAACAATAATACTATAAAAAATGGCAGCAAGTTGCATTCAGATCATAGTTTATTAAAATTCCTATGTAATTATGTTTCTAAATTAGAAATAAACCATATTTTAGGAGGAATATGAAGTATGGTTCCAGCAGGATGGAGCACCTGCGCACAAGATCCGAAATGTCAGCCAACATCTCAATGACAATTTTCCAAATCGATGGATAGGTCAATTTGGACCAGTCAAATGGCCAGCCCGATCACACGACATGACCCCATTGGATTTTTTTTTGTGGGGTCATGTCAAAAATGAATTGTACCGCGGACCATTTGTCACGACGCAGGATGATCTTCAAAACAGAATAATTGAAATCATTCAATCAATAAGTCCAGAGACGTTGCTGAAATTGGGAGAACATTTCTACGATCGATTAGGCTATTGTACAGCAGTCAATGGAAGTCATTTTGAGCAATTATTGGATTAATGTATTTATTTCATTTTATTTTCATCTTATTTATTTAATGTATTTATTATTTTAAACAATACAGTTTCTCGGCCGCTTTTAATAATTAGAGATAATACGAGTATTGATGTTTAACGGCAACAATTAAAAACAAGGGGTTATATGTGAAACAAGGAGATGATAAAAATAATAATAATAATAAAAAATTAATTGAAAAGTTTTTTTTTTTTTTTTTTTTTAAATAGGGGGGGGGGGAGAGGTTATATATTAAAACATAAAAAGCTAATAATGAATTAAAAGGGGGAATTTTAGCTTGACGTTTCGACCCGTGTTTGGGTCATCTTCAGAATGTGACCCAAACACGGGTCGAAACGTCAAGCTAAAATTCCCCCTTTTAATTCATTATTAGCTTTTTATGTTTTAATATATAACCTCTCCCCCCCCCCCCTATTTAAAAAAAAAAAAAAAAAAAAACTTTTCAATTAATTTTTTATTATTATTATTATTTTTATCATCTCCTTGTTTCACATATAACCCCTTGTTTTTAATTGTTGCCGTTAAACATCAATACTCGTATTATCTCTAATGTATTTATTATTAGTGAAATCTTTATAATCCGATTCTCAACATGTCAGTTTCAACGCTCAACGAGCGGCGTGATGGTCGTGCGGGCTAAGGCGTCAGTCTTAATCCGCCCGAACTGAACGTCGCGAAGGGCCCGAGTTCGAATCCCCGTCCTGCAATTTTCTCTGCTTATGTCCAGTGTGGAATAACCGGGGAACTTTGCTGGGCGAAGGTACGAATTTGGGACTGCTGCCGACCCCCGTCGGCAGTTATCGGTACCGTCAGCGTCTTATCCGCGGTCGGTACGTCGTGGGTCTTATTTCGGATAAAGAGGGGATAAGCCCCGCGTCGTACTCGCTAAGGCACAGACCGCCGAATCTGCTGGTGGTACCGATATTGGGGTAGGGGGGACTGGCTCTGGGTGGGTGTTGTGTGTGCCTATAGTTTCTGTCTTGTACTGTCTGTCTCTGTCCTGTACCTCTCCACCCGAGAGCCGACCCGCAAATAGACATATTCGTCATTAACGCGGGGGAAAATTTCCTGTCCTTTTTGTATTTATTATTAGATAGAATTATACCTATAAATTAATATTCAAAATGAATAAATATTCTAATTAAATGTTGTCGTATTCGGTATTAATTTTATTTATAATGCACACATAATTGGTCAAGTTACAAAACGTCATCAACAAAACGCACTTCGTCCATGTTGTTCTTCCAGCACATGTTTTGCGACTGGTCAGCATGTTGAATATCATCAACTACGAAGATCTCAGAAAAGAATGAGTCACGCTATACGCGGAAAAAGTATGTATTCAATACAAGATTGTTGCGAGTTAAAAATAGTGCCAATAAACGGTAAGAGTGTCTGCGATATACGTCAACGATGCAGGATATAAGATACACCGGTAATAAAACTCCTATTGTCCCTGTGGTTTTTTCGGTAAATGTTCGGCAACTGGTCAATACCTCGAACATCATCTGCGAAGGGCTTCGATGAACAAGAGGATAATTTATTTTTCCTGTGGTGCACGGAGACCACTTTCACGTTGACCACAAAATCGTGTAGCATAATACACATGTAGGTCGTTATTGTCTCACTTCACAAATCATACACTGCGTAACTTTGACTATTTTTCCATTTTGCACGAAAACTGAGGATGAGCTGCTCGGTTGGTTGCTTCAGACAGCTGTAGAACACTCGGTGAACAAACTTAATGTAGATCGATTTGTCTCCTGAGATGTGATCTAACAAAATAAAACCAGCCTACAAAGAATCGTGCTTCGTAAAATCAATGACAAAGAAATACTTATCTAGTGAAATGCAGCTGAGAATGCGATGAAAATTCGAAAACCGAGACCAATTTCACATTGAGTACAAAATCGTGCAGCAAAAGCTGTACAACACTTGGTAAACAAACTCAAGGTAGATCCATTTTCCTCCTGAGATGTGATATAAAAAATAAAAGTAGCCTATAAAGAATCGTACTTCGTAAGATGAAATGATAAAACTAATACTTATCTAATGAAATGCGATGAAAATTCGAAAACTCCATGTTGGGGTCGCAAAACCACCTTTTTCTACCACTTGTCAAAACCACCTTTGTCTACCCTAACCTCTGTTTCGCGAAGGGCGTCAGCATAACACGGCGAATATTAATTTTTTCCGCACGTCCCTCATCAACGAAAAACAAATGGTAGAGATTTATTACGTTCAGTTAATTTATTTTATTCCGTTAATTTATTTAATTTAAAAGGGAACTGGCAACTCGGTAGCGTTAACGTTATTGATCGGCTACTGGAAGACCAAGTCTAAAGCTCGACGCTCATTGGCTGTGAGCTATAACATAGGTTGCCCTATGACCCACCTTGAAGAACCCACCCGGTATAAATATTTGCACAACTGCGAAATTGTTATCGTTATTTCCACTTCGTGGAGGGTCTGTGACTAGCGCCGAAAAGAGGAACTATAAAGCGGCAATCTTTCGTTCCAACCGATTCATAAACCGTCATTTCTTATTAATAATGTAGATTCCTCATAAAATTGTGAAATTAGTTCACAATCTGCAATTGGTAAAATTGGTGCACGTGATTTCACAGTTTTAGTGGTAATCTGCGTTAGTAATAAAAGTTTAGAAGGTATGCAAACATTTATAGAAAATCCGAACTTTAGTTTTGATTTTTCAAAAAAAATTTAAAAGAAAAAATAAAATAGCATGGATGGAATTTTGTATTCGTCTCGAAAATACCTTTCAAATGAGACCCAGTTGATATTTAAGATATTCGTTGTCATCATGCCCCACGCCCCCACTCGGGATCCGGGGCTGAAACCCTTCGGAAAAGATAGCTTATTTGAAAATCTTGTCAGATGTTTCAGCGATTTTCAGTGTATGACCACTTATTAAACCCCGTTTACCGGCAGATAGAGCGTCAAATTCTAGACCGTTACTTATATTGTCAAAAATAATTTCACTGTACCGTTTTCAAGTTATTCAGTATTCAAATTAACCAATGGGACAAGAGCTTGGCGATCGTTGCGAACGGTAGCATTGTTGGCGATTGCAGAGAACGAATTTGAAGAAAATGCGCATCGTCGATAAGCTGCGCTTTTTTGTTTTCCGGCGGGAACCGTGACGTCCGAAGGGAGACTGTCAGAAATATTGATGGTATTCGAAATGCCTGACCTGCAACGCAGATTTGACGTCGCACAGAAAATGGTAAAATGGCATTCGAATTAATAACGAATAGAATATTAATCAATCCATAAATAACTGTATTTTACAGGTAATAAATGCGCGCAATAATTTTGAATTGCACGGGTAACCTGGACAAATATTATGTGCACATTTTATAATGAAAAATTAACAATTAAACACGCCAAATTAATCGAGTGAATGGAAATTCAAAAGATATCACAATAAATTACAGTATACATAATATCAGTAGCAGTTTGCATCAATAATCAATAAATCATTTTGAAATTTTATTCTTTGTGGTAATACGTCTCTATTTAGGAAAATTAATTATCCTTTTTCGAAAGAATTATGTTTTCATTTATTTCATAACTTTATACATCGGAATGAAAGGACAGAAGAGTGGACAATGACACTTTAATAAAACCTTCTGTACTTACGTCACTTACTTTTTTTTTATCGAATTGAAATTTGATTGATATAATGAACTATTTATTTTGATCGGGATGTTCTTTCACGTGCTGGAGCGTTTATGGCAATTGTGAAATTTTGGAGTTGCTCGAAATTCCTTGATATCTTAAGAAAAATGTAATCGTCCCGCAGTTTTCATCGCTGCAATGAAATAGTTATTTCGATCCATACAATCAGCTCCCTTGTGATTGAACATCCATCGCAGAACATCCAGAGCTCGTGCCGCTCCGACAGGTTCTGGGGAGGAGTACCGACATGTAGATGCCAAGATTGCCAATATAAAAGCTGAACTTTTTGAAATTAAAAAGATGCTAAAAGAAAAGCACGACGACGAACATCACGAGGCACTTAAAAGCAAACCTAACACTCTAAGAGCTAAAAAGCGAGAATTAGAGCAAAGAGTGAAGTCCTCGGAACCAGAAAGTCAATGCAATACTAATACCGAATCCCATGGGGAGGAAGTAGAAGATATGGACATTGAAAATATGGGAAACTATTCAGACGAAGAACCAGAAAACGACAATGAAAATGAAAGCGAAATAGAAGAAATGGAACAAGCAGAAAGACAAACGACAGACTCGGAAGAGTCACTGTCAATGGAAGAAAAATGAGAAAAATGGATAACAGAAGACAGATATGCCAACAAATCTGTGGAAATCCAAAAATGGTGGAACATGAGGTCAGAGCAATATGACTCCATTATAACCGTTCAGAAAATCCCAAAAGAAGTCCGTCACTATATGCTTGTTTCGTATAACGAAAATTTGCATATTGATAGACGGATTAAGAAGACAACTGAGCTGCTTCAGAGAGATGTATCTCGAAGAAAGAGAGAAAAAAAGAAAGACCAAAGAAGCAAAAACTCAGACAGCAGAACCTGAGAAAAGAGGGACGTATACCCAAGCAGTAAAGCACTCTCTTCAAAGTAAACAAAAGTACATTGTGGTTATTAAACCCAATGCAGGCCAATCCAAAAAGGATATGGAAACGAAACTGAAAAATATAACTCCCCAAAAGCTGGGGATAAATATCAAAGGGATCCACAAAACTGGAAATCAAGGAATTGCGGTTGAGCTCTCGAGCAAAGCTGACATTGCTAAGATGACAGAAAACAAGAAACTAAAGAAAGCCGGTCTGGTTATCAAATGCATAACCGAAAAAAAGACCGAAAATGATTATTTATGATGTCCCCAAAGACATCACCAAGACTGAAATCCAAGAAAAACTCCTCGAGAAGGTTGATGTCAATCAACCGGAGGATATGAAAATTCTCTTTGCGATGCGGAACAGAAACGTAGAAGAATCCAACTGGATCATAGAAGTCTCTCCAGAAATAAGAATGCAACTGAAAGCACACCCAAGACTGCTGGTGGGATGGAGTAGCTGTAAAATCAGCGACTTCGTTCTAGTCACCCAATGCTTTAAATGCCAAAGATATTTTACACATTTCGAAGTTCTCCAAAAACAAAGAAGCAGTCTGTAGGAAATGTGGAGAAATCGGACACACGGCTAAAGAATGCCAAGAAAAAGACAGGTGCATTAACCGCACTAAAGCAAAGCTACCAAACGGACACAAGTCCAGTAGCAAAACGTGCCAAGTCCGCGAAAGCCTCAAAGAAAGAGCAAAAAGCGGAACTGACTATGAAGTCACGCAATAAAAGGATAAATGCATAACGCAAGAAGAAGAAACAATCCGAAATTTTTGTTTTAATTTTTAACTTTAATTGAGCAACTTCAGTAATAGCAACAACAAGTGGTTCGGATTCCAAAAACTGTAGGTCCTTCAGACACAAACCTTTTAAAAACAAAAATTCCACTCATGTCGGCTTGAGAAGAAATAAACAAGATTAGCATCATAACAATAGCATGGCAATAACTTCTGGTATGCCGAGAGGCGAGGAACGGAGGGGTATGTCTTCTTTCTGAAGACATACATTGGAACATTTTCTTTTTTTTTTCTTCTTCAACCATTTGCCTTAATTACATATTTCTGTCATATAATGATCTGGGTTTAAATGAAATGTATCCTTTAAATTAGCGATTACATATCATTTCATATAGTATTCGTACCTGCACAAGATTCCTTTTTTAAGTACTAGAAAATTAAACCATTACAGGTTTTTATGAAACATTTCTTAATTAGAGAAAAAACCAGGTAGCATCGGGTCGGACCAGAGCAGCTTATTTTGGTATCTCAACGCTTACAAGCAGAACTTTCTTGAAATTTTCTTGGGAATTTTACCACTATACATGGTTATTTCAGGAATACTGCGAATGGAAATATTATTGCTAGAAAATTTCGACTACAACTTCTATAAGAAATGTTGCATAATGATCATTTTATCTCAAATAAACATCCCTCAACTAGGAAAGTTGGAATTAAACATAGTGCAAATCCCATAAAGCATGTGTAATGGTCATGTTTTTGTAATATCTTAACTTAAGCCTATATTCGGGCTTTAATTAAAAACTTTGTTATTATAAAGCTTTTTAAATTCGATGTTATGCCTCGAATTTGCGAGGGCAAAAAGTAGCAACGGAAATTCCCTATCCTTCGAGTTTAAAATTTAACGCATAAACTCGTATTTTATAATCCCGTATAACGAAAGATGAAATTAGGCCTGACACTATGTTGCATTTTAGACGTAACAATTTTAAGACTTATTTTTATCTATGCAGGAGATATTTTCTATGTACTATTCACCTAAAAATTCGTTATGTTCATGACATGGTCGTAAACAGCTTTTGTACCTTCAAGCGATCCCAATCCACGTCGGCTTCGTGGCTCAGGCGATTAACGCACTGGACTACGAAGTCGTAGGTCGTGAGTTCGATCCCCGTCTGGTGAACAATTTTTCGATTTCGTTTACAAGCAGCAGTTCGCTGTTGGTAAGGCGAGCCACGTTGTTTGTGTTCACGTTTCGAAAGTATTGTTTATCTGGCGGAAATCGACTCATGACCGCCGCTGAACTTGGTGTAGGTTTCTGCAGTCCTACATTTCATACACAAATGTGAAGTATGGCGCCATCTTTCTAAGTCGATCTGCAGCTCTCGCAAAATGTTGCAATTCAAAATACGGCAATAATTGAGTAAAATAAAGGGCGATTTTGCCCGTTAATTAATAATAAAAAAAAAATAATAATTAATTAATTAAATTCTTCTAATGTGGTTTCTAGCCGCTACAAAGGAAATTATCTAAAAAATAATTATGGATTTGGTTGTGTGTCAAAAATAGTAATGGTTTAAGGGAGGAAAGAGCGTGATCCCCGAGTGGAAGGTTTGCTGCGCGAGCGAAGCGAGGGCAGTCCTCTCACGAGGTGCGCGCGCATTCTTCTCGTGAAGCAGACGCTAGTTTTTTCCTGGCCGCATCCATCACTCCTGCGGGCAGCCCTTTTCGTCCCACGGGAGTAATGAGAACGAAGTGCGCATGCACAGTTCTTGAGATATTTCTATGTCTTCAGATAAAACAGCCACCCTATATATATACAGGGTGATCCAAAAGTCCCGGAACAGCAAAATAGCTCAGCGGGAGTGCATTTTCGAGGAAAATGTTTCAGACAAAAGTTTCAGGATTTTTCCCTGGCTATTTAATGGCGATATTGAATTTGACCTTGAACATGACCTTGAAGGTTATTTCAAGGTCAAGTTAATTTTTTTAAATGGGAACCCCTATTTTTTTTCATGGATTCTGAAAGAGCGGGAAATTCTACGTCCGAGTATGATATGATCGATTTTTCCGGCAAGGTCATTTCAAGGTGAAACTTAAAACTCCCGTAACGGCGAAATATCTCAGAGGGTGTGCATTTCTTTGGAAATTGTTTCAGACAAAAGTTTAAGGATTTTTCCTGGGATATTTAATGGTAGCACAGAATTTGACCTTGAACATGACCTTGAAGGTTATTTCAAGGTCAAGTTTGTTTTTTTTTAATGGAAACTGCTATTTTTTTTCACGGATTCGGAGAGAGCATAAAATTTTACGTCCAAATATGCTATGGCCGTTTTTTTCGGCAATGTCATTTCAAGGCCAAACTTAAAACTCCCGGAACAGCGAATTAACTCAGCAAGAGGCACCATTGAATTTAACCTTGAAAATTACCTTGAGGCTTATTCTAAGCTCAAGACTATTTTTTTTTAATTGGAACCCCGTTTTATTTTCGTAATGTTTCCAGAGTTTCCAGAGTGCAATGCATTATCATTGTTCCCGGATAAAAATATACATTTTTTTTTTACATCCGATACGTTTATAAATACCGTATGTATGGGTAACATTTTTACATTGTTTCCAATGCTACCGCCGGCTTTAGCATTACCCAAGATGTACCGCGTGGAGGTAGCACGGTCGGGTTTACACCTCTTCGGGGTGCTTTGTTCAGGTGGTTCCCCTCGCCGTCACCTGTGCGTGTGCGTGTGCGTGTGCGTGTGCGTGTGTGTGTGTGTGGGTGTCCCCAGACAGTTAAGGCAAGATGGGTATACTAAGATTTTGATGAAATTATGTATCTTACTAAAGCTTATGCTCAAAGTGATTGCCATGAACTTCTTGGCAATATCCCAAGCGATTATAAAAAGTCGATACGACTTTTTTAATCATATCTGGTTCTATAGCCGCGATCTCATCCCGTATTCGTTGTTTTACTTCCTCAATATTCACCGGTTTCGTTCGATACACTCTATCTTTGAGATAACCCCATAGAAAATAGTCAAGGGGCGTAAGATCCGGAGATCTTGGTGGCCATTCTATTACACCCCTTCGACCTATCCACCGTTCTGCGAATACATCACTCAAATAATTGCGAACATCTGTTGCATAATGGGGTGCTGCACCATCTTGCTGAAACCAAGTCTGATCGAAATCCTCGCCTACAATAACCTGAATAGCAGGGATGATGTCGGCCCTCAACATATCGTGGTTTTTTTGACCAGTAAGGGTACCCTCGATGAAGAAGGGCCCAACTACCGCATTGTTTATAATACCTGCCCATACGTTTACTTTTTCGGGATATTGAGTAGAACGACTATCGACCATCCAATTAGGATTGGTTTCACTCCAATAAGACATGTTATGTCTATTGATTGCCCCATTTAAGAAGAATGTAGCTTCATCAGAAAATACGATGCGATTCAAGAAACCGGCATCAGCATCTATTCGATTCATCATTAATTCCGCAAACTGTAGGCGTCTATCAAGATCGTCTTCATTCAATTGTTGTACGAGTCTAACTTTGTATGGGTGAAATTTTAAGTTTTTAGTTAAGATCCGTTGTACTGTACCGTTACATAAGTCGTGCTGCTGTTTAACTTTCCTGATGGAAGTATGAGGATCTTCCGTTATTGACAGCGCGACATTCAACTCATTTTCTTCAGTTGATGCTGTTACTATACCTGCTCTTGGGAGATCCTTCACAGTACCGTGAACTTCAAAACGATTTATTGTTCTGCTAACAGTAGATTTAGAAATCGGTTCTCGTCCCTCTCTAAATGATGCGTTAAATAAGGTTCGCACATTCTCTAAAGATCGCTGGTTATCACCCCAGCCTCTCATCATGAGAATGGTTATTCTTTCTCGTTCACTTAGCGCAGCCATTGCTCTTTGTACGAAATATACGTATGTATTTTGTTACTGAAATGATGCTTAATACGTTTAGATAGGAAAGGCGTTTAGATAGGAAATCTATGTATCTCACAAAACGATAAAGTTAAGACCAAAATGTAACCTTATAAGACTGTACACGTATGTATAAATTCAATGTGAATGTATGTTGTTTATTTACTTCGCTGGTGACTCGTGCTCTCTGTCGCTGTTCGCGCGCCCAAGTTCACTTTGCACAAGTGTTGCGTAAGATGTATGTATACACTTTTTTAAACAGTTTATTATTCTATTTACAAAATTAGAGGACAAGCGAGGGACAGGAACTGATTCCTAATTCGACTTTTGGCAGAACAATAAATTGTTTCGAAGTTTACGGCACTGTAAAGGATCTCCCTAGAGCAGATCGTCCAGTTTATAGCATCGACTGAACAAAATGAATTTAACCACTCTCAATACCGGAAGATCCTCATAACTTCGTTAAGAAAATGAAACGGGGTTCCAATTAAAAAAAAAAATAATCTTGACCTGAGAATAATCTTCAAGGTAATTTTCAAGGTCAAATTTTATGCTAGCATTAAATATCCCGGAAAAAATCCTGAAACTTTTGTCTGAAACATTTTACCCGAAAATGACCTCTTGCTGAGTTAATTCGCTGTTCCGGGAGTTTTAAGTTTGGCCTTGAAATGACATTGCCGAAAAAAACGGCCATAGCATATTCGGACGTAAAATTTTGTGCTCTTTCCGAATCCGTGAAAAAAATAGGGGTTCCCATTTAAAAAAATTAACTTGACCTTGAAATAACCTTCAAGGTCATGTTCAAGGTCAAATTCAATATCGCCATTAAATAGCCAGGGAAAAATCCTTAAACTTTTGTCTAAAACATTTTCCCCGAAAATGCACTCCCGCTGAGATATTTTGCTGTTCCGGGACTTTTGGATCACCCTGTATATATATATATATATATATACATATACAGTAATTATTATGTGTTTGTTTCTTATGTTACTTTCTTAGGTTACAATATATTTTTTTATTTTCATTTTTACTTTCAATAACTTATTGACACGATATAGTTTATTTTCTATGTTTTTTTCGACGTCTTAAACATACACTTGCGTAGTCGTGCTTATTTGTTATTGTTATGAAGTGTACAACAGTTTTCAATCGTTAATGGTTAAAACTGTGTTTTTACGTACGGTATTACAAAGTTCAAATATCAACAGCAGTGTTCATTCACTGTGGTTGTTTCCCCCAAACCTCCCCCTTACGTTAGTCCACCGTATATGTATCTACAACGATATATATATATATGTTCTATATATCTATATACCATATATCAATCATAAGAAACAAACACTTAATAATTACTTTCATTAATATATTCATACTAAAACATAATAACTAAATGAATATAATTAATAGACTCTATTTACTCATTCTTTTATTTTTAAGTAAGGCACTTTAATTTCAAACTTATGTTTATTAATTAATATAATATAACAATTCATGTTAATTAAATTACTAATATGCTAGTTAATCAATTTATTTGAGAAATTTTTGATAATTTCAATTATGAGAACCTGAATAAATAATTGTCTCTACATATTTGCGGTTTCCTATAAGCGTATTAGCAAATGATTGAGATAAACTTCGACACGAATTTCATAATAAATGAGTCGCAGCTTGACCGTACACGTTACATTCTGTGCACAGAAAAATTTCCTAGTCCCCATTTCAACTATTCATTATTTTCACTTTGTTATATAATTGAAGCGTAGTCGAGTGTTTACGGCTAGATGTTGAAGAGCGGAAGACCCGTGTTCGATTCTCGTTAGAGACGAAATATTTTTTTCTTTCTGATCTTTAATTTATAATTACCAGGCGGTTAACGCACTGGACTACGAAGTCGTAGGTCGTGAGTTCGATCCCCGTCTGGTAAACAATTTTTCGATTTCGTTTTCAAGCAGCAGCTCGCTGTTGGTAAGACGATCCACGTTGTTTGTGTTTACGTTTCGAAAGTATTGTTTATCTGGCGAAAATCAACTCATGACCACTGCTGTACTTGATGTAGGTTTCTGCAGTCCTACATTTCATACACAAATGTGAAGTATGGCGCCATCTTTCTAAGTCGATCTGCAGCTCTCGCAAAAATGATACGATTTATAATTCAGCAAAAACAATTCAGTAAAAAGGGCGATTCCGCCCGTTAATTAATTAATAAAAAAAATAAAAATAATAATTAGGTAAAATTGTATATATGGTTATATCAGGTCAAAATTCATATCTGATACTATTCAGATAAAATTATATATGGTTCAGTATATATGTATGTGTAAGAACAATTACAGGTAATGTTACATGGTATTTCCTCATCCGAGCAATCTATATTTTCATTATTTTCTATTTCGTTATTAACATTATTACTCTCCCGGGACTTATAACTATCTTTTCCGGGAACTGAAAAAATATTCCACGCTACCGACATTTTTAATTCAGAATGTTGAAATTTTTCTTTATCGCAATTCTTTTTTTTTGGTTTAACTAATTATTATATATAATATTAGTGTATATATATATATATATATATATATATACGAATATACAGACTACTGTCACCCAAATCGAATATAAACTTATCCTTATTATAATTTCTTTTATTTCTTTTTCATTTCACATAATGCTTATTTTCAAAAATACCGCGTCATATTCTATCCGCCACTAATATTATATAAAATAATATTTTTAAAAGCAAATATATTATTAACTTCCTATATCGCACTAGTATTAAATCAATTTCATCATAATTTCGCATTTCCTCTTTATTTTACCATCGGTCCTACTACTAGTTTCCTATTATTTACCAAATGCAAAACGATATTTTTTTATTAATTCTTTCCGACTGTTTTCTAATATTTAATTAATCATTAAATCGGTAAATTATTCAAGGCGTTCATTGAGACAACCACAATTAATAAATTAATATTCAACTTATAGGTTATACAAGTACACTCGCTATTTACGTTTAATTTTCGTTAATTTATATTCACAATTTTGTTATCAAAATATAATCTATTTACAATTAGTATTTTTGTTTTAGACCAAATTCAAAGCATTAAATTTAGAATTTAAACATACAAAAAATTAATTATAAAAATACCATAAAATTAATAAAAATATTTGAAGAGAAAAATATTAATTAATAATCCGTAATTTCAAATCTACTTCCTTTGTATCTATTTCAGTCTTAATTACAGTGGTTTCGAAGTAACATTTCTATAGTTATGAATTATTAGTACGAGTTGCGGTAATTATTTCAAATTAGATTACAGTATTTCTTTATTACAAATATTTAAATTAAAGTGTTAAGGTTTATTTATGCGTGCGCGAGATATTGTTGTTGACCGAGGATCATTTACGCAGGCCAATGTCAACATTGGATGTTTTCATTTGCTTCTCGGAGTTTAAACATTTTTTTCTAATTGTATGGTATATCACTGACGTTCAGTATTCGGGTAGAAAGATAATAGGCTGATTAAATAATTTTTCTATTTTTTTCCTAGATTTTATATTTTTTACTTTTAAGAATTTTTCTCGCTTAATGTTACTATTATTAATTGTTTGTTATTTCGGTTCGATTCCTCCTTGTAGTTCTAAAAAAAATGTCTGTTCGGTTCTCGCGTTCATTATAGCTATTATGTATCTAATTATAATAATACTTTGTACTTTTTATATTTCTTTATTTAACGCATAATTGTAATTTCTATGTATGGTTAGCTTAAGAGGTCACCTCTCAGGCTAAATAAATCGTATTCTATTCTATTCTATTCTATTCTATTAATGTACTTTAAGGATTTAAATAAACTATTAAATTCTAACTAAAATGAATAGCCTATTAACATTGAAATAAATTAACAAACCAAAAAATTTAAAAAAAATTGGATTTGTACAACTTCTCATACAACAATAAGATAAACAAAAAAAAATATAATGGACCCAAAGATTAGGAACGAAACTTTGCTATCATTTTTCTAACGAAGTCTCTGTAAACATATTCTACTCATACGACCTTAAAAGTATTTACTTTTATCACACCCGTTATTTCAACTGTCAGCTTTCAAACTTTTTCATTACCCGGTATTACCAATTATCAATTTTCACAATTTTTTTCGTTAGCCTGTGCTATTAACGGCCAAATTTTTCACCACTACTTTCCGATGTCCTTTTCTTATTGTAGCATTTCATATTTTATTTTCTAATATTCATTTCTAAATTGAAATGTTACATCAAGAAATATTAAAACAATGTTAACACTTTCTAATTGTGAGTTCTAAACATGAATATTGAGTGACATCCTGGCAGGATCGCCCATTTGTAACGGCTCCTTTTTTTAGTTTGATTTGACAATTTTCATCATTATCACGGTAACCGTTCATCTTCGGGATCAGCATATTCAACCGGTAGAGAAGAGATAATTTTTGTCACTCAAATGTTTGTTAAGGTATAAAAATATAATATAGACGAAACGAGACAAAACAACAAATACATAATCAATAATAAAATATAGAGACTTGAAATAAGATATTTAGAATTTTCTATTCTTATTGTGGAAAAACCGAATTTTGCAATAAATATAAAAAATGAAAAGAATTCGGTATTCTCTCATCTGATAACGAAAATAATTACTTATAATATTATAATACGCAGTCGGTAGAGAGAATAAATTTTCTCATGTATTGAGCTTTCTTTACTTTAAATTAAAAAGAGAAGATGAATAAAATCGCAGGAAGAAAAACATGTCATCTCGTAATTTTTACTAGTAGAAATGGCGGTTCTACTTAAACTCGTTTCGCAAAGTTTGTAGACGTATTGAAGTTTATGAAACCATAATAATTCTGTTTTAATGTCAAGGAACACGAATAGGTCAACAAAAAATTATTTTTCGAAGTTTTGAATAGTTTTTTTTTAGTGTAAATGTCGTCAATTTTTAATACTTTTGTGAAAATGGAGTCAAAACTGAAATTCATTTTTTTGCTTCTAACATCATTGGATTTGGTCGAAAATTGTTTCTGGGAATAATATAAAATCAAAGAAAAACGAACATTTCGTAGTGGTGGCATTGAATAGTATTTTTAAAATAAAATACGACTACTATTATTTATAGTAGTGATATGATGTGAATTCTGGAGACGTCGAATTTTAGGGATTTTTTACTTTCGCTTTTTGTCGACTACAGCGTCACCTGTTAACGACAATGTAATAGCTCCTAGGTCACGTTGGTGTACTTTTTTCCGGAGAATCTAAATCTGCAATAAAAAAATGGAGGTTCCTATTTAAGTTTTATTGTTTTTCCCCCACCCCACCCCAGGAGGTGGGGGAGGGGGTCAATTTCATTATTACTGGATGCCCCCCTTCGTGTCGAACAACTTTCATCCCACACCTTTTTTATTCTGTACATAGTTCTCGAAATATTTCTACGCCTTCAGATAAATCGGCCACCCTGTATATATAATTGTGCGAAACGCATAGTTCGGGGACGGTCCTTGTATTATACGCTTTTTATGACATATATACTTTTGTGAAAAGTGTGTATTATTGTTTAATGTGCCTAACTCGGCTATGTGTACTGGGGGGATGAGCTCTCCCAGACCCCCCCCCCCCCTACGGACTGTCATAACCCACCCCCTCAGAACCTCACCTCCGCTCGGTTATGCCTAAATTTGGCTATAGGTTCTGGAACTATCAGTTGTGAATTTGCCCTGGAACTATCCTGAAAATTTCCAGGATCTTACTGGAACTAGGCAAAGGTCCTTGAAGTATTGTAAATTCATGTATTTTGATCCTGGAAGTATACCTTTCACATAAATATTTCTTTGCGTTTATGATTTCTGATTTATTACGTTGATCACTGCATAGATTTGGCTGACATCACAAAAATTAATAATCACGCTTTATAATATACATCTGTCCGATATTTCATTCGTCATAATTAATAATTAAACACATTATACACGCCACGAGATAATACTTAATTTTATGACACGTACACTTCGGAATAATTTACGCGACAAAAATTCATATATGTCAACGACGGGATAAATACGCGAATAACAATCATACGAGTCAGAAAACGAAATAATTTACGCGGCTAAAATCCTATGAGTCATAAAAACGAAATAATTTACGCAGCTAAAATCTTATGAGTCATGAAAACGAAATAATTTACGCGAACGCACATAAATACATAATGTCGCAATAAATAATGGTTAATATGCCACGCCTTGGGAGAGAAGGATTTCTTCCCCGTCGCTCGCTCGTAGGTCGAAGTCAGCGATGGAGAGGTGAGCGAACTTCCTCCTTGGCGCCTTCGGAATCTGCCGCTTCGTCGTTCCGGACGTTCGACGACCTCGAGGGGGGAAGAATTGCGGCAGATTAATTGTCCGATAAAGATGATGACATTAAAGGAATTATGAAGTCCTGTGGGCCGAAATCGAAAAAATCCACGGCGCACTTGTAGGATAATGATTCCCGGCACAGGATCTAACTCCTTTTGTCCTTCGTCGGCACCCTGGATTCTGGTTTTGGCTGCCGACATCGAGTTGACGTGCCGGGTCGTCAGGAATCGGGAAGAAAGAGAAGAGAGCAAGTTCCACCCTGGAACTCGCTTTTATACCCCGTGGCATTCCAATTGGAGCGACCGCATCAAATTTTTACTCGGAACGAGACGGGAACTGTCAACAATTTAAATGTCATTTGTGCATTTGAATTAACAGCCTGCCCCGTTCATTCGAATTTCCCGCGGCGCTCGTTCCCTGCGGCAAACTTTGATACCGTTGCGCTACGCGGTTTAATCGTTGGTGCGCTGCGGTCGCTCTCGTTTCTGCACGGCGGTCGGAATTCGGGTCAGGTTAGTTCCTCCTAATGGCGGCGTACAGTGGTCATCGGTGGCGCACGTGTTATTATTTACTCGCGACAGTTTCCTTCTCTCCCTGCCATCTCTCCTTACGCATTTTTTTCGATATACGATCGTCGCGTTACAATATCCTCCTTTTCTTTGAAGGGGTCGTCCGATCGCGAGAAAGAAACAAAACCGCTCATCACGAATCGAGTCGACAGTGATTTTGGTCGATAATGCCAATGTTTCAGTGATCAATAAATAAAAGTGCCTCCGTGTAACATTAATGTTTTAGCACGTCATTATTTGTAAAATTATTGTCATACTTCATAAAATTATTCTCATTTAGCATGTCATTATTACTAAAATTATCATTACATTTCATAAAATTGGTATCGTTCGACAAATTATTCATAAAATCATTCCCCTTTCGCATGTCATTATTAATAAAATTATCATCAGAATTTATAAAATTATTCTCATTTGGCATGTCATAATTAGTAAAATCATTGTCATATAACACATCACAATTATTTAATAACTCATAATCATCATTTAATATATTACATTCATAGTTCAAATTATGGTCATCATTATCATCAATGTCATTTTCATTACCGTCATTTAGCATGTCACCATCATTATTATAATTATCAATATTTTCAAAATTATTCTCATTATTTTCCCTATTAATTTGATCTTTTTTTCTAAATTTCCCAACCATTTCATGGTGGTTCATGACGAAGACATAAGTCGTTTCGTCGAAATTGGAGCGTGTGATGCTACTTGTCAGATCTTTTGAAAATTGCACACATGCTTTTGTTATATATTTTCCTGCCCACACTATTGATTTCTCCGGATAATTAAGTACCGTTCCGAATTTTGCATGGAAGTCGTTGCCTAAAATTATTTCTGTTGACAAGTGAGAAATTACTAAAAATGTATGAGCTTACGTCATATCATCAATGCCAAAAGTTTAAAATATTTGCCTTTTAATTGTCGTCGCTTTTTTGCCAATAGCTGCCGAAATTAAAAGATTAGTCACTGGTAATTCAGGCGGATTACCTACGCCACAAATTTGTTTCTAAATATTTTCTGATATATATAGACAGGGTGTCCCAAAAGTTTGGAAACGGTCTTGTAACTTTTGAAACTTCTGGAACCCCACAGAGATGAGAGCTTTTACGAAAAATAGTTTCACGTACTTCAGCGATTTTCGAAATCTTCATTTGTTCAGAAGAAATTAGATTAAAAATGTTAAAAGTCGAATAATTCCGCGATAAGTGATCGCAGCGCCATCTTTGACCAGTGTTCTGTATTCGTCTGGAAGAAACCTTTCAAAGAAGCCCCCACTAGACCAATGTTGCCATTTAAGATATTCATCCCCCCTCTGCCCCACGCCTCCCTTGGTTGGAACCCCTCAAAAAAGATAGTTTTTTTGAAAAATCGTTTCACGTGTTTCAGTAATTTCAAAAATTTTGTTTCTTTCAAAAAGTTACAAGACCGTTTCCAAACTTTTGGGACACCCTGTATATATATATAGGTAGGTCCCAGGTCCGATGGTGCTTTCCAGGTCCGACCTGGAAGAATTTTATGTCTAAGGGTCGTTTTCAGCCCTGGAAGTGGTACTTTCCAGGTCCGTACATACTGGGGCTGGAACACAAAATGAGTTTTCTACGAGGTTCTGTAGAGATTGGGTTGGGATAGGTTTACACTCATTATACTTAAGACACTATGAGGGGAAGGCATAAATACATAAACACACACAATGGTCGTTTCCAGCCCGGACCTGGAAACGACCCGTAGACACATTTATATATATAATTATGTTTATCGATGTTTAGCGGGACCTTCAAAGTAATGTGATGGTGTTTACCGGGACTTTTTGTGTTTAGCGGAACGGTCCCGGTAAAATTATAGATCTTACGGTGTTTAGCGGGACGACCCGCTAAAAATGACGTTTTTTATTTTCCATTTTACGGCGTTGCACTCAGTCGTAGCTACAGCTACTTTATGTACGTATGAGAAATATAATATTTATGCAAAATGCCTACTTCCAGGACCAAAATATATAAATTTACGATACTTCAGGGATACATATATACATATACAGGGTGGCCGATTTATCTGAAGACATCGAAATATCTCGAGAACTATGCACAGAATCAAAAAAGTTGTCGGATGAAAGTTGTTCGACACGAAGGGGGGCATCCAGTGATAATTAAATTTACCCCCTCCCCCATCCCCTGGAGGTGGAGTGGGGGCAAAAACAATAAAACTTAAATAGGAACACCCAGTTTTTATTGCAGATTTGGATTCTCCAATATTGACAATTTTCGCCCGCGTAGCGGATATGGAATACGGTCATTCTAACAAAGCCGGGAAAAAATACATTTAGCGTTACCCAGGAACAACGACGTGGACGTAGTATTTTTCTGTTCCCTTTGGGGTGCTTGTTTTACGTGAGTCCCCTTGCCTCTCACTGTCTCACTGTTCACTTACTTGAGTAAGTGTTCGAAATGTTGACCTTCCACTTCAATGCATTTATTTATTCTTTCTTCAAATGCCTTTATACATGATAGAATCATATCTGCTGAAATTTCTGCGCAAGCAGTTCTTATGCGTTCCACCATGTTTTCACGAGTCGTTGGTACTTGTTCATTAACCTTACCTTTTAGGTAACCCCATAGGAAGAAATCCAGAGATGTTAGATCAGGTGACCTCGCCGGCCAATTAATGTGGCCACCTCTACCAATCCACCTACCATTGTAATCACGGTCTAGTATTTCCCTTGCTACTCTTGAAAAATGTGCTGGGCAACCATCATGCTGAAACCACATTGTCCGTCGGACGTCCATAGCAACATCCTCAAGTAGTAATGGTACTTCTTGTTCTAGGAAATCTCGATATTTTGTTCCTTTCAAATTACCTTCAATGAAATAAGGACCAATGAGTTTATTTCCTATGATTCCACACCAAACGTTCACCGACCAAGGACGTTGATGATTAACTTGTCGTAACCAATGGGGATTTTCTACGCTCCAATAATGCATATTATGCCTATTGACGCCACCATGGTTCGTGAATGTAGATTCATCTGAAAATAATACATTAGCAAAGAAATTGTGGTTCGTTTGCATTTTTTGAAATGCCCATTCACAAAACACCACGCGGTTATGAAAATCATCGCCATCTAATTCCTGGTGCAGTGAAATGTGATATGGGTGAAACTTATGACGATGCAATATTCTTTGAATACTGTCTCTGGAAATGCCGGAATCGCGATGTAATTGTCGTGTGCTTACATGTGGATTTTGGTGAATAGCTGCTAGTACAGCTACTTCGTTAGCTTCTCCTGTAACTGTTAATCTTCGCTTCCTTTTTTTCATTTGTACGCTGCCATCAGAATGAAAGGCATTTACAACTTTGTAAAAAAAAGAACGCGAGCGAGCATTATCTGGAAAACGCTCAGCATACAACGCAACAGCATCGTCAATATTCCTCTTACATTCACCATAAATAAGAATCATTTCGATTTTTTCGGGAACTGTAGCAGGATTCATTTTTAACTTGCAATTCGATTTAAGCAATGAAGGGTAGACAAAAAGTAGTCACGTAAACGGAAAGTTGTTATTCTAAAAGCAAAGTGACCTCCGACCGAATTACTACCAATACAATGGACTTCAAAAACAGTCTTACACTGAGAGACCGTGAATACTAAATTTTAATATGGGGATTAGAAAGTCGCGATATCCATTTACTTCCCTTCAGGAAAGTAGAGAAAAATGTAGGTGAACTGGTTACGTGTGACTCAACTTATGTATAAAATGATATGCTACTTTATTTTCGAGTTATGTCGCCCTCTAGCGTTATGTAACAGAACCGGCGCCGGTGATGGCCGAAATGCAAACGATGTACATGTATGAAACCACGTGAGTTCTCTCGGGGTCCGGTAGATGGCGACGAAATCCCCAAATGAAGTAAGAGTTTCGTTTTGTTTAATAGAAGCTGGTTTGACCGTCAATGCTCAGCTTATTTATTCTCATTTCGGAAAAAACATACAGAGAGAGAATGAATGAGCTGAGTGAAGGGACATGACGCGTTTTTTAATGGATTGCGTGATGTCCTCTTTTTGTTTATTAAATAATAAATTTAAAACCTAAAATGTAATTTTATTGAAGGTAGAAAACTTATTTATAAAATTGCTTCCATTTTGTATGCACAATTTTTATGTAATCAGTTTTGATTTTTAATATGAAGAATATCAATTATTCATAATCTTAATTTTTCGAATGGACATTATTAAAATTTCATATTCAGAATAACAATTTTCGCAATTGATATTACTAAATTCTAATATTAAAAATTCTAATATTAGAATTTTTAATATTAAATTTTCATAAAGGGATCAAATTGTCCCTATTTGCCTCCTGGATGCCCCCCTTCGTGTCGAACAACTTTCATCCCACAACTTTTTTGATTCTGTGCATAGTTCTCGAGGTATTTCAATGTCTTCAGATAAATTTGGATTTTTATCGATTACAGCGCCACCTGTGAACCAAAATGCAATAGCTACTAGGTCAAATTGGTGTACTTTTTTCCGGAGAATCCAAATCTGCAATAAAAACTGGGGGTTCCTATTTAAGTTTTATTGTTTTTGCCCCCACTCCACCCCCAGGGGATGGGGGAGGGGGTAAATATCATTATCACTGGATGCCCCCCTTCGTGTCGATTAACTTTCATTCGACAACTTTTTTGATTCTATGCATAGTTCTCGAGGTATTTCAATGTCTTCAGATAAATTTGGATTTTTATCGATTACAGCGCCACCTGTGAACCAAAATGCAGTAGCTCCTAGGTCAAATTGGTGTACTTTTTTCCGTAGAATCCAAATCTGCAATAAAAACTGGGGGTTCCTATTTAAGTTTTATTGTTTTTGCCCCCACTCCACCCCCAGGGGATGGGGGAGGGGGTAAATTTCATTATCACTGGATGCCCCCCTTCGTGTCGAACAACTTTCATCCGACAACTTTTTTGATTCTGTGCATAGTTCTCGAGGTATTTCAATGCCTTCAGATAAATTTGGATTTTTATCGATTACAGCGCCACCTGTGAACCAAAATGCAATAGCTCCTAGGTCAAATTGGTGTACTTTTTTCCGGAGAATCCAAATCTGCAATAAAAAATGGGGGTTCCTATTTAAGTTTTATTGTTTTTGCCCCCACTCCACCTCCAGGGGTTGGGGAGGGGGTAAATTTAATTATCACTGGATGCCCCCTTCGTGTCGAACAACTTTCATCCAACAACTTTTTTGATTCTGTGCATAGTTCTCGGGATATTTCGATGTCTTCAGATAAATCGGCCACCCTGTATATATATATATTAGGCTGGAGCGTCAAAATCGAAAATCGTCCAATCGCCAAGCGTGGGGTAGGAAAAGTTGTGCAGTAGCATCAATAATAACATGTTAAAATTTTAAAAGAATCGGTTAGTATCTTTTGCCCCCACCAGCTAGTCAAAGATCGGCATTTTTATTAAAAAAGTGATAAAAGTCAACTTTGTGAAAAATTCCATTTTGTTGGGCAAAATTTATTCTACTGTTGCCAAAAGATCGTTATTTGGTGTATTAATAAGTATTTACAATATTTAAAGATGTTATAAATTGATTATGGACTTTTAAAACAGTTCAAAATATGCATGATTTCCGTTGAAATACGTATTTGTGTAATTGTGTCGAACTTGCTATTTAAAACCGTGTACGCATAAATTAGGTTCACTTGTTGTCGTATTGCTTTAGGTAGTGAGTTAAACTGTGATAAATCTATCCAGATTAGTCCGAGGTTGGGTTTTTCGTCGCCAGGTGCCGTCGTGGCGCTTTTAGCTTAATTCGTCGTGCTCGAGGATCCTGTTATAGAAATGGAATTTCATTTGGTCATAAGGAATGATGCCGTCAAGCTCTGATATTGCTTAATGCGTACTTTATGTATGTCATATGCGGACAAGTGTCTATATAAATATTACATCGAAATTTGGATCTGTACTAACTGTGTGTTTTGCTCGTTTTATCTGTTCCTTGAAGTATGAATTTCACACATCGTACTGTTGACAAGGTTATTGCGAATAATTCGCATACTTCTCTGTTAAACTTTAAAATGGAGAAGCTCTCTAAATTCAAGTACAGGTCTACCTTTGTGTGTCCTGTATTTGGAACTCCTAGAGACCTTCCTCAAATCAACTACCTACTTACGAGGATGTTATGAGATGCTGTGGTTATGAAAGACAAAACCTAGCACCCCTCGATGGTAGCAAAGAGCCTGAGTTTTCTAAAATTGCTTCCATAGTTGCTCAGAAAACGTTAAGAATTTATGAAAAGGCGTCCATTCCTAGTGTAAGCTATGATAGAATAATGACCCTCATTAAAAAATACCACGATGCGTATAATGGTATTAAGAAATCCCTTCCAAAAGTAACGTCGAGTACCACGGTATCTAAGAAAATTGTTGATTTTAGAATGCGTGCGAAGAAACTGTTTGATTTCGCAAGATGTAAATGTGGGAATTTCGACATTTGCTCTTGCGAAAAATTCAAACGAGTTCCAGAAAGGGAAAGGGCTTTTCTTAACAAACCTCATCTACCCTTAACTGGTTAGAAAAAACTAATCTTCCCTTTTCTATGTTATGAAAAACCTTATCTCCTATTAACTGGACTGATAAAAACCTATCTTGCCTTTACTGGTTGACTGAAAACATTATTTACACTTAACTGATAGGAATACCCCTATTATTGCGTTTACTGGCTAGCTGAATATATTTACCGGCTGGATAAAACCTAATCTTGCCTTCACTGATTGGTTGAAAACCTTATCTATTCATAACTTTTTCTCCCACATATAGTTATCACAAATTTTTTATTTTTTTCATATTGTGATGCAGGATAGTTCTGATTTTTTTGATGGTAAACAATTGCAAATAATAAAATTCCTGTTGATTGTTCCTATAAAGACATGTATTAGGATTTGGTATAATTTCCAATTTGTTCTCAACCTTATTGGATCGGCCATTTTGAATTTTGAGAATCTGATATCAAAATCGTACTACAAAAACAATATACGTCCTACAGTTTGCGCTAAAACGATATTATTTAAGGGATATTTCCCAAACCATCAGACAAGTCCTCCCAACGCACAAGATTACCGCACGACCCTAAGGCGAGTTTGCCTGTTTTTCCTCCCGAGGGTTGAATAGAATTTTTCTGCCTAAATGCACCGTAAATGAGCTTTCTAACCGATCGCATATAGCCGCTATTTTATTTCCCTATCATGTAAAAAAATAATAGATTGTGTAAATACTCGACCGTTCGAAAGGTAATAAACAAGAATTAGTGTTGGTGTGTATCGGTCTTAATAATATGATAAACGATAATAATATTGCAGGAAAAATTATAATAGTTGCCAGATGAAATTTTTAGTACTGGAGAGGAAAAGATAAAAAGGAAAAATTGTGTTTATTTAAAAAGTATAAGCATTGAAAAATAATATGCTGAAAAATAATATGCTTCGGCCCTGACATGGGTCCTCTTCAGTAAACAAATATGAATATAAATATGAAGAAATTTATTAAACCTTGGTAGCATCATAACGCTGCGTTACCTTTAGGCTACATACATTTTCTTACAAATATTTATTTATTTACAATCATAAGTAGATTTTTCTCGAAATAAAATTAAGTTCACGATTAACATTTAATAAAATAAAGTAATATTAATAATAACAATAAGTCCAACTAAGAATAAGTAATAAGTGGCGGTGAAAATATGCGAATGATGAAAAAAAGAGTTAGTATAAGAAAGGTAAAGTATTAAACTTCCGTCGAATGATTAATGTTTTAATGTAATTTATGATACAATTTGAAGGCAGGATCTCTCATAATTGATATTTTCGTAAGAATGAAAATGTTTGTGAAGAAGGAACTTGAACCTTGTGACATTTTTGGCATTTGTTCTTTCGGTACACTGAAAGCCCAGTGGCGCTATTTTCGTATGGGCTCTATCGGGCATAAAACGTACGAAGTCGGTAACACGTTATGCATAGCACGCGCCCTACCGGAATTGCCGTAAGTTGCACAGGTTTTCTTATCGGGAATGTCTGCACGAAAAAAGAACGAAGGCAGGTCTATGCTTGTCCTAATCCCATGCCGGAATCGTATATATAGCCCCATAGTAAACAATTCCCACTCTGTCGTGCGAAATTCGTTCCAGTGGCCATCCCATTTTCGCTGTTGTTTGGACTTTGGAACGATTTAGTGTTACATACTTAGTGTTTCTATAACTGAGATGTGACAGCTGACCAATGAAGTGACGTACGACTTTCCATAGTAAAGTAAGTGTTCATCATTACTGTTCAATATTAATAATACCGATTTAACCAATAATTGTAATATTATGTATATTCGTGAAATGAGTACGGTACACTGTAAAAAATCCGTAAATAAACAACCAAACATATAACGGTAATTTTACAGCTCAATGTAATTTCCCTACGCTCAATGTAGTAAATTTACAATGAGTTTGTAAAATTACCATTACATGTTTCATTCTTTCATTACTGATTTTTTACAGTGTAGAAAATTCGTGTTTAACTTAAAATTTAAAATTTTATTATCGAAGTGTTACTTACAGACTAGAATTGTTTTTAAATAATACACTTTGTATATTCATTTTTTAAGTAATGGTATAAATTTGTATTAGTATATAATCCTCATTTTACATTAGGAAATGAGTACGGTAATTTTATGATACACAAATACATGACATGTATTTTTTGAAAAAAAAACTGTAGATTCTTATGAAGTGTTATTATATCAAATTTGACTAAGAAATATTTTAAATTTAAGATCACAAAACATCGGTTTATAAAATCTGTTAAATTGATTATTATTATTGAGTGTAAGTACTATTACATATTTTACAATTATTTTATATATCAAATTAGATTATTTTTTATAATCAATTTGGTCCAGTTTGGTTTGAAAAATGTCAATACGTGTGATAATAAACAATTTAACAGATTTTATAAACCGATGTTCTGTGATGTTAAATTTAAAATATTTCTTAATCAAATATGACTAATTCAGATTCAGAGAGTAAGATATACAAGTATACTATATATACGATATATAATAACACTTAATAAGAATCTACACTTTTTTTTTTAAAATACATGTAATGTATTTGCGTTTCATAAATGTACCGTACTCATTTCACATTTCATAAATATACATAACATTACAATTATTGGTTAAATCGGTATTATTAATATTGAACAGTAAATATGAACACTTACTTTACTATAGAAACTCGTACGTCACTTCATTCGTCAGCTGTCACGTCTCAGTTATAGAAACACCAAGTATGTAACATTAAATCGTTCCAAACAACAGTGAAAATGGGATGGCCACTGGAACGAATTTCGCACGACAGAGTGGGGATTGTTTACTATCGGGCTACCTATACGATTCCGGCATGGGATTAGAACAAGCATAGACCTGCCTTCGTTCTTTTTTCGTGCAGACATTCCCGATACGAAAACCTGTGCAACTTATGGCGATTCCGGTAGGGCGCGTGCTACGCATAGCGTGTTACCGACTTCGTACGTTTTATGCCCGATAGAGCCCATACGAAAATAGCGCCACTGGGGTTTCAATGTAGGGAGCGCATTCCAGAGTCTAGATGTCTTAATTAAAAAAGAATTTTGGAATAGGGCCGTTCTTGCATAAGGTACTATTAACGATTCTGACGTGACTCTGGTTGATCTTAGCTGAGATTCAAGTCTGAGATGCAATAAAGCAAATAGACAATCAGGATTCTTGTTCCAAAAAAATGGTGTAGGTTAATGAGCCCAGGGAATAGAGATGTTACATTAAAGATGAATCTGATGCACGAGTTAAGAAGTCTTTGCAACTTATTTCTCTTAGTCTTGGAAGTGTTGCAGTAGGCAACAGAGAAGTAGTCTAAGTGCGGTAAGACCAGGGCAGTCACCAGTTTCTTCCTTAATTCGCAAGACATTAGGCTCTTGTTGAACCTTAATCTGTATAATGAATAGTTTATGCTGCGAGAGACGCCGCTTACGAGCCCATTCCACGTCAAAGTTTGATCTATCCTTAAACCAAGATTACGTACATCTTTGACAAAGTGTATCACAGTACCCTCAATTTCTAAATTAGGGGTATTTAAATCACTAGCTTTTGAAATGGACTTTGGTGACCCCAGTATGATGGTTTTGTTTTAGACGGGTTTATAGTTAGACCTAATTCTTTGACGTATTTCGAAATTGCCCGCATGTCGTGGTTTACTTTTTCAATTGTCGATCGTCGGCATACAGTAAGTGCGAGGTGAAAGTTAAAACACGTTAAGACATCATTAATAAGGATTGAGAAAATAAAGGTCCCAAAACTGAATCTTGAGGGACACCGGCAACGAGTTTTCTTCATCTTAAGGCTGTTAATTTATTGTTATATACCGCTTGTTGACGACCAAGAAGATAAGAGGAAAACCATCGAAGTTCGTGCGATGTTCTAAGCAAGCTTTTCATTTTTAAAAATAATAATAAAATATCCACAGTATCGAAAGCTTTCGAAAAGTTGAACAGTATAAGAATGGTGAGCCTATGATTTTCCATTCCAGATCTTATATAGTCCAAAAGAAAGATGAGAAGAG
This sequence comes from Trichopria drosophilae, assembly GCA_030407085.1. NCBI lineage: Eukaryota > Metazoa > Arthropoda > Insecta > Hymenoptera > Diapriidae > Trichopria > Trichopria drosophilae. The sequence continues at coordinate 117,448,306 of CM059583.1, forward strand.
TTTGCGTACTGTGACCTTTACGATACCCGGATTGTTTGGGATCTAGCAGATTATTGTTGTTACAAAATTCTATTAATTGTTCAAATACCATTTTTTCAAAAAGTTTCGCTAACAGACATACAATTGCTATTGGTCGGTAGTCAAGTGGTGACGTTGGTGAAAGTATTTTATTGATAGGTCTGAGGAGAGCTTTTTTCCACTATATAGGGAATTTTCCATTACTTAAACTGCTATTAAAGATATCGACTAGTATATCGATAATGACTGGCAGGGAGTGCGTTAAGCAATGGAGATCAAAGTGGTCGCATCCAACGGCATTAGACTTAATAGTTTTAAAATGCCTTAAGGTATTCCTTCAATTGAACGAAGATGGAGAGTCTGAACAGATGACCATTCTGGTTCATCAAAACGATGAGATGGTAGTGTTACCATCTCAGTTCGCCTTCTGTTTGATACTGAAGTGAAATATGCGTTGAGAACTTATACAGAGCAGATGAGTGTTAAATCATTTTTCTTGTCTTTGACAAGACGAAGTCTTCTAAGTTCTGACCATAGAATCTTAAGGAAATTTACATTTTTATGCGGTTCTAACAATAATACCGGTGAGCTCTTTGTGCGAGTGTATGAATTTGAGTTCGGATGCATTTAAAGTCAGCATAATCAATCAGGTCTCTTGTCATCCTGTATCGTTTGGATAAAATGTTTCGTTTTTTAATTATTGATTTTATCTCATCTGTTATCCGTGGATTCTATTTTGATTTGGAGGTAAATGAAATTACAGGTGCATGTACATCATAGATTTTGGTGAGCGATCGTGACAGAAAAGCTAGTTTCTCATCAACAGATTTCGTAGCAATAGAATTTTCCTTGTTTATATTCGCTAGTTCTGCACAGTAATCACTTTCAGAGAAATTGCGTAGGTTCCGACAAGTGATTTTTTGCGGTAGTGCGTTTTGGATAGTAAGTTGGTAGGTTAGTTGAATAAGTTCATGCTTTGACAGAGCGGGTCCAGCGTGTTGGCCATAACACAGGGTTTTGTCCTTATCATCAGTAATGCAGTGGTCGATCCATGTGGATGAAGTTTTGGTGATATGCGTATCCGCGTGCGGTATGCTATGAAGATTATATGTAGTAACAAAATTGTGTAGATAGTGTTAGGGGGATGATACACTGAAATTAATAGGAGAGGGGGTTCTGACGAGATAGACACTTCTATGAATAAAAATTCTGTTTCAGAAATAGTGCTAGAAGAAGGAAACTGAGAAGAAGAGAATATGATTTGTGATTTAATGGAGCAATGAACATAGACTGCTACGCCTACGCCCTGTTTACATAAACGATCAGAACGCATTATCTTACAATTCGGAATACTAACGAGATCTTCCGTAATTATAGATGACAGCCATGTTTCTGACACACATATTGCATGATAGACGTGTGAAGAAAAGTAACCGCGAATTACATCCATCCGGTCCTTGGATCTAATAGATTCGGCATTTATATGGCATATTTTCAGGTCATATGATGGAATCTTGTGTTCTGTAACACTGTGGTATAGTACCGTTGACATTGCGGTAATTTTTGAAGAATTCATGAAGGCATCCGTAGATATTAGTCAGGATGAATGTGACTTTAAGGATTTAATATCTCAAACACGAATAACGTTTGCAGAGTAGCTATCATCATGAGCTCATAATGAGGGCGAACGGTTTTTTTTTTGTTTGTTAAACAAATTATATAAACAGATAATAGTTGACATAATTTTCATTATTCTAAATTGGGTATTATCTATTCATTTATTTTCCATATCACTGAGAAAAAGAAGGTAAATAAAGTGTTGCCAAGTTTCCATCAAATTGAAATAAGTTTTCTCTATGTAGCTTTCTTTGTATCGTGTATATCTCTTTCTATGTCTTATAATATACAAACGTTATTACATACATAAGCAAATCCATTGTAGTTTTCAATTTACGATTTAACATTTTTTTTTAAAAGGATTTTTTGTATTTTATTCGATTTTGTACACATGATATTCGGCGAGAATTTTTCTAAGAAACGCAAAATTTTTATCATGGAGGAAAGAGAAAAAATTACATTTATTTGCTTGAAATTTATTAATTTAATTGTTAATAATGTTACTTTTCATATAAACAAACAAAAAATATTAAAATATAACAATTTAATACTGGTTAATAATATAATATGAGTATCATATAATTTTAATATTTTGAATATTTTAAATTTATTCCGGGGGAATAAAGTCCGGTAACCAGATTTTTCTAGTTATTTCAACTAGAAAATCTAGTCAGTTTAACCAGAATTATAGTTATTTTAATCAGAATTCTGGTTATTGTAACCAGAAAAAATAGTACCGTCTATATTAAGCAGAAAATTTTCACCTTTTTTTGAGTGCTCATATGGCTCAGCCCTCAATCAAGCTACGAACAATATTTCACAGAGATTTTGTAGCTTAACAATTGATTTTTAAGAGCAAGTTTAAAATGTGAAAAAATGTGCATTACAAATTTTAAAGCATAAAAACATCAAAAATGGCTTTTAATGGACGAATCTACAAGAAATATTAAACATTTACTTACCCTGTTCTTGGACATCCTGTATATAATATATATATATTATAAAATAATTTATACGTAACAAACATTAAAAAACAACACGGATATAATTTTGGGTGGCTTCATACTATTTTTTAGTTTCTCCGAAGTTAGAACTTTATTTTGTGTAGGATAGAAAATGGGGCTAACTTTCGAAGTAGATTAGTAAAAGCTTCAAAGCTTTTAGTATATTGTACACCGAGATATTCTGAATATAATGCTATGTTGAAAAATATAACTAACGATATTAATTTTCGAAAAATACTAATGTAAAGTACACGTTTCATAATCGTTTTCAATATTTTCAGATGTCAAATCCATAGTAGTTCGAGAGCCAGTAATATTTTTGAATGTCTTATTTGAAACTACGAGATGAATTTCGTTCCATTCCCGGAACGAAACGAAACTCAAAAATGAATTTCGTTCCGATCCTGGAACGAAACTAAATTTCCAGCCAATTTTGTACAGTTCCCGGAACGAAGCGAAAATTCCAGCTGAATTTCGATCCTCTCCCGGAACGACACGAAACTTCTAGCCAATTTTGTGCCGTTCCCGGAACGAAACGAAACTTCAGCCAATTTCTTTTCGCTCCCGGAGCAAAACGAAACTTTCAGCTGAATTTCGTTTCGCTCCCGGAACGAAACGAAACTTCCAGCCCATTTCGTTTCGCTCTCGGATCGTAACGAAACTTTCAGGCGAATTTCGTTCCGCTCCCGGAACGGAACGAGAACGAAACGAAAATTTCGTTCTGGGTCCCTGGTCTATACAAAATGTATGCATAAAAATCATAGAACTGACTATATAAGGGGGGGGGGGGGATAAAAATGCCAAAAAAAGATCTTCGCAGTTTATGGATGGCCCCTGAGCCCTACTAGACGCAATCGACACACAAATATGACCGGTGCTCCGGGCACGTTTTTTTCCCCGAATTTTTGTCTTTTTGTCCGTTATCCGCGAACAAAGTTGACGACGTCTTTTCGCACTCACGTGCGAATCGTACTGGAGAGAGAGATCGTGCGAGAGAGAGAGAGAGAGAGAGAGAGAGAGAGAGAGAGAGAGAGAGAGAGAGAGAGAGAGAGAGAGAGAGAGAGAGAGAGAGAGAGAGAGAGAGAGAGAGAGAGAGAGAGAGAGAGAGAGAGAGAGAGAGAGAGAGAGAGAGAGAGAGAGAGAGAGAGAGAGAGAGAGAGAGAGAGAGAGAGAGAGAGAGAGAGAGAGAGAGAGAGAGAGAGAGAGAGAGGTTAGCGATTTTCTTAAGTGGTATGATGTAAGATGATTTCCAAATGGGAGGGAAATAGCCAGAGATGAGTGAAAGATTGAAAATGGATGTTAAATATGGTGCAATGGTTGTAAACATGGATTTTAGGTGCTCTAAAGGAAGATGATCGGGACTAAGCCCACGTGATTTTTGTACAACTAGATTAAGACTAAGTAGGGCATCAGGATGATTAATAGCAGTAAAGCTGAATGTTGTATGGAAATTAGGTAATGGACGCATGATAATGTTGTTAAGTGTCGCTAAGTCACAAGACGGGTGAGATGCACTCGAGAATAGTGTAAGATAAAGATTTGTGGAGGTAACATGCGACACCTCCACCTAAAATAAAGCGTGTTTGATCATCGCTACGCAGTGCCCGATCATTAAGAACGAAATTATAGTTTTTAACGGAAACACACGATGAATCTACAAGCGGTGTCATCCATGTTTCGGTGACTGCCAGGATGTGAGTTGTGGAATCTAATAACTCATTTTTCATGGATGGGCACGCCGTGAATTTATATTTATACACGAGATTTTTAAAGACGACAAAGAATCGGACAAAGACACGTTACTTGATACACATTGATTAATAAGATTCTGCTGTGGTTGTCAGACAACGTTATTGAGATCTTGTTCTGTGGCAATTAACAACTCGGGGGTGCTGCCATCTTTTCTTACAAAAACATTGCCATCTCTCGCCCAAACGCGCTTATAACCTGCGTTATTAGCCGCAAGTTTGGCTTTTTTAAGCAAATTGTAGGTCGATGAGGGCAAAAACTCGTTGACGTACACAGTTTTGTCGGCGTTAGCATCTTTAGATAGTTCCGGGAATAGTTCCGGGACGGTAATTTTGCCCAACTTACGTTTTGCTTCGACAATAAAATTGCGAACGTCGACAGATTTAAGGCGTATTTTTGAGGAAAAATACTGTTTAGGAATTACCGAACTGGTAGCGGCAGAATAAGAGGTCGATGGTCGATTATGTTCGATTTTTTCGATTTTTAAAATGTCGCTCAATAAACCCGGCAATTTTAAATGAGTAAGCACGCGAAGCATAATGTCATTACATGACAGAGAGCACCGATTTGGGATACCGTTTACTATTAGGTATGTAGTTGGTCGTGCAAGGGCATTGCTCTTTTTCATGTATTCAACATCCGATTTTAGAGCATTGCATACAGCGGTGTTCTGCTGTACGGCAGATGCTAAATTCGAAAGATCGGTTCGAATAGCATTGGTATCGGCTCTAACGGCCGTAAGTTCCTGTCGCACACCATTAATCGCTTCGAGAATTTGCGAAAATTGTTGAGCCGTATCCATAGTTGAACCATCCAAGCCAATTATTGTGTGAGAGCGATTTGTTAGATTAGAATTCAGCCATCTCAATGTTGAATCCTCAAAGCCTATGTCTCGAAGGCAGGTTAGAATTACGACATGGTTTAAGGATTTAAAGGCTTTTGAGAAATCGAACAGTACCAAAATAGTAACTGCCCCATCCATAAGCTGTAGTATGGCAGTTTGGGTGCTGTGAAATTTACGGAATCCACATTGTTTGGGATGCAGTATACGATTTATCTCTAAATATTTTGTGACCTGCTGGGTGACAAGGGAATCAATGACCTTAGAGAGGCGGGGAGGATTTGTGACGGGTGTCAGAAGGACTTAAGGGGTTAGAGATTTTCTTAATTGGTATGATGTAAGATGATTTCCAAATGGGAGGAAATAGCCAGAGATGAGTGAAAGATTGAAAATGGATGTTAAATATGGTGCAATGGTTGTAAACATGGATTTTAGGTGCTCTAAAGGAAGATGATCGGGACTAAGCCCACGTGATTTTTGTACAACTAGATTAAGACTAAGTAGGACATCAGGATGATTAATAGCAGTAAAGCTGAATGTTGTATGGAAATTAGGTAATGGACGCATGATAATGTTGTTAAGTGTCGCTAAGTCACAAGACGGGTGAGATGACGATATTTGTGCGAAATGACGATTTAATACAATGGGTGAGAAATGAGGAATTGCGTTAGTATCGGCTCTCACGGCCGTAAGTTCCTGTCGCACACCGTTAGTTGCTTCAAGGATTTGCGAAAATTGCTGAGCCGTATCCATAGTTGACTGCGTTGGGGGCAAGGTAGGCGAAACAGATAATACTTGCGGAGGGAGGGAACTAGCCCAAAATAGTCGCGAAGGTGTTAATAGCGGCTGCACTCGATGAAGAAGAGAGGCGGAGTAGGGAGCGCGAGGAGATATACATCACGCGCGACAGCAGTCGTTGCTACGGTAGGCGGCGGAAGAAGTAAGTGCGACAAAGAGCGCACGCAACACACAGATTCCGATTTGCCGCGTATGTAGAGGCGTCCGCAAGACTCGTGAAAACACTTTTCGCAAACGGGACACTTGACGAAATTGATTACAGACTCGTAGCACTTTTCACAAATAACGCGAACAGCTACGTTATGGTCCCATTTGCTCTTACTTCTAGTTTTCGGCATCGGTTTTCGTACATTGTAATAAGTCGCTCGTCTTCAATTCAGTATCGATGACAGTTGTTAATTGAAATAGGCGTCTGACATATTACACCTCGTGACTGGAGTGGCCTTGCGCAGTTGACATTGGCTCCGCGATCGCCGTTGACACGTGCCCGGTGAAAACCGTGGAAAAGATTTTGTGATTTTCCAAAAAGGCACACCATGGACCCACTAGATGTTGTCACTCGAAAAAAATTTCACTAATCAGGTCCACAACTGGTGCACACCTTCTGGAATAATTTCGCGCTCCGGAGAATGAAGATAATCGTAAATAATACTGAAATAATGTGGAGCAAAAATTGTCACGTGTGACGTGTTTACGCACCAGAAACAGAGAGGAGAGAGAGAGAGAGAGAAAAAAAAAGAGAGAGAGAGAGAGAGAGAGAGAGAGAGATTGATTGATTGATTGATTGATTGATTGTCTTTATTATGGCTTGAGGTATTACCTCTTAGGCCAACCAATATAGAGCATACATACAGATAACTAAAACTAAAACTAAGCTTAATATAACAAGGCATACTAACAGATGCATATAAAAGCGCAATACTAGATCTATAACAAAGTAAATATAAAATAGATAGATAATAATAATAGTCGATCGATTACAACGTAGGGTGGGGTACATGCATACCAGAAGTAAAAGTGGACTAAAATACTGATATTAAATACTAAAATACTAATACTAATACTAATACTAATACTAATAATACTTATACTAAAAGTCGACGTAAAATAATATAAAAAAAAAAAAAAAAAAAATATAAAATACAAAATAATTACACTAACGTCCGACTTAATAGGTAGTTTTTTAGTTTTACTTTAAACAAATGCACATTTTCACTTGCACGAATTTCGACTGGAAGTTCATTCCATAACCGGGTAGAAGTGACAATAAAAGAGTTCGAATAGGATTCTAGCCGATGTGTCGGTACTCGAAGTTGTTGCATAGAGCCGGGTCGAAGAGCCATGGACGTAGATTCTTCGCGCCACTGGTAACGTTCATAAAGATAATGGGGTACGTTAGTTATCATGCGATTGTCTATTGCTTGCCTGCAATATTCAGATACATATAATAGTGCTGTTTGCGAGCTGTAATCTTTACAGAAACCCGATTGGTGAGGATCAAACCAATTACTATTATTCAGAAACCCAAGTAGCTGATTGAAAACAATACGTTCTAGTATTTTAGAGAGAGCAGGAACAAAAGCGATAAGGCGGTAATGAGCAGGAGAAACAGGGTTAGTAATTTTGCTAATGGGTATTATCAATGATTTTTTCCAATCAGCAGGAAAGATGGATAAATTAAGCGATTCATTGAAGAGATGAACTATGTGAGGGACAATGACAGGGAATGATTTAATGTAAAAACTAATAGGTATCGAATCAGAGCTGCATGCTTCCGACTTTGCCTCCGACAAACGAGCAGCTACGTCCTCGATGGTGACATTAACGAAGAAAAATATAGTGTCGTTAAAATCTCCGTAATAAAAGTCTTCATCGAAATTTAGGTCGAAAAGATCAGTGTAAGGAGAAACAGAAGCTGTATGAAAGGAATTGAGTTCATCCAAAGTCTAACACAACCGTTTAACAGCTTTGTTGGAAACCAGCAGATCAAGGTTGCGCAACTCCCTCCACATAGTCTTAGCATCCCGAATATTAGTAAGTTTGTTTCGATAGTAGTGTTCTCTCGCTAATACCCATGCCTGCTTATTAGTTTTATTAGCAGAAATGAGTCTAATTCTTAATGAGGGGTCCCTGGTCCTGCGATATGCACATAAAAGGCTATTTCTCTCGTATTTAAGTCTAAGTAGCTGAGGTGAAATCCAAGGGGAAAGCTTGTGAGTCGGTGTAAAGGTGTGCTTAGGGGCGTGCTTATCAAAAGTTTGCAATAGACGACGACTAAGCGTATTTGTGAGTAAGTTCACGTTATTCAGCGGAGAAACAGAATTAAAAATACTCCAATCATAACTACATGTGATTTGTGTCGGCTTTGCTTTCGGTGTTCCAATCTTACATTCGATATCTATCAGATCATGGCAGCAGATAAAAGGTAAATTGGCTTGGCTATGTCCTAGGACATTTGTAAGGTTATCGACGAGGCAGTGGTCAATCCATGTGTCAGTTCGTTTCGTATGATTAGTAGGATGATATGACACGATTTGAAGAGCATTGGCTACGGCAAACTGCTGTAAATATGTAGATTCAAAATTAGCACGATTTAAGTCAACATTGAAATCACCCATATTATGATTCGATCATAGTTACAGCTATGTTTTTGCAGTACAGATTCAAATAGTTCGAGAAGAGCTTTCTTCGGTGGTCGATAGATAACCGCAAGTAGCACTCTGAGGTTCGTAGTAGCCCTGTAACGGAAGCGCATTCAGATTTTTCCAAGATTTTGTAATTTAGAGCGGTATGAATATACATAGCAACACCTCCACCGAGCTTATACTTGCGGTCATTGCGAATCAAGTGATAATTAATCAAAGAAAAATAGGAGTCAACAGTTTCAGTATTAAACCAGGTTTTAGAAAGAATAATAATAAGATAAAAATTTTCGGTGAAATAAGATTTAAAAAAAGAAAATTTATTAGCAGAGCCGAGAGATTGAACATTAATATGACATACTTTTAGATTAATGTAGTTAGAGTTTACTGGAATTATTGAATTAATTTAAACCTGGTTTCTTCCGGACGTCGATGCAGCCGTTTCACTATTTTCGCGAACACTAAGAGCATGCCAAACGTCAATCGCTAATCCTTCGAAGATCTTCCTCGCAAGTAATGTCGATCGCGTTAGCGCCGCTAGTTGGTAGAAAATGTACAATGCCGTGATAGGTGTAAACATATTTATGCGGATGGTCTTTCACTAACGCACGTGCTTTTCTGTGTAAATTAAGCGTCGCAGATGTTAAGTGCTCATTGATAAAAACGCGGTTTTTCACATAAGAGTTATCAATGTCGGTGGTAAATAGCATCTTCTTAGCTCTCATACCTTTGATGAAGGCAAATCGTAGGTCGGGATTGGAGAGTTTTACCAGTATTGCTGGGTGCCTATGGGATGTTTGCGTTGACGAAGACGCAAGCATGGAAGCAGATGAGTCGGTGCCATTTGTTCATTGTAGCCGATAAGCAGAAAGAATGTCTTCTATGTGAAGCGTTACATTCAAAACTTCGGCAATTTTAAGCGAAATTTGACGCAAATCTTCCATGCCTTTCGCAGGAATCCCTGTAATTATTAAATCACAGTTACGAATGTCATAGCCCATAGTAGCTCGATCTGCCTCTAAGGACTGTACTTTAGTTTGGAGTGATTTTACACTATCTTCTATGTCATCTACTCGCTCCTCCAGCTTCAATATTCGATCCATCTTTCCATTTATTTCTTCGAAGCGTTTTCATCAAGAACCGAATTAACAATATCATAAAATAAACATAAAAAATAAGACAAATGTCGAGATGTACGATATTCACGAGCACTAGAGCACAACGATTGTAACTTAGGAACTAAGGAACTATTTAAAGTGTTTCTAAGTTGGTTTATAAATTCTATAATATCACATTGACGGAAATCACGATAACTAATACAAGTTGATTGATACAAAGAGCGTGACATATCATATTCTACAGTGATAAGATCATGCCCCGCTGCAAAAGGTGCCAAGGATTTGTGGAATGTGCAAAGTTTATCACTAGAATCTAAAATAATCACATCCAAATGAGTATCTGAGTGTGACGTATGGTGTGTAGCCCCAAACGGAACTATAAAAAGCAATAAATCAGAAACAAATTTTCGAACATATTTTGCCTCAAAACCATCACTAAGTAGATTGCAATTTAAATCTCCAGCTATTATGATGTTCTTATAACACGCATGATAGTGGGCAAAGTTATTAAGAAATTCTGCAAAAAGGAGTCCCTATGGACGGCGGTAAAGTACAACAAGAAGAAGTTTAATAGACGTTTGAGTTTTTATATCTATACATAAAAATTCTGGGGAGTTTAAATAATCATTTGCAGAGCTTTCAAGTACTGAATACAAAAGAGATTCATGTACATAGCACGCTACACCACCTCCCAGAATATAACCGGAATTTTTTATTAGGCCACGATCATGACGCACAAAACGGTAACCACTAACATTGACACATGCAGACGATACTTCCGGTGTGAGCCAAGTTTCAGTTATCGCCAATATATGAGTGGAGAAATCAGCAAGATGATTTTCAACTTCACAGAGATGAGCACGGAGTGAATTGACATTAACATGAGAAACCTTTAAACACGCTCTAGACGACATAGAATGATTAATTACATCTAATTCTGAGTTCAACATGTCATCTCGAAGTCACGCGATACGCTTCAAATCTTCTTCCGTAACAATTGGAATTTCGGACTCAGAATTATTCTTACGAACAAATATACAGCCATTGCGATGCCATACACGCTCAAAACCAGCAGCTCTAGCTGCAGTTTTAGCTTTATTCAACAGGACGTAAGTAGGATTTGGGAGAAATTCGTTCACAAAAACCTTTCTATTTCCCAATTCAACAGTAGAACAAGTGAACAGTGGAACAGGTTCACACGATGCAACTCGAACCACTAATGAGAAATAAGACGAGTTATTACCGGTTTTAGATGTGCTTGGGAGTTGCGTGGCTTGTTTATCACTGATTCGACGGATATCAATGATATATGTCAAAAGCGACTCTATAGAGAGGCGCTTAAAAATGCGCGCCACAATATCCTTCATTGATAGAGTAATATGAACCGGTATGCCATTTATAATAAACTCCAGTACAGGTGACGCATACGACCATTTACTCTTAAGATCGGAAACATCAGAATTTAAAACCGTACATGTTGACGAATTACTTTTCACTACACTAGCTAAAGACCGGAGCTCACCTGCATTGTTTTCAACCGATGCAGAAAGTGCGCTAATATCGTTCCTAATATTGAGCTCTTCATTAGAATGGTTAACTACAACACGCATTATTCGCTCAAGTTGTTGTGACGTCGTCAATGTTCCCCAGTCTGCCGGGAATGAAGCAGGCTGAGAGGAAACCGAGGAATCACTAATAGCACAGGTAGTAGGAGCGCGCGGCATATTCAAAATACTTTGATTAGGTATACTAGGAGTGAAAGATGGATAGTGGGAGATATTTGACTGTACGACCGGAGCGTTTGCAATAGATAAAGAGGGGGACGTTATAGGCAGTGAAGGTGTAGGAGAAAGTTCGGGAGTAGGAAGGGATTTGTTCGACAAGGAAACAGATGCGAGAAGGATCGATAACAACAATTGTTCCTCGCTTTGCGCGCGATATGTATGCGAGCACAGGATGGATGATACGAACACTCGCAGATTGCACAGATTAGACTGTTATATACTGGCTTATCACATCTAGCACAACTAACTAATCTTGAACGGCGTCAAAGTGTCGAAGTCACTGACAGCTAGTAGGCAGCGCCATTTTGCCTAGTGTCACGTAGGCGATGACGTTTCGGGCGTGCGCAGGTGTGTCGGTGGAAAAGCAGCAACGGTTAATTCCAGAATAACTGATTTAACTTTTCTCGCCTGAAGTAGACTCGGAGATAAATATCCCAATTAGTGATCGTGATCCGAGTCTGCTCAGGAACGTCTGTGCAAAATTTTAACTCCCGCAAAAGGGGTTTAGAGTGCAGTTTAGATGAATTTAGCGGAGCTCAACAAAACGTGACTGCGTGTACTCACCGCTAGAGAGAGAGAGAGAGAGAGAGAGAGAGAGAGAGAGAGAGCGAGAGGGAGAGAGAGAGAGCTAGGAAAAAATAGTGAGGATAAATTAAGGATTGCTGCGTTTTTTTTTGTGGCGTCAACAACGAACAAGGTAAGTCGGCACAGCCGTCACTGCTCGTAAAATACCCGATTACGTGTTTCAATTACGGGACTTCCATGGTGGCATGAATCCTTTCCTTGAACTTGCGACATACGGGCAGGAATCCTTCTCTTGAACTTGCAACATACGGGCAGGAAATCCAGTGACTTTTGCGAATGAAAGTCGTTTTCTTTAATAAGTTGAAAGGCACAAGATCGCGAGAAAAACGAGATAGTGAGTGGTCATAAGTTGGTTGTTATATCGCAGTAACTTCCAATGCATTTGATGAAGCGTGGCAAGTTCTTAAGACGAGATTTGGGGCACGCTACCAATCGTCAATTCACATTTTGATAATCTATTTTCGATTCGACCATTGCAAAACATTGAAAGTGCATGGGGACTCTCATTTTTACATGACAAATCGGTTGAGTCACTTGCAGCACTAAAGACTTTAAATTTTCCGTTCGATCAATGGAGTGCTATATTAGTTTATTTAACGGTGCAAAAAATTGGATGCTGTGACCCGAAAATCGTGGGAACTTAGTCTCGTTTCCTCGAAAGATTAACCTACCCTTGATCAACTTCGAGATTTCTTATTAAAACGCGCGCGCGCTCTTGAATCAATTAAGATTGTCACACCAAAAAGGTCGCCTCCAATTTTAACGCCAAAACGTTAAAATCGCATGTCCAAATGCTTACAATTGCATCTACATCGATCGCAGGAAGGAGATTCACCCCACTCGAATACCGAGTCGATAAGTGAGGTCCCTTTAGTGCCGCCTAGTCCGGCTGTTCCAGCGAATGAAGTACGTACGCATCTAACTTCAAGCTCTCCTACGGTACAATCGTCAATACTCTTGGCCACGGCTACAATACTGGTCCATTCTTCAAAGGGTCGATCTTGGAAGCTAAGAGCCCTGATTGACCCTGGTTCAACGGAAACTCTCGTTGCGGAGAAGGTCGTCAATGCCCTTCGGCCGACCTTGTACCATTGTCCAATCCAGGTTTCCGGTGTTGGCAGCTCTTCTGCTGGTGTGGCCCGGTATACTGGAGCACTAACAATAATACCGGTGCATACTTCTAGTCCGACACTTTCTGCACAAGATATTGTCCTCAAAGACTTCACGACCTGTCAGCTACGGTATAACGGGTCGGTAAATCAATGGCCTCATTTGAGATACATTTACCTAGCAGATGAGAATCCAAGCAGAGACACTCCTCAAATGATCCTTGCAGCCGACCTTTATGGCTCAATCGTAAAAGAAAGTTTGCTCAAGGGATAACCTGATCAGCCGATTGCTCAACAATCGATATTCGGGTGGCTGCTTTCCGGTCCCGTTAATACAGCAGTACCCTCCGTTTCCTCACGCGTAACATTCCACACCTGCAATGAATAGGTCAAACTTCTAAAAATCATGTAAGAGTTTTGGAAAACTGAGGAGATTCCGACTAAAACTTTTCTGTCTCCTGAAGATCAGCAGTGCGAGGCTCACTTTCTTGCCACACATTCCCGCCTGCCTTCAGGACGTTATTCTGTACGTCTTCGCTTTCACGATAATGAACCAAGTGTTGGGTTGTCTTACGACACTGTTTTGAGTTCATTTGAGACGCTCGAACGTCGCCTCTTACGTAAACCTGACGACTGTCAAATGTACTCGGACTCTCTTTCAGATTATTTAAATCTAGGATATATGTGCCTCGCTCTACCCGTCAATCAAAGTCTCTCTCATTATTACATGCCTCATCAGAGTGTGAGAAAGGAGACTAGCTCGACAACTCCTCTTCGAGTAGTTTTTAATGCCTCGAGCCAAACCTCCAATTCTACATCATTTAACGACCACCTTCTTATAGGTCCACAATTGCAAACTGACCTTATACAGGTCTTGACGCAGTGGCGTTTACATAATGTGGTTTTTAGTGCTGACATTAGTCAAATGTACAGAGAAATATGGATGGATCCACGCGATCGCGAACACAAATGGATTGTCTGGCGTTTCTCTCCTGAGCAACCGATATCTCATTATCGTCTTAATACCGTTACATTTGGCGTAACAAACACCCCTTTCTTGGCCATGCGGGTACTCCGATAGTTACACGCCGACGATGGTCACAAATATCCAGTAGTTCGCTCCAACCTGCTCACGGGTCTATACGTAGATGACTGCCTTTTCGGAGCCGACGATACTGTCGCTGCACTCGCTCTACGGAAAGATGTAGAATCATTATTAAACGGTGGCGGATTTTCTTTACGTAAATGGGCGAGTAATGATTCATCTCTACTTTCCGACATAAGTTCATAAAATTACGGCCTTGCCTGGAACCCTTCGCGTTCCACAAACGAAAGCCTTAAAATATTGGACGTTTATTGGAACCCTGATCGAGACGCCTTCACGATTCGCGTGGTGTATCAGACCGCGGGCTTGTGGAGTCTACGTTGTGGAAAACAGGCCCTGACTTGCTCTATAAGCCTCCCAGTGAGTGGCCTCATACTGAGATGGAGTTGAGTCCTGATGCTCCACTCGAAAAACGGATACATACTGTGACGACCTGCCCCCAGGCAAATGTTTTGGATTACCTCGCACCTCGCCTTTCAACTTGGAGTCGTTTGATTATGACCATGGAAGCCTGATCATCCTCGTGCTTCTTCGTACGCTAGACAAGACTCGATTGTTTGGTTTCGCTGGTTACAGCCTACGTTATTTGGTGACGAGCCAGCCGATCTTCAATCTCTCTCGCCATTGCCTCGTCATAGCCCTTTAAAAACATTATACCCGTTTATCAATGAACAGGGCGTTATACGAATTGACGGACAGCTTGGTCATGCGTCGCTCAGCTCCGATGCCACTCACCCAGTTGCTCTAAAGACGCACCCAGTTGTTCGACTTTTAGTGCGAGATGCTCATCAACGGTGTCTCCATGGAGGAGTGTCTCTTACGCTGCAAACTTTGCGTGAAACATTCTGGATCCTTCCCGCGTGAAAACTTATTCGCTCCGTAATATTTCATTGCATAACCTGAATCCGTCGTAAAGCTGAAACTGCCACGCAGTTAATGGGGCATCTGCCAGCCCCTCCAGTTCTTCGGCCCGAACGTCCTTTCCAACATTGCGGCGTTGATTACGCCGGCCCACTGCAGGTGCGTTATGGTAGTGGACGCGGTCGAAAGTCCTATCCAGCGTACATCTCAGTTTTTATTTGTTTTTCGGTAAAGGCTATACATTTAGAATTAGTTTTCGACTATTCTTCTAGTTCGTTTGTAGCGGCGTTTAAATGCTTTATTAGTCGACGAAGCTTTCCTATTGATCTTTACAGTAATCGTGGAACGACCTTCTGCTCGACTAATACCGAACTTAAGCAAGCGTTCGAGAACGCTATTCGAAGTCTCGAATTCCATTCAGTTTTGAGCAAGGATCGCATCATTTCGCTCTTTTTGCTTCCCGCTGCTCCTCACTTCGGGAGACTATGGGAGGCCGATGTCAAGAGTTCCAAGTATCATTTAAACCGTGTTTTAGGCGCTCATACTCCCACTGCTGAGGAGTTGAGCACTCTTCTTTGCGAGATAGAGGCCTGCCTCAACTCAAGGCCATTAATGCCTGTAACTAACTGCCGACCGATTACGGCGTTCTCACACCAGGCCACTTCTTAATTGGCACCTCGTTGTCAGCATTACCCAGTCCGTCTCACCTCGACCTTGAGACGGATAGGTTGTCGTGCTGGAATTGTACTGGCAACTGCTGGAGAGATTTCGGAGAATGTGGTCCTCTGATTACCTCCGGTAGCTGCGACAAAATACTAAGTCCCAGCGGCCACAAGAAAACGTTTCCGTCGGTCAATGAATCTGAATGCAAATGCCTAATGCATCGCCTTAAAATAACGAAACACCAATCTGTACGAACGCTCAACAATAAATTCGTTTGTGTGCTTGAATGTGACTTTTTCTTGTGTACTCGACCTGGACCTACATCCTTCGGAAAACATTTTGGTAATTCATGAAGGTTGTGCTGGAGCAATGGAAGTAAACTCTATAATTGAAATATTCCAAAGTTCGGTTGAATTATATAATGTGTGGTATTAATATTATATTAGTGACGGTGACACTAAGACATTTATAAAATTACTAGAAGTTTCTCCCTACGGTGATTCCATAATCGTGAAAAAAAATGTACAATCGCGCAAAGGAAGCAAAAAAACGAATAATTCAATTTCAAAAATTAAAATCACATACATTACATACATACATTGGTCAGATTTACTTGCCAACTTTATGCCATCTATGGCTAATCGGGCAAGGCATAGTCATCATCCCACACAGGACGATACAAACAAGTAAACAATCACAAATACTACACATAATCGACACCGTCAACAGTTAGTCGGCGCGCGTCCTGTGCCGTAGCAGGCGCATCGCAAACATTGTCTTATTTTCATTCAAGATAATATTGACGAACCGTCGACCACGGAAATACCATTCACGGTGTCGATAACTACCGACTGATGTCGGTAGCAGTCCCAAATTCGTACCTTCGCCCAGCAAGGTTTCCTGAATTATCCGCAATGAAAATAATCAGAAAAAGTTGCCGTGATTCGAACTTACGACCTAAGGAACGTTCAGTTTACGAGGCGAGCATGCTAACCACTTAACCATCGCGTTCCCACAATGAAATATTAAAATCAACTTTGGAACAGGCTAATAAAAAAATACGAAAACAAAAAGCAAAAATAAAAGAACTTCGGCTAACAAAGTAAAAACAGTTCAACTTTCAAACGAAGCTATGCAAGAGTTGTCTACATATTATGGATTGACTGTTCTTCTAAATTCTGAATCCGCAAATGCGATACCACTTTTCAAGACTTTTTCAAGAACTTTTTTCCTCTCTGGTTCGTCTTAAATCAAAAAACCAAAGTATACATTATATATATGTATATAATGTTTTTAGCAACTAGAATATACCTTATTTGTAATACAAAAACTTTGGTACGAGATAATAAAGGATCCCGCAGCGGTCCCTATGGGATTTTGTTCCTGGTCAAATTTAACCAAAATTTAGTGTAACGTAGTTCTTACCTCGCTGATCAAAAGTGTCCCAAGGACCCAAGTTGAAAAAATGGACAATTTTCGAGATACGGAGCATCGAAAGTCGCAAAAACGAGCATGACGGCTATTCGTCCGGAAGCAAGCATACTTGCTCTACGGTTCTACCCCACTTATTTTCACGTATTTTGAACTGCTTAATCTGAATCCGATGTTCGTATTGCGAGTTAGGTGGGAGAAGCTATAGTTATACAATTTTTACACTATTGCATTTATATTTGCTGTGCCATAACCGTACTCATAGGTTTTTAGGGTCTATGATTTCGAATCTCGTATAAGATTTTGAAAATTCAAAATGGCAGATCCAATATGGCGGTCGGTTTTGAAGAAAATAAACCCAATAAGAAATCGTTGGATAAATAAACGAATATTATACGTAAAAATAGTATAAAAGTGGTATATGTATATAGTATATACGTTTACATGATATACGTCTATAAAATGGTAGTATAAAATACGTTTACCGGTAACGTTTTGAAAACGTAGGTAAATATAATACGCTTCGTTTAAAAAACGTATAAATATAGTTTATGAAATACAGTATTATATTTTACGTATTTGAAATATATAAAATCATATATAAATCGTTGAATTCCCAAGTTTAATAAACGTATTTGGAAAGCGATTATAATCTATAAAAATATAACCCGTTAAAATCGTTTTTACAGTACGTTTATTATCAAAGGATATTATAAGTAAAACGATTTTCAAGCGATTCAGTTTATTTTTTTTTCAAAACCGACCGCCATATCGGATCCGCTATTTAGTATTTTCAAAATCTTATTTCAGATTCGTAATCAGCGACCCCAAAAACCACCATGTAACGAGTTTCAAGCGATTACGTTTATTTTGTATTCTAAAATCTTCCGCCATTTTAAATTTTCAAAATCTTATATGAGATTCGAAATCATAGACCCTAAAAACCTATGAGTATAGTTATCGCACAGAAAATATAAATGCAAAAGTGTAAAATTTGTGATTCTGTTTTTAAAAATTGTATAACTATAGCTTATCCCACCTAACTCGCAAAACGAACATCGGATTCGGCTTAAGCGAGTCAAAATACATGAAAATAAGTTGGGTATAACCGTAGAGCAAGTATGCTTGACTTTCGATGCTCCGTATCTCGAAAACTGTCCATTTTTCAGTTTTGGCCCTTCGGACACTTTTGATCGGCGTGGTAAAAACTACGTTATACTAAACTTTGGTTAAATTTGACCGGGACCAAAATCCCATAGAAACCGCTGCGGGGTCCTTTAAGTATGATAAAAAAAATCATTTCAAAACCATACGAAACCACTGGACTACTCCCTTACTTGAGTTTGATATATTTTCGAAATAGAACTCTGGAATAGCGAGGTTGTAAGCGGTTTTGGTTCAGTCTTAAATAAAATTAAAACGCGTCCGTGCGCGCGCACGTGTGTGTGTGAGTGTATGTATATTTTTATCCCGGCGCGACGATGGAAAGATCAAGTACACAGCTTCTCCACGATGGATGAGGCGAGTTGAACCAGTGCGTCCCATCCTTCCTTTGAGAGGAGTAGGACCCTACGCAATCTCTCGGGTGTTATTGGGTTTTCTCCAAATTCATGCAGCGGTTTCCGCTCCTCTACGAACCGTTGACAGTGGAAGATGGCGTGTTCCACGTAATAATGCTAAGTCCCATCATTGCTGCTAATCTGCAAGTAGTCTTTTGGACTGTTTGCCGTGGCCTCCCGAGACATTTGCCAATTCTTGGTCTGAACGCCTACCTTCACGGTACTTCTCAGCCCTCTCAGCTGCCATTAGGTCTATGGAGGGAACCCTGCGACCACTGAGAGGGCAATGTCGTACACGGTACGATACGCCCGAGCCACTCTTACTGCTACTGTCCTGCAGGCCCATCGGAAAATGATTCTAGAGCTTTACTTAATTGCAATGGCATTCGTCCAGATGGACGCTCCGTAAAGAATTACAGAGCTCACCACTGAAGTAAGGAGGGATCTACGCTGTTGTTTTGGTCCCCCTATATTGGGCATAATATATCCACTTTAGAGCTTTAGTGCCTGCATACTCCAGATGGTCTTTGAAGAACAGCCGTAACGTGAAGGTATTTAATGGCGTCCTTCGTTCTAATCTCCTTATCCTCGACCGTGAAGGCAGAGTACATTCTCTTCTTGGAGATGGAACCTCCTCTATGGTTTTTGCGACGACGATAAGTGCAACATCGTCGGCAAAGGCTACCATAGTCACCCCGTCTGAAAGTGATTGTTTGAGCAATCCATCATACATAACGTTTCTGAACAAGGGACCCAGGACCGAATCCTGCGGCACGCCTCCTGTGATGTTGTAGGAGCATCTGCCACCATCGGTATCATAAAACGGGCTGGTAGGTAGCTAAAAATGACCCTTCCAATGTAAAAAAGCATGATGCAATCCCATCGGGCCGAGTTAAAGGAGTTCTTGCTATCAAGCGCGCAGGTGGCATACATCCGCCTGGTATTCCGGCTGCCACTGACGGCGTTCGCAGCTAAGGCCTTCACCCAGTCGACTGCATCAGTGGATGAGCGACCCTTTCTGAAGCCAAACTGGTTGCCGGGAAGACCTCCAACTTTATCGATGGCTGCTTCGAGCCTGGCATATATTATCCGCTCGTACAGTTTCCCCAGAATGTCCCGCATACAAAGTGGATGGTGTGTGGATGGGTTCATCAAAGGGTATAGCTGCACCAACCTTTGTTGCTTCCATTGCACCGGGAAGCATCCCTCTTTCAGACATGCGCTAAATGTTTCCAGGAAGATACCTGGGACATCCAGCTCTGCGGTCTTAACCGCCAGGCCCGAGATTCCATCCATTCCCGCCTGTTGCGGACAGATATCCTCTTAGCAGTCATCCTCAATTCAGCTTCAGTGACGGCTGGTGGCTCGACTGCACCAGGTTCTGCCAACAGACCAGTACCGATGGATCGTTCCTGATGTTCTGGGAACAGGTGGCGGATTACTCTATAGAGAAAGTGTGGGCAAGATGGAGTATTCATTCCCTCGGGCTTGATCTTCCTCATGACCGTCTTATACGGACGGCCACAAGGGTCCCGGTAGATCTCCTCGTAGAATTGCTGTTAGCACTTTTTTTCGCTGTCTTAATGACAGCTTTAAGCTGCTTCTTCTTTTCTTCGTAGGCCGCAGTTAGCTGTTGGTACTGCGGTTTATGAAGAGCTCTCAGGTGCCGTCTCCTGACTTTAAGACACTCTCGACGGATGGCTGCGATGTCCTCGTTTCACCAGTATACTGGCGGTCTTCCACCAGGATTTGATTTTGCAGCCATGGAGACATCTTAAGCCGATGATATGGCCTGGGAGAGGCTATGAGCCCTTTCTTCGGATGTTTCCTTTAAAAACTGTATTCTGCAGTGAGCAGAGGAACATCTCAGGATTTAATGTAGAAGATGCCCACCTCTCTTTTTCCCCTCCTCTGCTGTTCCGCACTGTTTTCGAAAAAAAAAATTATCCTTCATACTTTATAATAGTATGAGTGCAAGACCGAGCGCACCGCGGGCGCGCTGTTGCACTGCAACACGGTCGCGCGGCGTGAACTTCAAATTCAATCGCTTTAAAAAAATACAATCCATCGTTTTTTCTATTTTTACACTTACCATTTTTATAGAGAATTTGAAAAGGATTACATTACGATTTGTCCCAAAATTGTAACTCGTCGGCCTACCGCTTCAAATTAATTCTTAAACTTTAATTGTTCTCAAAAAAGTAGAATTTTTTATTTTTTCTAAATTTCATTTTTGGAGTATGAACATACGTATTCTAAGCTTTAAAATTAGCACTGACCCAAGTCTGTACGATAAAAGGAACCGAAGATATGAGCGTTTGAAGCAGAGCGTTTTCACCGTTTTCGGCCGTTTTTGAGAGTTTTCAACTGCTTGTAACTTTTGAAATATGGCTAGAAAAAAAAAATTGTTTGCAGTATTCATTTTTGCCAAAGAATGCGCAAAAAAATTTGCGTTTAATTCCATGACATCATGTCCGAAAAGTGTCCCGGTTGACTTGGAATGGCTGATTTCTTCATCGCATAGGAAGATAACGCGCACAAGGTTTCCCGGGTGTCGGAACCTTGAGGTCACATTTCAAGGTCAAGTATGTTTGAAATTGGGGTCGAATTTGAAGGTGATTTCAAGGTCAAGTATGTTTGACCTTATGGTCGAATGTGAAGGTCATTTGAAGGTCAATTATGTCTGACCTTGTGGTCGAATTCCAAAGTCATTTCAAGGTCAATTATGTTTGACCTTGGGGTCGAATTAGAAGGACATTTCAAGGTTATGTGTGTTTGACCTTGGGGTCGAATTTGAACGTCATTTCAAGGTCAATTTTTCAAATGGGAACTACTTGTAGGATGTTTGTTATTGCAGTTAAATTTTCGCCAAGTTGACATTGAATTAAAAGATATAGTCAAAGTCATGTTCTGACTTGCGTTCTAAAAAATAGTGGTTCCCATTTGAAAAATTGAACTTGACCTTGAAATGACCTTCAAAATAATAGTCAAGGTCAAAATTAATTACACCATTAGATCGATAGGGAAAAATCCTTGAGCATTTATCTTTAACATTTTCCCCGAAAATGCACTCCTGCTGAGGTAATTCCCCGTTACGGAAACTTTTAAGTTGCACCTTGAAATGACCTTGATCAAAACATTGGCCATATCACATTCGTACGAAAATGTTCTGCTCTTTCCGAATCCGTGAGAAAAAATAGAGGTTTACATTTAAAAAAACAAACTTGACCTTGATGTAACCTTCAAGGTCAAATTCAAGGTCACCATCAGATAGATCCCTCAAAATTATGCAAATTTTGTCTGACCCATTTTTTCGTACAAATGCATCCCTACGTTTTAAAGGGTGGGACGGGTGGTCTGAAAGATCTGGTATATATATACCGGGTGCCGGCGTACAATCCGCTCATAGGGCGCGCTACATTAAAGGTAAAGCGTTCCTGATTGGCCAGTTCCAGCTCGGACAGTTCTTCCAATTGGCCGCGAGAGAGCATCGAATGTCTGGCGCTGGAGATGCGAGAATGTACGTACTGACGTCGCTGTTCAGTGTTCAGTAATTCAGTTCAGTAATTCAACTCGGTCAACTTGAAGTAAACATTGATTGTTCCAAAGCGAATTTTTTGTTAAAAAACTTTGGATTCGCTATTTGTTGGCAGTTTTCAAAATGTTTCTTGCAAATCTTGTGCAGTATCGACAGGAGGTTTCTTGTATAGTTCGTCTTCGACGTACCCCATACAAAAAATCCAGCGGTGTCAGGTGGGGAGATCTTACTGGCCATTTCACGGGACCATGGTGGCCTATCCAGCCATTCATTGTCAGCAACATTTAAAAAACTGCCAAGAACCCCTATTTTTTATTGCGGGTTTCGAATGAGCAGGAAATTTCACGTTTAGACATGACCTTGACCATCTCTTGATCCACGACCTTCAAGATTATTTCAAGGTCAAGTTTGTTTTTTAAATGGGAACCCCTATTTTTTATTGCGGATTTCGAAAGAGCAAGAAATTTTAGGTTCAAGCATGACTGTGACCATCTCCCGATCCACGACCTGCAAGGTGATTCCAAGATCAAAGTTATTTTTTAAATAGAAACCCTTATTTTTTATTATGGATTTAGGAAGAGCGTGATATTTTACGTCCGAAATGATAGTGTATAATATACTACAGTAACCTTCAGAATGTAAAATGCTATCAGTCGCTAAATGTTGTCAAATAACGAATCGTGTTTAAAATGTTTTCTTCGTTGCACGTATTTTGTACGTATTACCAACAGTAACCCCGTTAAAGAAGGATGAATCTAAGAATAAACTTTAATTTTGCAAAGCAGCTAAAAAAACATGACCTTTATTAAATTCTTGCATTTATTTTGAAAACAGCAAATCTGATAAATAACACTGCCCTACATGATTTTTGCGAATCAAATGCCACATAGTGTTTCCGAACGGAATTTTCGTGCTGAAAAAGATGGCGCTGGCAGAATTTTCTTTGATACAGAGACAATCCAAATAGTGCAAAAAACGCACATGTTGGTACATTGAACTTCATTTTTCTCCGAAATGCGATATGAGAGGAAAATTCTGCTAACGCCATCTTTTGCAACACGAAACTTCCCTTCAGAAATCATGATACGATTGTCAAAATTAAATTCCCTTTTGCTACAAAGACAATCGAATTAGTGCCAAAAACGCGGATGTTGATACATCTAACCTCATTTTTCTCGGAAATACGACGTAATAGAAATTCTGACAGCGTCATCTTTTTCAGCACGAGAATTCCGTTCGGAAACACTGCGTGGTGTTTCATTCACAGAAAAAAATTTGGAATTTGAGCGCAGTGTAATGTTTCCAACCAAACATGTAGTACATGTATTTCTGTACAACAATATTTTAAGGAGAGTAAATTATCAAGCATATGTACCGCTAGTATTAGCATTACCCGATGTGCACAACAGGGAGAGAACACGGTCGGATTTTGCACATCATTTGGTCCTGGAAACGGACGATTGCGCGTGTGTGCGTGTATGCGTGTGTGCGTGTCTGTCAAAACTTGCATTTGTTTTAACAAAATTTAATTGGTTTTAAACCGGACTTCTGATCTACCAGGATGTTTGTAAATAATTATAATTATCGGCTTTGACCTATGAATTGCCTTAGATATTAAAATGCTATAGTTTGAAAATCTTTAACATTTCTAACATCCGTAATCACACGGATTCCCAAACGCTAGGCTTTGTCGAAACATTTATAATCTCAACTAGTAATGATATTGACAACGGACAAAAGAAAAAGGTAAAAGATAAAAAACTATATTCATAATTATATGGTTAATACAATTTTGATTTGTCAGTTATTTTATATAAACATGAAAAAAAAATATAAATAAGCAAAAAAATGTAGAGATATACAAAATATATAAATACTTAAAATTAAAAAGATACACGCGTAGCGTTTCGTTAAATCCCCACCGCATATGTTTGTTTTACTTTTCATTCGCTGTTCTTCTTATCTATCCTAATTTAAATTCATTAAAAAATGTTCAATTTATTAATTTCACAGTGACAATTAATATTAATAACAGTAATAACGATAATAAATAATGCATTATATATATATATATATATCCAAATTTAGTCTATTTATTACAAAAGAAGTTACAAATACTGATTTTGGGTCGGGGGGAGGGGCTTTGCTCCAACAAACCCCCATTCCAGCGCCCTTGCACTACCGCTTTGAATGTTGTCCATAATAGTTGTTGAACTTTGAGCACTTAACAGGAAAAATAGTATAAGATACTCGTGATACATCGTTTCGTAGGCATCTACAACAGCTGTTTCTCGCACAGTGCGCAAAATATTTCGCGCACTAATACGCGGTGTGGAGTCGGTCTTCCCCCGATGTTTACGATCTCCAACTCCAGTAGCGAGAAGGCCTCCATGAGAGCACATCCGCGATGATTGGTTTTCGCGCTGCCCCACTCCATCGACCATGCATTACAGTCCCCCCGATCACTAATGGTAGTCGGGAGGTTCTTGCAATGTCGACGATTGCCTCCAGGGATCCTTGGAACTCGTCGATAGTAAGGCTGGGAGGGAGGTAGCGAACGTATAGTCTTATACCAGCCACCTCCACCCAAGTGAAGCTGGGCAGGGGTTCGGCCATCTTGTTGGATATGTGAAGATTCCCACACACCCAGATGGCCGCCTTGTTGGTGGAATCCTTCGCCCAGCAAGGTTCACTAAGATCCCGGTAATCCTAGCTGATGACGGCGATATCGGCCTTCTCTTTCGGAATAGTATGTCTTGTGCCACCACACAATGGTTGAGGTTTATCTGGAGTACCTTAGTCATGGTTGGTCAGAGCCCGAGCCTCCTGCGTTGCCTGATGTTTGGCCACGCAATCCATGATCTTGTGGCCCTCTTTACCACACCGGATGCACTGCATCGAGCGATCGTCCCCATTCTTACAATCCCTCGCTAGATGCGCACTCTCGTGGCATCTATAGCAGTGCGGGGATCCTTCACGCAGTCGGACCCGGGAGTTAACCCAGCCAATTTTCAGTTTCCCTTTTTGCCGCAGCATGTTCGTCACTGCGACGGGAAACAACACATTGGCCACCTGGGTTCCGCTATATGATCACCTGAGCTTGATGTTCGCAGGGGTCACTGCTCCCGGCGCACACTGGGGAATCAGTTTTTTTTTGGTTCTCGGAGTTCCACATGTCTCAATTATCAACCGATTTGGCCGACCGAAATGCGAGAAATTATCCAAACTTGATGAAACTGGTTTCTCGGGGTTTTCGGGGTCGCTGATTACGAATCTGAAATCGGATTTTAAAAATTCAAAATCGCGGATCCTGTATGGCCGACCGAAAGCGAGAAATTACCTAAACTTGATGAAACTGGGTTCTCGGGGGTATTCGGGATTTTAAACATTCAAAATGGCGGATCCAAGATGGCTTACGGAAACATGAAAATTTATTTCATCGTGATAAAACTGGGTACTCTATGAACTCTAAATTTTCAATTTATAAGTCTGATATCAGATTCGTAATCAGCGACCCCGAAAACTCCCTAGCACCCAGTTTCAACAAGATCGGGTTATTTTTCACTTGTCGGTCGGCCATCTTGGATCCGCCATTTTGAACTTTCGAAATGCGACATCAGATTCGTAATCAGCGACCCCGAAAACTCCCGGGCACCCAGTTTCATCAAGATCGGGTTATTTTTCACTTTTCGGTCGGCCATCTTGGATCCGCCATTTTGAACTTTCGAAATCCGAGGTCAGATTGGTAAACAGCAATCTCAAAAACTCCCTGACAGTGGTCTTTGAAATTTATAGAACTTCAAGATAAAAAAAGAAATAATAAAATCGGTTGAAAATTGAGACCTGTGGAACTCCGTGAATCAAAAAAAAAATCTGATTCTCCAGTGTGCGGCGGGGCAATCTCATTGATGGCCTGCGCCACCTCCTCCCTAGGTATGGCCTCGTCCATGTCCTTGATGGTGATGACTTCCTTATGGGAAAGTGTCTGTACGATAGCTGTCCCTTGGAGGATGGAAGTGGCCGCTGTTTACAGGTCTTTCGTGCACACACCAGGCTTGCTTGCTTGTGTGTGTGTGTGTGTGTGTGTGTGTGTGTGTGTGTGTGTGTGGGTGTGTGTGTGTGTTTTTTTTTTCCGAAGCGACGATGGAAAGCTCTACCAGCCATCCCTGCCAGCCGGAGCCAGCAGGAGTGCGGGGCTCCCACCCGCTAAAACCACCTCCGCTCAGACTGTGATTCCCCCCTCGGAATCCGCCACAAGGCATTACTTCGAGGGGGGCAGTCTTTGCCTCAGTAGGCCCTCCGCCGATGTTTTGGCTCTTCAAGTCTGGGCGATGTTGTTGCCTCTTCCGTCTTCTTCTCTTCTGATGGCATTCAGCCTATCGATGATGGAGGTGGCGATGATGACCACCGCGTCCCATCCTTCCTGTGAGGCGAGCAGACATTCCCCAGTGCCCTCAGGTGTTAGTGGTCCTCCTACCGAGATCCGGAACTGTTCCCGTTCCGCTGCAAATCTCGGGCAGTGGAAGAGGACATGGGCCACGTCTTCGTCGACACCAGGGCATGCCGGGCACTCCGCACTTTGATAAATGCGGAAACGATGTGAGTAGCTGCGAAATCAGCCGTGCCCGGTGAGCACCTGGGTGAGATGAAAGGTGGTGTATCCGTGTTGTCTGCCCGTCCACTTTGCTACATCTGGGATGACGCAGTGGGTCCACCGCCCCGAATCCGCTGAATCCCATCTTTTTTGCCACGCTTCTATGGTCCTCATGGACCATTTGTCGTGGTTCGGCTCCTGGTCGGCGATGTCCTGCCTTATACACCTGCCTTCGCGGTGTACTGCTGCCCTCTCCATAGCAAGAAGGTCTATGGAAGGGAATCCCGCGACCACGGAGAGAGCGATGTCCGATACAGAACGGTAGGCACAGGCCACTCTTAGGGCGGCTGTTCTATAAGCCCGCCGGCAGGTGGCTCCGTAGCTCTTATGGATGTTCATGGCATCAGCTCAGATCGGTGCCCCGTAAAGGATAACGGAGCTTACTACCGATGAAAGCAGGGACCGTCGCTGTGTGTGTGTGCGTGCGTGCGTGCGTGCGTGCGTGCGTGCGTGCGTGCGTGCGTGCGTGTGTGTGATTTTACCTTTTTTTCACAGCGTTGCGATTTTTCTAATAAATACACATTATTTATAGCCTGATGTTAGTATTAACATTTAAATTAATTCAAATTGAATCAAAATTTATGAAAATTAATAATAATATAAATCACCCAATTTGTTTCGCTTCGCTGTCTGAACATTCGTTCGGTGGAATTTTTTAGTGTAAAGAATACATCCAACCAACTACTGATTCATAACTAATAAAGTTTAATAAATTGAATTTGCCGAAAACAAATTATGAAAGAAAATTTAATTTGACAAATGAATCAGTACTTATTTATTTTGTAGGAGTAATAATGTTTACTAATTAAATTAGAGGACACTTTTAATTTCTACATTAGTGCTTTACTGTGTGCTATATGATGATCTAATCTTACAATTGGAAGAATTGGAGCTCAAAAAATGGTTCTGTGACGTGTGGAAATTATTTTCATGAATAATTTGTTAATAACAATAACGTGCGTATGGCGTGCAACTGTGAATGAAGTTGATTATTAAAGTCGATGATTTAATCTTGCAATTGGAAAAAATTTGAGCTCAAAAAATGGTTCTCGGCTGTTTGGAAATGATTTTAAGAATAATTTATTAATATCAATTACGTGCTAATCGCGTGCAACTCTTAATGAAGTTGATTGTTGAAGCTGATAACTTTATAGTCTTCTTAATAAAATTAACAACCGGGCTAACGTGAAATAATAACATTAATGTTCTTCATAAATTTATACTAACTGGTGCTGTTAATTAACACTATTTTTAATGAATTCATTATGAGCCATACAATATTCGAAGTTTAAGTTAGTAGTTAGGATTTGCTTTTCCATTGAGCGCTTTTGAAGTACATAAATAATATGTATGTGTAAATATACTCTTTTTTTTTATTGGAGGTGTTATCTTCCCGGAAATATCCTACTTAGAATATTACTTACTAAGAAGAGCACTTATCCGCAGTTGTAACTTATAATTATCAATTAATTTCAATTTTGACCTCGGAATCTTGAAGAGCGACCTCGAAAACAGTAGGATACGCACCTCTTAATTGTTTTCAACTTTGATTTTGATGCGAAATATTTGATTGAAAATGAAGTATAAAAACTGTCATTTCAGGCGTTAATGGGTTAATCTATTAATAAAATTCTATTATTCATAAATATCTATTAATTATTACCAAGGAAAAGTGTTCATCGCTTTTCCCAATTTCTTTAATTATAGTGTTAGATGAACGTCATACCGTACTATTATAATAAAACGATTTTTTTTTCGAAAATTAGTTTAGTTAATTCAGTATCGGGGACTAGTAGGTTTAAATAAACAGTTTTATTTAGAAAGGTAATCTAAATTCTAACGTACTGATTTAATAAATGAATAATCTCACCTTATACTTACCAAGAATATTAATTTCATGAAAAACATCAGTTTCCGTCGTTATTTATAATGAAGTACTGCTTTTTGATGCGGGTACGAGATTTGATGTGTAATCAATAAATTAGTGAGAGCGTATAGTAAGTAATTCTATTTATTTTAACAATATTGTTTAATAATTTAAATATCCATAATGAGCCAAGATCAGTTTATCCATACAAAAAAAAAAAACAAGGGACTTTACCAGTGCGGTCTTTGTATGCGATATTCCACCCAGATTATTGACGATGTGCATTTTCTTCGTATTTATTCTCGACATTCATCAACAATGCTACCATTGCGATAATCGCAAAGTTCTTTTTCTATTCGTTAATTTGTTTCGAGATTTCTATACGTTGAATATAGTACATGTACTACAGAAACTACGATTTATGTGAATGTGCATGTGCATCGTCCGTGTCATAAAGGCGGACAATTGGAACATCTGTCTGTCTCTCTTTTTACCGCTTCCTTTCTCTCTCTCTTTCTGTAAATCAGCTGCATACCCTCCACCGGCACCGTCGAGTGTATACCCTACCTACCCTGTCTCAGTGACATCCAAGGTTAGGACTTCTCCCAGTGGATGGTTCCTCCGGTGGATTTCGAGAAAAGAAATGGAGCAGGCCTCGGGAACTGGCGGAAATGGCGTCCCGACAGATTAGTATAAAAGTTATTTAATTTAATAATATTTTTAATTTAGAAGAATTCTATTCTTGGTGGGTACTTTCTGTTTTCAGCACCCAGGAAGCAGACCAAGAGCAACGAAGAAAGGGACCAGGACCAAGATACCAGAAAAGTGGAGGATATTGTGCCTGGCTGCCGGCTTAACTTCATCTAAACCGAATTCATGGTGGAGTGATGTGCTTCGACTTCCTTGTTGCCAGTTAAACAAAAGTGCACCAGTGCGGTTTAAGGTGATTAATAGATTTTGATTTTTATTTTGAATTTTGATTCAGTTGTTGACACACTTTTAAAAAGCGGACTTGCCAAAAACGCACATTTTACAATATGCCAGCACGTAAAGAATTTGTATTGATTCCGCGTGACGCGTGCTACTTTGCTATTGAACACGGTGGGCTTGAAGCTGGAAAGTTCCTAGCAAAAATGACGAGAAAATCGGCAAAGTAGAATACGTTCAGATTGATATACACATTAAAAATCACTTTTATTTAAAATCCTAGCTGATCATTTAAGCGAGATATCGTGAAATCAGTCTACAATATACGGATTAGTATCGATAAAGTGATTTTCTGGGAAAAGTATTGGTTTAACGAAAAAAAGGTTTATACAAAAGTTGTAGCTTTTCAAATTCTAAACATTTAATGTGGGTATACTTTTTTGCTACCTTTAATAGTTATCGAGAAAAAATAGAAAAATCAAATGTAAACGTCTACTTCAACTATCATTTTCAAACTCGACATAATTTCATTCGGTTGGTTCTGAAACTCATCTATTTCATTTATTCTATAAAATAACATAATTTTGGAGTATGTGGTGACCCAGAATCAGTAGCATTCAATGATTAAGTTTGTATCTACTGCAAAACGATACGAAATTAGTAGAACTGAATGTTAAAGTTAGATTACATGAATTTCGAAATATAACATATTCTATCTATTGAAAACACTATAAAGCAGTTACATAGAGGTTCCTAGACGCATTGGAAAAAAAATCTACCATTACTCTCATCAGTCTCTCTGCACAAGCTGCAAATGATCCCTCAGCGTCTACCACACAATTAACTCCTTACAGGTAATGCCTAGTACAACAGCGAGAGTGCCAAACTAACTAGAGGACATGGAACATTAGCAAAAAATAAAGTACCCGCAGTTTTTTTGTTTGTCGTTTTTTATTGTTTATAACAATTTGTTATAAACAAATACTTTTAAACGTGGTTTTATGTAAAAACTGCGAGCGCCATTCGATTCTACGGGAAAATGATATAGAAGCCATGTCTCGTATGTTGTTATAAATTATCGAATTTGTTATAAAAAATATATTATATATAACCAATACGGCGGGAAATTCACTTCCGAACTAATTAGTGGATATAGGACATTATCCAAATATAAAATAGCCGTGTTCCCTGTTTGTTATTGTTTATTGTATATAACAATTTGTTAAAAACAATTGGTTATGAACAATAAAAAATGGCAAACAAAATAATACGGGTATTTTATTTTTGTGCTAATGCCCTATATCCAATTCCTTTTTTGGATATTTATTTATTATTTATTAGTGTTGTTTATTTATATTTTTTACAACAAATTCGAGAATTATTCACAACATTTGTTAAAAATTTAAAAACATGTTAAAAACCTTTAAGGGCATTTGTTTACAACAAATTATTATAAACAATATAAATGGACAAGGAAAGGAATACGGGTATTTATTCAGAGTTGCGGATATTTCAGTATCTTTATAAGCTTATCTATTAATTTCACATAAAAGCATATTTTGAAACGTCTGACAGTCATTTTTTTTAATCAGTGTAGTTTACTTTTGTAATGTAACCTGCGATCCTATCTTAAATTTATCACAGATTTCGTGTAAAGATAGTGTTGAGTGTTATAGAAAAATTTTAAATGCGGAGAAATGTTGAAAAGTAATGTCTCAGCTACCCACGAAGAGAACCGCGGAAAAGTTTGTGCTCCGTGTGGTAAAAAAATCGTTCTCAAAGTTAAAAGGTTAGAGTGGTTTTCCATAACAGGAAAATATGAAGACTTGATAAAAAAATTTGTGTGCGAAAAATTTGATATACAAGATTGGAAGTTTCCTTTGAGTATTTGCGTTTCTTGCCGTTTATCACTAGATGAGTACGCGAAGGGTATCTTCAAAAGACCAGTACCAACAATGCCGAATTATTTAGATATCCTATTGCCAAAAAATACTCGTCAAAATAATGACATTGAATGTTCTGACTACATATGTACAAAGGCTCGATATAAAGGTCATGTCAAGTCAAAAAAAGGTACCGGGTACAAAAGAAAATTTGAAAATAACATCATTCCATCAACCCAAAATAATATTTCTTCAAATTCAAACTGCGAACAGCCTGAAAAAACTCCTGAAAAGGAAAAAAAATCTGTTACATCCGCGACGAGATGCAGCATTTGTTTGCAAATAGTTGGTCGAGGCATAACACACGCCTGCTGCGTGCGCAATCAAAATGTTTCTTGCGAAAATGTGGTTAACTTTGTTCAACAACTTCCGGAAAAACAACAGGAACGCATTATATGTAGTTTGTTGCGAGATCGCACCAGCCTAGAAAATATAAATAAAAAAAATAATATTAATATTGAGCTGACCAATGTATCAGGACCTTCGATGAAAATTGCCCTCTATCCTGTGAAGAAGGAGATTACTGTCTCTAATGAAGAATTTAGCAATTTTCAAGCTAATACAGGATCATTGACAAATTTCATGAAGAAAATGGCTAATTTTGTAAGGTGCTTTGCTGGTAAACATTCGGTATCTCCTGGGTTAGCCGCGCACTTGTCGAAGAAATCAACACTATTATCTGATCTGTATCAAGATGATGTCAAAGACTTTGATGTAGAAGGCGTAAAGGGCGTCAAAGAAAAAAGACCCGTTGTGTATGCTGATGCTGAAGAGATAGTTTCCAGAATTATTGAGCACCGAAATTTGATTGGTGATTACCATATTAAAATTCTTGCAGATGGAGGGCAAGGTTTTTTCAAAATTTGTATGACTGTACTTCCATTCAATTATAATAATACTAATAATGAAATTGGTGCTGGAGACGATATACATGAAAATGTTGATCCCGAATCATCTATAAGCAAACGAAGTCGTTATTCTGAAGGCGCAGTAAGCGGTAAAAAGGCAAAATTAACAAGTGTTAATCGTTTAATAATTTTGTGTATAGTTCCGAAAATCAAGGAGACATATGAAAACTTAGAGGTTTTGTTTGAGTTGACTAAGCTGAATAATATCCCGTTTAAATTCATTGCTGACTTCAAGCTGATACTCATGGTAATCGGTCAGCAAACCGCTACTTCGATGTTTCCGTGGCCATATTGTTGGGTATCGCTGCGTACTTTGAGAAATTCAAACGAGGTCGACGATACAAATGTAAATAAAGCAACATATAACGCATTTCCAGAGTCTCGCGAGTTAAAAACTTTTGGACAGATGAAGAATGACTTTAAAGCATTTTGTGACGCGGGAAAAGATAAAAAAAATGCGAAAAATTTTCATAGTACAATAAATGCATCATTGTTCGAAGAATCCGATGACCTCTACATATTAGAGATATGTATTATCCCTGAACTACATATTCCTCAGGGGTTTGTTAACCACTTGTTTTGGGATGGGATAGTGCCTCTTGTCGGTCGTGAAAAGGCTCTTATATGGCCTAGAAAAGTTGGTGTTATCTCAAAGTCTTATCATGGTGAAGTATTTGAAGGGAATGGTTGCAGAAAACTTTTGTCGGAAGCAGATAAGTTGTTGGATCCACAAATTTATGAAGATCATACTGAGTTTACACTGGTTCCCTTCGTATCTGCTTTGAAAGCTTTCGATAAATTAGTAAACAATTGTTTTTCTACAAAAGAAGTCAACTACACTGCATTAAATAATGAAATAGAAAACGTCAAAAAAACTTATCAAGCAACTGAAATGACTTCAACTCTCAAGATCCACGTGCTTCTAGATCATCTTGTGCAATGTTTGCAGTTTTTGGGAAGAAAGGATGGCTTAGGGATTTGGTCCGAGCAAGCTGGCGAAAGTGTCCATCATTCATTTCTAAAAACGTGGACAAAATATAAAGTTAATTGTATGGTAAACGCAGAGGGATCATTTGCAACTTATCCAGAGAGACTGTTGAGAGCAGTCGTGGAATTTTCTTCCCAGCACGTCTAAGAACTTCTATGTAACTTTTTTTGTAACGTTTTCAATAAATAAAGTATTTTGTTGTTCAAATTGTATGTAAACTCATTTTAATATTCGGCGTTATTATTCGGCGAAACTACCCATCATTCATTTCTAAAAACTTAGCGAACGTATAAACTTTTCCCATTAACACTAGTATAAGAGCGTGAGTGCCAAACTAAGTAGTCGATATAGGATATTACCCAAAAATAAAATACACGCGGTTTTTTCCTCATCAATTTTTATTGTTTATTATAATAATAATAATTTATTGTTTATATAATTTGTTATAAACAAATGCCGTTAAAAATGGTTTTATGTAAAAACGGATAGCGCCATTCGATTCTACGGGAAACATTACATGGAAGTCATGTATCGTATGTTATTAATAATTATCGAATTTGTTGAAAAAAAAAATAAATAAAGAATGCTAATAAATAATAAATAAATATCCAAAATAAGTATTGGATATAGGGCGTTAGCACAAAAATAAAATACTCGTATTATTTTTTTTGCCATTTTTTATTGTTCGTTACCAATTGTTTTTAACAAATTGTTATAAACATTAAAAAATTACAAACAAGAAACACTAATATTTTATATTTGAACCGTCCTCCTATATCCACTAATTACTCCGGCACTATCTTTACTATGGTAAGCATGGGCGGAAGTGGGTTTTCCGCCGTATTGGTTATTTATATTTTTTATAACAAATTCGATAATTTTTAACAACATACGAGACATGACTTCCATATAATTTTTCCCGTAGAATCGAATGGCGCTCTCAGTTTTTACATAAAATCACTTTTGAAAGTATTTGTTTATAACAAATTGTTATAAACAATAAAAAACGACAAACAAAAAACCGCGGGTACTTTATTTTTTGCTAATGTTCCATGTCCTCTAGTTAGTTTGGCACTCTCGCTGTTGTACTAGGCATTACCTGTAATGAGTTAATTCTGTGGTAGACGCTGAGCGATCATTTGCAGCTTGTGCAGAGAGACTGATGAGAGTAATGGTAGATTTTTTTTCCAATGCATCTAGGAACCTCTATGTAACTGCTTTATAGTGTTTTCAATAGATAGAATATGTTATATTTCGAATTTCATGTAAACTAACTTTAACATTCAGTTCTACTAATTTCGTATCGTTTTGCAGTAGATACAAACTTAATCATTGAATGATACTGAATATGGGTCTCCACATACTCCAAAATTATGTTATTTTATAGAATAAATGAAATAGATGAGTTTCAGAACCAACCGGATGAAATTATGTCGAGTTTGAAAATGATAGTTGAAGTAGACGTTTACATTTGATTTTTCTATTTTTTCTCGAAAACTATTAAAGGTAGCAAAAAAAGTATATGGACATAAAATGTTTAGAATTTGAAAAGCTACAACTTTTGTATAAACCTTTTTTTCGTTAAACCAATACTTTTCCCAGAAAATCACTTTATCGATACTAATCCGTATATTGTAGACTGATTTCGCGATATCTCGCTTAAATGATCAGCTAGGATTTTAAATAAAAGTGATTTTTAATGTTTATATCAATCTGAACGTATCCTACTTTGCCGATTTTCTCGTCATTTTTGCTAGGAACTTTTCAGCTTCAAGCCCACCGTGTATATATATTGTCTTCAAAATATCTATGAACATTTTCATCATTTATTGGAAACCTTATATTCCAAACAAAAATACATACGACTCGGTTCTGATGCCATAAAAACCTCGCAGTTGAAGCATGAACCTAAAAAACATGGAGAAAGAACGTGATCCTTAAAATCGGACCCCAGGCATCACTGTCGTGGTCACATACATTCAGGATTTTTAGAAGATACCGCATATCGCACTAGTCAAACACACGACTATGGATCGCGCCATTTAAGAAAACCCACAAATGTGTTGCTCATTGGTTAAAATTTCTTATGTTACGTTTGCATTTGTATTTTTCTCAATTAGATTTTTTTGCCTCTGTTAAGGTCCCAATTCATGAAGCGAAATATATCCGGATATTTCCTCCCTTCTACCATCTTTTCACCCCCTTCTGCACAAAATCGCCGCGATATAATATCTGACCAAATTTGCCTTTCCCTCGTTTTCATGAAGCGTAAAATATCTGGATATATAATTTAAAATTCTATTTAAAAAATTAATATAAAGCCCTGTTTTCTGAATTTATGAAAAATCGTTTTATATTTGCTTCTCTTTCTTGCCTGGAATCGTTAAAAAGAAAGAAAAATAGAAATAATTCAGTTTTATTTTGATTTTTGCAATTTTGAGGTTATGATGATCGCGCGAAAGATCAAAGCATGGAATTTTAAAGAAATGTCGAGAATAACGATAATATCCTTGATAAAAATGTAAATATTTATTATTTGAGTAGATTTAAGTAATTATACAAAATAAATATGAAGATATAAACTGCCTAAATTACCAATTACGAAATTCAATTTCAAAATCCCCCCAATATCTAATAGTTCGGCACAGTCCAACTATTTAAGAGCATATCTAGCTGCAATTACTTTAAGAGGGGGAAAAATATCTGGATATTTTCCGCTCCATGAAAACGTACGTACCTTTACTCATCCCATCACACATACCTAATAGCATCCTCTGTACATTCCAGAGCCGCCAAACCAACGTAGGCCTCATCTTCGGCAGCAAGTGAATATATACAGCACCGTTATCTGTAAATATATAATAAAATATAGTTCAGCAGTTTTTATACGTATATGAGTTTTAATTTAAAAACATCAAAAGTAATTAAATATTATTCCTGCTGCGCTTTGTGACAGCTGGTGTATGGCTGGTGTATGAACATTTATTTCATTTAAAAAATTAAATGTTCCTCCAGCTGCGATTCGATCCAGCATGGAAATTTAATATTTCCATGAATTTATCTAATGTAATGTCTGAAATGTGCTTTTAAACACTTTTCGAAGTTAAAAATTGATGGCAATTGGAAAATTTTATAATTTTGCCAATTTTATTCTCCGAAGGTTCTGCTTTTCCAGAAGATAACTAAATTAATGTCGGAAATAAACTTTTAAATTCTTGTCGAAGTTAAAAACTGATAGCGATTGGGAAATTTTCTAATTTTGCCAATTTTAATCTACGTAGATTCTGTTTTTCAATAATTTATCTAAACCAATGTCGCCAATATGCTAATTGTTTTCGAAGTTAAAAATTGATAGCCATAGGCCAATTTATTTCATTTAAAAAATCAAATGTTCCTCCAGCTGCGATTCGATCCAGCATGGAAATTTAATATTTGGTGCTTCTCGATAGTGAACGCCGTGGTGGGAATGTTTAAGGGTGTTCTCTTAAAAAGTCGGAAGTCAGATTTGACTGTAGCGACACCTACAATTTTTAAATGCACTGATTGGAATGACATCTGCCGACAATATTACGAAGTTCGACTTTCGTCCTCTCGTCAGTATCGTATCAAAAATTTTCTCGAGGGGTTCTTAGCGGGGCACCAAAATTTTGTTTGCATGGGTATGTATACACATGTATAGAAGCGACGATATTCATACATGTCATTCGGGCCGCAGTTGGCCGAGATCGCCAAGAGACCACGCGAAATTCGGTGCTATAGCATATATTTGAGATTTGTTACTTCGCACCGCTCACCGCTTCGCCCCGCCTTCCCCTATATATATATATTATATGTTATATATAAACTAGAAAAATAAGTTCAAAACCGATTTTTAAATAAAAATCGTAATTGTTATTAATTTTGACTTTTTTGTATGAAACTTCAAACGGCTATAACTCTTCAACAGTTCACCGTAAAAACTCTATGCTCATTTTACAGATAATCTCATCCTCTTCAAAACGCCTTAATATACTATTACATTGTGAATGTAGCCAAAAATTACTTATTTATTAAAAAAACACGAAAATAACAATTTTTTATATTTTTCTTTTGTATCATGGTGGATTTATGATCAAAATGATTTTTTTATTAAACACATAGATTCAAAATTTCATTATCTACAACTTTCATTGTATGCAATTTTCGCACACGAAGTACGGTTTTAGAGTAATTATTGATTATGGCAAAAAAAAGTTCCCATTCTGCGAATTTGTTTTTTAAACGTTCATATCTCCGTAAATATTGAACGTACAGCATTACATAAAAAAAGGAAAATTGTTCGTAAGTTCATCCTTTACAACCTATTTCAAGCATTTTGCGATTCGAATGGTTATTTTTTATTTATAAGCGAAAAACGCGCGCTCATTACAGTTGATCCGCAAAACTGCCAATATTTGAAAAATCTATCTCGGATTCTATTGATCGTAGAAGCTTTTTCAAAAAACAAAATTGTGCGGAATTTCCATAGCTACAATTTTTGTATGGTTCTTTTTGTCATTTAAAGTGATATTTTTCCAGTTATTTAAGAAAAACCTATTTTTTGGACATATAGCAGCTTGTAAGGATAGGGACTTTTGAGACAGTAAAAAGTACAAGACAAGCCTGTTTCCAAATTTTCAGCCCGCCACTAGATTTTAAATCCAAATCGAAAAATATCAGCCCACTTTAGTGGGTTATAATGCAATTATTTATAACAAATTTTTAAAAACAAAAAATTGACAAGTATCGTTGCTGCCTAGCGATGAGCATTATGGATTGAATATTATGAAATTTTGTAAGTGTGTAATATACACTACCAATTATATTAATTTTCATTTTAGATATTTTAAAAAGATCAAATTACGACCAATTTTATAATCGAGGTCTATCGAATTTTAATAAAATGCCGTTGACATACTACATTTTCTACGATCTACTTTTAACTTTAATAAAATAGTAAATGTGTATCCGAAATCCCAAACCTCGGTTAAAAGAAATATAAAATTTGTTCCATTAAAACCAAAATAAAAACGAATAAAAACCAGAGTATATATGAATAAAAATGCATTCAAAATTTGAATCAATTTAAATTCATTTTTGTTTACTGGGATGTGCACTATATCCTAAACACAAATAGAGAGTGAATGCAGATATACTAAAAAATTAATTTTGAGAATCGACCCCATAAAAATCGATTGCAATAAAATAAAAAACGAACATTTTGTTGAAATATAATATAGGTAAAGCGTGATATTATTTTATGAATAAAATGTCGTTGATATATACATCCTTTATATATGATCTTTAAAAAATATAGTAAACGCGTATCAGAATTTCAACAAAATAAAATAGTGTTCTACGACCCAAGAAGCCCGAACCTCGGTGGCTATAGTATAATCCACATGGAAGGAAGGCTGGCACGATCCGCGAAGTTATTTCTTATGTATACGCATGTGTGTGTCCCTCTTACACGCTAGTTTGCTTGTGTGAGTGTCATCAGGGAAGCGGGCCCCGCTAAGCACCCGTAAAAGCACAGAAAAATATACGGCACTGGTATACGCCCGAAGCGACACACCTCGCAGAGTCGCGGAACTATTTCCTGTCATTTTTCACCTTGTGTCCGCCATTGCCCGCTTCGAATCGTAGATGCAACTGTAAACTCGTCCTGATAAGGACGAGGCAACTTTATTTCTCAACGCGCGATCTACTAACAGGGGGGACGGGGGCGCGGGTTCAACTCTGCGCTGGCGATTCGTCCTCGGAGGTAATGCTGCTGGCGTCCTCCTCAGCTGTAGGGGGGTCGACCTCGGTCGGGGCTGGTCCTTGGGCACGGATGCTTGGCGAAGTCGGAACTCCAACAAAAAAGGAAACACTTCCGCGGCCGTACTCAGAACTTTCTGGAATTATTTCGAATTGCGATCGGTGCTCGCCGATGCTCTGGGCTCTCGAGACTCTCGAGACTGACTGACTCGACTGTCCTCTTCTTCTCTTCGGAGGCGGTGCGCCGTCGAGCCGGCGCGTGCGCGCTCGAGTGATCGGCTTGAGGGAGGGGTTCGCCCGGGGGTCCTAGTTGGGGGACGTACTCGTCTGGGCGATGACGAGCACCGTCCTCGGGGTCTTCATGGTGGGAGGGGACGACACGGAGCGCTGACAAGTGCTTCGTGCGTCCCCGTATCGTCTCGGGCTAGCTTTCGCGGTTTTGAGAGAGAGAACGATAGGGAGGGATGGAGAGAGGTCGGCGGCGGTGGCCGAGGCCCGTTACTCGGGAACTCTCGAGGCGCACTGCGGCACGACCTGTGGGGGAGGACGAGTGGAGGCGCGCTCCGGTAAAAAGAACCGTTTCTCCTCCGGGAGGGGCGGCCTTTGTAGCGGGGTTACGCCCGACCCCCATAGATGGCGCGAGGTTCGAGAAGCGCGTCGATCTGTGACGGTTTTCGTCACAAACCCCCGGGCCTGACTCCAGTACCCCTTGGGTACTGTATGTCATATGTCGACGATCGGGTTCTGGGGGGGGGGGGGGGGTAGGGAGGTTTTCTTGAGTGTTCGGGCGAACTGAATCGCAACGGGCGACGGCGAGGAGGACTCAACTCGCCTTGAACTTCACGTACTAAGTCCCGAATTGGCGACTTATTGCGACGTGTCCTTAGGTATTTAGGTCGGTGGCATTCGCGACGGACCACCAAAACAAACCGTGGGGGGCGAATTAGCGAAATTTTTAGATTCCGTGACGTCTCTCTAAGGACGAATTCCCCCTTTACTACACGGTTTAGCGCGACTTGACTTTACTCATTATTTTATGTGCATAGCCGAGGGTAACAATAATTCGCGAAGGACAACATCATCGTAAGGGACAGCAGGTCACGCACACGACACCGGCGCGTCCCGGATACCGGGATGGGGAGGAGGAGGCTACTCTACCCGCTACCGGGCCGGGTGCCTCCGGCGATTGGGGGTTAACGGCCCCCTTCGTTGCGAGACCTCCTTCCCCCCAGTAGTCGCCGATAGCAACTGTGCGCCGGGTGGCCTCGCTGGCCACAATTCCAGCAGCGGCGCTCGGCGGGGGTGACCCGTAACGGTCCCGGGCCGGCCCTGGTGAGGGTACGTCCCCCGAGAGCCGCTACCGGAACTAGCGGTGCCATGAGGGGGGGGTGGTAGGGACATCAGGGGAGGTGGCTGCGTTACCGCGACCGTCCTCCCGGGGTCTACCGACACCACGCTGACTACTAGTGCCCGGTCGGGGGCGATCCTTATTAGGACCGGGGGATCCGGTCGCGGAATCCGCGAGGGGTCGCCATGGGCTACCCCGCGCAGCGGCCGGGTGCGGTTCCCCCTTCGGGTTCGTCGGCGTCGTCGACGACGGCGGGAAGCGCCAACCCGGCGGGGTTCCTCGCACACCGGCTCCGCGAGGTCGGTGTGGCTGGTCGCTTGGGTTGCGGGGGGGCTCGGCCCTCACGAATCGGAGTGGGGAGAGGGGACGCGGCTGTGCCGGATGGGCCCAAACAAATTCCCGCACCGGCGGGGGGGCCCACGGTTGCGGGTTTGGCACCTCGGGGGGTCCCCTCAAGAACTGCCCCCGCCGACCCCTCCGCTCCTCCTCCCAGACCAAGTCGCAAAAGTCCTCGATAGGGACCAACGACTGGGAGGGGAGAGAAGGGGGGGGGGGCGAACGAGGAGGTTCTCTCCCGGTTGCCCGATGGAGGGTTGCGCAGCACCGTCTCCGCCCTCTTCCATCTCCTCCGGTGAGGAGTGGTCCATGTCCGGGGGCGGGGGCTGTCCGGGGGTCTCATGGGGGCGGCGGAGGCGCGGTTGCCCCGACGGGTCATGCGACTCGTCTGTCGCCGTCCCCAACTGCAGGGGTCTGAGACCGGCGTGGCACGGAGGAATCGGGTGGTCGGCGGTTGGTCGCGCGAACACCACCCGTTCGGCCTCCACCGGTTGGGGCAGGTGGCAGACGGTCGGTAGGGGTGGAAATTCCGCCGGGGTGAGTGGCGGCACGGCTGTCGCTGCCTCTGGCGTCGGTGGTGGTGACGCCGTGGCTCCCCTGGGGCGGACGAAGGTGACCTGGCAGGGCACCCTCGCCCACCGGGTCCTCTTCTTTCCTGGTGCCACCATCGCCATTTTGCTGGGCTGTACCTAAAAAAACAAAGGGGATTACCCTACATTGGTTGGGTCTACTTTAAGAGTTGGGCCAACCTATTCCTTTGTTATTCCAATAATATCACCTACTAACAGAGTGTAAGCATAATTAGTAAGATAATCACAGTTTAATATCCATTGACCCATATACAGCAACAACAAAACAACAAAACACACAAAAAAAAATAGATTTTTGGGGGGGGGGTAGTGGTCCCTCGACTATAGAGGTACCAGTGTAGCATCTAGACTCTTCGGGGACGTAGGCCGGGACGTCTTCCGCCA
This sequence comes from Trichopria drosophilae, assembly GCA_030407085.1. Classification (NCBI taxonomy): domain Eukaryota; kingdom Metazoa; phylum Arthropoda; class Insecta; order Hymenoptera; family Diapriidae; genus Trichopria; species Trichopria drosophilae. Next base: position 117,490,451 of record CM059583.1, read on the forward strand.
GGGTGCGCCGGCGAAAGGGAGACATGCGGCGCTGCTGTCTTGCGTGGACGACCTGGGCGCCTACGGGGTGGGGTCGCTTTAGTCGTCTCCAGTGGCCTTATCACTCGGGGCACCTCGCTGCGGCGTAGCATGGGGGTTCGCTCATTCGGTCCTTGGGTGGCCGGTCGGGGCTGTTTCGATGGCCGCCCACGGCGACGTGGCAATGGTTCTTTTCCTAACGAGTCCGGACTCCTCATTTTTAATTGAGGGACCGTAGGGTTTTCGGGTATTGAGGTAGGAGCGATTGGCTCGCTTCTCGAACTCTCCTCGACGTCGGGGGCGCGATAGGGTTTCAGGTCCTTGATATGCGCCATTGGGTTCCGACGACTATCCGGGTCACTCAGTTCGAAAACGACGGGGGATATTACTCGTACTATTCTATGCGGGCCACTGAATTTGGGCGCAAGTTTAGCCGCAAAATTTTGAGCTCCCGACGATAGGACCCGTATGCGTCGTAGCACTAAATCGCCCACCTTGTATTCTACATCATGATGGGAGCGATTATAGTATTCGGCTTGGCGCGTCGCGGCGCGCTCCAGGTTACGATGGACCCAGTCATGAATGAGAGGTAGCCGCCTCATTCGATCATGCCAGAATTCAGGATCCTTGGGTAGTGTAAGTGGGGGAGGGGGAAGATCGGTACGTATATTTCTAATGGCTACTGGATTGCGGCCGAAATTCAGAAACGCGGGGGTCATTCTCGTGGACGACTGGACAGCCGTATTCAGGGCGAACGTAAGTTCTTCTAGGTGTACGTCCCAGTCGCGATGGTCGTGTGACACGAATGTACACATCATTGTTTTGAGGGTCCGGTTTACCCTCTCTACTGGGTTCGCTTGGGCGTGATACGGGGGGGGGGGGGGGGGGGGGTACGAGCGGGGGTTATGCCTAACTGCTTCAGGTGGGTCTGCACGTATGTGTTATCGTACTGCTTGGCATTGTCTGAAAGAAAATATCTTGAGCAACCCGATCGATTAATAACGAGGCTATTGAAGGCGGCCATTATGGCGGCACCTGTAGCCGCTCGAAGAGGTTTCACTTCCACATACTTAGTGAACATATCCTGAAAAACCACTACGAACTGGTTTTGACGCTTGCTGGGGGGGAACGGTCCCATGACGTCAGAACTGACCGTCATCCAGGGGCCTTCCGTGGTTCTTTCGCGCATGAGTCCGGCCGGGGCCTGCTGAGAAACTTTTTGCTTCTGATAGGCGGGGCAGCGTGCAACGAAAGTAGTGACGTCCTGGAAAACCCCCGGCCAATAGAAGTCTTGGATGAGACGGTGATACGTCTTATCCACTCCTAAATGGCCGGCTTGCGGGCTATCGTGCGCATCGCTGAGGGCACGGGCACGCGCTCCTGTGGGGAGGACGAGTTTCCAGGCGTCGAGGTCATTGAGGGCGGACTCTATTAGCGGGTGGGGCTTGTGGAAATATATCCGGTCATCCTCGATCCTCCAATCCGGATATTTCGAGGGAAATTTTCGGATATTATCCATTTTCTGGGTGTACCACGGGTCCGTTGTATCGCCCAGGGCGCAAAGGGCGGTATCTACATTTTCATACATTCTCGAGAGGGCATCGGGCACCACATTAAGCGTGCCTTTTCGATGCTCGATTTTCATATCATATGTCTGCATGGCTAGGGCCCACCGTGCCAGTCGCCCGGTTGGGTCTCGCAAATTCCTGAATCACTGCAGACTGCTATGGTCGGTGATCACCCGAAAGTGGGTCCCCTCGACATAGGGTCGATACTTTTTCACGGCCCAGAGGACGGCGAGACACTCTTTCTCCGTAACGGTATACTTTCGTTCAGCCTTGGTGAGCACGCGGCTAGCAAAACTAATCGGGTGCTCATTACCGGCTATTTCCTGGGTGATTACCGCCCCGATAGCAAAGTCGCTCGCATCCGTCTGAATCGTGAAGGGGACGTCAAAGTTTGGGCGTGCCAACACGGGGGTACGGGTGAGGGAGTCTCGGAGGGCTTCGAAGGCAGATTGTTGCTCTGGGCCCAATATCCAGGGAGTATTCTTTGTTAGTAATTTCGTCAGATGAACGCGATCACGCGAAAAATCTGGGAGAAAGCGCGCGTACCACCCCACCATCCCTAAAAAGCGCCTTAGCTGTTTGAGATTGGTGGGGGGGCGGAAATTCGAGAACGGGAGCGACCTTGTCCGGATCCGTCTTCAGTCCATCTTTATTCAATACGAACCCGAGGTATTTTACCTCGTCCCGGAAGAATTCACTCTTCTCCGGGTTTAGTTCCAATCCGGCGTTGCGTAGACTGGTCAATACAAGTTTCAAGTAGCGAAAATGGTCCTCCTCATTGTCCGTGGCTATGATGATGTCATCCAAATACGCGAAGACGTGGGGTTCCCCCGCAGGGTCGATGAGACGATCCACTAATCGTTGAAAGGTCGCCGGCGCATTGGTGAGCCCGAAAGGCATTCGTTGGTGATGCATTGGGCCCGGCTCATCCCGGACAGAATCCTATCTATTGAGGGGAGCGGATAAGCATCCTTCTTGGTTCTTTTATTTACGTCTCGGAAGTCTACGCAGAACCTAAAAGTCCCATTCGACTTCCGGACGATAACGGGGTTACTCATCCAGGGGCTCGCGGAGCGTTTGATGACGCCATTTCTTAGCATTTCATCGACCGCGTCCTGTGCTACTTTTAGCATGTAAGGAGAGAGTAGGCGAGCCTTTTGACGCATCGGGGGATGACTTTGTACGTCGATAGCGTGCTGAGTCAGACGCGTTATTCCGATTGTAGGGGTCCTTTTTGCGGGGTAGAACTTGTCGAGTAGCCTCCTCAATCGTGGGCCATCTTATTGGGAGGGGGCGACCAATCCGGCGCAGTCGTATACTGCGAAGGCGGTAACTGAAACGCCGGAATCGTCTAACGAGTGCGGGGTGCCGTTGTGGCTACTCCACGCATTATTCTCGGTATCTATCTTCAGACCGAAGAGGCACATAAAATCCATCCCCAATACGCATGCATAGTGGATGGGGGCTAATCTTATCTCCAAATTTCGCGTATGACTATCTACCGTCATCGCGAGGGTAACGACACCATTTAATGGGACTAGCGCGCCATTGGCAACTCTTACTTGTTCCTCACTTGACCTTAGGAACGGCGAAACTACCTCCCGACACGCGAGGCCTAAATAAGAGCGCGACGCTCCGGTATCAACGAGTGCCCTTATTATCTTCCCATTCAAAGCTACGCGAAAGTGGGGGCGAGGGTCCGAATGTAGTGTCCATTGATCATCTTCGCAAGAATCTATGGACTCGGACCCGGTATTCAGCCCTCTGGGCTTAGGGGTTGCCGAAGCGATCCGTCTCCTTTCAACATTTATTTCTATCCGGCTTGTCGCAGGGGTGATCGCGGATGGGATTGTAAGGGGGGGTTCAGGGGTTTCCTTCCCCCCCGTTAACAGTTTCCCGACCGTTTACGCGCGCAAACGGGACAATTGTTGGCATCACGGCCTGGATAGCCACAGACCCTACAAAAATGCCCTAAGTGGTGGGGGCACTCTCGGTATATGTGCCCCGTCTGTTTACAATTATAACACCGGACCGGGTTCCGATTCGGTGGCGATCTTGTCTCCGAGAGTGGGCGCTCTCTCGGCGCCACATCTAGGAGGCGTGGCACTGTTGGTAGCCGCGGGTTTTGAGTGGTCGCCACGTGTGGTTGGTGCGGCGGATATCCCTGTACCGAGCGCGTGGGGTTGCGGCCTCTGTTCCGCTCTACGCGGGCTACCGGCGCCGCCTCCTCTTCCTCGTAGGGGGCTGGCGACGGAGGGGGTGGGGTTACGACGCTAACCTTGGCCATCTTTACCGCGGGCGTCGCGAGGGCCAGCTTTTCCTTGCCTCGCCTCATCTTGGGCGTATAGGCGAAGGCGGGGAAGGCGGACTGGTTAGCCGCTGAAGGGGGGCGGTAGACCCTCTCTTGGCGGCCCCCTCCGCCTGTCGACCGATTCGCAGTAAATCTGCAAAGTCGGTAACGGCTTCCCTCTCGATTTTTCGAGCTAATCCCGGACGCAAGTTTTGGACTGCTATATCTAGTTGTTCTTCTTGAGACGGGGGGAAAGCAAGTAAATTGAATAGGCTCCGTAGGGCCACCAAGTACTCGCGGATGGACTCGTCCGGTCCTTGTGTGCGCAAAGTGATTTCCCTCTTGATGCTGGCTTCCAGATGGCGTTGACCGAACGCGTCGCGAAAATAACGTACGAAGCCGGGGTACGTATGCCAGCTTGCCTTTTCCACCCGGTACCAGTTGAGGGCCGATCCCTTAAACGCTTCCGGTAGGGCGCGCAGGAGGTCCTCTTCCGACAGATCCCGACTCGTGACGTATTCGCCCAGTTTGACGAGGAACTCCTCCGCGTCCTCCCCTTCCTCGCCGGAGTAACGGGGTCCGTGTGTCCTCCAATGTTCAATGGCAGTCCTCTGCCATCGGACCCCGGACATTGACAGGCTGGGGTTGAATGACCCTCCAGCGGTGGACGCGTTACCTTCCGGGCGACGCGAGGTTTGGGGTTGACCGATCCGCGTGCTGTTATAGGGGGGTTGCAGCGGGGACATGCTGTATGTCAGGTCCGCTGGAAAGTGGACATGGGACGTGTGCGCGTTCGGACGACGGGGGGACGTTGTCCTAATATTACCGGCCGAGGGGGTCCACTGGTCGCAAGTAGAAGTCGTCCCGATTTTGGGGATCGATCTCCTCGGACCATTGGGTGTTTGCTGTCTTTCGTGCCCCATTGTTCACGGCATCCTCCCGAAACGGTTCAGGAGCCGACAATGTAGGGCGGCTACTCCTCGTTAACGCGCTGGGTGGATTAGGGTAACTGCTGGCCGGTGCCTCCCGGCGATGCACATTTTCTGGTCGTGTGTCCCGAGGGGGGGCTACTGACCCATCATTGGACCGATCGACCTGATAGGTGGTCGCATCGGCCACTGAGAATTGGAAACTCTCCTCCCCAAACGAGATCGGGTCCCGGTAATGGGCACGCGATCTATCGGACGGAACCCCATAATTCTGCGATTCCGCGGTTCCGAACCGCGTTGACCGCTGGGGTTCGATGGGGTCCAGATGTCCCGTCGACCGAGGGCCACTTAGCATGGTCCCATAAACGGGGCAACTCACCGCTTCGGACAACGTGTAGGGGGGCGATCGCCTCGTCCATCTGCTCGGTGATCCCACTCGACCGGGGTCTCCGGGAACCGCTGTAGGATATCAGCAATTCGGCTCTATCACACCGGCCGATAAGGTCGCGTAAATCGACTACCCGGTCGATTTCTGCCCGGATTGCCGAAATTTGTTCCGGACTGGCTATTCGTCGCTCCGCTGCCCGAGAGGGCGCGGCGTGCGTAGCGGTTGCCGTGTATGACACGGGCGCGGTAGTGATGGGGACATATTCGGTCGTGGTGGTTGGCGTTACCACCGTTAGCGTGGGTATCCCCATTACAGGGGATGTAACGGGGGTGTATTCAAAAGAATCCATTTTAATGCAATTAATCCCTTCAATACGACACAATTGGGAAAAATCACAAAAGGGTAGGGGTAAATATCAGGACCTTTCTTACTCCACTCGTTCAGTCCTACCGGAAATACTCAACTGATGTTGGGGTAGATGCTAATAAATCAGATGCTCTTCAAGGACGCGATGTACTCGAGATTCTACGTCGAGCTACTAGGGTCGTTGCTTGAGCTACCTGATCTCTGGCGTACCGACAATTAATGCCACACCAAACAAAAAAAACTTCCCGGAATTACTTCGAATTATTTATTCGTAGTTTCCGATACAAATGCGATGCGCCATCACGCATAAAAAAAAAGTATTCTATGTAACGGGGACTTCCAAGAAAAAGGGGATTTCAAAAATAACGGTAAATTCAAAAATACAGGGAATTTCAGAATATAAAGGGAATTCAAAAATAAAGGGGATTCAAAAATAAAGGGGAATTCAAAAAAAAAATAAAGGGGGATTCAAAAATGAAGGGGAATTCAAAAATAACGGGAATTCAAAAATAAACGGAATTCACAAATAAAGGGGAATTCAGAAATTAAGGGGAATTCAAAATAAAAAACTAAAGGGGAAATCAAAAATAAAGGGGAATTCAAAAATGAAGGGGAATTCAAAAATAAAGGGAATTCAAAAATAAACGGAATTCACAAATAAAGGGGAATTCAGAAATTAAGGGGAATTCAAAATAATAAAATAAAGGGGAAATCAAAAATAAAGGGGAATTCAAAAATGAAGGGGAATTCAAAAATTACGGGGAATTCAAAATGAAAGGGGAATTTAAAATAAAATGAAAGGGGAAATCAAAATAAAAGGGAAATTCAAAAATAAAGGGGAATTCAAAATTTACAGGGAATTCAAAATAAAAGGGAATTCAAAAATACAAGGGAATGCAAAATAAAAGGGAATTCAAAACTAACAGGAAATTCAGAAATAAAGGGACATTCAAAAATAAAACGGAATTGCAAAAATAAAGGGAAACTCAAAAATAACGGGTATTGCAAAAATAAAGGGAAATTTGAAAATAAGGAATTTTCAAAATTAAGGAAAGGTTTAAAACTAAGGAATTTTCCAAATTTACGGAAAATTCAAAAATAGTGGAAATGAATACTAACGGCAGATTCCAACTAATGTAAATTCCAAATAAAAGGGGATTCAAAAATAAAAGGGGATTCAAAACTAACAGGAAATTCAAAAATAAAAGGGAATTCGAAAATAAAAGGGAATTCGAAAATACGAGGGAATTCAAAACTAACGGGAAATTCAAAAATAAGGTAGCGAATCTGGGTTGTCCGTTATTTTCGGTAACGAACTGACGGGTGTACTTTTACTATAAAAAAAAAATATTTTCTGCCCTTAAGTATCCCATACAAGGGCGCGACTCGCAAAGGGAAATTGGATTTTTTTTTTTTTTTTTTATTTCTTCTTTAAATAACTTACACTCAAGTCGCTACACTGGTACCTGTGGGACAATACTTAAGAAAAATAACATTGCGCACTTATTTTTATACTTGAATTATAATTAACATTTATCCTGAGTACATATATTGCACATATATTCATATACACATATATATATATATATATATATTATAACCCGGTTTTTAGGAGGGGTTGATAAATAAATGAGTTACACGTTTATAATAACAGAAATATATACAGGGTGATCCAAAAGTCCCGGAACAGCAAAATATCTCAGCGGGAGTGCATTTTCGAGGAAAATGTTTCAGACAAAAGTTTCAGGATTTTTCCCTGGCTATTTAATGGCGATATTGAATTTGACCTTGAACATGACCTTGAAGGTTATTTCAAGGTCAACTTAATTTTTTTAAATGGGAACCCCTATTTTTTTTCATGGATTCTGAAAGAGCGGGAAATTCTACGTCCGAGTATGATATGATCGATTTTTCCGGCAAGGTCATTTCAAGGTGAAACTTAAAACTCCCGTAACGGCGAAATATCTCAGAGGGTGTGCATTTCTTTGGAAATTGTTTCAGACAAAAGTTTAAGGATTTTTCCTGGGATATTTAATGGTAGCACAGAATTTGACCTTGAACATGACCTTGAAGGTTATTTCAAGGTCAAGTTTGTTTTTTTTAATGGAAACTGCTATTTTTTTTCACGGATTCGGAGAGAGCACAAAATTTTACGTCCAAATATGCTATGGCCGTTTTTTTCGGCAATGTCATTTCAAGGCCAAACTTAAAACTCCCGGAACAGCGAATTAACTCAGCAAGAGGCACCATTGAATTTAACCTTGAAAATTACCTTGAGGCTTATTCTAAGCTCAAGACTATTTTTTTTTAATTGGAACCCCGTTTCATTTTCGTAATGTTTCCAGAGTTTCCAGAGTGCAATGCATTATCATTGTTCCCGGATAAAAATATACATTTTTTTTTAACATCCGATACGTTTATAAATATCGTATGTATGGGTAACATTTTTACATTGTTTCCAATGCTACCGCCGGCTTTAGCATTACCCAAGATGTACCGCGTGGAGGTAGCACGGTCGGGTTTACACCTCTTCGGGGTGCTTTGTTCAGGTGGTTCCCCTCGCCGTCACCTGTGCGTGTGCGTGTGCGTGTGCGTGTGCGTGTGCGTGTGCGTGTGCGTGTGCGTGTGCGTGTGCGTGTGCGTGTGCGTGTGTGTGTGTGTGTGTGGATGTCCCCAGACAGTTAAGGCAAGATGGGTATGCTAAGATTTTGATGAAATTATGTATCTTACTAAAGCTTATGCTCAAAGTGATTGCCATGAACTTCTTGGCAATATCCCAAGCGATTATAAAAAGTCGATACGACTTTTTTAATCATATCTGGTTCTATAGCCGCGATCTCATCCCGTATTCGTTGTTTTACTTCCTCAATATTCACCGGTTTCGTTCGATACACTCTATCTTTGAGATAACCCCATAGAAAATAGTCAAGGGGCGTAAGATCCGGAGATCTTGGTGGCCATTCTATTACACCCCTTCGACCTATCCACCGTTCTGCGAATACATCACTCAAATAATTGCGAACATCTGTTGCATAATGGGGTGCTGCACCATCTTGCTGAAACCAAGTCTGATCGAAATCCTCGCCTACAATAACCTGAATAGCAGGGATGATGTCGTCCCTCAACATATCGTGGTATTTTTGGCCAGTAAGGGTACCCTCGATGAAGAAGGGCCCAACTACCGCATTGTTTATAATGCCTGCCCATACGTTTACTTTTTCAGGATATTGAGTAGAACGACTATCGACCATCCAATTAGGATTGGTTTCACTCCAATAAGACATGTTATGTCTAATGATTGCCCCATTTAAGAAGAATGTAGCTTCATCAGAAAATACGATGCGATTCAAGAAACCGGCATCAGCATCTATTCGATTCATCATTAATTCCGCAAACTGTAGGCGTCTATCAGGATCGTCTTCATTCAATTGTTGTACGAGTCTAACTTTGTATGGGTGAAATTTTAAGTTTTTAGTTAAGATCCGTTGTACTGTACCGTAACATAAGTCGTGCTGCTGTTTAACTTTCCTGATGGAAGTATGAGGATCTTCCGTTATTGACAGCGCGACATTCAACTCATTTTCTTCAGTTAATGCTGTTACTGGACGACCTGCTCTTGGGAGATCCTTCACAGTACCGTGAACTTCAAAACGATTTATTGTTCTGCTAACAGTAGATTTAGAAATCGGTTCTCGTCCCTCTCTAAATGATGCGTTAAATAAGGTTCGCACATTCTCTAAAGATCGCCGGTTATCACCCCAGCCTCTCATCATGAAAATGGTTATTCTTTCTCGTTCACTTAGCGCAGCTATTGCTCTTTGTACGAAATATACGTATGTATTTTGTTACTGAAATGATGCTTAATACGTTTAGATAGGAAAGGCGTTTAGATAGGAAATCCATGTATCTCACAAAACGATAAAGTTAAGACCAAAATGTAACCTTATAAGACTGTACACGTATGTATAAATTCAATGTGAATGTATGTTGTTTATTTACTTCGCTGGTGACTCGTGCTCTCTGTCGCTGTTCGCGCGCCCAAGTTCACTTTGCACAAGTGTTGCGTAAGATGTATGTATACACTTTTTTTAAACAGTTTATTATTCTATTTACAAAATTAGAGGACAAGCGAGGGACAGGAACTGATTCCTAAATCGACTTTTGGCAGAACAATAAATTGTTTCGAAGTTTACGGCACTGTAAAGGATCTCCCTAGAGCAGATCGTCCAGTAATAGCATCGACTGAACAAAATGAATTTAACCACTCTCAATACCGGAAGATCCTCATAACTTCATTAAGAAAATGAAACGGGGTTCCAATTAAAAAAAAAATAATCTTGACCTGAGAATAATCTTCAAGGTAATTTTCAAGGTCAAATTTTATGCTAGCATTAAATATCCCGGAAAAAATCCTGAAACTTTTGTCTGAAACATTTTACCCGAAAATGACCTCTTGCTGAGTTAATTCGCTGTTCCGGGAGTTTTAAGTTTGGCCTTGAAATGACATTGCCGAAAAAAACGGCCATAGCATATTTGGACGTAAAATTTTGTGCTCTCTCCGAATCCGTGAAAAAAAATAGCAGTTTCCATTAAAAAAAACAAACTTGACCTTGAAATAACCTTCAAGGTCATGTTCAAGGTCAAATTCTGTGCTACCATTAAATATCCCAGGAAAAATCCTTAAACTTTTGTCTGAAACAATTTCCAAAGAAATGCACACCCTCTGAGATATTTCGCCGTTACGGGAGTTTTAAGTTTCACCTTGAAATGACCTTGCCGGAAAAATCGATCATATCATACTCGGACGTAGAATTTCCCGCTCTTTCAGAATCCATGAAAAAAAATAGGGGTTCCCATTTAAAAAAATTAAGTTGACCTTGAAATAACCTTCAAGGTCATGTTCAAGGTCAAATTCAATATCGCCATTAAATAGCCAGGGAAAAATCCTTAAACTTTTGTCTAAAACATTTTCCCCGAAAATGCACTCCCGCGGAGATATTTTGCTGTTCCGGGACTTTTGGATCACCCTGTATATTAAAAAAGATAGTAAATTACAATTAGAGACGCAATAAAAAAATGATGTTCGCAAACGAAAGTATATATAAATCAGACACTAATAAAAGGGTTCTTATATTACTAATGAAAGGGATGGGTTCGAAATTCGTCGCGAAGGTGAAGCTACTTTATATTATGACCGAAAATAATAAAAGAAAAAGATCAAATAAGAATAAGCAAAATGGGGCAAATCTACAGCGAGAAATGGGAAACATTGGGAGGGTATTCGGAATGAGTTCTTAAGTAGTTACTTACAGTAGTTCGCTATGAAAAATTTTTCCAGATCTGAAATGTTCTACAGCGGAGTGCACTCACAATTATTAACTTTTACTAATAAAAATTGGTTTCACTTCTTTCGCAAAAAGAAGCGATTCGCAAAAGAAAAGATTCGCAACGCAAAAGAACATAAGAAACGCAAGTCAAAAATACTCGGATAGCTATCCCTGTAAAACGCCAAAATCTAAGTGAAAATTCCGTTGAGACCTCGTACCTTGACCCCCAAAATTTCCCACTCTATGATCGCGAACATAGCAGAAATCTTCTCCTCGAACATCGGCAAATCAAAGGGGAAAAGACGGCATGAAAATACCGCGAGTGTAACGAACATATGATAGGGGTACTCATTGCAGATGGAGATGCAATTGCGTGCTGCTATAGTCATAAGGGAGAATGCGGAAGTCTTATGATAGCCCCTGTGTAGCGACGACCGTCGGTGACACGTGGATAGACTACCCGCCTCGTGCCTACGCGCACACCAATGCACTCCTGATATGCAGCGCCGTACCACGCTGTGAGCTCCCACTCTTGCCAGCGCTGCAATGACTGGGATGCATGTGTGCGTCCGTGACGTCACTAGAGAGTGCGAGGGGCACCGACATATCAGCAATAGAGACCGAGTAATAATAAGCAATTATATCTTCTAATATAAGGATCGAAGTTGAAAAGGGACAAGGCTATATGTAAGAAAAGGACACCTGAGTGTAGTTATTTAAGGTGTCTTGCCTCCCGTTCGGGTTTAAAACACCCCCCCCCCCCCATGGGGGAATGGGGCCAAATTTTAGTGATGCGCCAGCACCGCTGGTTGTGCACACTTAAAAAAGATATACAACAAGTCAGCTACCACATTTATTAGCAACAAGCTGCCTGCCTTGATGCTTCTGTTGGTTCAGAGAACCTTTCTAACGTTGCCACGGCCCGCTAGAGGCCAACCCTTTCTGCGGTTACTGCCTGCACGGACACGGCACGCCGTAGCGCTCCCCCGTGTGGAACCCGCCGGCAGGGGCTTGACACCGCACCCTAGCTCCCCAGTACGGTGGGTCTCTCGAGTCGTTTCACGATCAGGCATTCGTCGGCACAGACCAGCCGAACGATCGGGTCCGTGAGGTCGTCAATTCTCAAAACTTGCTAAGAGAAGCGGATCTTTCAAAAGCATTGCTCCTCTTCGAGCTCGGGCACATCGACCCCTCACTCTTCCACAATTAAATTGTGGACGGAGATAACCCGCTCCGCTCTCTAATTCTAATTCTAATTCAAAATCTAACTCAAATTCAAAAAAACTTTAATTGCCGATATTCGGGACGGGACTCTATTTAATATTAAAGTTAAATGCACTATTTTTATGGATTTCAGGCTACGGGCTAGATAGACGATAATTCGTCTATCTACGAAGGCTACGAAGGCCCGAAGCCTGAAATCCATAAAAATATATATATATAGATTTATATTGGCCTAATACAATTCAATAATTTTGTTTATTGAAGAATTTTTAGTTCTTTTATTATTTAACTATTTCAACTTTGTTAAAAAAAAAAAAAAAAAAAAAAAAATATTTAAATTTCAATCCTCTTAGAAAAATTTACACGTGTGGTACAACTTCAAAATTTTCAGTTTTCATTAAAATTTGAAAATCTATTACTGGAATCTAACTGTCCGAATTAACTCGATTACTGCTTCGATTTGAAAACACTCAATAAAAACAAAACCCAAAAAAAAAGAAAAACCACAAATTAGAATAACGGTTATTTTATTATATTCCATTAAATTTCTCTAAAATTATTAGATTATTCCCTTCTTATTTGCAATTATAGGGAGTTTCTGGGATGTAATTTTCTGTATTAAAATTAAAATTAATTACACATAGTTAATTCCTTAAATCTACAGATAAATTTATAATTTTATTTATAACATTAAATGCACATCACTAACTACTTATATATAATTATCAGTATAATATCATACAATCTAAAATTAACTGCACATAGTTCGAAAACTTTTCTATTTCAATGAAAAGAAACAGAAATTCAAAGTTTCGTTACCGGGTTATAATATTTATTGTTAAATGGGAAGTTGCGACGGAATAGAAGTTCGTTATTTTCCTTTGAATATTAGTTTTTTTTTCTCTAACGGCTCGGGACGGCAGGGCGGGTGTTTACCAACACCTTGATTTTCCCGGGCCAACTTATTTCCCGACAACTGTTTTTAAAATTAAATACGCAAACACGTACTGGAGCACTACAATTGAATTTGTCGTTGCACCCGTTGCAACGATTTTCTTTTTTCTTTATTTTCACTTCCGGTATACGCGACACTAAAAGGGATCACACAAAAAATTTTTACTCCGCTTCAGATTCCCGGCGAGTTCCACCAAACTCGTTACGACACTTCCTTAAAAATTTTTTTTTTTTTTTTTTATTAATTTGGGAAAGTCTAATTAGAGTTCCCCACCAGGGATGCCATTTTGTAAACTCGTCCTGATAAGGACTTTATTTCTCAACACGAGATCTACTAACAGGGGGGACGGGGGCGCGGGTTCAACTCTCGCGACGGCGGAACTACTTCGCGAAATGACCGGGAACTTCATAAACCGACACTCACGGGATATTGATAAAAAAAACAAAGTCTACTCACAGATGCGCTGGCGATTCGTCCTCGGAGGTGATGCTGCTGGCGTCCTCCTCAGCTGTAGGGGGGTCGACCTCGGTCGGGGCTGGTCCTTGGGCACGGATGCTTGGCGTAGTCGGAACTCCAACAAAAAAGGAAACACTTCCGCGGCCGTACTCAGAACTTTCTGGAATTATTTCGAATTGCGATCGGTGCTCGCCGATGCTCTGGGCTCTCGAGACTCTCGAGACTGACTGACTTGACTGTCCTCTTCTTCTCTTCGGAGGCGGTGCGCCGTCGAGCCGGCGCGTGCGCGCTCGAGTGATCGGCTTGAGGGAGGGGTTCGCCCGGGGGTCCTAGTTGGGGGACGTACTCGTCTGGGCGATGACGAGCACCGTCCTCGGGGTCTTCATGGTGGGAGGGGACGACACGGAGCGCTGACAAGTGCTTCGTGCGTCCCCGTATCGTCTCGGGCTAGCTTTCGCGGTTTTGAGAGAGAGAACGATAGGGAGGGATGGAGAGAGGTCGGCGGCGGTGGCCGAGGCCCGTTACTCGGGAACTCTCGAGGCGCACTGCGGCACGACCTGTGGGGGAGGACGAGTGGAGGCGCGCTCCGGTAAAAGGAACCGTTTCTCCTCCGGGAGGGGCGGCCTTCGTAGCGGGGTTACGCCCGACCCCCATAGATGGCGCGAGGTTCGGGAAGCGCGTCGATCTGTGACGGGTTTCGTCACACAACAATTCGGCTTCAATTCGAAATAAAACGACATGCAATTATTTGGAATAGAAGCCGACTGATGTCAAGAATGGACGTAAATTCACCTTTTTTGCAAAAATGCTACCGATGCTCATACATTTTTGTGGTTCTCACTAACACACCTAAAGCTTGTGTATGTATTAAAAAAAGTTTTTTGGCAATAAGGGCGAAATACGTCCATTCTTGGACGAAAAGGACTCATGAATAATACGTTTCCAGCACGATTCCATAAAAATTGAAGGGGTATTCTTGCATCTACGATTATTTCCGGTCTAGAAGTCCCAAAGCGACCACCGTGGCGTTCCGGTGCTCTGAGAAAACACCCTTAATTTATTTCCACCATTCCCACACGGACACAGCACGAGTAAATTAGTGCAAATAGGCTGGTCAGGTTAATGAAAGCTTACCAAATGAAATAAATAAATATGTTATATACAAGTTTGTAATGCTTGGTGGATCATTTACAGTGGATGCCCGATCCCATATATTTTTAGACTTCTCTTCAATATAGTGACCCAAAATAGCTGCTGCACCAGTGATTGGTTTCAGTTTGGACCTGCCTACATCACCGCTTCTTCCTTCAGTCTCTGTCGTCATCCCCTTTAATCGATTCGGAAGTGTGACACGCATCTTGGTCCAAATAAGCTGATGAGTATAATGTTTAATTATTTAGTTCTTTTGGCTAAATTCCTTCAATTTCGTCGCGTACTCCATTTTCCATGAATTTATCTAATGTAATGTCTGAAATGTGCTTTTAAACACTTTTCGAAGTTAAAAATTGATGGCAATTGGGAAATTTTATAATTTTGCCAATTTTATTCTCCGAAGGTTCTGCTTTTCAATAAGATAACTAAATTAATGTCGGAAATAAACTTGTAAATTCCTGTCGAAGTTAAAAACTGATAGCGATTGGGAAATTTTCTAATTTTGCCAATTTTAATCTACGTAGATTCTGTTTTTCAATAATTTATCTAAACCAATGTCCGCAATATGCTTTAAAACTCTTTTTGAAGGTCAAAATTGATAACCATTGGGAAATTTTTTAATTTTGCCAATTTTGCCATTAATTAATAATGTTATTCTTATAAAAAAAATCATATTTCATTTTCAAAAATGTGTGTATGAAATTCATTAAAATTACAATTACACGAGCACGAAAACTTTCGTCGCATTAAGCATTCTATGAGACAACTGTCCAGGTCTATGAAAACGGGTATTCGAAGAAGGGTACCGAATGTGGACATCCGTTTTGTCTAATTATCAATAAAAATACTTAAAATTGACAAAAATGAAAATTAATCAAACTGAAATGCGCCAGAATCCCTTGAAATGTCTGAAAGATTCTTGTCATAAATCTTTGTAATGGATGTTACAGACATACTTGTGTATAAAAATGATATTAAATTTTTCTAGGCGACTTAACAAATTTCTGACATATGTACTTAACAGCGATTACATTTAGCGATTTAGTTACATGTTTGAAATCGGAGCATTATTAAAATTTTAACGAATTTCAGGGCCCTTTACTCGATGTTACAACCCTACTTATGCATAATAGTACTTTTCGATACAAGTGCGTAAAAGATTTTTATGCGAATGCGAGGGTTGCCGCCCGAGCCGAAGGCGAGTAACAAAACTATAATACTAATTAATCCTGGGGGTCCTCACAAAATCTGTAAGAAAGTCATTTTACGGATATCACAGTTAGCATGCCTGTTTGGCACTGATGGCGCATTACAACTGTCAAATCGAAGTCAAATTACAATTGTAATGAATTTCATTGCCTTATATTCTATATTAAACACAGTACAGGGCAATTTGCATGTCGAAGGTCTCGATGGGAAATTTAACTGCTGTGTTCCCAGACATGCCTGGGGCAATGAAAAAATTGTAATGTCGGAGACCTCGTTGCGAATTCACAATCTTTGAAAGTATTCGTTCAGTATGGAATAAATATCTCTGGAATTTATGAAAATTGAAAATTAGCCTCGATCGTAAACTTGTAACTGATCTGCGTTGAATTAGAAGCTTAACACCCTTAGTTGCCATCTAGACGATTTTTAATGACGTGTAAATTTACTCGATTTTGATATTATACACAAGTACCTCTTCAAAATCGAATAAATATCTCGTAAATTGATGAAATTTGAAAATTGTCCTCGCTCGTAAACTTATAACTGGTTTTTCGTTAAATTAGAGGGTTAAGAACTATAGTCGCCGTTTAGACATTTTTTAAAGACCTGTATAATTATTCGATTTTGAATTTTTACACAAGTATCAAATTTATGAAAATTAAAAATAGGTCTCGATTGTGTACTTTTAATGCGACAGCGTTGACCAGGAGGCTTGAGAACTTTGTTCGCTCTTTAGAAAATTTTCAAATACATGTAAGTTTATTCGATAGTGATTTTATACACAATTATCCCTTCAATATCTAATAAATATCTCGGGAATTTATGGAAATTAATAATTAGCCTCTTTTGTAGACTTGTAAATGGTATGCGTTGAATTAGAGACTCAAGAACTTTAGTCACTCTTTAGAAATTGTTGAAAGGACTGTAAATTTATTCGATATTGTATTTCTACACAGATATCCCTCCAAAATCGAATAAATATCTAGGAAATTGATAATTAAAAATAGGCCTCGATTGTATGTGTGTAATGCGATAGCGTTGACCAGGGTGCATGCGGACTTTGTTCGCCGTATAGAAAATTTTTAAAGGCCTGTAAATATATTCCATTTTGAATTCTGACACAAGTTTCTCTTGAATATTGAATAAATATCTCGGAAATTGATGAAAATAGGAAATTTACCTCGATCGTAAACTGGTCTGCGTTGAATTAGAGCTTTAAGAACTGTAGTCGCCGATGAGAAATTTTTTAAAGACCTGTACATGTATGCGATTTTGAATTTTTACACAAGTATCTCTTCCGTATCGAATAGATATCTCCGAAATTTTTTAAAATTAAAAATAGGCCTCGATTGTATACTTGTAATGCAACAGCGGTGACCAGGAGGCATAAGAATAACCGGGGAACTTTGCTGGGCGAAGGTACGAATTTAGGACCGCTGCCGACCACCGTCGGCAGTTATCGGTACCGTCAGCGTCTTATCCACGGTCGGTACGTGCGTCGCGGGTCTTATCTCGGATAAAGATGGGATAAGCCCCGCGTCGTACTCGCTAAGGCACAGACCGCCGAATCTGCTGGCGGTACCGATATTGGGGAAGGGGGGGGGGACTGGCTCTGGGTGGCTGTTATGTTGTCCTGTTCCGTCATGTATAATCTCTGTGTGTTGTCCATCCTATACCTCTCCACCCGAGAGCCGACCCGCGAATAGGCATCTAAGTCATTAAAGCGGGGGAAAATTCCAAATCCTTTACCCTTTTTTTTTATCCTTTTAATGCAACTCACGCATATTACATGCATAAATTTTAGATCGGAGTACGAGTATACTCAAATGACAATTTTCATCAATTTCAGGGGTACTTGCTCGATATTAAAGTGATAGTTGTGCATAAAATCAATATCAAATAAATTTACAGGCATTAAACAAATTTCTCTACAGCAAGTACAGTTCTTAGGCCTCTAATGCAACGTGGGCCTGTTACAAGCTTATGATTGAGGCCAATTTTAAATTTTCATCAATATTTGGGTCACTATTAAAGAAATTCATGTTTTTGGCAATTTAACAATATGTAAAATTTAAATGCTTCATTCGATAAAGAAATGCAAGTTTATGGCATTCTAACGATATCTAAAATGTTTAAAAGCGTTGTGCGATACACAAAATTCGGGTTTGTATCAGTCTAGCGGTGAAGCATACGATGCTGGGAAATTAACTTACGGTGATTCCAGGACCGCCAACCAAGCATTCATACTTATTTTTAAAAGTAGCAATATATTTTATTTCTACAAATTTAAATACACATAACTCTCCGAAATTGGGGGCTAGCAAAACTTGCAAGAGAAGTCTTCGTCAGGGAGGACCTTCCGCCAGATGTAGCACGAACATCGTCCATCGTCGACAGCTGCCACTCCTATCCGCGCAGATAGGCTCCAAAAAACGATCAAGCATCAACGCTTATTTTATAGTATTTACATTAATATTGTTTCCGTATAATTTTAAAACTTGTGTATAAAAATAACATTAAATAAATTTAATGGCCTGCAAATAATTTCTATTATATTATTACGATCAAAATTTGTTTATCTCAAAAGAACCGAAGGCACATTGCAATTTTGGAAGTACAGTCACCTTTTTTTATTTATTTATTTATTTATTTATTTATTTATTTATTTATTTATTTATTTATTTATTTATTTATTTATTTATTTATTTATTTATTTATTTATTTATTTATTTATTTATTTATTTATTTATTTATTTATTTATTTATTTATTTATTTATTTATTTATTTATTTATTTATTTATTTATTTATTTATTTATTTATTTATTTATTTATTTATTTATTTATTTATTTATTTATTTATTTATTTATTTATTTATTTATTTATTTATTTATTTATTTATTTATTTATTTATTTATTTATTTATTTATTTATTTATTTATTTATTTATTTCATTAACGGGCTTGAAGGCCCTATCAGAATGTTACATAAAATCTACAGGCAGAGTAATATACATTGGTAGTTACAATAGTTCTAATCTCTTATTTATATTCTAATATTTTTAATTTAAGTAGCCTAAATGCTTCCAATTGTTGTAAGTTAAAAATATTTGAATCCGCATGAATTGTGGCAAAGATTTTACACAAGCGGGCTGAGGGAGAATACAGCCCAAGATATGTCGAATATGACTGAGTTCTATAAAATGGATTCGTTCTGAGAGTGTAAGGAGATATTTTTATCGTACAAAATTTAACTTTTATCGCGAAAAGTAAAGTTTTCGAAAATTTTCTAAAGGCATTTAAATTGATTTTTTATAGCGCTGCACAAATTCGCTCGTCTCGGGTTTCATCGCCAATGGATACCGTCGCCCAAAATCCGCTCTCGCGTTCAAATTTTTAACGGGTCCCCGTCCCCTGCCTCGAGTTCCTGCTGTAGCGTCTGCCACCAATAGGAGGGCGTCTTTATCGCGCGGCAGCGTTGGGCGTGGTAACGTCCAGTCGGTTCTTAAGGTAGTTTTTTGGAATGCCCGCGGTTTTTTCAATATTAAAGAAAATTCGTTTTATTCGTCTTTCAAGGTTTTTAATTTTTCTAAAACATGGTGCGACTCCTCCCCCGTGCTGAGGAGTTAAGTATTGGTCATTCGTTAATTTTCTCTTCGGCGGTCCGATTCAGTAACTTTGGTCGCTGCAGCAGCGGTCTCCTGTCCTTAATTGATCTTACTTTTTCTTCTAGACAACTGGCTGCTTCTCCTTATTGGCTCTTTTATCTTCTTAACACTTCCCCGATAAAATTAATAATTGGTTCATTTTATTTTTCTCCTAATTCCGATTTAACTTCCCAGCTTAAAAACCTGCAACCTGTACTAGACTCCTTGAGTTTCCAATATCCTGACTGTTTAGTTCTTCTAGGTGGGGACTTTAATTCTCGAGTGGGCTCATCTGATGCTTACAGCGATGTCCCTCAACTTTTTGATAGCTCTTCAATTCGGACGTCGAGGGAGTCGCATGATAGAATCTGTAACAGTCGCGGATCTCTTCTGTCCAATTTTATGCAATGTAACAATTTTGTCTTGTTAAACGGGCGTAGTCCTAGCGACAACCCCGCGCACTTTACGTTTCTCGGGCAAAGGGGATTCAGCACTGTTAATCTCGTTTGGGGTTCGGCTTCCCATCTCTCATTCATTTCTGATATTGGAACCGACGATGGTCTTTTCGGATCCGATCATCTGCCAATAATTATCTCGCTTTTCTTGCATTCTGAAAACTCTCTTTTGGAGTCAGACGCTGTTGTGCCGTTTGGGCGAGGCTCGGTGAGATTCTCCAGGTCGTGTGACGAGGTAGTGAATTTTGTAGAGTGCCTGAATCACTCGCTTAATGTAATTAATTTCGATGATGTGTACCCTATAGACGCCTGTTATGACATTTTTTCGAATGCTATTCGCGCCGCTGCGTCCGAATCAGGCCTGATCACGAAATCTAATAGGCAAAAAAAAAACGTAATTGTTATGTATCGTCTAAAATTTGGTTCTATGGGGACTGTGTCGCCGCGAGAAGGATCCTTCGTCTGTCCCTAAGACAAATGAGAAGAAGTGCCTACACCGCCGAGTCTACTTGCACATTTATTAATGCTAAAAAACTATATTTGAATTTAATCAAGCACAAGAAATCGGAATATATCGAAGCGATTTCCGGTGAATTCGCGTTAGTCCGTAACTCCGCATATTTTTGGAGTGCTTTTCGATTTTTTAGGATGAAGCCCGGTGTGGGATAACAGGTGTCTGACGAATCCTGGAGAGCTAATTTCCTGGAGATTTTTCCTCGGGAACGATGCCCCCTCGAGACATATATTGGCACCTTTGACCCTGCATTGGACTCTCCCTTTTCTATGGCGGAACTTAGGGACAGTTTAAGGAGACTAAAGATAGGCAAAGCCATAGGTCCTGATGAGTTACCGGCAGAACTCTTTAAATTATTAGATGAAGCTTGGCTCACCCACCTTTTGCAACCGTTTAATAGGATTTTTCTTGCGGAGATTTTCCCCTCGGGTTGGGCCAGCTCTTCCATTTTTACGCTTTTTAAGAAGGGCGCGCGAGACGATCCGTTTAATTATCGTCTGATTGCGATATCGAACGCGGTCACTAAATTTTTTTCCCAGATGTTGTGCACGCGATTGACTGACTGGGTTTCGCAGAGGGAAATACTGCCTGAGGAACAATCCCGATTTCGGGGCGGTAGAAGTACCGAGGATAACATCTTCGCACTTCTCGCCACCGCACAAATCGCGCTCCGTAGGCCAAAGTAAAAAATATATGGCCTGTTTGTCGACTTCAAAAGAGCTTTCGACTCAGTTCCCCACGCATTGCTCTGGAGAAAATTACTTAGCCTCGGTATTAGTGCCAAGTTTGTGCGACTGCTGAGCGCCTTATATCGAACAGCCACGGTTCGTCTCTCCACGGAAAATTCCACTGCGATGGAATTCAATGTAACGAAAGGGGTCTTACAAGGCGAAATACTCAACCCTTTATTATTTATCTTGTACATCTCAGATGTTGTATCTTTTTTTCGCGAGAAAGGTGCGCGCGGAGTGGATGTAACATTATCGGTCGACTTAATGATGTTGCTCTATGCCGACGACCTGACCATCTTCGCGTTTTCTCCAGCGGATATGCGTAAGAAGTTAATCTTGCTATCTGAATATTGTACCACGAACCAGTTAACAGGCAATACTAGTAAAACAAAGATTATCTGTTTTGAAAAAGCTGGACGGCTGGATGAGCATTCGAGATCTTTTTTTCATAGAGATGGTCCGGTCGAGGTTGTGAGCAGCTACCGCTTCCTAGGTATCGTATTTTCATCCTCTGCGCTTGGTCGTCTGCCAACAGAGAACGCCGTTGTCCGAACAAACGCTGTGTCTGCCGCAGTTTTAACAACTATTTATTCGGCGAAGATAGATGCTTGGGATGCTTATTGGAAACTCTACAACGCGCTGATCGTTTCCGTGCTTCTATACGCAGCACCTTTTTGGTCTCTTCGTTATTTGGAAAGGCTGGAGTCCGTGCAAATTGCTCTTTTTAAAAAGCTTTTCAATTTGCCAAGAAATGTAGCAGCCCACTTAATTCGGTTGGAACTAGGAATACCCTCAATTGCGGTAGAAATATTTAATAGAGCTATTAAATGGGTAATAAAAACCCTTAGAGCGTCGGATTCCAGGCTTCCAAAAATCTTATTGATGCAAAGCACTTAAGGGCTTTGGCTGATAGGGCAGAGGCGGGCGAGCTCTGGGAACATTTTAATGCCGAATTTTGGGAGCGTTCCGGGCCAGTTTTGGTCAGCAAATTTTCAGAAGCCTGTAGAAAGAAAGACCTTGCATCTTATTTCATGTCAGAATCCATTCAGTTGCCAATTTATCGTCTTTCTACGGACACCGCATATACATTGTACCCTCCTCGCCTGCCCCTGGACTGTCTTAGAGTTAGGGCGCAGCTAAGACTAGCGTCGGTTTATTCACGCTCGCTCTTTGTTGCTGGTCGTCGTTATTTTTACAACCCGACAGTTTTGTGCACACTTTGCAATCTAAATGCGAACGAATCGTTGCTACATATCTTAACTAAGTGTCCTTTACTAGCACCGGTTAGGCACGAGCACGCTGTAATGTTAGGCTCGCGACCTGTCCATTCGTCTGGTTTACTGTGCGGCTTAATATGCGCTAATGACGTGTTATCCGTCAAGTTGTTACTAAAATTCGTTAAGGCCTGTTTTGTACGGAGAGCCTTTTTGCTCGGAGATTAAAGATGGCGCGTAGCACTATCGTGAATACTAAACTTAAGTAATTCAGCGGAGGTCATTGTTAGCCTCATTATGTAAGAATTGTTTTTATTTTTTATATTATAATTATTTTGTATCCGTCACTTACGGAACTCGTTCTCAATGGGAAATTTCTCCCTATTTAAGAGAATAAACTATACAATACAATACAATACAAATTTAAAGGCCCTCACAAAATTTCTAAATATTTACATTCCTATGATAAAAGTTAGCTTGCCTCGCATGCACCACTGACGCATTACACGTATTGGAGCCCGATTATATTACCCGATTAAATAATGCATAGGACATTTTGCATGTCGAAGGTCTCGTTGAAACATTCGATGCTGAGAAATTTAACTGTAGTGGTCCCAGACCTGCGTGGCGCAGTGAAAAACTTTGCATGTCGGAGACCTCGTTGTGAATCCCAACCTTGGATGTGACTGAGACAGGGTAGGTAGTGTACACACTCGACGGTACCGATGAAGGTTATGCAGTTGATTTACAGAGAGAAAGAGAGAGAAAGGAAGTGATAAAAAGAGAGACAGATAGATGTCCCAGTCGCCCGCCTTTATGACACGGACGATGCACACACACATTCACATAAATCGTAGTCTGTAGTACATATACTATGTTCGAAATCAACATAAAGAAATCTCGAAACAGCTAGGCAAAACGTACCGTATCCGCTAATTTCAATGCTGAATATCTTGAAAACGGTAGTTTGGAATCATTTTCGGCACAGGAACTTTCCTTTCAGAATTTTACGCTCTATTACGTTCACCTTGCGGAAACGAACTTGTCCACCAGTCTTCCTAAACAATCGAATATTACCACAAGCTGAAGATGTTGAGTATCTAGGTATGTATCTAGATAGATGACTTATCTGGAAGAAACATATTTGGATAAAACGAAAGCAGCTAGGCATAAAATTTGGTAGTATGTACTGGCTCCTGGACTGTGGACCTACGGTGTTCAACTGTGGGGAGGTTCTGCAAATTCCAACATCAAAATCATTCAGAGGTTCCAGTCGAAGGTTCTCAGGACTATAACCAATGCTCCATGGTATATTCCAAACGAAATCTTACACAACGATGTTGGAGTGAAAACGGTGAAGGGTGAGATTATGACATTTAGTGAAAGATACCAAGCACGACTCAAAAAGCATCCTAACCAACTTGCAACGAACCTGTTATGCAGAAGATCTGCTCATAGCAGGTTAAAGAAAAAGGTAAACCCTTTGGACCTTCCTTCGAGATACTGATGTTTATGTATTATATAGTGTATTATATGTAGCTGTTACAAATGTAGCCTATTGTCCTGATGGACAGATTGCAAAATTAAAAAAAAGTAAAAAAAAAATATATATATATATATATTAGGGTGTCCCGAAAATGTCGAATTTTTCGATAGGGTTTTGGCCTTAGTGCGCAAAACTTGTCATTTTACATTACTAATAAGTGAGCGAAAGCCTGGGGCTGGCAATTAATATCTTCTGTTCTGGCAACGACCGTCAAATTTAACATTGATTTTAAATGGGGAAAACGCGGTTTTTCGTATTTTTCCGCCTGTCTTAAATAGAGAAAATTGTTTTCCATATTTCCTTTCAGATATCTTTTCTCAGATGATTTCCACGTAAAACTGTCGTTGTGCAATAAAAGAGAAAAATTTTTCGGAAAAGTTATTACAGTTTGAGGATGAGTAATTTTTCCTCAAAAAACGGAAATTTTTCGAAATTCTCACTTCTTTCTGCGATAATTCTGTTCAAATTCATCCTAAAATTATAGACTTAGAAATTTCAAATACATGGGACTCTCACGCGTAAAATGAGTTCTGGTTGATCAAAAAATAATGTTTTAAAGGTGAGTTATTGTATTTTGAAATGTTATGTTTTTTGCCCGAAAATCAGTTAATGCAAAAGTATTGAGTACAAACAAAAATGTTTTTGTATATTTACATTGCTTGGAATATTGGACGTCGCCACAAGAATGAAATCTGTGGGCCGGTATCATACTAAATAATGGTTAAAAAATTCATATTTTTTCACGAATCGATTTTAGGCTATAATAATATATACATTTTTTGTTCGAATATGCCTAACTATTTAAAAAAAAATGAAAATTTGAAAAATTACGTTTCTACCCCTCAAAATGTCGACGTATTTTTGGTCCTTTTAAGGTACCCACCAGGGTCGTTCTCGTCCTGGCACTGTTAAATGGAGTAAAAGTGCTGCGAAACATCTGAAAAAATTCACGAACGTGTCTCAACCCTTCATTTTAAAATACCAATCATGAAATTATAAATAATTTAAACTGTTCATATATTTCTTATTTAAAAAATAATTCAAGTTTGTTTCATCTCCGAAGTTTTCAATGGCCTAATTTTGTCGACCAGTGTTAAACTACTTAAACCATTTCAACGGCCCCAACTTTTCCATATGATTTTCTTAAGCTATAAAATGTATAAAATAAAGTATACTATTTGATTATAAGAACGATAAAAAATATATACCTTTTCTTCCTTTTCTTAGTGGCAAATTGAATGGCCTGTTAATTAATTAATATTCATGCGCCGGGCCGCAGCCGTGCATCTATGAGGGTGCTGTCGTATCGGCCGCGTTCTGATAGCTTTGCCGCGTATACGCAATGCACTTACTTTTGTAGCCGCCAGGTGCTGCCGCGACAGTTCTAATAACCTAGTTCAGTCTCGTTGCCAAAAAGTATTTTCCTTTAGTACATAAGCACGCAGACATGTTCCGATAATTGCATATTATAAGCGTTTGTCTTATAAATTGTAAGGAATATAGATTAGTTTCTTCCTTATAGCTAACTTTGTTAATTTTCTGCCATCATACAAGGATGTAATTTCTTGTTGTTTGAACGAACGATGCATTTTGGGCTCAGAATCAGGTGGTAACAAGGAACCACAATGTTTAACTATTGCAGAAAGAGTTGCTGCGAAGTTACAAATGATATATGAAAAAATAGGTATTTCTACCATTTCCCGACAGCGAATCATTCAGATGATACAGTATTATCATAAAAAGTACATTGGTCTCAAAGCTGTAATGAAACGGGAGAATAAGAGTGATACCGTAAGAACTCGAATAGAAGTATTCAAACATGAAGCCGAAAAACTATTTGATATTGCGAAAAACTGTAAAAGAGGATCATTATTCACTCCTCAAAGAACCAGGATCTGAATATCTTGGCCATGTATCGCCAACATCAGGATGTAGTGCTGATATTTCGGAAAGCATTTATACTTACTTAGAGGAAGCAGGATTTAATCTAATGTGCCTCCGCGTAATAGGTTGCGACGGAACTGTTGTAAACACTGGTCATCGAGGAGGTGTCATTAGACTGCTGGAAATGAAGTTGGAAAGGCCACTTCAATGGGTTGTTTGTTTATTACATTTTAATGAATTACCTTTACGGCATCTTTTCTTTCATGTCGATGGGAGAAGTTCCGGACCGAAAGCCTATTCTGGTCCTATTGGTAAATGTCTGAATGGATGTCAAGAGCTTCAAGTAATTTCCTTTCAACCCATTGAATGCGAGCTACCGGATATTGATCCATCTATTTTAAGCAAAGATCAGAATTATTTATTTAGAATTGCTTCTTCTATTAAGAACGGTGAGGTTCCAGAAGATATGGCCAGATAACAACCGGGCGCTTTAAACATCTCACGATGGTTGACCACAGCCAATTGCGTATTGAGACTTTACGTTTCCACCCGTCAACCTAGTACTAATCTCAAGTTACTCGTTAACTTTATATTGAAGGTCTCTGCACCATCGTGGTTCAGAATAAAGCGGGAAAATTCCATTAAAGACGGCACTCGTCATTGATGGAAATTTATACAATCTTCTCGTTATTTACCCAAGAAATGCAGGTCGGTTATTGATGGAGTCATTTCTAATAATGCCTATTTCGCGTTGCCAGAAAACACCCTCCTGGCTATGTTAGTTGATGTCAGATACATAATACGAGAACTCGCCGTGCGTAGGATACTGATTGCACGAGATGAACCTCAGTCGGCAAATATTCGAACATGTTCTCTGCCAGTATTGAATTTCGACGCTACCGATTAGGTCCACTTGATCAATTGGAACGAATGCCGAATCACATCACCCCCGCGCTAGATGGCATTGAATCCATCACTCTAAGACAAATGCTGGAAAAAGGCGATATCTCCACGTCCTGGGACTTTGAAGCGTACCCATGCCATACTCAAGCCGTTGAACGTATGGTAAAACTCGTAACAGAGGCATCCAGCAAAGTATTCGGATTCGAAGCAAGGGATGGTTTCATTCGAACCACCCTAGAGTCGCGGAGAGCTATGCCTCTATTTAATCAATAGTCTCATTTTTGCATGTAATCGCGCCTCCATATCCAATTCCGAATTCTTCTTCTCGGTTGTGACTCTTATAACTCGATTGTAACCCATTTTGTACTAGCTTTCCTTAATTGCAACTTCCCGATTTTGACTCTTACTCGACTATGACACGAGTGCGATAAATTAATTCGACTTTGTCCTAAAGTTCACAAGGTAGGGTGGTTGGGTTGGGCTCAGGGAGGGAACTCGAAAAGCAGCCACCTCCACGTGTTGAGTTCTGGGTCACCTTATGAATATGAGGTGGGCGAAAAGCTGCTTGCTTAATTGTGCATTGAACAGACCATTTAAATCATAACTTAGATGCATAGATAACATGTGATGATCTTTATTAACCATCCTATACTCTGCTCCAAATTGATTTATTGATCACAATAATTTTAAGAGCGTAAATGTACTATTTACCTAATCCTATTACAACTCACTGTTAAGTTGGATTCGATACAGGAGAAGCAAGATTAAGATATTTCAGGTTAGATAATCAGGTTTTTTACATGTTTTTACATCTAGTCTTAAAATTGTAACTGTTACATTGCCGACCTGTGTCGATTTCGTTCGGTTCATAATTTTATTAAATTATTTATAATTTCATGATTGGTATTTTAAAATGAAGGGTTGAGACACGTTCGTGAATTTTTTCAGATGTTTCGCAGCACTTTTACTCCATTTAACAGTGCCAGGACGAGAACGATCCTGGTGGGTACCTTAAAAGGACCAAAAATACGTCGACATTTTGAGGGTTAGAAACGTAATTTTTCAAATTTTCATTTTTTTTGAAATAGTTAGGCATATTTGAACAAAAAATGTATATATTATTATAGCCTAAAATCGATTCGTGAAAAAATATGAATTTTTTAACCATTATTTAGTATGATACCGGCCCACAGATTTCATTCTTGTGGCGACGTCCAATATTCCAAGCAATGTAAATATACAAAAACATTTTTGTTTGTTCTCAATAAGTAACCGAATTTATATGAAAAAAAGGTGCGGAATATGGTCTTATACAGCGCAGGAATGCACGATTTTTTCCTATTCACTTGGAAGCCATTATTTAAAAATGCTTTTGCTTTAACTGATTTTCGGGCAAAAAAACATAACATTTCAAAATACAATAACTCACCTTTAAAACATTATTTTTTGATCAACCAGAGCTCATTTTACGCGTGAGACTCCCATGTATTTGAAATTTCTAAGTCTATAATTTTAGGATGAATTTGAACAGAATTATCGCAGAAAGAAGTGAGAATTTCGAAAAATTTCCGTTTTTTTGAGGAAAAATTACTCATCTTCAAACTGTAATAACTTTTCCGAAAAATTTTTCTTTTTTATTGCACAACGACAGTTTTACGTAGAAATCATCTGAGAAAAGATATCTGAAAGGAAATATGGAAAACAATTTTCTCTATTTAAGACAGGCGGAAAAATACGAAAAACCGCGTTTTCCCCATTTAAAATCAATGTTAAATTTGACGGTCGTTGCCAGAACAGAAGATATTAATTGCCAGCCCCAGGCTTTCGCTCACTTATTAGTAATGTGAAATGACAAGTTTTGCGTACTAAGGCCAAACCCTATCGAAAAATTTGCCATTTTCGGGACACCCTAATATATATATTATATATATATATATAATCTTTAATTCGTAGAATACTTAGAACTACTTAATAAACAGTAATACTAACTGAAGCCGTGACAGATTTTCGGAAATTATCGAACTCCTTCTTGCGACAAAAGAGCGGTGGTTAATTATCACTCCGTGAGACCAAAAAACATTATCGAATCCCGAAGGGATTTCAAAACTAAAGAAAAACATAATTTATATGTAGATTGCGACAATAGATGCGCCAGGTAACAGTAATTTGGCATTTATCTTGGAAGGTGTAACACTAGTTTTTATTAACTGTTTTGTGGCGGCACTGCCGCGGTACATAATTGTAACGGAAAGAAAATACATCGCCCGCGACAAACGAAAAACAAAAAAAAATAAACTTATATAATCTATATAAACAAAATCTATAAATATGCATTTTTTTCCCTATGCACTATTTAGGTGAGTACTTGGTTACTAGCTGAAGCTTTCCGTTGTTGTCCCATCGTGCTACCCAGATCCTGTCGGTCGTGGTATGTCTCCATCGGCGTCTTGTGGTCGGGATGTAAGAAGGACAAGGGATGTAAGAGGTGTATGAGGCTCTTTCGAGTGATGATTTATTACAAAGGTGCACCTGCGTGAACACACAAAACGACAATGAAAGTTTCAACGCTTGTTTTTTGGAAAATTGCTCCTAAACACCTTCATTGTGGTGTACAAACGATTCAAATAGCATCATATATAGCTGCTGATGTCTTCAATGATGGTTATTCATTTATTTTAAGAACAATGAATACGCTAGGAATCGTCATTGGGAACTACAGCAAAAACTTCGCCGAGAAAACGGACAACAGACCCATCATCGATGGGGAGCAAAAATAGTCGGAGCTCACAAAACAAGCAAGATTCGAAAAAATAAACTTGCAAATTCAAAACAATATGATCTTCGAAGATGAAGAAGGGACCCTGTATGGACCTGGAATAGCCGATTAGATGTAAGTTGCCAAAAACTAACTTTGAATACGATTTTTTACTTCATAAAACTTTAAACGCGTTTTTCTCGAAACTATGTTTTCCGGCGCGCCGTACCTTCTAGAAATTCAAGGAATGCACAGATTTTAAAGTTTTTACGGCTCAAAATAAAGCTAATTAAATTTGGGGGGCCCTGGCGGAGCGTTCTTTTTTCGAAAAAATTATTCCAACTATTTTTTCTGTTAATGTTAAAGCACAAAAAAAGCATGAAAAAATGAGTTTTTTTGTAATGTCCGCTATTTTGTTTTCAAGGGGGTTTTTATAAATCGAAACCCGTCAGGGCCCCACAAATTTTATCTATTTTAAGAATTTTTTTGATTTTTTGATTTCAGATCACATGCGGAGGCTGCAGGAGGTACCGCGCGGGTCGCTTTGCGCCGGAGGCGGCTTCTTTGGCGGGAGATAGAGCCGCCATTTTGAAATATTTTTTTATGAAAAAATTCAGAAATATACTTCATTTATAAATGAATAAAACCCACCGAAAAGTTTTTGCAGAATAATTTATTTTGTACCGAATAAAAAATCCTGAAATTTAAGCAATTTTCGGGCTTTACAACGGGAAGGTCCCCTTAAGGCGATGAGAAATAGATCTAAAGTGTAACCTAAGGATGGATGAACAGGGAAATGCTGAGCAAGCTCCATAAACGAAAATAAATTATTACATATATTTGCCACTACTCGCACATCAGGTGGAATATACCTAACTGGTTTAAAACCTGAACCAGCAAAGTTCCAAACAATACTTGGCAAATTAAAGTTTCCCCAGATTATCGATTGGGCATTACCTATTCTTAAATAAATGTTCTCAATAATATATGAAAACAAACAGTAACCAGTAAACGCCGAGTGCAGATACCACAGACACACATACACACATATTCTGAGTATTCAAAATTTGACGAAGATATTAAATTACAATTTAAAAATGATTTAACCGCAATTGAAACTCTTCCATCTCTCTGTAGCGCTGAAGATGATTGATCAGTCCTAAAAATGTTACACCCATTTAAACCAAGTTCAGAACCCATGATGTTGCTAGGGCGCTAGGTCTCAGATATGATAACTATATCTAGCGATGGTTGAATTGGAACGACACTGTTTCGAATATCCGATACTTTAGTTCAGATACCTCTGGTATTCTGATCGTACACGTTCAAATTATATTTAGTAGAATGATAATCAAAAACTCTTCTTAAAAAATTCTTTAAAATCTTCTAAGGAGTTAATGACATGCCGAGTATCATCAGCACCACGAATATGAATTGGGGATCCCCGACGAAAGATTTTCATTCCATTGCATTTTGCAAATTCGCCGACACTCTTGAAGATTTTAGAAAGCTCAGACTGAAAGTATTCATTAAAAAAATATTTGGTAGCCGTCCAGGAAAAATCGTAGTCGATTTTATCGTTTTCAGTCGACGGCTCACCTGTAAAAGTGCATCCCTCTTTCCCCTTGACACGAACCGCACGAAAATGTTTCGTGGGAGCCGCCACTAATTTCCCAAACTATGTCTCGGTGTCGAACTACGACTCAAAGAATTATTATTGTTTGCTTAAGGAGGGACAAAACGATTAAGACGTTTCATCTCTGACGAAAGAAGGGGAACATCGAGAACATTAGCAATCGCATACATTGAGTCAACCGGAATCTCATTCTCGATCTCAGGTTTACTACTGATCACTAAATCGTACTGATTCTAAAATTTAGTAAACCTTCAATAAGAAGTTCTTAAAGAGGTGAAACGTCAGGAAGTCGTTCAACAACCAGGGACCATTTAGATTTGAAAATAATTTATTTGATGTATTACAAGAGTTTATCGGAACCTAGTTTGCTCCAGAGACAGAAATGTCCAACGAACAGACTTGGGCAAAAATAGCTGTAAATACTCAATATGAGGAAAATGCAAGCTTGAAAAATCGCTTTGTCAATATCAAAGGTTTATGGTTAGGTCGTTTATTTTCACTGACATCTTATTGCTATTAATTGTTAGTCGCACTCAGTTGTGACCAACTGAAATTCACCCTCTAAAATAATCGTCTGTCAGTGTAAATAGCTCGGATATCAATTTTAAATCAGGTTACAGGATTAGAAAGTGATTAGCATATTGTTATGGTGTTTTTCTGTAGATAAAACAATGTTTAAATCCCCAAATGGGTGATAAATGCCGATACGAATCAGCGAACCAATGTTAATCAAATTAGCGGCAAACTTTGGGCAAATTTGTGGCATGCATGTGCTGATTCGCAGCGGTTTTACGGCATCAATCTTAATAATTATTACACGATAAAATATAATGGGCAAATTTACATGTTAATGAAAACAAAAGTAAAAAGAAACTACTGTGACGTCATTTTGAAAAGTAGATAACAAATAGTGTTTAAAAATTTTTTTTCATTTATTTTAAGAAATTCAACTGTGACATAAAATATTTCAGACAAAAATCTTTTGTAATTAGAATTGAATAATTTCTCTTGACGTACTTTGTAAATATGTGTTATATATTTCTATGAAAATAATATGTCAATATGTATTCATATATTTCAAGACAAATTAAAGATTTTTGAAAATATCAGGTTATGCATTCAGTTGCGATTGCTGACTGATCGAAATATGGTTACGTCATGAAAATTATAACATATTCTCTGGCAGAAACTAATGATTACATGAATTGAATTATAACGGAATTATTTCGGGGAAAAGCATTATATATCCTATAAGGCCTTTTAAAGAACCAAGAAAAATAATGAAAATTTCTATCTTTCTAGGGTAAATGATTTTGTTATAAAAATTTACCTAAACTTGAACGAATTGTCAATTGCCAATTCGCAAGAAGAATTGAGGAGGAAATGTACACTATTTAAAAAGTAAGGAAGCTCCGCTATTAACAATCTTAACAACAGAGTGATTGAGATTTACGAAAACCGTCCCTACATCTCTTTAATGGAAATTATAACATTACATACTGAATTGTTCCGTTAGGAAAAATGTAGATGGTATTGTTTTCAGCAACCCTGAATTAAAATGATACAGGGGTATTTTCGCAAGTTTTGATAATCGAAAACTAGAGATTGTTAATATTGGCGTAATCTAATTATCTGTAATAGCGTTGTCTTGTTTTTAATACATCATTCTAATGGTCAGTTGTCCATCCGCGCAAGTTTCTGCACGTTTGACGGTAATGGTGTAGATCATTTCCAGTTATACCATTTCACTTTTTACCATTTCACCTTCGGACACTTCCCTCTGTAATACATTTCACCTTCTGTACTTTTCTCCCTCAAGGATGTTTCACTCCCCGATATATTTCGTGCTTCGAGACGTTTCATCCTTCGATTACCACAATTACGAACTGAAGGAAATAATGAATCATAAATTCCTGGGGCAGTGCATGAACCTAGAGAACGCGTGTATTGGGGGACTTCGTTCCCCAAACCCTCCTTTTGATACTCACCCACAACCACATAGATACGGTTACAAATTTGGACCTACGTACAGTTCAGACCCTGTAATCAATATTTTCGTGCTTCGTATTTTTTTAGATACATACAAAGAAGTAAAAACCTCCTGTTCTTTGGAGGTTTTCGTCAAAATGGCGGCCAAGTTATGGCCAAGCGCAAATACTATTAGCATAACATTCATAATGGGGAGGGAAATCAAACAAACATCAAAACATCAAATACGACGCAATAGTACTTTACAGATTCTTTGCCATTAGTCCATAATTCATTATACACCTAGAGACGAGGATGGACTTTTGAATTAGAAGAGGAATATTCGCAACGCCACGCGAGAACGAGTGACCGATACGTCCTAAATACTAAAACGTCCCGGACGGCAAAACACCCAGGGTGGCCAAACGTCCCGGAGGGTGAAACGACTCGAAACGCGAAATGTCGCGGAAGGCGAAACGTTCCGGAGGTTGAATGTCCGAG
The DNA here is from genome assembly GCA_030407085.1 of Trichopria drosophilae. Taxonomy (NCBI): domain Eukaryota; kingdom Metazoa; phylum Arthropoda; class Insecta; order Hymenoptera; family Diapriidae; genus Trichopria; species Trichopria drosophilae. Next base: position 117,524,086 of record CM059583.1, read on the forward strand.
AGGGTGAAATGATGGAGGGTGATATGGAGGAGGATAAATGGCACAGGGTGAAATATACTACCAACGAGCATAATAGTATTATTCGCCATTAGGTTGTAAAAGTAACATTATTTTTCGGTAATAATAGCCGTAAAAATTCGATTTCGTGGACAGCTTTTAGTCCGTTTGCTGTTATACCGTACATATTGTAACGATGTAGCTATTCATTACTTCTTTTTACTTTTCGTTAGGTTCATTAATTAATTAACGATGCTGTGTTTAGATTTTTTCGACTTAATGAATATAAAATATATGTTGAATTATTAACGAGGGCTGTAAATATGCTGCATTTAATGTAAACAGTATTTAGGTTAGGTAAATTGCATGTAAAGAATCCCTTTTAGATACCGATCATAACTAAATTCTTTATTTTTTTATTATTTTTTGCATGTTATTTATACCATTCGGCATCACACAATCGCGACTATCATTCATCATCATTATTAATTACAAACAAATTCAGAACATTAAACAAAAGTCAAATTATAAACGAAACTTCAATACTGTCTAAAACGAAAATAACACAATGTATTGAAACGATATTCTCACTGTCTTGAAATCGTTGAAAATATTATTCCACGTCATAATATAAATCATCCATGGTCTTCTTTTTTGCCCGATGGATAGAATATTACCCAATTAAATCAATTTACGTGATTTATATTACGAGAAAGCTTCTCGATAACGTTCATGAACATATCAAATTGCAAAAATAAATACCAGTGCACAGATTTTATTCAAAATAAATACCACCTCCGGAGATCAGTTTACGGTGATTAATAATTGGTAGATCAACACCTTGGAAATCATCGCTGATGGACGCCACCAAAAGGAATGAACGACGAGAACTGATGAATCTGGAACTCAATGACATGGTGTGCCACTCCTCAGTCTTTTATGATGAAGAAACACAATTATTCAAATTAAAATGTCTTCAATACAATATCGCTTACAACGTCGATATAGAAGACACCTCAATATTTCGGAGCTCCGACTGCTGAGGTTACCAAAAAGAATTTGCCTCGCCGCTTCTCGTAGTTAATTCTCTGTTTATAATAACCCCCCTCTTCTTTCTTTTGCGCAAAATTCAAATTCATACCGTATATAAAAATGCTTGCTACAATATATATTTCACTGTTATTTAGAGTCCGTAAAATTCATTAATAATTTCTACTATTATCGTTCTTTGTATCTTCAGTTATCTTTCATTCTATATATGGTATATATCCGGGAACAGCTTGTGCCGTGGTAGTTTTTCGTTAATGTATGGGTTTAGTCCTTTAGCAAGAGTGTTTTCATAGAATTTGTTTACCATCCTTGATTTTAGAAACGGGATCCATTGATAATAAAAATGAAAATTCTTGGTCAATTTTCTATTGAACATACAATTCAGCATTGGAAACTCGGAATCGGACCGCTCTGAGATTCGGACGTGTGAATTGGCTCTCTTCCGATTTGTCTTTTTTTCCGCGGTATTTGTGGGAATTTGGTGCTGCGGCTTGTGAACTGTGTATTTCACCCATGTGGATTTCGGCTTGGCTGCCTTCAGTTTGTGTTGCTGCATTCATAAATTGTTCATGTTTTAATTGGTTTATGGTGCAGCACAACCTACATGAAACATGCTTTCATTTAACGCGGATTAATCGTGGAGACTCGACAGGAAAAATAAGAGGATATTTGACAGGAGGGCAAGTAAAATTTCACACCACTTTTCATTCGTAATCTTCGCTCGGAGATTGTTTACATATACATATCTGCTGGTCTATCTCTATCTCAAGCGCTTGGGCTTGTAGTGTCTACAAGAAGCATATACTCCGTCGATCACGGCCGATTCAGTTCGCACGTGATCTACAGTCCGTGCAAAGCGAACTTCTTCAAGTCGGTTGCTTGGATGATTCGCATTGTAAAAGTCGAATATATGAACTTTTTCTACACTGCTATAGCTCATAATTGAACATTTCAGTTTGTGCCGTATGTTCTCATTCTATTGAAGGGAGCGATATTGCCAAATGCATTGTATGTGGTTTACTTTTTCACTTGAACTGTATACTTCCAGCTAGCACCAAAACTGACAGCGGTCTAATTTGTTGTTTACCTCCTATGCTAAAGCGCGGAAAAAACTGGTGCAGGTACCATTCGGACAGCACCGCGACTTATACATACGTGCTCAAATAGTACTTCGTCTGTGAAAAAAAGCTATCTCCGAGATATCTGATAAGACGCCTGTACTACCGCACGAATTTCATGATTTCTGTGCTCGTCATGATAATCATCATGCAGAATTATGTGCTAAAATAGATGTTGTCTTGGACTTGAAGAGTACTGTCGAGGTAATGAAGTCAACTGTCACTATCCTGCAAACCCAAATGAGCGCTGTTCTCAAGGACAAAGCTACTACTGCTTATGTACTACAAAATCCCTATCTAATCATAACTGGTCTCCCAGAAACCATAAATGAAGATCTCGAAAATATCTTCCTGAAAACTGCCGAAATACTCAAGGTCGCTATGAAGGCTCGCGATCTTATTTCAATTGAGCCAGTTTTGCCCAGCAATGCCAACATGCAATCAACATCAACATCTACATCTACCACAACATCTACTAACATTCGACCTAATGTAGTTATAGCTACATTGTCCAATCCGCGGCTAAGGACCAATATTGTACAAGCTATAAGAACCAATGAAGGTAAGATATCGACTCTTATTTCTCCACAGCCTCCCGTATAGCGCATCAATATAAACAAATCGCTGCCTAATGTCACTTTACTACTACTAAAGAAGGCTCGCGAAATCGTTAACGGACATCCGGAAAAATTTGTATACTTATGCAAGGGTATTGTTCATTATCGTGCAGCTAGAGTTGCAGATGCCGTAAAAATCTATAATAAAGACGATCTTAAAGCGCCCCTCGTCTTGACGTCAAACTTCACCGTAGTCTGTCAACTCTACGAACGCTGTTAACGATGCTTCAACTTCTTCATCGACCTCTTCTCTATCTAATATTCAATCTATTAGTTCTAAAAATTAATTTTCTGAATTTCGCCATTACTTCCTTACAATTTGTTTTCACATTATCCTTACGCTAAAACATAAAGTACGATTTTCGTATTCCTTTACTACTATGTATACTTTGTTATTTTTCTCTATATCTTTCTTACTTATTTTATCACTATATTTTCTCTGCACGGTTAGCCCAAGAGGTAATCTCTCAAGCTAAATTCACATTAATCGATTCTATTCTATTAATTTTTTTGTACTATTTAAAATATCGTATAGAACGATTAAAATTACTTGCTATATGCATCGAAAATTAAAAAAAAAATCGATTAGGCCATGTTTAACTTACATATTATCAGAGAAAATTTCTACGTTATCTAATTACCACTAACCGCTCTTTTATTCTCTTACAATTCTGCTATTTTTACAATTTTAGTTCGTCCTTAAGGAGATGCCAGATCGGGCCCATTATTTATGGGTAAGGATTCCATATCGACACCTGCATATATAACACGCCCGGGGTGAGAAACAATTGGGGTCCCACCGACATTTAACAAGATAAACGCATCGCGGAATCTTATCGAACCCTATTTGCATATAGTCTCTTTCTCTGGTTGGTTAGTAAAATTGTATAATTATTGGTCATCTTAATACAGCAAAAATTATCTTAACCTAAGGTTAGTATTACATTATTTTTGCTCATTCGCCTTACATTAAATGTGTATATATATATATATATATACGCTCTAATATCCTAGTATGGTGAGGATGGAAAAAAAGAAAACATGCTATACTGGAGATGTAATAATGAATGGGCGAGAGTCTATAGTACGGTACACATTGTTTCCTGGAGTCCGCCTGTTTCGCTCGCAAAGAGAACCTCTGTCCGTGTCACGAATGCTGCGACAGGTCTATCCGATTTCAATATCACAAATACTGCCGTTATCACTATTGTTAAAAATATTACCGATACTCGCGATAGGCTTAGGTGGAATGCATTTTTGCGGTATGATTATCTTGCGAAGAATTCTCCATGTGAGATATCTCCACAAAATAATTAACATAATGAGTATTGCCACAATACCTAACCCAGTGAATATTGATATGTGTGTAGTTTGTAGGGGAGGTAGGGGCAAAGTGGGATTTTGGCGTTTCGCTGTATCAGAACATTTCCTATGTATTTGTTTGCATTGTTTATTTACAAAACAGTTATCGTAATACAAATTTTGAAACATATTTAAGTTTCCATTCAGTATTTACCAACCGTTCGAACATGACCTAGGAAGTCGAAGTCAATTTGTAAATTCATACATATTTTCAATAGATTAGTAAGTATCAATAAATTAAGCGTAATTAGAATCTGAATTGGATGACTTAATAGTCTTCTCTTATACTTAATTTTTATTTTTTATTTGTTTCATTTGGGGTTGAGGATGATTTTTTACGACGTGTTTAAAAAAATTCTATTTTGGGGCAAAGTGGGTGGGGCAAAGTGGGATGTATTCCGTTTTGATTTAAGTTCACAGAGATAAGTAAGAACTCTCTTTCCCGCTCTCTCTCTCTTTTTCCCTCTCCCTCTCTCTCTTGAATTGTGCCCATGGCTCGTAGTGGCCAGGACACTAATAAATAAATTTTTAATCAATCTCCCTCTTTCTCTCGCTCTCTCTCTCTTTCTCCCTCCCTCTCTCTCCCTCCCCTCTTTCTTTCTCTCTCTCTCTCTGTCAAACCTTTCCAGAAGCAGTTGTAACAAGCCGTCCCACTTTGCCCCTACTTCCCCTATATATTTCTCGTTTTCCATATTTGTTTTCGCGAGCTATTTGTATTATTTCCCGAAATGTTATTCCTGCTTTTGCGTGGATTGTCTCACGCGGTACACCTATTTCTGTTTCCCGAATACTCTTTATGAATTGATGATCCGATTCATTTAAATGATTTACGAATAATACCATAATTTTAAAGCTATTTATGAACTTATGAGCACCGTATTTGATGCACGAGCTCTGCAATTCGGTTCTAGCATGAGGATTCCCGTATTACCTACAATTTTCGTTAATGTCGGTTTGTTTTTGCATATTATATGAATTGCTTCCTTTGTTGGAATGGAAAAAATTCATTTATTTGGGGATTCTAAATTAGACCAAAACGAGTTTGTAGCGTTTGTTATTTGGAGGCACAGGACGTTTTGGCGCAGCCGTTTTGACGCCAGGACGTTTAGGCGCGGGACGTTTTGGCGTCGCCGTTTTGGCACGAGGGACGTTTTTGTGCCATACACTTTTAATGGTGATCTTTTTGGTGTGAGGACATTTTAGCGCAAAATACTAACCTAACCTGTAACCAGTCCTAATTTTATGTCCAACTCCCATCGTGTTCCCAGGAAGGGGGGGGGGCAGCATCATAAATATCATAGCACAGGTGGGGGAAGGTTAAAATTGATTTTCGGAAGATTCGATGATACTCGCTAGTCCGTGGTGTAAAAAATCCAAGATGAAACATTCCAAGTTGTAGACGTCATAACGGAGGTACGTTCGGTAATACAGCTAATAAGCGATTTCCCGCCGATCCCTATTACAGAACGCCCTGTTAAGGTGTGCGTGTACAGACTGGAGTAACGCTTAATGGCTCCATAGGCTAACTCACTACATCACAAATGTGCAGCTCGTACTGTTTCACACGTCAAAATTGTAGATGACACACATTTACTAGGCTGTGTCTGTTTCCACGTTCGGATCTTTCTACGCCATGCCGCGAACGGGCGTCAACTAACCTTACACATAAATTCCTATGCGCTCGACTCGTATTGTGTTCACAGTAAATGTGTGTGCGGGGGGCTCCCCCCCCCCCACCACCCACGCTGAAAAAAACCTAACACACGTAGTCCGCATAATGCTCGGACCTCATTATTCCCCGGATAGAAATTTGAGCCAAAACCGCAGCGCCAAAACACGAGGCGCCAAAACACGAGGCGCCAAAAGATCCGGGCGACAAAACGGCGAGCGCCAAAACGGAGGAGCCAAAACGTCCTGCTCCTGTTATTTGGATATGGCATATTTGAAAATCTTGAAATAATGGTTTCACTCTTAATCTTACTTCACACTCACTTTTGTCATTAATCATATAAACTGGAAAATTATTGGGGCATATATAGTTTCTATTTGTTCTTTTGCATTTTTCGAGACTGCCGTATGTTGTACGTATGTACCGATCACGATCAAATGTTACGCTCGTAAAGATTGTACTTGGAATGATAAAAACATTTCTGAACGCGTCGTTCCCGATCTTCTGCTTAACCGGTATTGAATAGTGTTTGTAAAGATCAAATTTTACGAACGATACCAGTTGAATATCAATAACGTAAATTATGTTATTATTTGCGTATAATATGCTAGTCTCTAAGAGACTTTTACTAACTCTCTTGTTGCTGAAGGTTTGGTTTGTACTGGAAATTAGCAGTCAGGTTCCGAACCTAGAATTTCTTGTGCCCCATTGAAGATCTATGTCGAGGCTAGGAGTCTGGGATGAATCTGTCCCTGGCTTGCGAATAAAATTGCGTATATAATAATGTTTGTTTCCATTATATATTTTTGTATTTCTCTGGCTCTAATTTCAATCATAACATCCAGTTCTTCTGTTAGTTTTAATTCGTCTAAACTCTCGTTTATTTTTTTTTGAAACTGTTCTTTAACACGGACATCTCGAATTGTAAATGTTATGGGTTTGAAGAATCGAATACAAAATACGTGTGAAAAGGAATTTATTTGTAATGGAAACAATATATGCCGAACAGGAGTATTACCCACAGCCATACGCACGAGAGGCTCGGAACTCGCCGACTGGACTATGTTATCGAAATATACAAGAAAGCAGAACGAACAATTGAATGGTGGGGATAACATTATGATCCGCTCACAAAATAAAATAAAAGGCGTAATATTCGTAACACTTCTTCTCGCATTTTAGTTTACAACGCTTAATACAGGCCATAATTTTTATGCAAACGCTTGTGGTTGCTCCATATAAATTGGCTCGTCTAAATCGCCATGTAAAAACGCAGTTTTAACGTCGAATTGAAACATTGGCAAATCTAAGGTAGCTGCAATTGATAGAATTAACCTAACTGATTCATATCTCACCACAGGCGAAAAAGTTTCCTCGTAATCAATTCCATATTTTTGCGAATATCCCTTAACCACGAGTCGCGCCTTAAATTTTTCAATTTCTCCATTCGTTTTGTATTTTCGTGTAAATACCCATCGATTACCTATAACGTTAACATTGTTAGGTCTGGGCACCAAAATCCAAGTTTCATTCCTGTCAAGAGCATCTAATTCTTGATTTACAGCATCTAACCAATGTTTTGCATCTACTGACGTGAGGGCATCATCAAGAGTTAAAGGCTCTACGACTGTTAAAAAGGCTTCCGCAATATTCAGTTCCTTTTTAGAATTTTCTGATAAATTTAAACGCGTTCTCGAAGGATATCGATCCCTTGCTATAGAAATGCGTGGATTTTTATACGGTTTAGTGTCTTTAGGAATGTCTTCCTCTGTTTTAAGCTTCCCTTCTTTTCTATCCTCCGCATCAGAATCGTTATCATCGGTATTTACATTACTCTTTGGAAATTCAAAAACAAGATTCTCAGACTCGCTAGTTTCATTAAAAATTACATCTCTCCGAATTAATAGTTTTCTCTTAGACACATCGAAAATTCTATAAGCTTTACTGTCATCATGAAATCCAATTATATTACATTTTATGGAATTATATTCCCACTTAGTACGTTGATCTTTGGGCTCGTGAACATAACAATCAATGCCAAAGGTTTTGATATGTTTTACAGGTGGTTTTGATCCAAACCACTTTTCGAAAGGTGTGACGTTATTAGTAGTTTGTGAGATTGTACGATTTTTCAAATAAACGGCTGTATTTACAGCTTCACCCCACAAATAAGTTGGTAATTTCTTTGCGGCCAACATCGCTTTTGCTGATTCAACAATCGTTCTATTTTGTCTCTCGATGAACTCATTTTGTTCCGGAGCTTTTGGAGTAGATAATTCATGTCTAATACCCTTTGATAACAAAAATTCTTCAACTTCAGAGCAATTTTTTAACACGATAGTCTCGCGATCGAACTTAAGCATAAAATTTCTTAAGATAAATCAAAACATCAGTTTTATCTTTCAATAGATATATAAAACAGTATCGCGTACAATCATCTTTTAAGAGCATATAATAATACGAGCCACCGATAGAGGGAGAGGACATTTTTCCGCTTAGATCTACATGAAAAGTTTCTCCCGGGATTTTTGAACGATTCGCTTCATGTTTTGGAAAACTTTGCCGATGCTGCTTCGCCATCACACACGGCTCGCAGAAAGGGTTTTCTCCTGTGATAATACTGATATTTAAATCATCAACAGCAGAATTGTTATGCATCATTATCAGCGTTGTAAAATTTGGATGACCTAGTTGTTCATGCCATTTCATTAAAGAACTTTCAGCTAAATTTAATTCAGCAACATTTCTTTTAGTTTGAATATTTAACCGATACATGTTATTTACTCTTTTACCAACCATTAAAATTTTACCATCTTTCATAAAATGTACATTATTTCCACCTTTTTCAAAAACAACTTGTATTCCCTTTTTAGTACACTTTGAAATTGAAACAAGATTTTTTGCTATTTCAGGTACATGCAATACATTAGTAATCGTATGAGTAACGAACGCGCCATTGGGCAATTTAACTGTAAGTTTTACATCACCTTTTCCTATCGCATTAATAACATTACCGTCACCTATACGAACGCGATACGCATTGTCCTTGAAGATCCCGTAGTTTTCAAACAAAGGTCATGTGGTCCGCTGCGCCTGAATCAGCAAACCAGCCATCACGTGCCTCGTTTTGGTACAGCAAATAATTCTCAGCAGTAAAAAATTCCCCTTCGCTTGCAAAATCAAAGTCAAATTTATTTGATGCTTGTGCCGCATAAGATTGATTTTTATTTGCATTTCGACGATCAAAATCTTTTTTGTGGCAATCTCTTGCAAAAACACCGAATTTGCCGCAATAGTTGCATTGTACATTTCTTTTGAAGTTATTTGATTTGGAATAAGAACCATTATTTGCAAAGTTAATATTCATGTTCGAACTACCTGCTTTATTTTGTTTACATCGAGCAAGGAAAGCCGCATCAGTGTTCTTATTGTTTTCTTCTGTCGACATTCTAGAATTCATGAGAATTTCTTCATTGACAAGGTGATCCGTTAATTTTTCAATGGTTTGCATATTTGAGTGTTCAGCATACCAGGCAGTTCGAACGTTATCGAATTTTATTGGTAAACTTCCAAGAATTTTCGCTATTATCACTTGTGTTTTTTTGTTCCATGTCCATATCCCTTAATCTTTGAGCGAGGGATACAACACTTGCGATGTAATCAGCGACTTTTTCCTCTTCTCCCATTTTAGAATTAATGAATTTGTCTAGCAGGATTTGAACAGATTGGTCACTTTTTTCAGAATGTACAGTCTTTAAACGCAACCACATTGCAGCAGCAGTGGTACAGTCCGGTAGATATTTAAGTTGATCCAGCTCAAGACCACGCATAAGAAAAGCCTGAGCTTCTGCATCCTTTGCATTCCATGCATCGGCGTTTTCTTCTGATCGAATTTCAGTTCCGAGAATATACGGCTTGAGTATATTTTCCGCCATAAATATTTCCATCTGTCGGCACCAAAGAAGAAAATTTTGTCCATTAAATCGATGTAGTTGATACAGCTTTGCTTGATCAGCCATTTTCACAACTTCTTGAATTTTAAACAGCAATCTGATTGTTTTTAAAGTTTCATCAGACATTAAAGTTCACAGATTTTAATTACTTTATTTTCACGCTTACTGGGCCCATAACCTGTTATGGGTTTGAAGAATCGAATACAAAAGACGTGTGAAAATGAATTTATTTGTAATGGAAACAATATATTCCGAACAGGAGTATTACCCACAGCCATACACACGAGAGGCTCGGAACTCGCCGACTGGACTATGTTATCGAAATATACAAGAAAGCAGAACGAACGATTGAATGGCGGGGATAACATTATGACCCGCTAACAAAATGAAATAAAAGGCGTAATATTCATAACAGTAAATGTGAGAATCCATCCCTTATTAATGATGTTTGATTGGCTGTTTCCGCAGTTGAGTTTTGTATAGTTCCAATGTAATTCATTATTTATGTAATATCGTCTTCGTCTGCTGTTCCGAATAAAACATGGCTTAGTTTTCCAACAAAAACACTGCCCTTTTTTGTATGCGTTTTTTTTCGCCATTTATTAGTTCAAAAAAATGTTGTTGTTCTAAATTGATATCGTGTAAGTCATCAAATAATTCTTCGATCTTTGCCGCTAACTGGCATTGCTGGAATCGGTGACAATTTTCGTTTGCAATTTTTAGGCTTTCTTTGAGTGTATCAACTCTATTCAAAAATTTCTCTATTGATATTGTCGAAATTAATTTCTATCTCATATTTATTATTCTCATGGTTCCTAGATTCTCAGAGTATAATGCTGGGTTATTCTCTAGTTGCGTTACCTCCATTGTGCCGAACGAGGGGGCACTTGAGATTCCACTGCAACAGAAGTCTTGTGTTATATGGCTAAGTGTCGAATTACATGATGTGTGTATTAGCTGATGATTGTCGCGATTTGTGTTTTTTTTTGCTGAGTTTTTCGGTTATTCGTCAGATAGATAGAGAAGTGGATCATAGCACTTCTTTACTTTGTCCACGTGTATCGTTTTATTTTTTCGAGCGTTTAAACATAATTTTAGGTCGCGTGCTCCGACGATCTCCAGGATTTCGTATGGTCCGGTATACTCATCGTCTATATTTCCACACCTCGGCTCTTTCAACAATAGGACCCTCTCTCTCGCTCGCACATGTCCAACATTCAATTTCCGATCATAATATCCCTTGAATGGGTACTTTGATTGTGTCAGATTCATGGCACCTTATGTCTGGAGTTCGGATATATTATTTTCGAGATCTGATAGATAGTCGTCGTATGTGATAAGTTTTTCTCTTGTTGGCCCATTTCACAAATTCTTATCCTTATGCCGAAAATCTAAATTGAAACAGATCGGTTAAATTTCTTAAAATTCGGGCTCTGCATTGAGAACTTTTTATTAATAACATAGTCGTGAAAATAAAATTTCTATTGTTCGATAAACTAAACTAGTTATTTCTTACTTATTTTGGGTCGCTAAATTCGAATTTGGTATAGGAATTCACATGTTGGTTCGTTTTTTCGTCATAACCTTAAAAAAACTGACCTTTTCTGTACGTTTTGCGAGAAATCGGAACAACGTGAGGTAATTTTAAAATTGTGACAGTGGATCATGATTTAGAGATTAAATTTACAAACCAATATGGCACTTGGGGTGGTTTTTTAGGTGGTCGATTGCGAATCTGGTGTGAGATTTTAAAAAGTTAAAATGGCGGATTCGATATAGCGGAACAATTTAAAAAATATTTTTGAATTCGTCTAAAATGTGCTGCTGGGAAGTTTTTCGGTTCGCTCATTGTAAACTTATGGTCAGATTTTTTAAATTGAGAATAGCGGATGCATTAAGGTCAATAGAATTATTTAAAAAATATAGGACTTTCTTATAATACAGTACTTGTTATTGTTTTAGGAATTAAATGCTACTTCGGGAGAAATCAATATGTTCGATTATTAAATTTATAAACCTGGTAAATAAATTTAACAAAGATTCACAATTTTCTTCTTGAGTTTACAAAATGTTTGAACATACATTTGGTATGAAATCTATTTCTCAGAAATTAACCGATAAAAATTAATTAAATTTGTTGGAGATATTCCCAAATGAAAACAAAACAAAGTAGTAAATAAAAATTTCTGAGAAACCAACAGTTATTTATAAAAAATTAAATATGTAAGAAACAATTGAATTTTTAAGTCATTTCGCGTATTGGTAGGGTAAATTTATTTTTTGCACATTGTTCGAAAATTTATCAGTTATTTATATCAGAAACAAACATTGAGGGCAATTAGAAACTAAGTAATGCATGATTATTTATTGTCGCTTAGACGCTGGCGCATCTCTCAACACATCCATGCTATGCGAGGTTGCTGGTATTGTTTAATATTGAATTGCACGTTATAAATTTAAACATTTTTATAATTTCCTATGTTATGTAGTATGAAAACAAATATAAAATTATTTACAAACTTTCTCTACAATCGTTTTAGTATGCTTAGAAAAAATTTACATTGGAAACTTTTCTTATCAAAGAGTTAACTTCTTTTTACAGTTTTAGATGTAGATAACCAATTAGTTAGGGCAATACTTTCTTACGTTTTTCATAATCGTTCAATGAACAATAATCGTTCAATGAACAATAATCGAATTCAATTTATTTTTTAAATAATTACAATCCCATTCGAAAAGCTTATGTTTAGTCCCGATAGGCTTATATGCTTGCGCGGCACGCCCTTATTTCCATGCATCCACTAATGCCAGCATAAGCTCCTTTACCGTGTGCAGTAGAAAAAAATGCCATTCAGCTTTTACATCAAAATCCGATTTATGACACATTAAATTCAGTAAATTGAATCGATTTTTGTACTGTCCTCCTGTTACATCGGAACAGTAATAAAATTTCTATACATTTCGTGCACCGAATTTTAATTGTAAAAATTGTATCATGTTTGAATTATTCAAATATGGTGTGGTTTTCATATTCAGATAAAATAACATAATTTATGTTGCGAATAATGTCATCTTTTTTTAATATTGCATATATATCTAATATTGCCTGGTCTTTACTCCAATGCTGTGATTGGATTACATCTTGAACTTGAAAGGAGTACTTTTCAGAAAAGGCAAAGGTAACCAGAAAATCACTTTGTTCAAGAAGGTTTTTAATATACTTCAAATACGAAGCGTATGATTTAATAATAATAATAATAATAATAATAACATCTTTATTGACATAATATATATTGTTCAAGGGGCGAGGCACAGCATTTGTGTGCTGTTTTACATCCTGACCCATATATACACGAGTAGCAATTATCGATAATTAACATAGGTAATATAATTACACATAAAAGTAACCACAAATGGAAATTTTTAACAACAGATAGATCCGCTTACAATAAAAGGACTAAACTAGATTGCAAGAGAAGTTACGAAAAGAATTTAGAGTGTATTAAAACCTACTATATTGACACTACAAACCCGTTTCAAACCCGTCGATAAGAAAAGTTTACAACGTAAATTTTGTTTCTAATCATACTAAAATGATTGTACTGTTACGACCCGATTTACCACACTTACTTGAAGTATCGGCTCTCGGAGCCGTGAAAAGGCGGTCACGGGTTCATTTGGGTTCATGAATGGAGGTGGCATGCTCTGAAAGAAATGATGGAAGGAGAAGAAAGAAAACTCGTTTTATCCAGGAAAATGAAAACTAAAATTTTATTGATTTTTTTAGCAATACAAATTAAAGCGCAGTTTAGATTGGGTGGAGTGGTGGGTGTGAAAAGTTCGTAAGGGGGCGAAAGTGGTTCGAGAGGAAGGGGAGGAGAAAATTTGATCGGAGACTCAGAGTGGGCGAGTAAGGGTTCTCGAATTGTGGAAGGGAGAGGTTCGACTAGAGGAGTTTGTGGTGGAGTTTTCTGAGGAAAATGAGGGCCGGTAAACGAACTAAGGTTCGTTTTGGATTCTCTGCCGGCTCGCTCGAGGAGGCGTCGCTGACGACGGAAATAGGCCCTATGTACCGGCACTGAAAAAATAAATGGAGGACGAGAATTTAACAATTGAAGTAGTGATCTATATAATGAGTTAGTAGCATACGGAAGAAGTGCTTAAAGAGATTTGAATATATATGGGACATTCCATGTCAACTCAGACAGTGACACCGGCAAAATTCAGATCAACCAAAAAAAAAGTTTGACACGGCAAAATATTGGTAATTACACGTTATTTCAACTACAACCTGGCCTTTTTATCGACTCCAATATGGACAACGACTACACTACGCCGAATCCGTAAAATCCTCGAATGTCTGAATAAAATCAGTTATTACAAATAGGCACTTACGCAAAATTGAAAGAAAACTACATTTTAAAGATTTTCAAGGTCGCTGTTTATGAATCCGACGTCATACTTTCAAGATTCAAAATGGCGGTGACAATATGGCGGCCGTCGGTCCAAAAATTTCAATTTTTTTTTAATATAAAAAATACTATCCGATTCTCTGTAAAATTCTGAATAGAAAATATCTCTTGCGATTTTTTTGAAGAACGCGTCGATTCCGAGGGGAAAAAATGCCAGTTTCCAAAACGCAGATTACATATGATTAATATTTTATTATCGCTGGACTTGTTCTGTGATTAGATATTTTATGTTTCTAGAGGTTTTCGGGGTCGCTGAATACAAATCTGGGGTTGGATTTTCAAAATTTAAAATGGCGGCTTGAAAAATTGGGCCGCCGTGTAACATAAAATTTCAATTTTTTGAAATATAAAAAATATCGTTGTATTCTACGTGGAATTATGAATAAAAAATGTCTCTTGCAATTTTTATCTACGTTGCATGGATTCCAAGGAAAAAAATGGCGAAATGTCAATTCTCCTCTGAATGTTTGTTTCTCGCAAGTAAAGCAGTATTCCAAATAAGCAATCTGACCCCCGATTCGTAATCAATGACCTAGAAAGTCATAGGATTTGTAATTATAGGATATTTCATTTTGTTCCGTTTGGTGATAGAATATTGTCCTAATAATGCGTTTTGGAAAATTCGGAATTTTTTCCTCGGATTCTATGAAATGTACAAAAGAATTAAAAAAGACACATTTTAATCAGAATTCCACGCAAAATATGACAATATTTCTTATATTTCGAAAAAGTGAAATTTTCGGTTAGACAGACACCATATTGAAGCTGACATTTTGAGTTTCGCAAATCAGCGGGCCCTTCGTCCTGGAGAAGGGTTATATCCAGTCAAAAACATTCCTAATTGAACTTCAGCGGGTAAGGATTTTCTTATATTCGGAATAACGCCTGTACACCATGTGTTAATCCTTTGTATTATCATTGTAGTATTCTGCTGACGAGTCATTGGATAAATGACACTAACATTTTCATTGCACATCACTATACACGCGAAACAGATTATACCATTTCCGAATAAATTTAGAAATTTTGTTAATAATTTTGACGGTATTTTTCTTAATTTATCAACGTGTCCATCTACATCTAACGGATTAACACATCTGTCTAAGCGAGCTTTCAAGGATTTTGTACAAATACGGCCTGTAAGTCACGATGTATTTCAACAATTTGCTATTGTTACTCAGAATTTATAAAACAATTACATTATAACATGTGAAATGATATACTTTGCATAGCAATATCCCGAGTAGAAAGAAAGTTGTATAAAAGTTTGTCAAATGTGTTCTTATGATTCCGTTATAAAATTCTCAAAAAATAAATACATGAGACTATTAGAAATGTACAAAAGTATTCATGAAACATTAACAGAAGATCTCCAAGAAAACCTCCTAAATATTTTCAACCTCTTCGAAATGGCCAAATTATCTTTAATCATTATTTGAAATCAAGTAATTCTGAGCATGATGTAAATTAATTTACTACCTTTGGCGATATTAACGATTAAAATTCTTTGACAGCTCCAGTATGAATGGCTGTGTTCACAATTATACTTTAAACAACGTTCGAAAAAAAAAAAATCACTGACACTAGTTCTGTTGATTAAAAAGAGATTAAAAATATTTGACAGATTTATGGGGAGAAATTTTGTTTAATATTTTCCATACATTTCCCTGTATTTCAAATGCTCTCGCGTAAATAGCTTATGCGAAACTTACAAAGGACACACGAGAAAAACAAAGGAAATACTTTTGGGTAATTTCTTTTAAATGGTATGCTTCTCGAAAATAAAGTTATGCTGCGGATAGTACTAATAGAGAGCTTCTGCTCCGAACTTATTCAATTTTTCTTGGGTGCATCCTGTAATCGATGATATATTATAGTTTTGAAATAAATTCTGGTATTTTAAATCTTATTAGCTGCGCTCAATATCAATCCTTTTTCAATTGCATTTACAATACTTTCCGTAATAGTAAGTAACAAAATTGTTGAAATATGTCGGGATTTACATACAGTATTTGCACTAAACCCTTGAAAGTCCGCTCAGATAGATGTGTTAATCCATTAGATGTTGATGGACACGTAGGTAAATAATTAAAAAAGATACCATCAAACTTGCTTACAAAATTTCCGAATTTATCTGAAAAAAGCAGAATCTGTCGATCGTGCTTAGAACAATGCAATGAAAATGGAAAGTGTCATTCATCGAATAACCCGTCAGCAGAAAATTGCAATGAAAATACAAAGGACGATTCGTCAGAGTTACCGGCATTAGATCCGAATATCGGTAGAAAAGGCGCAAGCATTAAAAAAATCGGAAGGCATTTTAGTAATGCCTGCTCCGAAAATAGGAAAATGTTTATTGAATAGTACAGTAGACAAAGTTGTTACATTTTACGAAAATGACATAAACAGTAGAATTACGCCAAATAAAAAGGATACTGTGTCTGTTAAGATTCGTGGTAAAAGGACGAAAGTACAAAAACTTTGACCAAAATCGTGCATACTTGCTGGATCAAAAGGGGCCCATAGTGTCTACGTCTGTGTAATCCACGAAAAATTTAAGTCGATGTTCAATGCTGTCAATTTTCCAGCTATTACGAAAGATTTGCAAAATGCGTTTATCAGTTACAAAGATTGTTTTAAAATCATGACGTGCAGAAATGCAAAACCTGCTTGCTACTTACGTTCGTGTAATTCGTGTTATGGAGTGGAAAAATTAGCTGAGATTTTAGTCGAATGTTTAGATAAGCAAACTTTCACAGAAGTAATTTTTAGTACTTGGCAGTCAACTGACAGATGCACATTAAAGAAGGAAAGCTTGACAATGGATAATTATGTTGACGAACTATGCAGTGGTACGGAAAAACTATTACCTCATCACTTTATTTCTACGAGCCAGGCAGAATACGTAATAACCCGAAGAAATAATCTGCGTGAAGACGAAGTATTAATTCACTTTGATTTTTGCGAAAATTATGCTTACGTCGTACAAAATGCTGCTCAAGCATTCCATTACAACAATGATCAGTGCATCCATCCTTCAATCTTTTATTACAAATCTGGAAATAAAATTGAACACAAAAGTATTGTCTTATTTTCCGACTGCAATGCACACGATACAACTGCAGCATATATTCTTCAACGAACGGTTATACCAGAAATTAAGAAAATATGTCCAAAAGTTAAGAATATAATTTATGTAACTGACGGCGCAAAACAGCATTACAAAAATCGATATCAAATGATCAACTTGATGCATCATGAACAGGATTTTGGTGTACCTGCTGAATGGCACTTCCATGCTACGGCTCATGGAAAGGTGCATGTGACGGTATTGGTGCAGTTTTAAAAAGAGAAGCCACCCGTGCCAGTCTTCAAGCCAAGTCCAACATCAGAAAATCTTTATAAATGGGCTGTCAAAAAATTTGATAGCATTCCCTTTTTTCATTATGGCGAACAAGAGCATAAAAGAACTCTGAGAAGTCTTCAAAGAAGGTACACAATTGCTCCCAGTGTTACGAACATTCAACTCGGGCATGCATTTATTCCTGCTAAAGGGAAACAATTACAAGTAAGGAGAGTTTCTAGCGCAAAGGAGCTTCTATCCACAATTCAGTACTATATTGTATAGTACTTGGAAGACTGTCGTGATATCGATATACACGCGCGCGCATACACATACCCACACCCACCCACCCTTTCTCGCGCCTTATCCACATGTGTCAGGCGTCTAATCTCCGAATTCTATCTGCCCAAAGTGCAGGTTCTACGTGTATCTTGGGTCCTCTCCTCTCTATTTCCCGTCGCAAGCTTTTTACCGGTTGGGGCTGTCGACCGAAATTTAAGAAGGCGGGGATATTTTTGTGGAAGATTGGCTGGCAGTATTGACTGCGTGTCTGAATTCATGCAAATGCTTGTCCTAATCGCTATGGTCACCCTTCACATATGTCGCTATCATAATCTTCAGTATTGGGTTACTTCTTTCCACTGGATTGGCTTGAGGATGATACGGAGGGGTGGTTACATGTTTTATCCCGTATTCGTCTAACAGCCCTTTTACTTGTTTATTGTCGAATTCCTTTCCATTATCCGTTAGGAAGAAATCCGGTGTTTCCCAACGAAAAACAATCAATTTCTCCAAGGCCCGGGCAACTGCTTTACCATCTGCTGTCCATAAGGGCTTTAATTTTATTCATCGAGTAAATAAATCTTGGAAGACGAGAAGATATTTATTTTGGCCTTTGCTGGGTGGAAATTCCATCATATCGGCCGCCACGACTGCCTAAGGACGTTCGACGATGCGTTTACCCATTAAACCTTGGTGGCCTAACTGGGAAACTTTATATCGCTGACACTCATCGCACTCCTTTACGAAATTATACGCATCGTACCACATCCCCTTCCAATTGTGTTCCTGAGCCACCCGGTCATAAGTTTTCTCTATCCCAAGATGACCCGCGGATGCTTCTACATGGGCGTCTGTTATCACTTTGTACGTAACTCCTTTGGCTCAACTAATGTCCATCCTTCCTCTTCCCATCCTATAGGGTCTAACAACTCATCCCGTCGCCACTTATAAAGAATACCTTCCTCTAGTCGCCACCCTGGATATTTAGCCGGACTGGCTACCTCTTCGTCCCTCAACTTGAGATATTCGGGGTCCTCAATGGTTTCAAATGTGGCTACTCCTTCTTCGTTTTCCCACATTCGGGAGAGGGCGTCCGGTACATGATGCCACGCGCCTTTGCGATGCACAAATTCGTATTTCCATTGTTGGAGTTCGATTGCTCACCATGCTAGTCGACCCGTGGGTTCCGGCCGTGTCATAAGCCATTTAAGGGCGCTATGATCCGTTATCACGGCAAATTTATAACCTTCCGAGAAAAGCCTTAATATTCGGATTGTCCATAGCACGGCAAGACATTCTCGTTCGGTAGTAGTATAGTTCCTCTCTGGAGTACTTAGTACTTTACTAATGTAGACGATTGAATGTTCTCACTGAACGGTAAATGGCTTCCGGTAGTCCGGTCTAGCTAACACGGGAGCTGTGGCTAATTGGGATTTGAGTTCGATAACGGCTTCTTCCTGCTCCTCCTCCGATTTCCATGGTTGTCCCTTTCGTAGTAATTTCACTAAAGGTACTTTAACTTCCGCATCCTTGTCCAGGAAGCGGGAGTGCCACGCTTCCATACCGACGAATCTTCAGAGTTGCTTTACGGTGCGCGACACCGGATATTCCAATACCGGTTTTATATTGTCGGTGTCTGGACGCAGTCCCTCTCTATCCAACACAAAACCCAGATCTGCTACGCGCGAGCACCAGAACTCACACTTGTCGCTATTTACTAGTAATCCGGCTTGCACTAGCTTCCTTAAGACCAATTTCAACCAATGCAAATATTCCTCAAACCCTTCTGTCGCAATAATTATGTCATCCAAGTACCCAAATTTGTGGGGTTCAAATTCCGGCCCAAACAATGCGTCAATTAGTCGCTGAAAGGTCATTGGGGCATTCGTCAATCTAAAGGGCATCCTTGAGAATTGCCATAGACCCGATCCCGGAACTGCAAAAACAGTATAGTTTTTGCTTTCAGGATCTATCGCATCTTGATAGTACGTCTTAGATCTATCTTAGATAAACATTGAGCCCGCCTTAATTTATTCAATATATAATCCATATTGGGTATTCGATAGGCATCTTTCCTGGTGACACTGTTTAGGTCTCGATAATCTATGTACATTCTTATGCTACCGTCTGATTTCTTCACTAGGACTACTCCAATCACTGGCCGATCTTTCTATAATACCTTTCTCGGCTAATTCTCTCACATCTTCTTGCGCTTTCTCAAGCATAATAGGTGACATGTGGCGAGGCCTATGCTTGATTGGTGTCGCGCCCTCCACATTAATATGATGCTCTATCTAGGGCATTTTCCCTAATCCTACTTGGTTGCCACCTATCATCTTGTCTACTACCTCTTTCACTCTCTCTTTTTGCATTTACTCAGCTCACAAATACTTGCACACTCTACATGGATATCTGATTTTCCCTTCAGTTTGTCACTAAACGCATGGCGCAGTACTTTCCACTGCCTTCTACCCTGTCGCACATCCAAGTCGAATATTTCACCAAAGTCCTTTCCTAGTATCATGTCACATGATACTGCGTTGGTTGCTCTGAATTCGATTTCGTTGACGTGCCCATCTATTTTCACCTGCATCACCAATATTCCTAGAAAGGGCATCACCTCGCCAGAAACACTTCGCATTACAGTCTGGGAGGGACGTAGTCGAGCCTTGAATTTTTCGGCCAGGATAGGGCCGATGTTGGAGACCATTGCTCCACTATCGTGCATCGACAAAACTGCACTCCCCCCTATTTTCAACGCTATAAAATACCTGCTCTCTATTGTCGCTATCTCGGCTTCTAGTTCTATTTCCGAAGGCATCATCACTTCTTTCTCTCTAGTCGCTAACTCTTCTTTCTCTTTGCTCACTATTTTGTCTTTCTCTAACCCGGTTGATTGACCGTGGAGAGCATGGGGTTGGATAGCCCTCCGGCCTTCTCGTTTTCCCATTTCTATCGTAGAGGAGTACAGGGTATACATGACGCAAAGGGGTTACCCGAAGTTCCGCACACCTGGCACCTTTCAACTGGGCGAGAGGGTCTTCAGGGTTTTGTCGGGCAGGTATATGCTGAGTGTCCTAGCTGTTGACACGAAAAGCAAACGCGATGAGGACACTCAGCCGATATGTGGCCTACTTGGTGACAATGAAAGCAGGGTCGGCTAGGGCACATCGCGGCCCGATGTCCTACAGCCTGATAATGATAACAGGCACCGATCCCCGGTGATCCCAATTCAGATGGCATCCGGTCATTTCTCGGCGGCCGTCCTGACCCTTTGGAGCTTCCCCTCCCCTATCTCGACACCAACTTGGATGTTCCTTCGAGTTTCCCTCCCAATTGTTTCCGTTTCGAGGCTGCCAAAATCCTGATGGTCTAGGCGGTCTATACATCGGTGCACTCATTGGTGGAGAGACCCTAGAAATTTCTGCAGAGATGGCTCTTTTCTCCCCATTCCACTGGTCCCTACCTGCTTCCTTCTTCTTGGGGTTTCTTGATTTGTTCTTCTTTGGAGAAGTATTTGGTCCTGATCCGGGAGTGCTCTCGGATACGTGGACACTCGCTACTTTTTCCTCTCTTTACGTTACTTCCTCTTTTACTGCAGATATACGTAAGGAGCCAGTTCCTCGCATGTACGCACTACCTGGAAGTCGCGTTTTCTCTTTGGGTGGCGGTTCCCAATGTCGTTTATCCACATCGCAAAATCTTTCATATCTTCTACTCCATGTTTCTAATGTTGAGAAATCATCAATCTCCTTTCTAGCCAAATAGGCTCTATATTCTGGAATTAAGTTTCGGAATACTATGCGTAGTTGTTTGTCGAGTGAGGGCGGTCTTTTAAAGTAGCTGATAATATGCCGGATGCAGGATATGAAAGGTCCAGTTGTTTCCTTCTTACCCTGTGTTCGGCCCTTCAGCTCGTCTTCTAGATCCCCTTCGTTTACCTCACCAACAAAGAACTGACGAAACGCTTTCGAAAATTCCTGCCAAGTCCGGAAATCATACTGGGCAGTACGGAACCATCGACTTGCACTTCTGTGAAAACTGCACGGAATCGCTCCCAATAACTCTCTATCGCTAAAACAATACTGTTCCTACAATCTCCTAAACGAGCTGAGAAATCCTCGGCCGACTCTTTTTCGTCACCTGTAAATCTCAACCCCCATTCTCGCAAAACCTTAATGCAGCGACTATCTCTACCTACTTCTGCATTACTTCGGTGACGCTGAGCCGAAACTTCTCTATGGCTATGACCGGAGTCCTCATCACTGGAGTAATCATAATCCATTAATCTTTTTATTCGCAAACTACTTCTACCTGACCCTCTACTACTTGGTAGACTATGCCTATCAAAATCATCATCCCTACTTCGCCTAGACTGTTCGTCTTTGCTTCTACGTGTTCGTCTATCTACATCCCTGTCTGTATACTTATCATCTCTATTTCTACGCTCCTCTCTGTCGCCATACCTAATCCTTCTAGGCTGATCTATATTATTTATCCGTCTTTTCCTATATACGTCGCTACTCCCACTCCTGCTAGACCATTCTTCTTCATCTCTGCGTCTTCTATAGTTCACGCTAGGTCCGAATGGTAAATGTCTACGTTGGTGTTCATGAACCCGTCCCCTATCTACTTCAGGATATTGGACCTTAATTTGATATACCGGCCGACTATCCTGAATATACCTACGCATAAGCGATCCTACACTTTTGGTTGTTGCAGTGATCGTTTACTTTGAATTTACCGGAGTTATTACCGAGATTGTCGTTGAACTAGTGGTGGAAGTAGTAATGGTTCTTTCTAAAGGCCAGCTAAAAGGTTGACTTGAACTATGAGGACCCCCCTTTTGCCCGGAATTACTCACTTCATCAATTCCGGCCTTCACGCATATTGTCGCTAAGAATTTTCTTGGACGCCACCTACTCCTTGGTTTAGCTGCCAGCCATTCCTCCCCATCCAACTCTTCCAGGAGTAGTGCCGCCGTTGTTGCCGGAATATCTACCTTTCTTTCATCCCATTCGGGATACCACTGTACCTCTAACCTCCCATCCGCTGCTATTAATTCCGCTCTTAACAGCCTATCTCTCAAAATTTTATCCGACCCAGTTGAACTCTTGTTTATCAAGTTGTTGGATAACTTGAATCGGATTTAATTCCCATACGCTCTTACGCACCCGTCGCAACCCTCTTGAATTCTGGAAAATTACCCGCATCTTTGCCATATGCTCCTTCACATCCGTCGCCATTTTTTTTTCACTAATAAGCTAGTCTAGTCAATAACCCAAAATTAAATACCTAAATTATTAACTAAACGTAAAACTAAATATTCACCTATGGAATAATCCTAACCTATCCTACGGGTAATTATTGTAACCTACGTTGCCTACTCTGTCACAACAACTCTTTCTACCATCCATGTAAACACACGCCACCATAATCTGAATACGTCGCTATAATAACTTTATTTTCATCAATATTATTGATATTTTGTTTTAGTTCTTAACTAACTACTTTAAGAATTTTGCTTAATTTGTCCTTTTTTTTTTTTGTTTTATCTCCTGTGACTACGTGACAATACACTCATTATTTTTTTTTTAAAGATATAATTTGACGATATATTGTTTTATTGAAAATCTTCTTGACAATAGGTTAAATGTTGAAATAGTGAATTAATATTGTTGCGTAAATCTAAATGGTAAAATCGATCAAGGACAAAAACTAAAAATAGAAAAAGAGGGTCATTCTCTTGGCCATGAGAAGGTGTACTTTCCCGAAATTCTTTTTAATTTTATGACTTTGCGGTATCGGTTCGTGTACGGCTTGAGGATGCTGTTTTTGAGACTTGTATATTTTAACATGGAAAAGTTTTCGTGTGTGGAAAAATTATAAATATTGAAATAGGATAGTTGGTTTTTATGAAAATATATTGAAAAAAGTTTATGCAATTTTGTATATTTTACTTAATTTAGTTTTTGTTGATAATATAGAAATCTTACTTATTTGTTGGCAGAGAAAGACCTGTTTTTTCCCGATCTTTAAGTTTTTATGATGGCATCGGGTTACCTAGAGAGGAGGTTGGTTTTCTACGGTTCGGTCTTGTATAAGCATCTTTTGAGGCCAGTATAGTAGGTTTTACTATTTGTATAAATAAGTTGTATTAATTTATGGCGTCGGCGCTGTTGTCAAATTCTCATATATTCAGAGATTCCCAAAAATTAATTTTGTTACTATTTCCTAGTCGCGTGGGACGTAACATTACTGAAAGATTGTAAATAATTTTATATTTGTTTTGATACTACATAAAATAAGAAATTTTAAACAATGTTTAAATTTTTAGGGTATAATTCAATGTTTAAAAAAAAGAAACCTAGCGTAATACGGATAAGTGATATGCCAGAGCCTAAGTGACAATAATTAAAACGAAAATTGGAAACGTGCATTACTTAGTTTCCAATTAATTGCCCCATAATTGTCTTGTTAATCTATATAACTGATAAAATCTCGAATGTTCAAACAAGAATTTTGCCCTACTGATACGAGAAATTACTTAAAAGCTCAATTGTGTTTTGCAAATTTAATTTTTTATAAATAATTGTTTGTTTTTCAGATATTATTTTTTACTGCTTTGTTTTGTTTTCATCCGTGAATTCCTCCAGAACCTGACCTTTGTAACCATTTGACTGTCACGAGAATTTCACAAAAAATTGCCCAAAATGCAAAAGCAAAAGTCGATGGTCACGAGCTAATCGCCTACCAACTTAACGAGACGGTCGTATTGTATGAATCATTCACTTATGGCTATTTTTTAAATGAATTATCTGACTGTATACTGAACTCACTCAGTCGCAAGTCGGCTGCAATCTGACGAGATGAAAAAATTAATGAAATTGATACCAAACTTGAGCTGTTTTTAATGCCTGACAGTCGTTCGGTTCGTGAGTAAAGAGGTCGATTATATAGTTTCTTGTTATTTAAATGTCCTACTTAAAGTGACATAATGCTACTATGGTAATACAATATAAACAGAGCTTGCAGATCTATATGTTGTATTTTAAGAAACGTAATTTTGTAGACGTCGAAAACGATTCGCGAACCTAATCGGATAAGTTGAGGCAGTAAGGACAACAATTTTTACGGACATAAGTAAAGGGCCTTAACTGGCGACTATAAGAATTGTTAAGCTGCGTAAACTGCGTAAAAGGAAATTCGTGAAATGTAAAGGATAAATATAATACATGTTGATTATGAGGTATGAAATGAAGCTTTATGTGGCCATTGTCTCACTTTTAAATGGACAGTAGCTCTTTGGTTTCGAGCACGTGAATTCGAAGTCGCACTTCGAATTTTGGTCAGTGATGGCCTTTGAGTGAACAAGAAGTTTAGAGGTTCGTAGCATGGCATTTTGATTTGGTATGAACTTATTATGAGAGCTCGCTGTGAACACGATGTTAATAAGTTTGGATTGCGGATAGTAGCCAGTTGCTTTCGAGGGCGTGGGACGGAGTCGCGCTCTGTGTTTGGTCGCTGGTGGCCCTCTGGTGAACAAGAAGTTTGGAGGTTCGCAAGGTGGGACTTTTTATGTGAACCAAAAGTCAAATATCGGTGATCGCCTTCTCTGTTTTTGGCAGAATCTTGCGAGCCGAGGGTGAAACGACAGCTCAAAAATTATCGCGTTCGCTGAAAAGGTTCGCATCGTCGCCAATCGCGTCTTAAATAGTTTCGGGGAAATAAATGTTCAGTTTCCCTTTTTTTTTTTTTTTTTTTTTTTTTTTTTTAAAAACCAAACCCTGTATTTTTTTTATTTCGTCCCGTGTTGTTACAACAATTATTCACCAAAATGAAAAATTACATCGTCTCGACAACTTGAAGTGAAAGGTTGTCGCCATTTCTGGACACTGAAACAGAGTCGTAATCCGAAATATTATTCTGAATTTATTTAATCACGTGACGGTTTTCGCCAGATTTTCACCAGATTTCAAGAAATACCATACGGCGACCATATCGGGGAGAAATCATTTTGAAAGATTTAAAAAATATATATTTCGATGACAATTGTTTTATCAATTGACGGAGACGACAATTGAAATGTGTGCATTCCTACCCGCCTTAACTTTCGTTTTATGATTTTTATAAACGCCGTGTGTGACATGGAGTAATTCTGTCGAAAATCCACGTGGTCATCAGAGTTATTACGCAACTTGTAAATAAATAATTGTTATAGTTGGATGCTTGAGATGTGGTGCTTTACACATTGTCATGGCCCAATGCGTCCATACTGATTATGAAGCTATGTGGTTACTGAGTGCGAATTTGTCGATGATGTTCACTAAGCGGGGGGAGCAGTAACGCAGTATGCAGTACGAGGTCTTGTGAGAATGTACATCTTCGCTGTAAGACTGACTTGAATGACTTACATTATTACTATGAAAATCTCGGTTTGTTTATTGCAGTGTAGTTTCATAGAATACGAGTAGTATTTTGACGACCTTGAGTAGTATTTGAGTAGTATTACAGACACCTGTAAGCCTCTTACATTGATAGCGCACATCCTTTGGTATATGCCATCTTCTGACTTTGCTTTATGATCACTAACTTTGCCTCTGTTTTTTATATTATTTAAGTAATATTATAGTAGTTGGAGCATCTTCCTTCTTTGTCTTTTTTACTGACTTTGGACATAAATACTGATAATCACGACAGAACGGTGATGTGAAATGTCGCATGATGTTTTTGTGAGTTTGAATGTATCGAAATGCTAATTGGAATCCGTATTGATGGAATAATATTAGAGAATTGGAAATGACTGAGCAAGGTATTGTACTTGGTAGCTAAGTTATGATGATGATGGTACCATCTGATAGTACCATACAAGTTGAAAGATGTTAATGTAATGTGCATGATATGTGAAGACTTCGATGGTGAATTGAATAGGTTATGAAAACTTCGATTCTAGTGAAGTGTATGAGTCCGTGGACTTCGTACAGGGGGGAGAATGTTACGGACGGAATCGATGTTTTATCGACTGCGGTACACGGCGTAGGTTTTTTCGCACAAAAGTGGTTTTCCCTACGCCATTGCACACCCGAAACGGGGTACCTCTCAAAATGAAGCAGGCCTGTTAGGTAAATTATGTAAAAGGCCCTTCGAAATGGTGACAATCTCGATACAATTATTTGTCATTCGAATAGTATAATATCGATATATAATATGATGTTATAGTCTATTTAAATGTTCGAGAAATTGAAAAGTCGAACTTAGATGTAAAAAATTGACAATAGGTTTTTACAGAACGTTTCAGAACGTCGTGGGGTTAGGAAGTCCGCGTCGCCATCGGATCGCCACCGGTTGATCGCAATAAATTTTAAATAGTTTCATGTGGCCGATCAAATACTGTGTTTTATTTTGAGCCCTTCGACCAGTCGTTCACAGACCTTTTTAAAAGTCATCCAAAACTTCATATGCTAATAACTTTGTCAAAAAGTAAAACATTTAAATTCTATTTTAGGTTATTTTTTAACATATAAACCTCTGAGAATTTGCAAAATGAAACATGAATTTTGTTGGGAAATTTTACCCACTTTGCTATTTTGCTAGAAGCGGCAACATTCGTGTACTTCTTGATTACGGCTTTCGTGTTAGGAAGTGCGTTTTGTTCAGAATATTCTAACTCGAAGATCGTGCAAAATTTATATTGAGTGTGATTCGAGTGATACGATAATACTGCGCTTATTCGTACGACAATTTCACTTTTAACTTTCTACCTTTATAATTTCTTCGTATTTTTTCATTTTTTTCGTTTTATCACTATTTACTCGAAATTTCATCCATATTTTAAATTCTCTATTCTGTCTCCTTGCTTTTGATATAAAATGTCTTTGACAGAAAAAGAAAGAATCCTTATTCTACGAGGATGTGGTGATAAAAAAAGACCTTACGAACAAGTCGACCAACAGTTTAACGATACCCATCCTGATCGTCTACCCATATCCAAATCAACTGTTTGAAAAACTGTTTCTCGATTTCACGATACTGGCTCAGTCAGAGATCGTCCAAAATCGGGGAGACCAAAAACGGCTGCAAACGAAGATAACAGTTTAGCAGTCTGTGCTTATGTTGTTGAGGGGGTCATACTTCAGTTAGGAAGATTGCGCAACAAACTGGTATCGGCAAATCGTCTGTCCATGAAATACTAAGACAAAATAAGTTTCATCCATTTAAAATAAAATTTGTGCAAGAGCTTTCAGAAGACGATTTCGATCGCAGATTACAATTTTGTGAGGAAATGATGAGACAGTGTGATGAAAATGAGTTTTTCAAGTTCTGGATATGCTTCTCCGATGAAGCTACGTTTCAATTGAGTGGAGAAGTTAATAGACACAATATACGATATTGGTCAGAGGAAAATCCACATTGGATGAGAGATACTCACAAACAACATCCACAGAAAATCAATGTTTGGGCTGGCATTTTGTGCAATGAAATTGTTGGACCTTTCTTTGTTGAAGAGAATTTCACAGCTGTGGAGTACTTAAATTTATTGTATACCTATGTTATGCCAACAATCCAAAATATTACTGGTACATCATGTCACAATGTCTGGTTTCTAGAGGAAGGTGCTCCGTGTCATTTTGGTTTGATTGTACGCAATCGATTGAACAACATTTTTCCCGGTCGTTGGATCGGCAGGAGAGGTTCGTTTGAGTGGCCACCAAGGTCACCGGATCTAAATCCTCTGGATTATTTTTACTGGTGTTTTTTGAAGAACAAGTTGTACGAAACAAAGCCTATAGGCATTGATGAGTTAAAGGAAAGAATAATTGAATATTCTAATTCGATATCTCAAGTAACTCTGCCAAAAGCAAATGATAACTTCTAAGCACGATTGGTACATTGTCAAATTGCTGAAGGACATCAATTTGAACATCTCATTCAGTAGTTGGCCCAAGCTTAATAAAATACTAGAAATAATAAACCTAAAAAATAAAAATCATTGCTTTTAGATTCCGTAATTCCATGGCTTTTTTCAATGAATCAAAATTAAAATGCCAAATTATGTGTATTTAAATGTAAAAAAAGTTAAAAAATTTTTTTTTAAATATAATTAAAAAAAAAGATTCTCAAAATCGTCCGTCACCTCGCGGTGAGAATCGGGAAACTATGAAATAGTCAAAGGCAAAGGACGCCACTACAAATTTAAAAAACAGTATCGTCCATTGCGAGTCTGCAACTAACGAATTGCATTTAAATTCCAGTACATTTCAGAAAAATGATCCGACATTTTATTTCGGCCATTTTAAATTCATGAAATGTATGTATACATGGAACATTCCACGTCAACCGAACACTGATCTGCCCACAATTAAAAACAACCAAAAAATACGAATGAAGGCGCATTTGCAAAATCCAAAATGGCCGCTCCAATATGGCGTTCGGAAGCTCTTAATTTGTTGGAACAAATTTTAATACTTGCGTAAAATAAAAATGTGGTGCATGTTTATAGTGCTTTTTATGATATCCGATGTATTCTTACCTCCCAAACACGAAGCCACTCATCACCTTACATTTTTTCTAACCTCAAAAATAAGTAAAAATAGATATTATTTGAAAAATGGCTTAATTCGGCAATTGACAAAACCTTCATTTGTTCAAAAGTTAATAGATTAGAAGTTTTAAAAGTCGATTATGACAAGCCCTGGTTGTGCGTCGGCTGTGTCGAATACCGCACGTTGAATACGTGCGTATGTACGTAGGTCTACAAACTTGTTTACAAGTTTCGCTTACAGATTAATGCACCCTGGTGCTGGTCACTTGTTCAGCCAATCTCGTTTTGTCTACGGAAACTTGGCCACAAGCTTCGTCGGTTATACTCACGAATCACAAAGCAAAAAGTTCTGTTCACCACGACCATTATCGGAAAAGTGTGAGAGTGCGCTCTTCGTCGTGCGATTGCTCCGTTCGTTCCTCCGCTCGCCGTCCGCGACCCTTTCCTATTCTGGTAACACCCAATACAGGCATATTTCCGCGAACAAAATTCAAGCAGTCGATTTTTGGTGACGTAATTGAGACACTTTTCTTATAATGAGAACAAAATGGTAAAGAGTTAAATTACATATATACCACCATTTCTAAATTTACATGCAACCATACAATATTCATTTACATGTGTATCATTATTTTTCGTGAACTATCAAATCGATATTTACCGAAGCTTTTCTATGCTTCAAAGGAATCTGTGACCTTGTGGGGTGTGCCATTTCACCTGGAGATAGTATAGGTGCTCCGGAATCATGTTAATTTTTTTGATTTCGAGATAAATTTAAATTATAAATAATTATACTACGGGGTAGTTCATTTTAAGGCTAACGGATTGGGAATCCGACTGATTACAGCGCAAGGGTTTTGAAATATTTTAGAAAGCTTCAAACTTGAGCAGCTTGTCATCTAATGCACATCCTAGGCAAACATCCGTTAACTTTATTAATTGTTAAGTAATGACTAGAACTCGCGTTAAATTTTAAAATGACTAAATTTACCAAATTTTCAATCTTGAGTCCGTCTACAATCGTTGACCGCGCCATGAAAGCACGAGGGAAACAATTTTCTTTAGTGTAGGCTCCATGGCTGGATTCTAATCCTTAAAACTCTTTTCCACTACACTTGTAAAACTTTTTAGCGCTTTATGCACGGCTCTGGATTAAAGCATTAAAACTTTTCCAGTTGTACTAATAAAACTTCTTCTCAGGATTTTGCACTACACTTGATCCACGAACACTCGTACATATTTAACATGATGAACTGCAAGGTGTACATGCTGCAACTGCGCAAAACACGGAGTTGAAACATTTGTGCTTCTCATAGGAATAATATTAAATTTAATCTGATGTAACCAGTTTAAAATGCTACGAAAACTCGTGAAAATTTAATTTTCTGGCTAAGTGCAATTTCTAGAGAGCGAAAGCATGCGAAATAAAAAGAATTAGAGGAATAGAGGCCACGTCTCGGGTGTTCGCCCGTGTGACGCGGACGATGTACACACACATTTACATAAATCGAGCTTTCTGCATTATAAGCATTATGTTCGAGAGTGCTTAAACAGAAATCTGAAAGCATCTGGCAAAAAATGCACCTTATCAGAGAGGAGTGGATATAAATGCATGGTCGCTGCATAAATTACAGAAGAAAGCTTCTAACATAGTTCCTAGATGCCTAAAATTGTTCTAAACCGTCCACAAAATGAAAACGATAGGCATCAGAACGAACATGCATTAGGATCTATACAATACTGAGTACCTGAATTACGGAGTAGTAGTCGTTTTTTTTTTTTTGGGACGTAGGGACAGCACGCTGTCGGCAAGTATTGTGCCCATTGACACCGAATTCGCGGCCCGGGACCGCGTTAGCATTACTTGGGACCACGAACTGTTACCCCCTCACGGGGCTCCAGCATGGTGGCGGATGCAGACCTCCATCCCCCTTCCCCTTATGGTATGCAAGGGATTAGGGGTTCGGCCTCGTCCATGTTCGCTCTTCTTCATTGTTCGTCTTCGGTGAGCTTTCGTCCATAAATAGATAAATAAATAAAAACACATGTTGATAAATAAATAAACAGTTATGGATATTTTTCTGCGCCCGGCAATATTTCGCGAGGCGCAGGTCGTCCGTATATAAATAAATAACTTACTACTCTCCGTTATGTCAATAGAGAGCTGGTCATCTGCTGTCTTCCTCCTTCTTCTTAGTGCGCAGCACCTTTCCTACGTACCCCGCCACGAGGTCCCAGTCATGGGACATGACCCAGTATGGTCATAACTATTGAGATCGTACACGTTAGTTGTTTGTCCTCGAGGGCAATGTTCTCCAGAACACTCTGCCTTGCCGCCTTCAGGCTGGACATGGATGGGTTTTCTTGCACCTCAGTGGAGCTTTGTCGACCGGGCTGTCCATCCTCTCCTGTCACGTTTTCCATTTCCCCCTCCCCACTCTCCTGAATAATAGCGGTAATAAAAACATCATCATCCATATAAAAAGTTTAACTTCATCACCTTTGTGCTCCCGCGGCCGTACTCCGACCTCACAATATTGAGCACCCAGTAGTGGCCCCATATGGCTGTACTGGGTGGCGAGATACACGTCGGGTTAGCCTATCAGGATGGGCGACGAGACAAGCTGCACCCCGCGTGGAGTTGCCGGCACCGCAACCGACTCACCCGCTCTGGGGGTACAACGAGGGCGACGAACAGCCTTGAAGGCTCCCCCAAGCATCTACGCGTGCCCTCCCATGGCACACAGCCCGTAGGCAAGCCAATGGTGGCCTCGTTTCAACACCAAGCCCGATTGATCCCGGGCGAGATCTGTTCCCAGGAACGACCGTTTCTCGGCGGAATCCGGGACCAAAGGCATGTGTTGGTCCACGTACGTCCGCAGAGTACGCTTCCCTCAACGCCCAGGACACCCATTTTCCACCTTCTCGGGTTGCCACGCACGGCTTAACGCGTGGCTCGGGGAGGTGTTATCCCAACATTCAATTACTGGTTTTGGTCCACGCCGGGTATTTTATTTCCCCAGTACCTGTTACCGGCATTCCCGGATCCGCCACCTGGGGACGCGCTCGGTAGGAGATCCAGAAACTCCCCCGAGCATACAGCACGCCAGCATCGTAGTTTAGTAGTAGTAGTAGTAGTAGTTTTTTTCTTTTTTCCCGCCAGGTAGAAGAATGCATTACGCACCATAAGGGAGCCATCGGGGCTCCGTCGTATGTGGGACTCTCCTGCAAGTACGCCTACCCAATAAATCTCCATCTCTTCCTGTTTACCTACACGACCCCGGAACTGCTTTGATACTTATGATTTCAGAGTCGGAGGCATTATTCTTCATCGATGTACGATGCAACTGCATGACAATTCGTCTCGGACTTTGCTACTGATGTACGTTGCTACTGATGCTAAATTTCTCTGGACTTCCTCCTTTTTCTTGGCGCGAAGTACCTTTTGAATGTACGATGCAACTGCATTTCAATTGGCCTCGGATTGAAGCATCTTTTCCACGACTTCCTCCTCCACCATTTCAATGCCACGTTCAGCGGTGAGCATGTCGCTCCTCTCACTTCATCTACTATCGAGGAGGCGCCCGATGGGTGTCCAGGAGAATCTGCGAACAGACCATCAGCGGGGACCCTCTTAACAAGGGATAACCACGGCTAAGTTGGTGCCCCACCGGTGAGACGGGTTCCACTGACGGGGTCAGGACGGGGTGGGAAAGGCTAAACCATTCGCAACCAGTCCATCGACCGCGGGGGGACCGTCTAAACCTGCTCTCCCCTGGTCTTGGGTTGCGAGAGAAAATATACCAGCAACACATGAACAGGAATGAGTAATTTCCACCACAGCCTGGCCGTTTCCACCCCGGAACCGCTCTCGCATTACTTCGGGGCGGGCCCTCGCTTCTATGCCATCAGCGACACCATCTTTATTCCGATTTTCCACTAGCGCCATCAGCGGAGTAGACTGCGCCATTTGCAGAGATCAATGTTTGTCTTCTCCAGTTCTCTTTGGGTGCCTCCAAGCCTCGTTGTTAATGAGGTTCCTCTGTTTTTCTCTCCTGCAGGATGCCCCTTGCTAAGCCAGCAATGGCGTCCCAGTTGTCTTGACTTTCCAGGATCGCTTCTCCTATATTCTCCGGCGTAATTATTCTTTTTACTGCCGCCTCGAGCTGCTCCTTGTATCCTCTCCACCGTTTGCAGGCAAAAAACGTGTGATGAGCGCTGTCCTCTTCATCCGGGCAGTAGTTACATACCGGGCTCTTCTTCCTGCCTCTGACATACAGGTATTTATTGAAGAAGCCATGCCCCGTAAGAAGCTGCGAAAGGTAGAAGTCTGACTCGCCGTGCTTCTTCAAATACCACCTATTGACATCGGGAATGATCTTATGGGTCCATTTAGCCGTGTCCTGTTTCCAACTCCAGCGCCTTTGCCATTCGCGAATTGTTGTTTTCCTCTCCTCTACTTTCACCTTCTCCTTATCGTTTTCCAGTCTTCGCACGTAAATCCTGCTTCGTTCCTCAGCTAGTAAGTCCACTGGAGGTATACCTGCTACTACCAATGCGGCGTCTTCAGAGACTGTGTGGTATGCACAGATTATGCGCAAAGCCGCGATTCTTTGCACAGTCCCCAATCGCTTCCGATATGTCTCCGCTTTCATGGCCTCCGACCAGACTTGTGCACCGTACAACATAATGGAGTGTGCTACTTCCATCATAACACGTCTTTTTCCTTGTCGTGGGCCCGCGATGTTAGGCATAAGTCTAGCCAGGTTTGCGACTAACTCCGCGGCCTTTTCCGCTGCCTTCTTTATATGGGTGCCGAATTTTAATTTTGCGTCAATGGTGACACCTAGATATTTGGCGGTATCGGAAGATTTTAGGGTCACGCCATCCACCTCGACTGTGAGTGGTCCCGCTAGGGTTTTTCGTCTGGTCATGATGACCATCTCGGTCTTATGTACTGCTAATTTCAGTCCATGGTCATGCAGCCAGCCCTTCACCTGTCTTATCACTAACGGTACTCTTCTACCTGCCTGTTCGATGTTTTTCACCAATATCAGGGCTGCAACGTCGTCAGCGAAACCTATCAGTTTCGCCCACTGCGGTAATTCTAAACGAAGGAGTCCATCGTACAGCATGTTCCACAGATCCGGGCCTAAGGCAGATCCCTGCGCGACGCCTGCTGTGATACCTCTTTGTCTCTGGCCATTCAAGGTATTATATTGTAACTCCCAATCTTGTAGGTAATTGTCAATCACCTTTCGGAGGTACGGTGGTACCTTGAAGTGACCCATTGCTTCTGTGATATCGCTCCATCGTGCCGAATTGAAGGCGTTTGATACATCCAGTGTGACAAGCACGCAGGCCTGCCTGGATCTGTGATTGCCTTGCCAGGCTTTGACTGCTACGTCTACCACGGTTTTGACTGCCCCGATGGTAGAGTGGTTTCTTCGGAATGTTGATTGGCCGAAAGACCCCCTGCCTGTTCAATAGCGTCCCGGAGCCGACAGCGCAGAAGCCTTTCGTAAAGTTTTCCCGCCTCGCCCAGCATGCATAGCGGTCTGTAAGAAGCCGAGCCGCTTTGCTGTGCTCCTCGTTTTTTCAGGAGTACTAGAGCTTGCCTCTTCCATCTTTTGCAGAACGTTCCGGCCGCAAGGCAGCTGTTATACATTACGAATAGGATGCTGGGCTGAGTCCTGGCTATCTCTTTGATCACTTCTCCGGAGATTCCATCGGGTCCTGATGCTTTCCTATTCCCAACGCTCATTGCTGCTGTCTGTAGTTCATCCACTGTAAATGGGGGTATCGGCTCACTTACAGTGATATCTTCATATCTTCTTGGTTGGTGATCAGGGAAAAGTGCGTCAATAATTCCTGACATGGTTTCTTCGTCGTGCAGTCCCGTTGGAGACTGCTTACCTAGTTTACGTAAGACAATCTTGAAGCCTAGACCCCACATATCGTCATTGACCTCGTTGCAGATAGTCTTCCAGCATCTTTGCTTACTCGATTTGATGGCCTTTGTTAATTGTTTTTTATCCTCCCGGTATCGGGCAGCGTCTGCTGTTTGCCGGACGTCTCCCTTTTGTTTATGCCTCTGGACGATTCGTCTCAGGATTAATCTCGTCCTGCGCAGGGCAGAGATCTCATCCGTCCACCAGTACGTCGGTGCTCGATTCCGATTTTTAGAGTTACTCGGCATTGCGGTTTCACATGCCTTTGCTATGCGGGACATGATATTTTCTATATGGTGTTCCGCATCTTGAATGGACGTTCTTACTGGGTGCATCCCTTTTCGGTGATGGCTTGGTTCTCTTAGAGCAATCGCCAGTTTCTCTTTGTCGAGCTTGGCTACATTCCATTTTTTACAGATTGGATGTTTCAAATCTCCTCTGTTGGATGTAGGGTTCGCCTCCACCGTATACCGGATATATTGGTGATCGCTTCCAGTGAATGATTCAAGAACCTGCCACTCCCTTGTCTTCGCTGCTAGCCTGTGCGTTGCAAGGGTAATGTCAGGTATCGTTTGACTGTATCCACTGCGTCTGAACGTAGTCACCCTACCTGTATTCAGAACCACTAGATCCAGGCTCGCTGCCAGCTCAACTACTGCGGCTCCTCTTGGGCAAGTCTGGTTCATACCCCATTCCACTGATTTTACGTTGAAGTCGCCACCAACCAAGATTTCGCCTTCCTTATCCCGGACGAAGTCCTCAAGTATTTGGAGCTTGCGTTTGAATTCACCCATGCCTTGGTTCGGCGAGAGGTATACGCTTACAAACGTGCCTTGGCTGCTTCTAACCCACACAAAGCCTTCTTCTTGTCCCACGGCCATTATGGGGAATTTGGACACGTCACGCACCCATATTGCCGCGGTGCCGGGTATATCGGCATACCAACCCTGTCTATCTATCTCTGCGTATTGTTCAGAAATGATGGCAAGATCGACTGAGAGTTCAATCACCGCTTGAGTGAGTAGCTCATGTGCCAGTCTTCCTCTTCTCAGGTTGCATTGTAATATTGTCGCCATTATCGTGCTCTCCGCAGTGCCTCCATGTATACCGCGCAGCGCCTTGATCCTGCGTAATGATCTTTATCTCTCCCATCGTTCAGTTCTGCACACAGGTAGCAGGCTGGTGCACTCGTACATACCACGGCTTTGTGTCCTGCTTTGGCGCACTACCAGCAGAATTTACTTCTGTCGGTTGCCTTGCAGTATGCTGTTCGGTGGCCGTAGCCTTGGCATTTGTAGCATCTTTCGACCTGAACTTTCTTTCTCACCCTACAGCTTATCCAGCCAACTTTTAAGTGACCCATATTCACTAGTTTCACCGCCACAGTCTCTTCCATTTCCACAAAGGCTAGCTTGTTTCCTCTGCTATTAGCTTTGGATAGGCCCACCTTCATGGTGGCGGTAGCTTCTTCCCCGAGTGCGTTTCTCAATGCCTCTATCACCTCTTCAGTTTCGGTGATGGCGTCAAGGTCTCGTATTTTTACTTGCGCCATATGGGTCCCCGTATCCCGAACTGCCTCTTTTAGCGCCGTTCCAAAAGCAGCCTTGTTTTTGTTATTCCTACCCAGTTCAAGCAATACGTCCCCTGATCTTGTCTCGCGGACTGATGTCAAACGTCCGTTTGTGACGCCTCGATTATCGATGTACGCAGTCTGACTCTCAACAGTCTTTCATATATTTTGCCTTCTTCGTCGAGCATACAAAGGGGCCGGAAAGACGAGAGCGAGGGCGTTGGTTCCTTTCGTTTGTCAAGTAGCACTAGCCTCTGGACCTTCCATCTATCTGGAAAACAGCCAGCTACCAAGCACGCGTTGTACATGTTTAGCAATAGTTGGGGTTTGCAGCCTGCCACGCATTTGATAGCTTCGATGGGGATGCCATCGAGGCCAGGGGACTTCTTGTTCTTGGCTGAGTTTACCGCGCGAGTTAGCTCTTCTAGCGTGAACAATGGGACCTCTGTTGCTCTTTCAGTTATCATCTTCGGTCTTGCCTCGTGGGATGGGAATAAGGTATCCACTATGTCCTTCATTTTCGCCGGATCGAACGGCCCGACAGGCGATTGCCTGTTTAGTCGTTTAGTCACGATTTGGTAGACCAAGCCCCACGTATCATTACGTGGAATGAGGTGGGTTTCCCCGGCGACTGACTTTTCCTTTCGTCTTCGAACGACGGTAAACTCGCTTGTTGAGTCTATTCTTTGCTGCTTAGCTCTCTGAAGGTTATCGGCTAATGAGCTCGGTGTGTTTGCCTCCCGATTCCTTTTCTCCTCAGTTTTCGATGTGGAGATACCTTTGTCGGTTGCCATGGCAGGTGGTATGTGTGCGGTTTCAGAACCGCCGTGTATCTCCTGTACCCGCTTTTGTGAAGCTCTCTGCCGAATTATGTTATATAGCAGTCGTTCGGCTTCCTCCAGTCCGTTCCTGATGTCCATAAACATGTTTTTCTTCGATTTACAAAAACGAAGCATGGTCTTTATACACCTATTCAGCTACTCCAGTCGCTCGTCCGCGGGTGATTTAGTCGTAGTGGTCTCAGGAACGATTATATGTTGCTTAGTGTTCGCGAAAATGGACGCCGGATTGGGCGTTGTTTCTATTGCTAGGTCGTCCTTCGCTGCTTCGTTCATGTCCATGTCTTTTCCAGCACCATTGATGGGTGTTATTTTTCCCGTCTCCAATTGCGATCTTATGCCTGGTGTGGCATTTGCCAAGATTGTCGCTTATTGGCTTACCCCTACATTTTCGTCTGAAACGATGAAAGCAGCTTGTTGTCCATCTCTTGTATCCTTAAATGACGGGATGGCCAAGTCAACCACCATCACGTCACTGCGGTCGCCGGATAACGACGCCCGGGAGCCCGCTTGCTCACTCCTCGTCGGCGCCGGTACTGGGGTGTCCCTCCCCTGCACCGTAAACTGGTTGTTAATTTTCCAGAACTCC
Source organism: Trichopria drosophilae (assembly GCA_030407085.1). NCBI lineage: Eukaryota > Metazoa > Arthropoda > Insecta > Hymenoptera > Diapriidae > Trichopria > Trichopria drosophilae. The sequence continues at coordinate 117,562,440 of CM059583.1, forward strand.
ATATTTGGTTTTTGAATCGGGGTTCCTTCCCCTAGGTTATTTTATCGTGGTAGCCTTCCATTATCTGGTTTTGTTCCGCCCCGGATATTTTATTTCTCCGGTACCCTCCAAATCTGCCGGGCGTTCCCCTATCCGCCACCTGGGGAGGCGCCCGATGGGTGACCAGCAACACCGCAAGAGAGTTGTAGTAGTAGTAGTAGTAGTAGTAGTAGTAGTAGTAGTAATAGTAGTAGTTTTTTTACCGAAGGGAGGAGGAATGCTTTATGCACCATAAGGGAGCCATCGGGACTCCCCTGTGTGTGGGACTCTTCCTGTCTACCTACACGACCCCGGAACTGCTTTGATACTTTTGACTTCAGGGTCGGAAGCATTATTGCTGTGATTGACCAATCCTCTTACGTTGCTACTAATGCTAAATTTCCCTGGACTTCCTCCTTTTTCTTGGCGCGAAGTACCTTTTGGATGTACGATGCAACTGCATTTCAATTGGCCTCAGATTGAAGCATCCTTTCCACGACTTTCTCCTCCACCATCTCAATGCCTCGTTCAGCGGTGAGCATGTCGCTCCTCTCACTCCATACTACACGTACAGAATTTGTGTGCCGCACAGTCCACCTCTGCCTTATAGTAATCGCAGAGTGGACTTATCTTTTTCTTGGCCTTGTACAGGTAATCATTGATTTGGCCATGCCCAGAGAGAAACTGGGTTATAAAATAATATATCTCACCATGGTTTCTATATACCAAAGGTTTAACAGATCTTATTAGCTTGGAAATTTGGATGAGTTGGTTATCCAGATAGCTGCCGTTTCCGTGTTATCTGCAAACCACGTATTTCCTTGGTCGTGGCGCCGCTCGTAAATTAACAACAGAAGTAAATTTTGAAAGGTTTACCTTCATCGACCCCAGTTCGTCTTCCATTCCGACGGCCTTTGTTATAGCGGCTATGACCTCCTCCTGGTCCGTTGCAGCATCCAGGTCCCCGATTTCAATCTGGCTTCTAGGTGCCAATTGCCGAACGTTTCCGTCACTCCCTACGACCTCCTTGATTTTTTGGCCAAACCGCACCTTGTCTTCAACGGAGGCCGTGATTTCTACAAGCACGTCCCTCATCCTAGTCTCCCTGATACCTTTGATGTCGACACCATAATCTGATAGTGTCACTCCTCGCCTGATGGTCTTTATGATGTCAACATATCCTTTACCTTGCCCGGTTTGATGATGACTGCTACAGGTCTGGGTCTTCTAGCCCTGGTCTTTAATTCGGCTACAGGGGTAGTAGGTAGTTTCTGCCTCGTGTCTCCCTTTCCTTTCAGCCTTTGGACTACTGTAAACTCGCCCGTATTCATCCGTAGGACCTTTTTCTTTTTTCTTCAGGCCTAGGCGTTGAGTCGTTTGCAGGGAAAAATTTTGTACCATGTATCCGTTTCAGCCTCTTCTCTTCTTCCTGCTTTAATGCGATCCTCCGACGAGTTATTTCATATAACAGTCGTTCCGCCTCCTCCAATCCTACTCTGATGTCGACAAACATGTTTTGTTTGGTCTTGCAAAACCGAAGCATGCCTTTCACGCATTTATTTAGCTCCGTCAGGTGTTCATCTTCTATTCTATCAAAGTTCTTGCTCGTAGCATTCTCCACTAGGGGGGCCGAGACATCCACATCCATAGTGTTGCGGTCGCTTGATGACGACTCCTGCGAGCCCGCACTCGCAGCCGTCGATACTGGGGTATCCCTCCTCTGCATCGTAAACTTTTTTTCAAATAAGACGCTGTCCATGTTGAAAGAAGGTTGTTTGGTCCTCGCCTTTGGCTCGCTTGTAGCATTGTATGTCGTGGAGGCTAAGTCGCCCACCACCACGTCACTGCGGTCGCTGGATATCGACGCCCGGGAGCTCGCTTGCTCACTCTCCGTCGGAACAGGTACTGGGATATCATTTCCGTACACCGTAAACGTTTTTTCTGGTTTAGAAATCTCTCTGGTTTTTTGGTGGCCCTGGATATTTTATTTCTCCGGTACTCACCAAATCTGGCGAGCATTCCCCTATCCGCCACCTGGGGAGGCGCCCGATGGGTGTCCAGCAACACCGCACGAGAGTAGTAGTAGTAGTAGTAGTAGTAGTTTTTTTTTTCCCGAAGAGGTGAGGAATGCTTTACGCACCATAAGGGAGTCACGTGACTCCCCCGTGTGTGGGACTCTCCTGCAAGCAGGCCTACCCACTAAACCTCCACCTCTTTTCTCCTTCCTACACGACCCCGGTACTGCTGTAGCACTTTCTAACAACCTCAACGTTATGTTGAGTTAATGGCTTGGACCATCTCATCCTGCTCTCTCCTCTTCTGCCTGAGTAGTTTTTCAACATACCTTGCCACGGCATTCCACTTGTCTTCGGACTGTAACATTTCTGCTTGCACTTCAGAGGGTTGCGTCAACACAATATTGTGTGCATCTTTGAGATCTTCTCTGAGCTGTTCCCATCTTTTGCATTCAAAATGTGTGTTCCACGGTGTCGGTCTTGGTCGGACAGTAGTCGCAAATCGAATTGCCTTTCTTGCCCACCTTATGCAAGTAGTAGTTAAAACAGCCATGGCCTGTGAGGAATTATGTGAGGTAGTAGTTTATCTCACCAAAGCCCCTGTGGATCCAAGGATCTATTTCACGTATGACTTTGTGCGTCCACTTTGACCCTGTATCGTCATTCCATCTTTTTTGCCACGCTTGGATAGTAAGCGATCGCTCTTCTTTCCTGACTTTACGCCTGTCGTGTTGGCTTCTACTACCATACATGTGTTTGCATTCGAAAGCAAGAAGGTCGATACGAATGATGGATGCTATAAGAAGCGCAGCATTTTCGGACACCGTGCAGTATGCAGATGCAACTCTCAATGCTACCGTCCTTTGAACAGAAGCCATGTGGCGTCTATAAATCTGGACTTGTAGGGCATCTGCCCATACCTCTGCGCCATACAGCAAGATGGAGTTTACTACGCTTGACAGTAATTTTCTCTTGCTGGCTCTAGGCCCGGGAATATTTGGCATGAGCCTAGAAATAGCTCCTGCAACTCGAGCAGCCTTGCTTGCAGCTTTCCGTATGTGGTCACTAAAGGTCAACTTGGTGTCGAGGTAAATGCCGAGGTATTTGATAGATGGAGCTGCTTTGATCGTGTGTCCAACTATTTCAACATTGAAGGGTTCCGTCAGGTTCCGCTTCCGTGAGAGTACGATCATCTCTGTTTTTTCAGCGGCCAGCTGTAAACTGTGATCAAGTAACCACTCATAAACGTGCTTCGTAGCGAACTCCACCTTGCGAGCCGCCTCGGCCATGTTTCTTGCAATGACGATAGCTGCCAAATCATCGGCAAAGCATTGCAGCTTGATTTCTCCCGGTAGTTTGAGACGCAGTACTCCGTCGTATAGTGCATTCCACAAATCGGGGCCCAAGACTGATCCTTGTGCAACCTCTGCGGAAATTTCTATACTTCTTGGCCCTTCTGTGGTGTCGTACGTGAGTAGTCTGTTGGAGAAGTAGTCGTCCAGAACCGAGCTAATGTACTGGGGTACCAGGCATCTATTTTTTATAGTCTCCAAGATGTCGGACCATCGCGCCGCGTTAAACGCATTTTTGATGTCTAATGCCACCGCTACGCAGATGTCCCTCGATCGATGATTTCCCATCCAAGCCGTCTTTGCTGCCTGTGTGATCTTCGTCACTGGGTCCACTGTGGAATGCCCAGGTCTAAAGCCGTGCTGGGTATCAGATATGCCTCTCGCCTCGTTTACTGATTTTCGTAGCCTAGCTCTCAGTAACCTCTTATATAGTTTCCCCGCTTCGTCGAGCATGCAAAGGGGGCGAAAAGATGAGGAAGATATCGGTGGTCCCTTTCCTTTGTCCAGCAGTACGAGCCTCTGGGTCTTCCATCTGTCTGGGAAGCATCCTGCTGCCAAACACGCATTGTACATGTTTAGAAGCAGTTGTGGTTGGCAACCAGCTACACATTTGATGGCTTCAATAGGTATGCCATCGGGACCAGGCGCCTTTCTGTTTTTTGCTGAATCTACCGCGAGGGTTAATTCCTCTAAAGTGAACAAGGGGATCTCTCCTGTTCTTTCGTGCACCATCCTCGTTCTTGCCTCGTGGGATGGAAATAGAGTTTCAATTATGTCCTTCGTTGTCTGAGGATCGAACGGCCCAGCTGGGGAGTTCTTGTTTAAGCGCTTTGTCACGAATTGATAACCCAATCCCCACGGATCGTTATCCATGTCTCGACAGAGTTTTCTCCAGCAGGCTAGTTTGTTCTTGTTTATTTCTCGTTTGAGGTTCGACCGGGCCTCGCGATATCTCGCGATAGCATCATCGGCATTGCCACGTATCCGAGTCCTCTGTGCCTTACGCCGCAGTTTGAAAGCTGTCCTCGTTAGTTTGGCGATTTCGTCGGACCACCAGTACACCGAGCGTCGCTTGACGTTTGCGGTTCTTGTTGGCATAGCTGCGCTGCACCCTCGGTGGATTAGGGCCATCGTGTCCATAACTATTTGCTCCGCATTTGCTCTTGTATTTTCAGGTGTCTTCCGTCCAAGAAGGCGAGCCGAGCCTTCGCACAAATACCGCGCCATAACAGCTTTGTCTAATGCACTGGTTGCCCATCTTTTGACAGTCCTTTTGTAATTATTTTGCCTTTCGCCCATGACATATTCAATGTATTGATGGTCGCTATGCGTGTAGATCTCCAAGACCGACCAGCCAGAAATTTTAGCGGAGACTCGTTGGGACGCCAACGTAATATCGACTATAGAGCCGTTTGTTCCTGCCCTCCTGAAAGTTGGCACATTTCCTTCGTTCATGATTACAAAGTCATGCTTCGCAGCTAGGTCGACGATTAATTTCCATCTAGGACATGTGGTTGGTGCACCCCATTCGCAGACCTTCGCATTAATGTCGCCCCCATGACAGTTTCCCCCTGAAATGAGGTTAAGCAATCCCCCAAGGCCTCCAACTTTTCCCGGAATCTATCTACGGGATCGTTGGGGGACAGGTAGATACTGATGTAGTTAGTAGTTTCACAGGAGATGCATACAAAGCCTTCACTTTTGATCGTCCGTTGGATGTTAAACTTGTAGTGGTTTACGATCCAAATAGCCGCTGTATTTGTCTGGTCGACAACCCAGCCATTTCCGCCTTCGTGGTGGTGTTCGCAGACAAGTAGAAGGTCTATCTGGCGTTCCGTCACGATTTTGTGCAAAAGGTTTTGGGCAGTTTTGCTTCTCTGCAAGTTGCATTGGAGTATCGTAGCCATTTCTAGCTCCGGTTTAGGCGCACCGCCTCCTGGTATACTTTGCATAACCGGGTACCCGGTAAGTGGTCTGTTCGGGAATCCCCTTCTGTTGCCTTGCACAGATAGCAATTCGGGGAATTTTTGCATTCCGCGGCCCTGTGGTCGCCCATGCCGCATCTCCAGCACAGGTTAGTCCTATCTGGGCCTCTGCACTGTGTTGCCACGTGCCCAAAAACCGTGGCAACGATAGCAGCGTGTGATGCTCTCTCTTCGGCGTATCCGGCAATTCACCCAGCCTATCTTTATCTGAGCCTTTGCTTCCAGGGCTATTGTAGATTTTTCGTCCATCTCTACGAACGCTATTCTGCTTCCCCACCTGCTGGTCTTGGATAAATTGACCTTTATCGTCTCCATTCCGTTTTCCTTGCCGATGGCCCTTTTCACAGCTGCCGTGACTTCGGTTACGTCTGTTGCCGCATCTAGGTCTCGGATCTCTATCTGGCTTCTTGGGACCAGTTCGCGGACATTTCCGTCGGGACCAACTGCCTCCGCTATTTTTTGCCGAACCGCTTTTTGTCTTCGCTTGATGCCGCGATTTCCACGAGGACATCTCCTGTCCTGGTTTCCCGTATAGACTTCACATCGACACCAAGCTCATCCGGGTTAACTTTTCGTCTAATTTCCTTCAAGATGTCCGAGTATTTTTTACCTTCAGCCGGTTTGATGATTACTGCCTCGGGTTTCGGTCTTCTGGATATCCTTTTTAAGGTCTTTGAAGCAGCATTAGAGGGATTGATCTTTGGTTCTCTCTTTTCCTTCCTTCTTTGTACGAGGGTGAACTCGGTTGCATCGGTTTTCTGTTGCTTGGTTCTTTGCCGCTCTTCAGACCTAGGGCTCGGAGTGTTTTCCCCTCTCTTACGTTTCTCCTCCGTTCTCGGGGTGGAGAGTCCGGTAGTGCCTCCTAACGGTAGTTGTCTGGGTGCCAGCTTGGGTATCCGAGCTGTCTCTAGCGCCTGCTTTCGCGCTGCCTGGCGACGGGTCATATCGTACAGCAGGCGATCTGCCTCATCGAGACCGTCCCTGATGTCCATAAACATGTTCTTCTTGGTTTTGCAGAACCTGATCATGGTTTTCACACACGACAGCAGTTTTTCCAGCAAGAGTGCGTCTTCGTCTTGCTGATCGGTGCTGTCCGAGGTGGTCGGGGATCCGCACTCCAGGTTCCGCGTAGCATTCGCGAAGATTGACGCCAGATTTGGTGATTCCATCGATTCTTGGCCGCCTCTTCCGCCATTTGCGAAGATCGTCGCTATTTCGCGTACCCCTATATTTTCGTCTGAAACGACGAAAGCAGCTTCTTTTCCATCTCTTGTATCCTTAAATGACGGGATGGCCAAGTCAACCACCACCACGTCACTGCGGTCGCCGGATATCGACGCCCGGGAGCCCGCTTGCTCACTCCCCGTCGGCGCCGGTACTGGGGTATCCCTCCCCTGCACCGTAAACGGTATATTTAATTTAGAATTCTCCATGGGTGGTTTTATATTCGGGGTTCCTTCCCCTAGGTTATTTTATCGTGATGGCCTTCCACTATCTGGCCATCGGGTCTCCCCTATATGTGGGACTCTCCTGCTAACAGGTCTACCCCCTAAACCTCCACCTCTTTCCCCCTGACAATAATCCGCCCCGGAACTTAGGCTTTCGCATTACTTCTGGGCGGGGCCTAGTTTACATCCAAGGTGGTTGCCTTCCTAAATTGTGCTATTATGCCCCTCTTCCGACTTCTTGATGCGCAGGATGGTCTCTGTCTACAAGGATACTTCTTTCCAAATCTCCTCGCTTCGTAGCAAAACGCCAACTACTCCCTCTGGCGTGATCGTAGTTATTCTTAAGTGAGTTTTTGAACCCCACCCACATGCCACACTCAAAGAACGTGAGCCTACGAATGTCCGGATCTCCACAACCGTATGTACATAACGGGCTCCGTCTTATCTGTCTCCGGAATAAGTAGCTCTCAAAAAGTCCATGTCCATATGAGCAAGGAAGTAGTTGACTTCTCTATGTCGCCTGCAATACCAAGGAACAATGTCGGGAATCAGTGTACGCGTCCATTTTGCCGTATTGGTATCTTCCACCCATCGTTCTTGCCACAGTTGCAGCACTCGATCTCTTTCAGCTGCTTTAATTTCTGCTACATCAGAGCTTTCACTCTGCCGCCCCCTATATACCCGTTGTCCTTCCTTCGCCAATAAGTCTATGGGCGGGGCACTAGTCACCACTAATACAGCAAACTCCGACACGGTGCGGTATGCACACGCGACCCGCAGTGCCGCTGCCCTCTGCACTGATAGCAGCCTCTTTCGGAATTTCTTCAGCTTAGTGGCGTCCGCCCAGACTTCTGCGCCATACAGCAAGATAGATTGTACTACGCTCATAAGAATCCTTCTTTTCATCGTCCTTGGACCAGCGATGTTTGGCATAAGCCTTGCCAGCGATGCGGTGACTGTAGCTGCCTTTTCGGCCCCTTGGGACACATGCCTATAGTGTGTGAGTTTTGCTCTCAGCAAAGAGTGCCTCGAGCATCTCCCCGAGGTATTTGAGAGTTTTCACAGCCTTGTTTGTCGTACCGAATATATCCACCGTGAAAGGGAATACACTCTGCCTGGTTAGCACTACCATTTCGGTCTTGGCCGTGGCAAGCTCAAGGGCGTGGTCCTGCAACCAGTCGCCTATGCCGGTCATGACCACCGAAACTCTTATCTTTGCTTGATCTGCATTTCGGGCACGGACCGTGATCGTCAGCATACGCGATGATTCTAGCCCAGCATGGCAGGTCAGTCTGTAACACTCCATCATACATGATGTTCCACAAGTCCGGCCCCAATACCGACACCTGGGCGACTCCACCCGTGACATTGTATGTCATAGGGCCGTCTGATGTTTTGCAGATTAAGACCCTGTCATCCATGTAGCTGTCCAGGATCCGCGTTAGGTAAACTGGTACTTGGAACCGGTGCTCCAGCGCGTCCATGATATCGGTCCATCTTGCTGAGTTAAAGGCGTTCTCCACGTCCAGCGCAATTGATACGCAGGTTTCCCTACTTCTGTTGTTTCCTAGCCACGATGATCGTGCGATGTGGACTACCTCTTGGATCGCGCCAATGGTGGAGTGAAGTGCTCTAAATCCGTGCTGCGACTTGGATAGACTACCCGAGTTTTTAACCTCTGTTTGTAGTCGCATCTTTAGTAGCTTCTCGTAGATCTTCCCTGCTTCATCTAGCATGGAAAGAGACCTGAATGATGAAGGGGTAATGGGAGGGCCTTTCCCTTTATCAATCAAGACCAGTCTCTGTCTTTTCCATATGCTGGAGAAGATGCCTGTTTCCAGTGACGCATTATACATCGTGAGGAGAAGGTCCGGCTGCTTTGCCGCAACCATTTTCAAGGCCTCTGCGGGTATTCCGTCAGGACTTGGAGCCTTCCCGGCTCCAAGTGTGTCAGCTACCTGCTGAACTTCCTGCAAGTTGAATAGGGGTATATCGCCGTGTACGTACGCACTTCGCCTAAATGTTGTATTGCCCTCATTCGGGAAGACGGCATCAATTCTTGCGACCATCTTAAAAAGCGCAGCACCTCTAGGGCACGTTCGCGGTTCTCCCCATTCCATGGCTTTGGCATTGAAGTTGCCGGCAATTATGAAGTAGCCGTTTGTCCCTCGCACGATGTCTTCCACCGCTGAGAGTTTTATACGGTAGGTATTGATATCTTCATTGGGTGAAAGATAGCAGCTTATTAAGAACATAACACCACTCTCCACCCAAACGACCCCGTCGCCCTTGCCTGTAGAGGCGATTGGGAATTTATTACGATCCTTAACCCAGATCGCAGTAACACCCTCGTTATCGTTATACCAATCTCCTCCGTCGAGGTTTCTCTGTTGTTCACTCAGCATAAAAATATCTACTCTGTGTTCGTGGCCTATCGGCCGGTAGTTTACATCCGGTAGTTTACATCCCATGGCCATGTGCCAGCCGATTTTTATATGGCCTGCTTTTTCAAGCTTGACGGCCACTTTGGAGTCAAGTTCCATGTAACCCGTTACATTGCCTCTGAGGCTCTTTTTGACAGCGTAATCCTAATTTCGTCGGGCATGTCCTTGGCCAAGAGGGATGTTAGAGCGTTCTTTATCCCTGTAACTTCCCACACAGCGTCCAGGTCCTTGATCTCGATCGTTGTCCTTGGCACAAGGTGTTTGACGGTGCCACCTTCGCCTATCACTCTCTGCACTTCTTCTCCAAAGGTGGTTCTGTCTTCCGTGGATGCTCCTAGTTCAACCAAGATGCCGCCTTTTCGGGTTTCTCTAATGGATCTAACATTGACTCCAATGACTTTTTTCCCTCCGCAGGCTTGATAAGGATTGCGTCGGGACGTACCCGTTTAACATTCTGCTTGGGTTTTTTAAGGTTATTGCAGGCGGAACCGTTCGTAACCATTGCATTCCGGTGTATGATGGTTTTTTTCCGATTTGAGACTTCTGTCCAATTGTTATTCTTATCCATCGGTGTGTCCCGTCTGTGGGTTGGTAGATCATCCAGGGCACCAGCCACACTGAGTGCTTCTCTGCTAGACGTCGTCTTCTTTGGTCTTCCAATTCTTGGACTCCAAGTGTGATTTCCCCTCTTTCGCTTCTCGCTGATCTGCCTCTTGCCATACCACCTCAGCTGAGCAATGGCTTCCTTTTTCTCCTGGAACAGAGCTGCACTCCATTTTTGCTTTTCCTCGTATTCGGTATAACGAGCAGCCTTCCATCCTTTTCTATAACCCCTAATATCACCCAAGCAGTTCTCCAGCGCTTCTAACCCATCCTTGATCTCGTTAAACATGTTCTTCTAGGATTTGCAGAATCGAACCATGCTCATAACTGTTGAGGTCAGGGATGCCAGCTGCTTTTCTTCAGAAGCGATGTTCTCAAGTACGCACTGCCGTGCCTTTTCTAGGCCCAACGTGGCAAAGTTCTGCCGGGTGTCTGTAGTTGTCGCACAAGGCTTCGCCAATACGTATGTTACCGTGCCACTCCCTTGGGAATCTACGGGCTCCAAGTTGGTGCCAGTATCCATCGTTTCCTCGTTTGTTGCTTTAGATGACGTGGAGGCCAAATCAACCACCACCACGTCACTGCGGTCGCCGGATAAGATTCAGACAATGCTACCCACTTTGTCTCGCTTTACAACAATGCTTCCATGATCTTGTCTCGTTCCATAAAGACTTTGGACTCTCTTAAGACATCTCCCACAGGAGCAAAAGGTGTGGGCCACATCATCGACTTCCGTCTGACAGTAAGGACACATTGGACTCGCTTTCTTTCGAACATTGTGAAGGTACGCGTTAAAGAGTCCGTGTACTCAGAGAAACTGGGTTACGGTGTAATTTACTTCTCCGTGTTCTCTTGCTACCCATGGGTTTACCGTCTTGATGACCTCGTGTGTCCATTTTGCACAGCTGTCCGTCTGCCATCGGTTTTGGTTTTGCCGTTCTCGAAGTGAGTATTGTCTCTCTTGTGACTTTATATCTCTAAGTTCAACATCGCACTTCCTTCTGTATATGCGCCTTCGCTCTCTCTCGTGGGGGGGGGGGGTACCTTCAAGTTGTCTAATAACAACTTGACCTACGCGGACGACACCGTGCCATTAGCTAGCACCCAGGGGGAGATAAGTGCGCAGCTACCCACCATGCAGGAGGCCGCAGAGTCGGTCGGGATATCCTTTAACCCGGCAAAGTGCGCCACACTACATATTGGTGGTGGCTGGAAAGCTGGGGTCCGGCCGACGACGTTTAGCCTCCAAAACGGCGTAGTTATGTCCCTGGGTGAGGGCGAGGCGTACGACCTCTTCGGTATACCCACGGGTTTCCAGGTGCGATAAACACCCATTGCATCGATCGGAGATGTAGTTGGGGATCTCCGAGCAGTGAATGGGTCTGCACTGGCCCCCTGGCAGAAGATCGACGTCGTGGCACGTTATTGCTGCCGCGGCTGGACTTCTTGCTAAGGGGGGCCAGCATCGAGAAGGGACCGCTGCACGGAGAAGTCGTTGAGAAAACAGCTGTGCTTCGCGCATGTGCGCAGCGCACTCTCTCCGCTTGCACAGCAGTTCGCTCAAGATTGAGTGAGTGACTCACTCAAAATGCTGAGCCAGCAGCCGTCTCAAATCGCGGGAAAGCTACCGTATTGTGAAAAAGATGGCAGTCTTCTCAAGTACTTCAGCGGCATGCGGAGCGCATTACCGCTCACAACTATATAGAAGAATGATTTTGTAACAAAAGGATAACTTGAATCAATCAGATTGAAACAAATTTCACCAAATTTGTGAGCGCAAGACATATACAGAAATATAATTGTAAATTAATTTAAGGCAAAAATTACATTTGTTATCTTAGAGTAGAGCAGAACAATTTTCACCGATAATAGTGAAATGGACTTTTTTTTTATGAAAATTAATCTATTCTATTCGAAGATCAAAAATATAATACTGGCCTTGAATTGATTTATATGTAATTATATTTCTGAATATGTCTTGCTGTTATAAACTTAGTGAAATTTGTTTCAGACCGATTAGAAGTAGTTAATCATGTTCAAAATGTTGAAACAAAATTACAACAAATTTACGCCCAACACTTTTCCAATATTTGGGAGAAAGTGGCAATCTGGTTCAATTATGATCATTTGCCATCACTTTGTGTTTAAACACCAATTTTAAAACTTTATACTTTTAGTAAAATAGCTCAAATAAATAACATTGACACTTTTCCCTTAAATGTGCAAAAAGCAGTATCGTGCTTTAATTTCTTATTATTTTGTCTAAACTTTTTGAATGTGATAACTGGAATCGATCGGATTGAAACACTTACTCTTACTTCAAAGTAATCCTATGCTCCATTTTCCAAATACAATTTATGTAAATAATGAAAACAATGTTAGCCAAAAGACATGAAAAATTCAACCGATGGGTTGAAGACTAATTATTTCAAGTTTCTGGATACCTTTTACCTCCAGAAACTTGAAGCAATTTGTCTTAAACCCATCGGTTGAAATTATCATGCTCAAAAAGTTAAAAGAAAATAATAAAAAATGTAACGTCGACGAGACTTTTTATCTTTTTATTTTAACTTTTTGAGCATGATAATTTCAACCGATGGGTTTCAGACAAATTGCTTCAAGTTTCTGGAGGTAAAAGGTATCCAGAAACTTAAAGGAATTGGCTTTAAACCCATCGGTTGAAATTATCATGCTCAAAAAGGTAAAACAAACTAATTACAAATTTAACGTCGACTCGACTTTTTCTTACTTTTTTATTTTACCTTTTTGAGCATGATAATTTCAACCGATGGGCTTAAGACCAATTCCTTCAAGTTTCTGGATACCTTTTACCTCCAGAATCTTGACGCAATTTGTCTTAAACCCATCGGTTGAAATAATCATGCTCAAAAAGTTAAAATAAAAAGATGAAAATCTCGTCGACGTTGAATTTTTTATTATTTTCTTTTAACTTTTTGAACATGATCATTTCAACCGATGGGTTTAAGACAAATTGCTTCAAGTTTCTGGAGGTTAAAGGTATCCAGAAACTTAAAGGTATTGGCTTTAAACCCATCGGTTGAAATTATCATGCTCAAAAAGGTAAAACAAACTGATTACAAATTTAACGTCGACTCGACTTTTTCTTACTTTTTTATTTTACCTTTTTGAGCATGATAATTTCAACCGATGGGCTTAAGACCAATTCCTTCAAGTTTCTGGATACCTTTTACCTCCAGAATCTTGACGCAATTTGTCTTAAACCCATGGGTTGAAATTATAATGCTCAAAAAGTTAAAATAAAAAGATAAAAATCTCGTCGACGTTGAATTTTTTATTATTTTCTTTTAACTTTTTAGCGGAGATGAAGCTATCGAGGTAGTAGCTAGGTGGTTGAGCAACCATGGGTTAGATCTGGCGGCTGAGAAGACGGAGGCGGTGCTCATCTCTCGAACAAAGAAAAGGGTATACGCCACCTTCACGGTGGAAGATAGGCAGATCAGGACGGTGGACACTATTAGATATCTTGGAGTCACTCTAGATGCGCGGCTGTCGTTCAAACAACACCTAATGAACGCAGGCGCAAAGGCTTCCAAAGTGGCTCGTACGCTCTCCAGCATCATGCCCAATATGGGGGGGGCCGAAACAGCCGCGACGGTCCCTGCTTTCATCGGTAGTAAGCTCCGTTATCCTTTACGGGGCACCGATCTGGGCTGATGCCATGAACATCCATAAGAGCTACGGAGCCACCTGCCGGCGGGCTTATAGAACAGCCGCCCTAAGAGTGGCCCGCGCCTACCGTTCTGTATCGGACATCGCTCTCTCGGTGGTCGCGGGACTCCCTCCCATAGACCTTCTTGCTATGGAGAGGGCAGCAGTACACCGCGAAGGCAGGTGTATAAGGCAGGACATCGCCGACCAGGAGCCGAACCACGACAAATGGTCCATGAGGACCATAGAAGAGTGGCAAAAAAGATGGGATTCAGCGGAGTCGGGGCGGTGGACCCACTGCGTCATCCCAGATGTAGCAAAATGGACGGGCAGACAACACGGATACACCACCTTTCATCTCACCCAGGTGCTCACCGGGCACGGCTGCTTTCGCAGCTACTTACATCGTTTCCGCATTTACCAAAGTGCGGAGTGCCCGGCATGCCCTGCTGTCGACGAAGACGTGGCCCATGTCCTCTTCCACTGCCCGAGATTTGCAGCGGAACGGGAACAGTTCCGGATCTCGGTAGGAGGACCACTAACACCTGAGGGCATTGGGGAATGTCTGCTTGCCTCACAAGAGGGATGGGACGCGGTGGTCATAATCGCCACCTCCATCATCGATAGGCTGAATGCCATCAGAAGAGAAGAAGACGGAAGAGGCAACAACATCGCCCAGACTTGAAGAGCCAAAACATCGGCGGAGGGCCTACTGAGGCAAAGACTGCCCCCCTCGAAGTAATGCCTTGCGGCGGTTTCCGAGGGGGGAATCACAGTCTGAGCGGAGGTGGTTTTAGCGGGTGGGAGCCCCGCACTCCTGCTGGCACCGGCTGGCAGGGATGGCTGGTAGAGCTTTCCATCGTCGCTTCGGAAAAAAAAAAAAAAAAAAAAAAAAAAAACACACACACACACACACACCTGCACCGGCCTCTCATTACTCAAGTAGTCGGGCCACCAGCCTACTTTAGGGATCGCTTCTTCGTCATCCTCGGCATTATCCCAGCGCTTGGCCAACCTTTGCTCCTACCTATTGGCAGTGAGCAGCAGCCGGCAAGAGTCAACTCACCCTCACTCAAGGACCATGGCCGCAGGCAAGTTCCAGTCTTTAAACCGGCCCTTTCCCAGACCTTGGTCCACACACTCGTTTGCGTTGCCCGTCTATAGGGTCTAAACTCCACTCACACAAGGGAGAGCCCGTCTATAGGGATCCCACATGCACACAAGGGGGAGCCCATTTATAGAGGTCCCACATGCACTCCAGTTGACTCCATGCGCCCTAGCAACGCCGAGGACTTAGCTCCCCACCAACGACAAGGTTATGCGATCCCCAGGGGAGAGTAGTAGTAGTAGTATAAGTAGTAGTAGTAGTAGTAGTAGTAGTAGTAGTAGTAGTAGTAGTAGTAGTAGTAGTAGTAGTAGTAGTAGTAGTAGTAGGAGCAGTAGTAGTAGTAGTAATAGCAGTAGTAGTAGTAGTAGTTTTTTTTTGTTTTTTTTTTTTTTTTTTCGGAGAGGTGGAGGAATGCTTTACGCACCATAAGGGAGCCATCGGGGCTCCCCCGTGTGTGGGACTCTCCTGTAAACAGGCCTACCCACTAAACCTCCACCTCTTTTGCCCTAGCCTGATCCGCACCGGTACCAAAGCTCCACGCATTACTTCGGTGCGGGGCCACTGTTGCAGTCTAAAAGGCTGCCACTCCCTCTTTTTTCTAGCTTGTATTCAGCATTGACATTTGGCCTTCCTCTGCTTTCTTTGTTCTTAGTACCATCTCGGAGTACATCCTAACCTTTTCCCAGGCTTCTTCGCTACCAAGCATGATCGCCACTATTCTTTCAGGACGAATTTCGCTTTCCAGTTTCTCCTCCAGTTCGTTCCTATGTTCTGCCCATCGGTGACATTCAAAGAACGTATGTTTCGGTGTGTCCGGTTGCTCGCAACCATACAGGCATTGCGGACTCCGCCTGATCTGCCTCTTATACAGGTAACTCCCAAAGAGTCCGTGTCCCGTAAGGAGTTGCGTCAAATAGAAGTTGACCTCTCCATGCTTCCTTTTGTACCACACCTTTATGTCTGGGATTAGTTCATGCGTCCATTTCGCTATATCAGGATTATCCGTCCATCGTTTTTGCCAGCGTTCTAGCATAAGGGACCTCTCCAAGGCTTTGTTGCACGTCCGGTCACTGTCAGTGTTCAGATTCCTGACATATACCTGCCGTTTCTCCTTCGCGAGTAGGTCAATTGGTGGGGCGCTTGCCACTACCAGTACCGCCAATTCTGAGACAGTACGATAAGCACAAGTAACCCGTAATGCAGCCGACCTTTGCACCTGTAGCAACCGTTTTCTATATTTGGCTACACTGGTTGCTTCTGCCCAGATTTCGTCGCCGTACAGCATTATTGAGTGTACGACATTGATAATGATCCGTCTTTTCGACTTTTTAGGGCCCGAGATATTTGGCATTAGTCGCGATAAACATGCGACTGCTTTTGCCGCCTTTTCGGTTGCTTGGGAGATATGCCTCCAGTGGGTCAATTTGGCGTCAAGTGTCTCTCCAAGATACTTCACTTCCTTCCCCGCAACAATTGTTGTGCCGCCAAATTCCACTGTAAGTGGATAGGGGATCGTCCTCTGTCTAGTGAGGACCACCATCTCCGTTTTAGTTGTGGCCAGCTCAAGTGCGTGGTCTTGGAGCCACTCCTGGGCTATGGCCATAAGCGCCGCGATTCTCCAGTAGTAGGAGCAGTAGTAGTAGTAGTAGTAGTCGTAGTAGTAGTAGTAGTAGTAGTAGTAGTAGTAGTAGTAGTAGTAGTAGTAGTAGTAGTAGTAGTAGTAGTAGTAGTAGTAGTAGTAGTAGTAGTAGTAGTAGTAGTAGTAGTAGTAGTAGTAGTAGTAGTAGTAGTAGTAGTAGTAGTAGTAGTAGTAGTAGTAGTAGTAGTAGTAGTAGTAGTAGTAGTAGTAGTAGTAATAGTAGTAGTAGATTTTTTTTTCCCGCGAGGTGGAGGAATGCTTTACGTACCATAAGGGAGCCATCGGGACTCCCCACTAAACCTCCACCTCTTTTACCACACCTACCAAAGGCCATCCGGAACTACGCTAGCATTACTTCGGAAGGCCGGTCATAGGTGCATCCAGGCCTTTATATATCTTAGCCCCGCCATCATCACCACGATATCATAGCTGCAGACCATCACTCACTGATAGCCCTTTCCTTCTCATCCTTCTTCTTTTGCCGTATTATGGCCTCCGCATATTTGGACACGTGGTCCCAATTATTTTGTGTCGACAGCATCAAGCCAATCACATTGTCCGGTGTAATATCGGACCCCAAACTCTCCCGGAGCTCTTCTCTCCACGTGTTCCAACGACCACATGTGAAGAAGGTGTGTTCGGCTGTATCATCTTCTATTTCTATTTCGCAATACACGCAGTTTGGACTGCTCTTCCTTGTGCATTTGTATAGGTACGCATTAAACATACCATGTCCCGTCATGAACTGTGAGAGATAGTAATTTACCTCACAGTATGTCCGGGCTATCCTCGGTGTGACATGCCTCACCAGTCTCCTTGTCCATTTACCGGTCGTCTTTCCACCGCGTTTCCCATTGTTCCAGCCTTCTTCGTGGCTTCTCTGTCCTAATATTTGCGGCATTATCTTCCCGTTTTCTGTCGTATACTCTCTTCCGCTCCTTTGCCAGTAAATCAATCGGTATCACCCCAGCCACTACCATTATTGCCGCCTCGGAAACCGTCCTGTATGCGCAGGCGACCCTTAAGGCCCCCTTTCGTTGGGTTGAAGACATAAGTTTTCGGTACTTCTCAACCTCCATGGCGTCTGCCCATATTTCGGCTCCGTAGAGTAGTATGGAATGTATCACGCCCATTAGTAACCGCCGTTTGCTCGCTCTAGGGCCACTGATATTTGGCAAGAGTCTAGCGAGCTTCCCCGTAGCCTTTATAGCCTTGTCTGCCGCGTACTTGATATGAGGCCAAAAGGTGAGCTTGGAGTCCAAGATCACACCCAGATACTTAGCGCTAGCCGTCGATTCAACATTCACTCCGTCGTGGTTGATGGTTAATGGCATTGTGAAAACCCTCCGCCGCGTTAATACAACCATCTCCGTCTTACTAGCCGCAATCTTCAGCCCATGCTGGTTCATCCATTCATGCACCCCAAGCAAAACTCGTTCGACTCTCCGCCTGGCCTGCTCTAAATCTCATGCAGTCACCGTCACGGCGATGTCATCGGCGAATCCCACCAACCTAGCAAAGTCAGGGACCTCTAACCTCGGAATTCCATCGTACATGGTGTTCCAAAGGTCGGGGCCTAATGCCGACCCCTGCGCTACACCTGCCGTGACGCTTCTACTTCTCATTCCCCCTTTTGTATGGTATATGAGTTCTCGATCGTACAGATAGTCGCTAATCACCCGCCGTATATATTTTGGTGCCCCAAACATGTTTTCCATTGAACCCAGAATATCGGACCATCTCGCGGAGTTGAATGCGTTCTTGACATCCAGCGCTACAAACACACACATCTTCCTGGACTTATTGCTCCCCCGCCAAGCCTTATGAGCGTCATCCACCACTTCCTTTATAGCCCCGACCGTTGAGCGGCTTGCTCCAAAACCATATTGGTTTGATGATAAACCTCACGCATTATCGACAGCAACCCTAAGCCGTGTTCTAATCAGTCGCTCTCCCAGTTTTCCAATATTATCCAACATACATAGTGGTCTGTATGAGGATGGGGTGATCGGAGGTGGCTTTCCCTTGTCCAATAGTACGAGCTTCTGTTTCTTCCATCTCTGTGCAAATATCCCTGTTTTGAGACAAGCATTATACATATTAAGCAGAATTCACGACCTCGACAGGTATGCCATCTGGGCCAGGGCCCTTACGATTACGCATTGTCTTTGCTGCTGCTTGTATTTCATCAATACTAAACAATTATATTTCATATATAGGAACATACATTTCCACCGATGGCCTAACAGGATGTTCTGGGAAAAGCTCTCTAATTATGCCTTGTACCGTTACGGTTTCTCGGGGGACTGGTGCTTCCTGCAGCCCAAGTCTTCGAGTGACAATCTGATACCGCATACCCCATGTATCAGTATCTATCTCTTGACACAGCGACTTCCAGCATCACCTCTTGCTGTCCATAATGGCATTACGCAATTATTTCCTGGCCACCAGATGTAGTATATGAGCTACATTTGCATCTCTCCTGTTCCTATGTCTCTGGGCTATTCGCCTACTATGCACCGCCTCCTTACGCATTTCAGCAATCTCAAAGGTCCACCAGTATGCCCGCTTCCTTTTGCGACTTTGATCTCTCTTAGGCATGGGTGCATTGCATGCTTCTACGATCCAACGTGTGGTACGATTCACGAGGTTTTCCACTTGGCTCCTCGTCATTCTGCCATCAATCTGTCCCATGTTCATATCATGCCAATTCTTCCTATCCACTTCGCGGATCAGATTCTCTTTGTCCAATCTGGTGCTGATCCATTGTGCTGATCCATCTGTTCTCCCTTGGAGTGCGAGCCAATTCTGTTCTCTCACCAATAAAGGAATGAATACTTAAATTAATATATTGGTGATCACTACCAGTAAATCCCTCTGTTACATTCCAACCGGTAATTCGGGTCGACCGGCCCGAGTTCAAGATCGTCAAGGTATGGCTGGAGTACCTTTCCTAACTGTCGTAATCGTACTCCTAGAAGCAGCTTCTACAGGTCCATGAGGCAGTAAAACGTTCGTTTGCTTTGCACGTCGCGTCACTACCTTAGTCCATGTATCATTGCTTTCTGATGGTACCATCTTCCTAGGTCTACCACCTTCCTCCGTTTGGGGGCTCGGCGTGTTTGTACCTCTTTTTCTCTTCGCCGTCGGAGTTAAAGTTAACTCACGTCTCGGTTCTTCCATCTGTAACGGTGGCTTGGCCTTCCGTAGCTGGATTGACAGTACAACATCCTCTCTTGTTAAACTAGTCCCAGCTTTATTCCACGTATCACGTTGCCGCTCCACCATTTCCAGGATTGATTCAACCTTCTCGAGACCATCTTTAATGTCGTTGAACAAATTTTTCTTTGTTCGGCAGAAACTAGTCATCTTATTAACTACAGCCTTTAGGAGTTCGAGCTGTTCATCCTCTCTTTTTCTTGCTTCCTCAAGCTCCATTCTGATCGAGTCACAGTTTGCTAGTTGCCCAACATCTGCGACAGTCTTTCTAATCCCCTAATGGCATTCTCAAATATCGATGCCAAGTTCCTCTCCTGCTTATCCGGTAGCACCTTTTGTACAGAGGAAGGTCCCAGTTCGGTTTCCGTTTTTCCGTCCACAGAGGTGGAATCCATCGCATCGTTCATTCCCTCGCTTGTAGCATTGTATGACGTGGTGGCCAAGTCAACCACGACCACGTCACTGCGGTCGCCGGATAACGACGCCCGGGAGCCCGCTTGCTCACTCTCCGTCGGCGCCGGTACTGGGGTATCCCTCCCCTGCACCGTAAACGGTTTTTTTAATTTGGAATTCTCCATAGGTGGTTTTATATTCGGGGTGCCTTCCCCTAGGTTATTTTATCGTGGTAGTCTTCCACTATCTGGTTTTGGTCTGCCCCGGATATTTTATTTCTCCGGTATTCTCCAAATTTGGCGAGCGTTCCCCTATCCGCCACCTGGGGAGGCGCCCGATGGGTGACCAGCAACACCGCACGAGAGTAGTAGTAGTAGTAGTAGTAGTAGTAGTAGTAGTAGTAGTAGTAGTAGTAGTAGCAGTAGTAGTAGTAGTAGTAGTAGTAGTTTTTTCCGAAGAGGGGAGGAATGCTTTGCACACCATAAGGGAGCCATCGGGGCTCCCCCGTGTGTTGGACTCTCCTGCGTTGGTTTGCAGGCATACCAACTAAACCTCCACCTCTTTCCCCCTAGGCCTGAATCCACCCCGGGACAAAAACTTCCGCAGTACTTCTGGGTGGGGCCACTTCAGCAGCTAGGGTGGATGACGCTTACAATTGTCCATTATTTAGGGTCCTCAGTCTTTTTAATGCGCAGTACTGTTTCTATGTACTGAGAAACTCTATTCCAGTTTTCTTCACTTCTGCATCACTCCGATTATTCTCGTTGGGGTGAGCTGCTCTTCCAATTCATCCTCCAGTCTGTCTTTTAGTGCCTTCCAGTGCTCGCAATCAAAAAACGTATACTCCGGGGTGTCTGGTTTGTCACAGCCATACGTGCATTGTGGGCTATGTCTGATGTGCCTCTTGTAGAGATAGCTCTGGAAGAGCCCATGACCTGTCAGAAACTGCGTGGTATAGTAGTTAACTTCCCCATGTCACCTCTCATACCAGGCAGCGATATCCGGGATCAGTACATGTGTTCATTTCGCAGTTTACAATCACTACTCCATCGTATTTGCTATTGTTCTAGTAAGGCTTCTCTTTCGCTCTTCCTGATATTTCGCAGGTCCCCATCCAATTTTCGTCGTCGTTCGTATATCCTCTGTCTCTCCTTTGCAAGTAGGTCGATAGGGGGTGCACTCGCCACCACCAACACTGCTGCTGCCGCTACTGTGCGATACGCAAAGGTGACGCGAAGCGCAGCTAGCCTTTGCACCTGGAACAACCGCTTGCGGAACTTCGCTATGTCGGTTGCACCGCTCAGACTTCTGCGCCATACAACATAATAGATTGTACTACTCCCATGAGGATCTTTCTTTTGGCTTGCTTTGGTCCCGCTATGTTTGGCATCAGCCGCTGTAATGATGCCGTTACCTTGGCTGCTTTATCTGCTGCCTGGGAAATATGCTTCCAGTGCGACAGCTTAGCATCGATTGTCTCTCCAAGGTACTTAAGTGCACTACCAGCAGTGACTTCTGTGTTGAGCAGATTTAAAGACAGGGGCTCAGTGAAGACTCCCTGCCTCGTGACCACCATCTTCGTCTTATTGGTGTCTAGTTCAAGTCCGTGATCACTCAGCCAATCTCTTACGCGTGCTATGACGATCGCAGTTCTTGATTGCAACACCGCACGAGAGTAGTAGTAGTAGTAGTAGTAGTAGTAGTTGGAGAGGTTAACTTTTATTTGAGGAGAGGTTAATGACCTCATTTGACCCAGTTCTTAACAGGACACGGATTCTTTGAAAGCTACCTGTTTAGGAGGCATATCAGGCAAAGCCCACAATGCCTGTACGGCTGCGGACAAGTCGATGCCCCAAGGCACACGTTCTTCGAGTGCCGGCGGTGGGCAGGCAAGAAGGAACAACTCGAGACGGATTTAGGAACTGAAATCCGACCAGAAGAAATTGTTGCGATCATGCTTAGTAAGGAAGAAGCCTGGGAAAGGGTACAGATGTACATTGAGACAGTACTGCGAACCAAGAAAACCGAGGAGCATGAATTGATAAGTGTGACAACATGATAAGGGAAGTGTGAAAGGCAGTATATAGACTGATAGCGTGGCCCCATCCCGAAGTACTGCGAAAGTTTTTGTCCCGGGGTGGAATCCGGCCTGCGGAAAAGAGGTGGAGTTTAGTTGGTATTCCTGCTTGCAGTAGTAGTAGTAGGAGCAGTAGTAGTAGTAGTAGTAGTAGTAGGAGCAGCAGCAGCAGCAGCAGCAGTAGTAGTAGTAGTAGTAGTAGTAGTAGTAGTAGTAGTAGTAGTAGTAGTAGTAGTAGTAGTAGTAGTAGTAGTAGTAGTAGTAGTAGTAGGAGCAGCAGCAGCAGCAGTAGTAGTAGTAGTAGTAGTAGTAGTAGTAGTAGTAGTAGTAGTAGTAGGAGCAGCAGCAGCAGCAGTAGTAGTAGTAGTAGTAGTAGTAGTAGTAGTAGTAGTAGTAGTAGTAGTAGTAGTAGTAGTAGTAGTAGTAGTAGTAGTAACTTCGGGGTTTCCTCCCCTATCTGGTTTTGTTCCGCCCGGGTACCCTCCATATCTAAAGAGCATACCCCTTTCCGCCACCTGGGGAGTCGCCCGATGGGAGACCAGCAGCACCGCACGAGAGTAGTAGTAGTAGTAGTAGTTTTTTTTCCGAAGAGGGGAGGAATGCGTTATGCACCATAAGAGAGCCATCGGGGCTCCCCCGTGTGTGGGACTCTCCTGCAAGCAGGCCTACCCACTAAACCTCCGCCTCTTTTCTCCCTGATCTTGGTCCACTCCGGGACTAAAGCTTACGCATTACTTCGGAGTGGGATCAATTTACTAGCCTGTGTGGCTACCTCCAGATACCGCTGTTTACACTGCTGCCTCCCTCAGCAAATGCTGCTCTTCGTTCTTTTCCGTGCGCAATATGGTCTCCACATATAAGGCCACTCGTTCCCAGACTTCCTCGCGTTGGAGCATTCTTGGGACGATCCCGTCAGGAGTGAGTTCCATCCTCAGTGATTCTTCGAGTGCGTGCTTATTTCCCGCCCACCGGTTACATTCAAAAAACGTATGCCTCGGAGTGTCTGTTTCTACACACCCGTACATACATTGCGGACTCTGTCGTATTTTCCTCCTAAACAGATAACTCTGGAATAGCCCATGCCCGGTCAAAAACTGGGTAAGATAGTAGTTGGTTTCTCCATGTTGCCTTCGATACCACTGTACTACATCGGGGATCAACGTGTGCGTCCACTTCGCCGTGTTAGAGTCTTCCGACCACCGCTCTTGCCACAGCTGCAACGTGCGTTCTCTCTCGGTTGCTCTGATGTGCGTCGCATCATCGTTCTCGTCTTGGCGCCGTCTATACACCCGTTGTCGTTCCTTCGCGAGTAGATCAAGGGGCAGTGTACTTGCGACCACCAGGATCGCCAATTCTGACACGGTGCGGTATGCACACGCAACACGTAGTGCCGCAACCCTCTGTATAGTGAGCAACCGCCTACGGAACTTCCTTATCTTCGTAGCATCCGCCCAGATTTCTGCGCCATACAGCAGGATAGACTGTACCACGCTCATAAGCGCTCTCCTTTTCGTTGGTCTCGGGCCAGAGATATTTGGCATAAGCCGTGTCAACGATGCAGTGACTTTGGATGCCTTCTCGGCAGCTTGGGAGATGTGTTTCCAATGCGTCAGCTTAGCGTCGAGCGTCTCTCCAAGATATTTAAGGGATGATGATCCCTGCCTTGATTGTCGTGTCGAACAGGCTCACCGTGAGTGGTTCAGCGAATACCCTTTGCCTGCTGAGCACCACTATCTCGGTCTTGCTCATGGCAAGCTCAAGGCCGTGATCGTACAGCCAGTCATGAACGCGGAGCATGACCGCTTCGACTCTTCCCTTCGCTTGATCTGGGTTTCGCGCGAGGATAGCAATCGCGATATCTTCAGCATACGCGATGATTCTAGCATAGCTTGGCAAATCAATCTGTAGCACTCCGTCATACATGATATTCCACAGGTCTGGCCCTAGCACCGAGCCCTGGGCAACACCAGCTGTGATATTGTGTGTTTTGGGACCCTCAAGCGTATTGTAAGTTAGGACCCTGTCTTCCATGTAACTATCCAATACCCGTCTAAGGTAGGCTGGTATTCCGAAGCGGTGCTCCAATGCTTCCAGGATATCAGTCCACCTCGCCGAGTTAAAGGCGTTCTTTACATCCAGCGTTACTAGCACGCAGGATTCTCTTGTCCTGTTGTTGCCCAGCCCGGCTGTTTGTGCAATATTGACGACCTCTTGGATCGCATCAACTGTGGAATGTTGTGCTCTAAAGCCATGCTGCGACTTAGAGAGGCCGCCAGCCTTTTCCACTGCCGCCTGTAAGCGTCCTTTCAGCATCTTCTCATACATCTTGCCTGCGTTGTCAAGCATGCAAAGGGGCCTGTATGATGACGGGGTAATAGGCGGACCTTTCCCTTTGTCAATCAGGACCAACCTCTGCCGTTTCCAGATGGTAGGGAAGATGCCGGCTTCTAGCGATGCATTATACATCCTAAGGAGCAGATCCGGTTCTTCTGCTACAGCGAACTTCAAGGCTTCTGCGGGTATGCCATCAGGTCCCGGAGCCTTACGGTTTCCGAATGTGTCTGCCGCCTGCTTCATTTCCTGGGTGCTAAAAAGAGGTATACCGCCGTGCAGCTGGATGTGCCTGCCTTCCCGAGCCGAGTGTTCAGGAAACAGCGATTCGACAATTCTCTTCATGGATTCCGCATCTCCCTGAATCGGGATCGATTGTTGTCCCAGCCGCCGCACGACGATACCGTACCCGAGGCCCCATGTGTCTCGATTGATATCATCACAAACTTCTTTCCAACAGCGCATCTTACTTTTGCGTATGGCAGCTCTTAGCTCTTTCTTGCCTGTTTTGTAGCTATCGGTATGGTTGGTATTTCGTGCTCTATTGCGTTGCGCTAACCGTCTGCATCTTAGTGCATTCCTTCTTTTCTCAGCGATCTCCTCTGTCCAACAGTATGCAGGTTTACGATGGAATCTCGTGACGCGTCTTGGCATGGATGCTTCACAGCTCTCAGCTATAACACGCATAGTCCGTCGTACGAGCTCTTCCGTTTCTGATTTGTTCGTCGGTGAGAAAGCTATCGAGATTTGGCTACCAATCGTCTTCCTTAGAGTGTCTCGAAACACAGATCGATCCAGCTTTGCTGCGTTCCAGTTGGGCGCAGTCGTGCTGGTATTGCAGATTCGGGAGGTTCTCGTAGAGCGGGAAGGTTCTAGCAGGAACCGGATATGTTGGTGATCGCTACCGCTAAAATCCTCCAGCACCTGCCAATTCCTAATCCTAGTGGATATTTGGGATGAGGCACATGTAATGTCGATGATTGTTCCTCTACATCCACTACGTCTGAATGTCGGCGTGTTTCCGTCATTCAGGATTACGGCATCTATTCTTGCGACCATCTCAACGAGAGCTGCACCTCTAGGACACGTTCTCGGTTCACCCCATTCAATGGCTTTGGCATTGAAGTCCCCAGCTAGGATGAAGTGCCCGTTTGACCGTCGTATTATATCTTCCACTGCCGAGAGTTTGGTGCGGTATGTATTGATACCTTCATTGGGTGAGAGGTAGCAGCTTATCAGGAGCATACCATCACTCTCGACCCAAACAACTCCATCGCCCTTACCTGTAGAGACAATTGAGAATTTATTGCGGTTCATGACCCAGATCGCAGCGACTCCCTCGTTGTCAGTATACCAGCCTCCTCCATCAGGGTTTCTGTGCTGTTCGCTCAGCATAAAAATATCAACGCTGTGTTCGGTGGCTATCTGCGTCAGTAGATCCTGTGCAAGTCTGGATCTAGCTAAGTTCCCCTGCATAACTACTGCCATTTTAATCTCTTTGCTTGTGCAGCCTTGCATGCCGCTAGATACGCCTCGCATTTAGAAGACCCTGGAGCATGATCTAAAGGTGGATCAGCTCCACGATCAGCACAAGCGAAACAGGACACACTGCCAGTGCACGAGGCTGCCCTGTGTCCCGCTACTCCACACTTCCAACAGCACTTCGACCTGTCCGGCAGGCTGCAGCTTGCAGCCATATGTCCAAACCCCTGACACCGAAAACATCTGAGGATATTTTCTTTGATTCGTATTCGGCAGTTAACCCAGCCAACTTTAAGATGGCCCGCTCTTTCGAGCTTGGCTGCCGCTTTAGAGTCAGTCTCCACAAAGGCTATCACATTGTCCTTGAGGGTCTTGGTGGACAGTGTGATTTTGGCCCCACTAAGCGAGGTTTCATCCATGTGGGTTTTTAAGGCATCCTTAATCTCTGCTACTTCTGTCGCAGTATCGAGATCCCTTATCTCGAACGTTGTCTTGGGTACGAGTTGTGTAACAGAAGCTTCGTCACCTACCGCCCTTTGAACAGCGCTACCAAACTTAGCTCTATCCTCCGCGGTTGCACCTAGCTCGGCCAGAATATCCCCCTTACGGGTCTCTCTGATTGATCTAATTTTGATTCCCAGTTCGTCGGGGTTTACATCCTTCCGTATGCCTTTCAGTATGTCTGCATACTTCTTTCCCTCACCAGGTGTGATGAGCAAAGCATCAGAGCGTACTCTCTTACCACCCTGCTTTTTTGCGGGGTTGCCTTTGCCTTCTGGGTTCGTGGTTTGCGGCGCCCTGCCTGTCTTCTTTCTCCGTTTAACGACCTCCATCCAATCACTCTCGCCTTCCTTCGCCTTTTTTTTCCGGTGGGTGGCGGCTTCTCTGCCTTGGGGACTAGGAGTGTTAACCTCTTGCCGCTTCCGTTTCTCCTTCTGAGTAGCTGGAGTTCGACTGGTGAATAACTCATTCTGCCCAGCATCGAGTGACCGTACACGTTCAGTGCATATAGAGGCTATAGACTGCAGTCTACTTTGAGTAGTAGTAGTAGTAGTAGTAGTAGTAGTAATAGTAATAGTAGTAGTAGTAGTGGTAGTAGCAGTAGTAGTAGTTTTTTTCCCGGCGAGGTGGAGGAATGCTTTAAGCACCATAAGGGAGTCATCGCTAATAGGCTCTCCTGCTAATAGGCCTAGACACTAAACCTCCACCTCGGAGGTCGGAGGCATTATTGCTGTGATTTACCAATCCTCTTACGTAGCTACTGATGCATCCTCCTCCACCATCGCAATGCCTCGTTCAGCGGTGAGCATGTCTCTCCACTCACTCCATCTACTACACGTACAGAATGTGTGGGCTGCATTGTCCACCTCTGTCTTGCAGTAATCGCAGAATGGGCTCGTCTTTCTCTTGATCTTGTACAGGTAGTCATTGAATTGGCAATGCCCAGAAAGAAACTGGGTTATAAAATAGTTAGTCTCACCATGATTTCGACATACCCAAGGTTTGACAGATCTTATTAGCTTGTAAGTCCATTTAGCGTTCTTATCGTCTTGTCACCGCTCTTGCCACAGCTCGAATGTGAAGTCCTTTTTCTCTCGCTTAACTTCGCTTAACTCGCTTTTCGGCCTCATGTCTTCGTTCGTAGGTTCGCTTACGCTCTGAAGCAAGCAAGTCTACGGGTATGATACCTGCTATGAGAAACACAGCATTTTCAGAAACTGTACGGTAAGCCGACGCCACCCGGAGTGCAGCAGTCCTTTGGAGTACCTTAGCTGTTACTTCACCCCAAACGAGAGGATCGACGACTTCCAGGCCAAACTGGATGACCTCGAAGACAAGGTTCGGAGCATTAAGGGAGAGATCGTAGTGGACGGAGACCTCAACGCCAAAGCCCTCGAATGGGGGAGCCCAACCCTGACTCACGAGGTGGAAGAGTCATGGATATGGTCTCCAGACTGGGGTTGATGGTACTTAACACCGGTACCGTATCAACGTTTCGGAGACCAGGGTATAGGAAGACCATCATCGATGTCTCCTTTGCCTCCGAAAGCCTGGCAGCGCGCGTTGAAGGCTGGTATGTGATCGCTGACTATACCGCAAGTGATCACCAATACATCTTCTTTACATTTAAAGGAGATGTGCCAGCCAACCACCACCATCATCACCAACAACGACCCGCGCGAGTTCCCCCCCGGTGGAACATCGCCAAAATGGATGTCAAGAAGCTGTCTCTGGCCATAGCAAGAGGAAAAAGTCTCCCTCGATGATATTCCTCATAGCCTAGATACCCGCATACAAGTGGAGGATCGGGCGCGAGCAACCATGCGCCTTTTACAACAGGCCTGTCAGGAAGCGGTGCCGAAGAAACCACATCCGCGAGATCGCCGTCCTGTGTACTGGTGGACGACGAAGATTGCGTCGCTCAGACGTGAGTGCCTTAAACATCGAAGGGCAGTCACTAGGGTCACAAACGCGATCCCCGTAACGCAGCCCATAAATCTGCCGTCTATATACGGAAGAAAAAGGAACTCCGCCAAGCCATCACGTCCAGTCAACGCCGATGCTGGAAGAAGCTGGGTGATGATGTGAACAACGATCCGTGGGGTTTAGGGTACAAAATTGTTATGCAGAAGGTGGGGGCATTCAAGCTAGGAGCTCCTACCGATTCATCGACCCTACAAAACATCGTAGAGACCCTATTCCCGACCCATCCGAAGAGACCGGAACGCCCGGCCACCACGGACCCGCCTGTAGCTCCCCCCTTCACACTTCAGGAGCTACAGCAGGCAGCTGCAACGCTGCGCAACATAAAGGGGCCGGGTCCGGACGGATTCCCAGCAGAGGTGTTAAAGGCCGCAGTTGAAAGGCAGCCGCAGCCCTTGCTTTACATGTACAACTCCTGTCTGAGGGCGGACACATTTTACTCCCGCTGGAAAGTGGGAAAGCTCGTCCTCATAAGCAAGGGCAAGGGACCGCCGGCAAACTCCTGGAGAACATGCTCCGACGTCGCCTGCACGAGGCTATACAGTCAGTAGGCGATCTGGCTGATTGCCAATATGGCTTCCGGCCAGGCAGGTCGACGATCCAAGCGATCCAGGAGGTTGTACAGGCCGCGAGGGGCACGGAACGGGGAAGTTACCTTCTCGCCCCGTTTGCCTCCTGGTAATCCTAGACGTTAAAAACGCTTTCAACTCGGTCAGCTGGGAGAAAGCACTGGACGCTTTGAGGCGGGACTTTAAATTACCCAAGTACCTCCAGAACATCATGGAGGATTACTTGAGGTCCCGCTTCATCGAATACGAAACATCGAATTGCTTGGTCCGAAGAGAAATGACGGCTGGGGCAGCCCAAGGCTCTTTCTTGGGTCCCGACGTGTGGAATGTCTTCTACGACGGGATCCTGAGATTGGAAATGGCCGAGGGTGCATTCCTGGTTGGATACGCCGACGATGTCGCGGCAGTCATTGTAGCTAGACCGGCAGTTCAGGCTCGGCTCAACTAGGTAATGCTGCGTATTCGCTTCTGGATGTACGAGCATGGGCTGGAATTGGCATTAGCTAAGACCGAGACCGTCTTCCTAACTAATAGGAGGATCCCCACCGTCGTTGATCTCAGGGTATGGAGCGAGATGGTCCAGACTAAACGATTCGTTAAATACCTGGGGGTGATTCTTGATACGCGTCTCACTTTCTGGCCGCACATACAGCGAATGGCGAACAGGGCAGCAAAGGTCGCCACGTCGCTTGCCAAAATTATGGCAAACGTGGGTGGTCGTTGCCATGCCAGCGGCGGCTGCTCTTGCATACCGCCGAATCCATCATGTTGTATGGAGCGGAGGTCTGGGCCGACTCGCTGCGGTACAAAATGTACCGCAAACGACTGGCCGCTGTTCAGCGAAGGGGGGTCCTCCGAATTGCCTGCTCCTATCGCACGGTCTCGGAACCCGCAGCGATGGTGGTGGCTGGTCTCATTCCCATCCACTTCCTTGCCCAGGAGCGAATGTTCGTCCACCAGAACAACGTGTTCTGATAATGGCCATGCTAGTGATATTTTCTTGCTTCTGGTGGTACACGCATTGTCTTTCATGAGCGAGCAGGTCGAGGGGGGGGGGGGAGGGGAGTACTGGCTACTACAAGGACCGCCAGTTGCGACACGTTCCGATATGCACACGCTACCCGGAGCGCTGCTACCCTCTGCGTAGAGAGCTACCGCCCGCGGAATTTTTTCATTTTAGTGGCGTCTGCCCACACTTCTGCACCGTACAACAGTAGTGATTGTACAACATTTATCAATGTCCTTCTTTTTGTTGCTTTGGGGCCTCAGATATTAGGCATGAGACATGCCAGCGCCGCTGTGACTTTGGCAGCCTTTTCGATCGCTTGCCTGATGTGCCTACAGTGCGTAAGCTTACAATCGAGGGTCTCCCCGAGGTATTTAATGGCGTCCCTGGATGTCACCGTTGTGCCGAAGAGGCTCATCGTGAGAGATTGCGGAAATATCCTTTTCCTGCTGAGCATCACCATCTCAGTCTTGCACATGGCGAGTTGGAGGCCGTGAGGCCATGATCGTCGCTACTCTCTTCTCTGTTTGCACCGGGTTCTAAGCAAGGATTGCAATCGCGATGTCGTTAGCATATGCGATGATTTTCGCATAGCTTGGCATTTCCATCTGCAGCACACCATCATACATGATATTCCAGAGGTCTGGTCCCAGTACCGACGCCTAGGCATCTCCAGTCGTGATGTTATACGTCCGGGTACCATTTAGTGTGCTGTATATTAAAACACGGTCCTCCATATAATTGTCGAGAACCCGTCTGAGGTAGCCTGGTACGTTGAATCGGTGCTCCAACGCCTCCATGATGTCGATCCACGTGGCTGAGTTGAAGACATTCTTAACGTCCAGTGTGATTACTACGCAAGCTTCTCTTGACCTGTTGTTGCCTAGCCATGGTTTTTGTGGTATACTTACTACTTCCTGGATAGCGCCGATGGTGGAATGCTGAGCTCTGAACCCGTGGTGGGATTCCGAGAGACCACCAGATTTCTTTACCGCCTCTTGTAGTCGCACCATCAGCAGCTTCTCGTACATCTTTCCTGCGTTGTCAAGCATACGCAGAGGTCTGTATGATGACGGGATGATTTGGTGGCCTTTCCCTTTGTCATTTAGGACCAATCTCTGCCTTTTCCATGCGCTCGCGAAGACGCCTGCTTCCAGTGAAGCTTTGTACATCCTAAGGAGCAATTCTGGGTATTCTGTTGTGGCCACCTTCAAAGCCTCGGCAGGTATTCCATCCAGGCCAGGGGCCTTCCGATTACCGAGTGCGTCCGCCGCCTGTTTGACGTCCCGAACACTGATGAGAGGGATGTCATCCTGAACTTCAATATGCCTGTGCGCCCTTACTGGATGTTGAGGGAATAGCGTATTAATCACTGTTTCCATGGTGTTTGTGTCGCCTTGTATGGGGGGTGCCTGGAGGCCTAAACGGCGCATGACGATATTATAACCGAGAACCCAGGTGTCTCGGTTAATATCGTCGCAGACTATTTTCCAACATCTCAGTTTGCTTTGTCGGATAGCTACTCGTAGGTCTTTTTTACCATTTTTATACCTTTCTGGGTGGTCGGTGTTCCTGCGTCTATTACGCTGCGCCAGTCGCCTAAATCGTAGTGCCGTCCGTCTTTTTTCGGCGATTTCCTCTGTCCACCAATAGGCTGGATTGCGGTGATACCCCGTTCTGCGCTTAGGCATTGATGCTTCACAGCCTTTAGCAATGGCCGGCATAGGGCCGTCGCTTGCGGGCTAGGTATGTTACCGTTCCGCTGCCTTTTCTCCTGTGATGGGCCGTGATTCGACGTATTAAGGTTAGACACCCGTTCCTTTGATTCATCGTTTGTAGTGCGCCATCCTTCATCCTGGCTGCCAATTCGTCCCGTTCTCGTAACATAGACTCCATCCATGTCTTACTTCTGGCCCTCTCTGCCTCCCGGTCTACCTTCCGGGCTCTCCTATGTCTTCTAATTTCTGACATGGAGTTGTCAATAGCCTCAGTCCAGTCCTTGATTTCGTTGAATATGTTTTTTTGCTTCTGCAAACCGGATACTGCTCTTGACCGTAGAAGTCACCGATGTGAGAACTTTGTCTTCGAGTTCGATCTTCTACGCCATGCTAAGGCGTATCACTTCCAGATGGGTCATTCTCGTGTCTGACGCCTCCTCGTCACCAGTAGCATTATCGGAGCCCTTAGCCTGGTTATCCACACAGGGTTCCGTGTTATTCGGCGATGTGTTGCTCGTGTCGGTGATGCCCTCCTGCAACCTTGGGCCACCGCCCACTGCCCCCACATGGCCGCTTGGCAGTCGGAAGCGATGAGGGATTGGTTACCCCGCAGGTAGTCATTTTTATCAGTCGACATTTCATTCATTATTGGAAGCCATTAGCCGCGCTTGCCTTCGGGGTTTGGCGTTCGCGGTTTTCCTTCCTCTAGACCGATTGCCGGCCAAGGCTATCGAGCTCGTTCCACCCGTTGAGTCTGGTTTTGGTCCGCCCCGTGTATTTTATTTCCCTGGTACCCACCATATCTGGCGAGCATTCCCCTATCCGCCACCTGGGGATGCGCTCGATGCAGCGTAGTAGTAGTAGTTTTTGTTTTTTTTTTTTTTTTTTGTTTGTTTTGTTTTACGAGGGACCTGTGGGGAATCTTCGAAAGACACTGGGGAGGGACCGCTCTCCACCAGTAGTGTGGGATTTTTACCCACTAAACCCCACATACCCGTACTTGACATATTTCCACACCGGGAACCGGTTTCGCCTTACTTCGGTGTGGTGTCATTTCACTGCCCTGGCTGGGCTTCTTCAGGAGTTAAGGTATTAATTAGTCTATACTTTCCTCTTCTTTCTTGTTCCTTAGTACACTAGTTACAAATGTAACTCCTTCATCCCAGTTGGTCTGGTTTTTGAGCATGACCGCTATGATGTTTTGCGGGCTGACCGTCATTTTTACCGCCTCTTCCAGTACTTTTCTTCTGCTGGACCATCGTTGGCACTCAAAGAATGTGTGTTGTGCATCGTCCTCTTGACCTGGGCAATATCGGCATATGGGGCTATCTTTACTTTGGCGTGTAAATAGGTACGTATTAAACAGACCATGACCAGTGAGAAATTGCGTGGTAAAGTAGTCCACTTCTCCATGGCTTCTGCTGTACCATACGCTCACGTCCGGGATTAAGACGCGTGTCCACCTTCCTACCGTATCATTCTTGGTCCATCTATATTGCCAATCTCGCAGAGTTCGCAGTCTTTCTTCTTGTCTGGCGCTTTTCAAGTTGTCTTCCTCTCGGCGCTCATATACCCTTCGCCTTTCGCTTACCAAAAGATCGATGGGGGGGATTCCCGCCACCACCAGTATTGCTGCTGCTGACACCGTCCGGTAAGCGCAGGCTACCCTGAGTGTAGATATTCTTTGCACGGATGCCAGTTTTTGCCTGAACTTCTTCACTTTCATGGCGTTTGACCAGATTTCCGCCCCATAAAGCAAGATGGAGTGCGACACCCCCATCATGACCCTTCTTTTGTATGGTCTGGGTCCAGACACATTCGGCATCAATCTGGACAGCGAGGCGACTAATTTTATTGCCTTTTCAGCTACCTCCTTTATATGCGTCCAGAACGTCAGTTTACTGTCAATATGTATACCCAGGTACTTGGCTGACCTGGCGGCAGTGATAGGTACTCCATCGATGTTCACACCTAAGGGCTCCTTAAATATTTGCTGTCTTGTGAGTACAACCATCTCCGTTTTGCTGGTGGCCAGCTCAAGGCCATGATCTTCCAGCCATTGCTTCACCACGTGAATTACATGGGTAACCCTCATATTTGCCTGGAGAGGGTTTCTTGCGAAAATGACTGCAGCCACGTCATCGGCAAAGCCGACGAGTCTCGCCCAATCCAGCAGGTCCAACCGCAGGATATCGTCGTACATCATGTTCCATAGGTCGGGGCCAAGAACAGACCCTTGCGCCACACCTGCGGTGACTCTCCGTTGTCGAGGGCCCTCAGTTGTGTCAAAAACTAGTTGTCTATCAGTCGCTGATCAACTTTTGTAGATACGCCGGTACCTTAAAGCGTCGGTTTGCTTCGAGAATATCTGTCCACCTCGCCGAGTTGAACGCGTTTTTCACATCCAGGGTAACTAATACGCAGGCGAGTCTAGATCTGTGGTTACCCTCCCAAGCCATTTGTGCCATCCCAACCACGGAGTGTAAGGCCCCTATCGTCGAGTGACTCACTCTAAACCCATGTTGGTTATCAGACAGATCCCCGGCCAGTTGTACTGCGTGTCGGAGCCTGTTTCTGATAAGCCTCTCCAGCAGCTTCCCCGCGTCGTCCAGCATGCACAGAGGTCTGAATGACGACGGGGTACCAACTTGACCTTTCCCCTTATCCAGCAGTACTAACCTCTGCCTCTTCCATCGCCTGCAGAACACCCCCGTAGCTAGGCACACATTGTACATACTGAGCAGCACGTGGGGTTGTTCTTTTACAATTATTTTAATTACCTCGGCAGGTATACCGTCCGGACCAGGCGCTTTCCTGCATTTAAGATCGTCAGACGCTGACTGGAGTTCCGCCATACTAAATGGGTGTATGGTGTCTTTAGCCGCAGTTCTTTCTTTAGGTCTTACCTCGTGGCTTGGGAAAAGAGCGTCAATAATTTGGCGCATTGACGCCGGCTCTAGTGGTCCCTGAGGCGCTTGCCTGCCAGTTTGCGGGTCACTATTTGATAGCCACGGCCCCATATATCCCCATCTACTTCCTCGCAGAGAGCCTTCCAGGCTCAGATCTTGCTCATCTTGATGGCTTTGGATAGGCGCTTCTTTGCTGTTACGTAATGGCTGGATTCTAGTTGGTATTGTTCCCCGCCCCGTTTACGATGTCTTTGGGCTTTGCGCCTCGCAGCCAGTGCGCTCTTTCGGAGGTCAGCGATTTCTTGCGTCCACCAGTATGAAGGCCTATGTTTGCCATGGCTCACTGCTTTGGGCATGGCTGCATCGCATGCCCGCTCTATTTGACGCATTGTAGTCTCCGCGAATACCTCGATCTCCTCTCTCGAACTTTTCGCAGTTGGCGCAGAACTCACCTGCATTTCCTTCTGCAAAAAAGCCACTAGTGCCTCTCGGTCGAGTTTCGCGACATTCCACTTCCGCGAGCTACTTCTGGGTCTGGTTATAATCACGCCCGTGGCCACCTTAAAGTATTGGCTGGTGGTCACTCCCGGAGAAATCCTCAAGGACGCGCCAGCCAGCCGTTCGTGCGGCTACGCCCGGGCTTGCAAGCGTGATGTCGATGATGGTGCCTTCGTTGCCACTACGTCTGAAGGTGGTAGAACCTCCGGAGTTAAGGACAGTTAGGTCGAGTCTAGCTACCATGTCTACTACAGCGGAGCCTCTGGTGCATGTCTTTCTCGTCCCCCATTCTGTTGCCTTGGCATTAAAGTCGCCTGCCACCAGTATGTCCTCGTCTAGCTCGCGCAAATAATCCTCCAGGTACTGGAGTTTGTCTTTGAAGAGAGTTATGCCCTCATTGGGGGAAAGATAAACACTCACGTAGGTTACTTTCCCGCTTCGGATCCAGACGAACCCGTCTCCTTTGCCGGAGGCACATATATGGATCTTTCGCGGATTTCTGATCCAGATCGCGGATGTACCGCTATGGTCGGTGTACCAGCCGTGTCCCACCCCTGCTGAATATTGTTCCGATATAATAATTAGATCGGCGCAGTGCTCGCATGCAGTCTGTGACATGAGGTCATGTGCAAGTCTGCCTCTGCCCAGGTTTATTTGCAGAACCGTTGCCATTATCGGTTACCTTTTAGCTCTGCCTCTTTGTAGGCAGCACATCGCGTGGAACCTGCAAAGTGGTCTATGCGGGCGCCATCCGCTCGCCCGATGCATAGGAAGAATCATGCTTCGCTACGACACTCTGCTATTTTGTGTCCGCGACCACCACATTTCCAGCAGCATTTGCTCCTGTCGGTGTTTTCACATTCCCGGGCGTGGTGGCCGTAACCTTGACAACGAAAGCATCGGACCACCCGTGGTTTAAGACGCACCCTGCAATTGATCCACCCAACTTTTAAGCGTCCCTTCTTTGCCAGCTCCATCGCTATCACCTCCGCTAGGGTCACATACGCCGTTCTGTTGCCTCTGAACGACCCCTTCGACAATTCCACCTTCATAGATGGTGCTACGTCTCCACCGACGGCGGCATTAAGTGCGTCCATTACTTCCGCATGGTCGGCCGCAGCATCAATGTCCCGTATTTCAATTTGAGCCATCGGTACCAGTTGGCGAACCGTACCTGAGCCGCCTATGGCCTCACCCAACGCTGTGCCGAATTTCGCCTTCTCCTCCGCTTTCGCATTTACCTCTACTAGCAAGTCCCCAGTAGCAGTAGTAGTAGTAGTAGTAGTAGTAGTAGTAGTAGTAGTAATAGCGGTAGTAGTAGCAGTAGTGGTGGTAGTAGTAGTAGTAGTGGTGGTAGTAGTAGTAGTAGTAGTAGTGGTGGTAGTAGTAGTAGTAGTGGTGGTAGTAGTTTTTGGCGCAAAGTACCTTTTGAATGTACGATGCAACTGCATTTCAATTGGCCTCGGATTGAAGCATCTTTTCCACGACTTCCTCCTCCACCATCTCAATGCCACGTTCAGCGGTGAGCATGTCGCTCCTCTCACTCCATCTACTATCGAGGAGGCGCCCGATGGGTGTCCAGCAACACCGCACGAGAGTCGTAGTAGTAGTAGTTTTTTTTTTTTTTTTTTTTTTTCTTTTAAGGTGGTCAAAAAACAGGAGAATCTGCGAACAGACCATCAGCGGGGACCCTCTTAACAAGGGATAACCGCGGCTAAGCTGGTGCCCCACCGGTGAGACGGGTTCCACTGACGGGGTCAGGACGGGGTGGGAAGGGCTAAACCATTCGCAACCAGTCCATCGACCGCAGGGGGACCGTCTAAACCTGCTCTCCCCTGGTCATGGGTTGCGGGAGAAAATATACCAGCAACACATGAACAGGAATGCGTAATTTCCACCACAGCCTGGCCGTTTCCACCCCGGAACCGCTCTTGCATTACTTCGGGGCGGGGCCTCGTTTCTATGCCATCAGCGGCACCATCTTTATTCCGATTTTCCACTAGCGCGATCAGCGGAGTAGACTGCGCCATTTGCAGAGATCAATGTTTGTCTTCTCCAGTTCTCCTTGGGTGCCTCCAAGCCTCGTTGTTAATGAGGTTCCTCTGTTTTTTTCTCCTGCAGGATGCCCCTTGCTAAGCCAGCAATGGTGTCCCAGTTGTCTTGACTTTCCAGGATCGCTTCTCCTATATTCTCCGGCGTAATTATTCTTTTCACTGCCGCCTCGAGCTGCTCTTTGTATCCTCTCCACCGTTTGCAGGCAAAAAACGTGTGATGAGCGCTGTCCTCTTCATCCGGGCAGTAGTTACATACCGGGCTCCACTTCCTGCCTCTGACATACAGGTATTTATTGAAGAAGCCATGCCCCGTAAGAAGCTGCGAAAGGTAGAAGTCTGACTCGCGGTGCTTCTTCCAATACCACCTATTGACATCGGGAATGATCTTATGGGTCCATTTAGCCGTGTCCTGTTTCCAACTCCAGCGCCTTTGCCATTCGCGAATTGTTGTTTTCCTCTCCTCTACTTTCACCTTCTCTTTATCCTTTTCCAGTCTTCGCGCGTAAATCCTGCTTCGTTCCTCAGCTAGTAAGTCCACTGGGGGTATACCTGCTACTATGCGGCGTCTTCAGAGACTGTGCGGTATGCACAGATTATGCGCAAAGCCGCGTTTCTTTGCACAGTCCCGAATCGCTTCCGATATGTCTCCACTTTCATGGCCTCCGACCAGACTTCCGCAGCGTACAACATAATGGAGTGTGCTACTTCCATCATAACACGTCTTTTTCCTTGTCGTGGGCCCGCGATGTTAGGCGTAAGTCTAGACAGGTTTGCGACTAACTCCGCGGCCTTTTCCGCTGCCTTCTTTATATGGGTGCCGAATTTTAATTTTGCGTCAATGGTGACACCTAGATATTTGGCGGTATCGGAAGATTTTAGGGTCACGCCATCTACCTCGACTGTGAGTGGTCCCGCTAGGGTTTTTTGTCTGGTCATGATGACCATCTCGGTCTTGTGTACTGCTAATTTCAGTCCATGGTCATGCAGCCAGCCCTTCACCTGTCTTATCACTAACGGTACTCTTCTACCTGCCTGTTCGATGTTTTTCACCAATATCAGGGCTACAACGTCGTCAGCGAAACCTATCAGTTTCGCCCACTCCGGTAATTCTAAACGAAGGAGTCCATCGTACAGCATGTTCCACAGGTCCGGGCCTAAGGCAGATCCCTGCGCGACGCCTGCTGTGATACCTCTTTGTCTCTGGCCATTCAGGGTATTATATTGTAACTCCCTATCTTGTAGGTAGTTGTCAATCACCTTTCGGAGGTACGGTGGTACCTTGAAGTGACCCAGTGCTTCTGTG
The DNA here is from genome assembly GCA_030407085.1 of Trichopria drosophilae. Taxonomy (NCBI): domain Eukaryota; kingdom Metazoa; phylum Arthropoda; class Insecta; order Hymenoptera; family Diapriidae; genus Trichopria; species Trichopria drosophilae. The sequence continues at coordinate 117,600,785 of CM059583.1, forward strand.
ATATCGCTCCATCGTGCCGAATTGAAGGCGTTTGATACATCCAGTGTGACAAGCACGCAGGCCTGCCTGGATCTGTGATTGCCTTGCCAGGCTTTGACTGCTACGTCTACCACGGTTTTGACTGCCCCGATGGTAGAGTGGTTTCTTCGGAATGTTGATTGGCCGAAAGACCCCCTGCCTGTTCAATAGCGTCCTGAAGCCGACGGCGCAGAAGCCTTTCATAAAGTTTTCCGGCCTCGTCCAGCATGCATTGCGGTCTGTAAGAAGCCGAGCCGCTTTGCTGTGCTTCTCTCTTTTTCAGGAGTACTAGAGCTTGCCTGTTCCATCTTTTGCAGAACGTTCCGGCCGCAAGGCATCTGTTATACATTCCTAATAGGATGCTGGGCTGAGTCCTGGCTATCTCTTTGATCACTTCTCCGGGGATTCCATCGAGTCCTGGTGCTTTCCTATTCCCAACGCTCATTGCTGCTGTCTGTAGTTCATCCACTGTAAATGGGGGTATCGGCTCACTTACAGTGATATCTTCATCTTCTTGGTTGGTGATCAGGGAAAAGTGCGTCAATAATTCCTGACATGGTTTCTTCGTCGTGTAGTCCCGTTGGAGACTGCTTACCTAGTTTTCGTAAGACAATCTTGAAGCCTAGACCCCACATATCGGCATTGACCTCGTTGCAGATAGTCTTCCAGCATCTTTGCTTACTCGATTTTATGGCCTTTGTTAATTGAGTAGTAGTAGTAGTAGTGGTAGCAGTAGTAGTAATAGTAGTAGTTTTTAATTGAAAAGGTTATTTTTTATCATCAGACGAACGAAGCAGAATTCCCTCATTGAAAAAATGAGAGAACTCCACCTCTGACGTTTCATCCCGATCTAGACATACTGGAATCATCAGCAAGGCTTATTGGTGCAGGGCCTTGTACGCCGCTTACTATTCTTCACGATACAAAGTCTTATGTACAGAATATAATCGACCTCGCTAGATGCGAAAATCCAACCCCCGTACTCAAGACGTCTATCGACGATCTACCAAGTGTGAATGTTAAAGAATCACTCACTCGACAAGGTAGACCGTGGCATTATCGTCTGATGATAAACAGATGTTACCGATAACCTTTTCAATTGTTGATTTTGTTTTTTTGCTCTTTCTCGCCCAGTGCCCATTATAATAATGAAACGATGTAATGTGGGTCGGTTTTTAACAAATTAAATACGGTTTATGCCCCACCAATGAGGAATCTATATTTCCCCCTCTCGGCCGACTCGCGTGCATTCCCGAGGAGGAAACATATTTCGTTCGTCTGATGATAAAAAATAACCTTTTCAATTAAAAATCGGTCAATTTTTCATCGTGATTGATATATGCCCCCCCCCTCCCCCCTCCGCTAACAAAATCTAATCAACGTTGACCGCATAATGCTCGGAACTCATTATTTCCCGGATAGAAATTTAAGTCAAAACGGCGTCGCGAAAACATTTTGGCGCCAAAACGTCGAGTGCCAAAACGGCGGAGCCAAAACTTCCTGCTGCCCTAAATTACACCTACTCTTAAAGCTACTGCGTGAATAGTGCAAACGATGTACTCGTACAGAACTTCTAAAGGGACTACGTCCTCCAATCTAGAGCCGGTCGATGCTCAGTACATAATATTCTGAAAATTGACCGTCCCATCGCTCAGCCTCATGTATTTTGCTATTATACGACTCATTGCCGCGGCATCGGTCGTTTCAAGTTTAGACTTTGTGGAGTACAAAAACAGCGAAAAAATACCGGAATTTGGTCAGACACGCAAAGGAAGTCGCCCGTTTTGAGATTGGCGATAAACAAAACATGCGTTTCCGAGACCCAAACAAGGTCTACGGCGCTAAATCCCCTGCCCTCAAGAAAAGTGAAATGCGCGGAAAATCACTAGTACAACATCCATTTAGCAGGACGAAATTGTTTGATTGCATGAACTCGGACAGGAGGGAGCTGTGCCTATTACAAAATTTGTCATAAAACATCCTCAACATACGAGGTGACGAGTAATCAAAAATTTCAGAAAAATCGGAGTAAGGGTCGAAAGAGCCAAATCGGCAATTGAAGTCGCCACTTAGAACAAAGATGCAGTCATGATACTGAGCATTCAAGAAGTCTATTTCTAACTGCAGATTCGAGAACTGTGAAGATAAGTCAAATTAGGTGTAAAGTAAAAAGAACCAACTATTTAATAGATCGGAAGAGCGTTAACACGAAAAAAACCATTTGATAGATAAATCAAGCTGTTTAAAGGAATTAATTATAGGCCTCTACTACAGCGACCGAAATTACTGCAGCGAATTGCAGGAGCAAAGATACCAGAATGACCAGCAACTAATGCCTTCGTTTCAATTACGCGATCTGACCATATTTCCGAGAAGTTCAAAATATTATATGGCGATGAAAACTCGTTCTTTTTTATATTAAATAACCAACATGAAATGCTATTTTTTAAATTTTTAACGGATTCTTATATCTACTATCAGCAGATATAGAGGGCGCTCTCGTAGCGCTTGAAGGCGGTGTCGTGAGTCTTCGCTGGAGCTGACGGGGGCAATTAATAAATTTTCCTTTAGCGTAAAAATTGAAAAATTCGAGGCCATTGGAGACGGAGTAGGGCTTTGATGTGTCGAATTGGAGCCACTAGAGTTGATAAGCATGAGGGTCGTTGAGGTGGTTTATCTGTTTGAAATTGGCGCATTGCAGCCGTATAGTCCTGGTCCGCCTCAGACCATAAGAATAAGACGTTGTTTAACGCGATCTTACTGCTCACTTTTTTAAATGTTTCACCCTTAGCGTTGGCCGCAAGACGAAACTCTCTGGCCTTAAAGACTATTAAACGATCTTTATCATATTAATCCGAATTTATAAAAACGTTAGTTCCCTTCAGACTATATTTTTTTGTAACCAATATCGTAAATTTGTCTTTCTCGGAGAACGATTCCGCCAAAATAACCTTCGATAGGATTCGTTCGGATGATACGAGCAGTGGCTACTGCACCAGACAACTGGAACTTCGTGCTGAGAAATTCCTGTACCTCGATTTTTTTACTGCGCTTGGATTTTGGGCTCGAACTCAACGATCGTACATCGTTCAAACGCTGTATTAAGGACGTGTATTAAGTTATATTATTAAGTTTATTTCTTATTATATTATATAATCTATTATATTATAAAGTTTAGTCCGCATCGTCGCGAGTGAACATTGCACGGCGTAAAAACATTGATTCTTTTGCGTTTCTGACGATTATAACAATTTACTTACGAATGTTATAATTACGTTTCCTTTTTTCCTCGTGTATCTTACTATGGCTCCATTATCTCTAAAGACACTTATAGCTATGCAGCTTGCGCGAAAGAAAGAAATTAATAAAATGCGCACTCGATTGATGTGTAAACCGCGAGAGACATTGAATAAGGATATAGTAGAGGCACGTCTCGAGGATTTAAGAGAGGTTTGGAAAGAAGTCCGGACGACTCATTCCGAGATTGTTGTGAAAGATGATGTCGAATCCAAGACGTATGTCGAACAAGATGTGTTTTCTCGAATTCAAAGCGGTTACGAAAACTCGGTCGATGAGTGTTTAACGCTTTATTCGCAAGTCAAGCAAGCGGCCGATGGCATGCTCGTGGGCCGCGTAGATGACGCGAACGTTTCGGAAGGGAGAGGATCTTGCATCGCAAAACTCCCACGTATTCCTCTACCCACCTTTTCGGGTAAATACAAGGATTGGGCTAGTTTCTGCGATCTCTTCACTACTCTTGTACATGAGGTCCCGCAATTAGGAGATTAAACTAAATTACAATATTTAAACTCATGTTCAACAGGAAATGCGGCAGGCCTCATTAAAGATGTCGCTACTCTTCTGATATCGTAAAAATGTTTCGCCAGATTCGAGTAAACTCCAAAGATCGAGATTCCCAGAGAATAGTATGGACAGCTTCAACTAACTCCGATCCCGTCGATTATCGCTTAAATGCCGTCAACTATGGGATGGCTTGCGCTCAATTTTTGGCGATTCATACCGTTCAACAGTTAGTTCGTGATGAAGGCACTCGATTTCCACTAGGCGCTGCATGCCTCCATTCGGAGACATACATAGACGATACCTTTGCAGGCGCGGAAGATCTACCCACTGCCATCACGAAGCGAAACGAACTCAACTCGTTGCTAGACTCTGCGCGGATTGGATTGGATAAGTGGTCTGCCAATCACCCCGATCTCCTTCTTCATTAGGTAGAGCAAGTTTCTTCGAAAGCAATTGAAACAGATGTCTTCAGTGGAACCCTATGCGAGATCAGTGTAGGGTCCAAGCTGAGGACATTGAAGAGTTGTCGGCAGCCTCAACCAAGGGAGGTATCCTTTCCGCTATTTCTCGCTTATTCGTTCCACTAGGGTGGCTTGCTCCAGTTACGGTGATTCCAAAAATTTTATTGCAGGATCTATGGATCCAGAATGCGACTGGGATTCTCCACTGCCCACTGAATTCCGTGAGCGCTGGCATACCTACTGCGAGTCTTTGTACGCATTGACTTCACTGTCCGTCGATCGTTGGCTAGGAGTTGCGGCTGTCTGTTCGTGTGAGATCTACGGATTTTCAGGCGCTTCATTACGTTCATATTCTGCTATAGTGTACTTGCTGGTTGAGGAGAGAGACGGTCGAGTCCATATCTCAATAATCTCTGCTAAATCTAAGGTCGCACTAGTTAGTATCCCGAATATGGAGCTATGTGGGGCGGCTCTGCTTGAAAAACTTACCACTCACGTTAGAAAGCTCTATTTCCTTCGTTCTCTTCCTGTCTTTGCATGGTCTGATAGTCAGATTGTGCTTATGTGGCTACGCAAATAGGGTATCTTATATCCAAACGGAGCTACCCTCTGCCACTTTGTCGCACATGCCCACTAAAGAGAATCCGGCAGATTTACCTACTCGTGGTTACGAGCCTGCTGGTCTGGCTCGGAGTGCTCTGTGGTGGCGTGGGTCTCAGTAGCTTTCTCAACCTCGGGAACATTGGCCGCAAACTTCCGAAACTTTACGAACCCTCCATGCCCAGGCTCGGCCTACGGAATCGACTATGTTTAATCGTTTCTCATCGTTGACTCAATTGATTGCCATAGTAGCCTTGTGTAAGCGACCGTTGGTTAATCTGCGTAGGCGCGCCCAAGGCAGTGATCGACTACCTTCGCTTATCACTTCCGATGAGTTATCTGCTGCACGACTCGTAGCCATTCGATTAGCACAGGTTAGTGATTTCATCGAGGAAATGAACCTGCTAAAGTCAGGGAAAGAATTGCCGAAGCGTAGTCGACTCCTGAAGTTGAATCTATTCTTGGATCACGATGGAGTTTTGCGCGTAGGAGGCAGATTTTCACACTCCAATCTTACGTCTGAACAAAAGCATCCACCGATTCTTTCGCAAAATTCCACGCTTAGCAAATTGTTTGTTCGGCATTCATATGATCTTTGTTTGCACGGTGGACCCACTTTACCATCCATTTTAGCATTTTAATGCAACAAGTTTGGATTCGTGGCAGAAATCGTCTTTTTAAGTCCGTCATAAGAAAGTGCGTAACGTGTCAGCAGGTTAAGCCGCAAACGGCACAGCAGTTGATGAGTGATCTTCCTTCCGATCGGGTGACTGCCAGACGCTCATTTGCTGCATCGGGTCTAGACTACGCAGGTCTCATTCAGGTGCTCACGACAAAGAGTCGAGGGCACAAGTCGTATAAAGGGTATATCGCAGTTTTCGTCTGCTTCTCCACACGGGCAATTCCTCCTCCTTCATTTGCGCGTATCAATGGTTTGTAGGTAGACGTGGAATTTGCCACCGGCTTTACAGCGACAGCGCCACTAACTTCAAGGGGGCGGTTGCTGAACTCGAGGATATGTTTCATTGGACTTTGGAGCTCTACCACCGGGTTGCTTCACTTCTCGCTAACAATGGCACCGAGTGTCAAATTCGTCAATCATCGTTTAAAGCGGGCGGTGGGTGAACACACCTTCACATTCGAGGAGCTGTCCACTGTCCTTGTGGAAATTGAGGCTTATCAATTCGCGCCCATTGAGCGCCTTTAATACCGATTCAGACGACCTTCATGCGTTAACACCGTTCCACTGATATTCCCGACGTTCCTCAGAATCGTTTGAGTAGGTTCCAGTTTCTTCAACGAATTAGGAAGCAGTTTTGAAAGCTCTGGTCCTCATAATACTTCCTCCAGTTGCAAGGGCGCGAAAAGTGGAGAGTTCCACATCAGAATTTTGTTATGGGTCGACTAGTTATCATAAAGGATGATCGTGATCCGCCATCAAAATGGCCTCTAGGTCGAATCACTGATATCCACCAGGGCCCAGACGGCCTGGTCCGAGTAGTTACAGTGAGGGCTGCCACCGCTTCATTCAAGTTTTTAGTACAACAATTCTAATGTGCAACTAATGTATCCCTTCGGTTAAAAGGCAGTTTGAAATTACTTATCAGCTGATTGAAGCATTCGATTTGAAACTTAAAATCATTGTGGAAGTGTCAATCCTCATAAGACAACTGTAGTATTTAAGTTATGTATCCCTTCGATTAAAAGACATGGAAACTATTTTTCAACTTATTGCAGTATCCGCTTTTCAATTTAAAATTACTCAAAGCATCGATCCTCACAACTCTAGTAAGGTATATACTAATGTGAAAAAAAACTTCTGAACTTTTTTTTTTAATTTATTATAGTACATATTCACTTTTAAATTTCATGTCACAGTTATTGTCAATCCTCATTGCCCTTGTATATCAGTTAAGTAGTGTATACCTACCGAGTAAACGAAAAGGGATTTAATTTAGTTTCTTCTATTCCTTTGAATTCCTTTTTTGACCATTGAATCTATTTCATCCAAAAATCCCTTATTCTCGAAAAACCTCGGTCAGTTCTCAATTAATTTTTTTTTGTATTTTCTGGAACATCGTCGGTAGTAATTAGAATCACCCTTATAGAGTCCGAATTTCAAAAAAACCATTCAGTAATTTTTTATATACGGTTTTTAGTAAAAATTTATCCAATATTGGCGGAGTTATTTGTAATATTGTAGATAAAATTTGCTTATTGCCGTCTTGCAGATTGTAAATAAATGTAAAATTAAACCAAAAAAATGGTCGAGCAACTCAGTACTCCCTTTATTAAGCCTATTGGGGTATTCGGTTTTAAATTTAATGTTGCTTGAAAATAACTTGCTATTTGGAAATTACTTGTACTTTTTAGAAATTTATAGGTAGACGTGGAATTTGCCACCGGCTTTTATAATTGAGTTCTTTTCGTGAAGACGTGTTCTTTATACGGGGGGGGGGGGGGTGGAAAGATTTTTTAAATTTTAAGGGCCTAAAAATGATTTTTAAAAAATGTTTTTTTTATAATACGCGGTTCCGTTTACTATTTCTTTCGGCTTTTAAGGAAATTCATTGTTTATTACGGATAATATATCAGTAAATACATGTGACACTGATAAGTGAATTATTTTATTATTTACACTTTTTTATAATTACGTATAAATTTTTCTTTTCTTACATCTCGTTCCTTCTTGAAGTTCATGGTCGTCTATTTCCTCAAGGATGCTGAAGTTTCCGTCGATCCCATTGTCAATGTCCATTTCTTCATCATTTTCCTGAAGAAGAAGGGTTATGAATATAGGCACAATCTCCTGTAATGGAGGAAACCCAGCCATTGCAACGTTTCGCTCGAGTCAGGTAATGAAGACTCCCGCAACCTCTTTCGATGAAGAGAACCCAGTCAACGTTTCATTCAACCTAGGCTGTGAGGTTATTATGGGACTAAAGAAGGGCGCATGAATCTGATTCTATTATTGAGTACGCGTACGATCATCTCTGCGCAGTGAGGATGCTTTCGTTGCCGGAACATCGCTAATCTTTAATATTGAGGTGTGAATGAAGGTAAAATTTTCAAATTAGCTTGGTGTGTGTTGATATTCATGTACTGTTCTTACATGCATGCCGTGGAACTCAATATAGTATTAAGTACTCGGAACGAAAATCGAAAAGTATTGTACCGGAAAATGGTATAATGGTATAATGGTAATAAAACTAATGGTTGATGAGATCGGCTGTTTTTTTTATAAGCGAAACAAATAGGACCATAATAATGCATACACAATGCTTCCTCTATCGGATGTTTAATCATGTTATTATTTACGTACCTATCTATGTACGATTTTTTCTTAGATTTTTTTTTCAATGAATTAGATTAATTTTTTTATTTTTAAATTTTGTTTCGTCAATGTTATTACTACAATTATTATTATAATAAAATTAAATTTTGTTAAATTATGTAATACATAAGATTGGCCTAATATATTGCCGTCTGTAGTTACCTAATTTACTCCATATTTACACAAATCTTCACATTAATAACTTAACATTTCTGAGGGAATTTGCAGACAGTCTAAAACAAAAATGCGTTTTTTGTCTTAATTTTGAAAAATCAGGGTCAAATTAATGATAAAATCAAAGGGGTATGTGTCTCAGCTGCTGCTGAAGGATAAGTCCTTTTAAATAAGTTTCGTTATTTTTCACCATATTTTACAAATAATTACTTTTAAGGTACGGGAAAGTTTTTCGGTAATCATATATCGCTGCACGAGGTGCGATACGATGCTGTATGTACCTAGCTCAGCCGGGTCGAGCGCAACACATTTTATACTTATTTGTCTAATTTGTCGAAAATATCAAAAACGGCAATTTGGATTTCACTGTTTCCTGCGTAAAAAAGTCAGATCTTTCATTCTAGACTATTTAGAAATGTAAAAAATTTTGAAAATATTACAAAATAATTACAACTAATCGAACGATCACGAAAAAATCTATAAAAAGCGCCTATTTCGATATTTTTAAAATTTCAGAAATAAGCGATAAAAAATCTCCACAATAAAGTATTTTCCGAAATGTCAAAAATTGAAATGCTCGTAATTCGGCCAAAAATTGACAAATCAAAAAAATATTTCTGGTGCATCTTAGTGACCAATAAGACAACAAATAGTGCGACTTTGAACCATATCCGACATAAGTCTTTTTTAAGTTGTGACATTTAACATGGCATGCCCCACATGCACGAATATTTAAACGACATATATATACAGAACTTCAGAAACAAGCGTTTAATGCGAGACACCGAAAAGGGCTAATCTTCTCAGTTGCCCGTTTGGCATGGAATGCCCCATATACAAACGCAATATCGAAATATGTGTAGTTCATCAGATAATCTAATATTCTGCGCAAACTTTGGCTATACTGTATATCGACGGTCCCGAGCGACTTTGTCCTAACTTGGGCGAGCGTGATTATTTTATCTCATTTCGAAAGCTAGCGTTCAAACTATCTTAACTCAAAATATCTTCCCTAGTACTATGAATTTATTACTATGAATTTTATTTGGATTTTTCACCCAAACGGAACTATAACTTGCAATTATGCCTTATCGGTTATAAATAGCACAAATAATGGAGGTAAGGTAACAAAATATAACCTTAATGTTTTTAATAAAAACACAACCTCAATTTTATGTTGAAATAATATATCGATAAATTAACTTATTTATGCATAAATTGAAAACCCTAAAACTAAATTTGTTATTAAAATTCCAGGATTATTTCCGAACGAGGAATTTTCCACTATGGAATCCACGGATAATGTTATTATACCGTTCAATGATGTGTATATTTCAGAGCAAATGGTAAATATCACATTTTTTCACAAAATTAACGACTTTATAACATTTATTGTAGGCAACAAATGTCGAGTTGAGTGCAATTTAGTCGAGAATAACTTTTACAAAGTCGACATTGAAAACTGCGACGAAGCCCATCAATCGGTGGAGGAAGGAACGTACGAGATAATACATACGCAAAATTATTATGTCTCCAACAAAACCGACCAAATTTCAACAACTGAGTTTTCTGTAAGCACGAAGTCATCCAGGACGTCCGGCAAAATGGCGAAAAAACAAAGCAAAAACTGCTAGACAAGCTGGGCAAACTTATGTAAATTCTAAAGAAGTACCCGTAGAAGCCCGAAAACTGAAAGAAGTTAATTGTTTACAACGTTAATTGAACGAAAGAGTAAGACAATAATCTTTACTCCAAATGATTGGGTGACGATAATAAGGACTATGAAAACTAGTAAAAAGTCATATGAGGCCATCGAGGTAGGGCAAGAGAAAATTTTTTATTTCAAAGATATTGTGAGGCAACAACACTGGGAAAAGGATGTATCCGGACACAAAATTTCATGGTCAAAAATTCGCGAGCTTTATGCAAGTGGTAATCATCCTCATAATTTACAGTTTAAATATGATTTCGAAGCAGATTACAGCGAACTTTGTATTACAGGTGGTTGTAAAGGACGACTGTTGAATTTAGTGACATACTGTTATAATATTTGTAGTACGAAGGTTGAAAAAGGGCAGCAATAAACTAATTCACTGGCTCTATATAACTATAAGTTTTATTTACTCGTGTAATTGAATTTGCAACTCTCTTACAACCGCTCGGTGCGGAGGCTGATAATCAAGTGGCGACTGACGCGCTCGCGCCATGCTCGCAGGCGCTAACAATCATGAACGCAAGGTGGCGCCTCATACCAGTAATACAAATGTACCTTATATCCCAACACGCCTCCTTAAATTTTTATTTTTCGCAATTACAGTATTCTTTTAACCTAAATTCAACAAGCTTCTCAATTTTTTAAATCTTACTCGTCCTAGTGGTTTTGTCAATGTATCCGCAACATTTTTATCTGAACTGATTTTTACAACATCTATTACTCCCTTTTCGTAATTTTCATTTATAAAATGGTAATGTACCTCAATGTACTTCGATCTTTTCGTAAAATTACCATACTTCGCTATACTAACTGCGCCAGAATTATCCTCATAAATAATTATAGGTTTTTTAATCTCTACATTAAAGTCACTTAATAAATCTTTTATTACTAGCACTTCACTCATTGCTTCTGACAATGCTACATACTCTGCAGCTGTCGAAGACTTTGTTACACTTCCTTGTTTTCTTGATTTCCAATGAATAATATTTCCGAACAAATTTACAGGATAACCAGTCGTCGATTTCCTGTCTACACAATCCCCTGCCCAATCGGCATCGACATAGCTTTCAAGGATATTAACTTCGTTATTTCTTTTAAATCTTAATTTCAAATCTTTAGTTAAGTATAAATATTTTAATACTCTCATAGCATACTTATAATGCGTCTCATTAAAGCTGTTCTGGAAACGACTTAAATAGTTAACACCGTAACTTATATCTAATCTTGTTCCTGAACTTATATACAATAGTGCTCCTATCAAATTTCTGTATTTTACATTTTCGTTTAAGTATTCCGCAGGTTCTAATTTTAAATTTTGCTCCATTGGAGTCTCATATAATTTCACTTCTTCAATCTGATATTTTCTAGCTAATGATTCAATGTACCTTTTTTGGGTCTAATGACATTTCATGTTTCTCTTCGTCATATTCAATATTAATACCTAAATACGTACTTATCTTACCTAATTCTTTCATTTGAAATCTTTCTTTTAACAAACTTTTAATCAAATCTAAATTTTTTTTATTCTTACAACAAATTAACAGATCATCTACAAATATAATTAGATAAATAATCTCATCTTTTTCTTTTAACATATATAAGCAATAGTCGTGTTCGCTTCTTGTAAAACCTAATTTACTTAAATAGTCATCGGGACACTCATACCATGCTCGCGGGCTCTCACGCAATCCATACAGTGCTTTATTCAGTAAGCACACTCTATCAGTACCATCAGCATACCCTTTCGGTTGCTTTACAAAAACTTTCGATTTAACCTTCCCATTCAAAAACGCTGTCTCGACGTCCATTTGCTCTATTAACAATCCATTTTGGCAACAATATGACAATAATACTTTTAATGTTTGAGTCTTAGCTACTGGAGAATATATATCGTCTATCACTTCTGTCTGTTGAAAACCTCTTACTACAATTCTCGCTTTATATACATTTTCATTTTTCCTGGTATATATCCATTTCAAATCTAATACCTATTCATTCTTTGGCTTTTCAACTAATTGCCACGTTTTAGTTTTATCTAAACTACCCATTTCTTTGTCCATAGCTTCAATCCAAAAACTAGATTCATTACTTTGAATTGCCTCTTCAAAACTTACAGGACTATCTACACTACAATGGTTTACGTAAATGTAACCGTGATATACATAATTTTCATCAAATCTACTTGGCTTTTTAATCGCTCGTTTAGACCTTCTTAGTTCCGGTTCATTTTCTATCTCCTCAGTTACACTACTACTACTACTAGACTCGAGATTCGTAGTATTGGAAGGTAAATTTTCATCGTCATTTTCTTTCAAACTTTCATTTACGTTCTCACTCTCAAATTCCTCATTTAAACCTATGCATTTAACGTTTTCGTCAATAACATCAACATGTCTTGCTACTATGACTTTATTTCCTATCAAAACTCTATACCCTGTTACATCATAACCTACCAAGGTTCCTAACTCAGCTTTTTTATCCCATTTTGTGTTTCTTTTATTTTCTGGCACTCGAACAAAAACTTTACTGCCATAAATTTTCAAATATTTAGTATCTGGCTTCTCATTAAAAAATATCTCATAAGGAGATTTGTTTCTTTCAATCGTATTTGCAATCGTTCTATTTTTTAAATAAATCGCAGCGCAAACTACTTCAGGCCAATATTTCTTTTCTAATTTAGCCTCGGCTAATAAACACCTCGCGATATCCATAACTGACCTATTGTATCTTTCCGCAGTACCATTTAGTTCATGTACTTACGGTGGACATGGCTCTAGTTCAATTCCTTTTTCTTTAAATAATCTATACATATGTTTATTCAAATATTCGGTTCCATTATCACATCTCAATTTTTTTATTTTCGTTCCCACTTTATTCTCAACTAAATTTATATACTCAACAAATTTATCATATACTTCATCTTTAGATTTAATAGGGAAAACTTTGGCAACCTTGCTGTAGTCGTCAATGAAAGTAAGGAAATATTTTTCCCTTTTATAACCTTCAGAGTGAGGCCCATTTAAATCTGTGTGTACTATTTCTAAAATTTCTCTGGCCTTTTTTCTATTATTCTCAAAAGGTATATTGTGCATTTTATTTTCGATACACGTCGCACATTTAAAATACTCTGACTCTACTTTACTAGGTAAACCTATCAATGTACGATTTTTGCACATAGCATTTAAATAACTAAAATAGACATGTCCCAACGTCCTATGCCATTTTTCTTTCGATGTCATTTTTTTATTATCGTTGCTTACTACATTTGACTCAATATTTCTTTCTTTATAACTTGTCATTCTATAAATTCTATCCTTTTTCCAAGCTACTGCGACTAAATTATTATTTTTATAAATTTTAGCATTTTCTCTAATTAATACAGCTTTATGATTTTCTGTTACTTTTGCAAAACTAATTAAATTCCTATCCATATCTTTCACAAAAAAAAAACATTTTTCATGTCGATATTCGTTACATTTCCCTTAAAAGTTTCAAATTTACTATTTACATGTCCTACTTTGGTTGCTTTCAAGATTCTACCATCACCTACTTTAACGTTAATCGGTTCTTTTAATACAATAAAGTCGCTAAAATAATTTTCGTTGTTTATTACGTGGTCCGAGCATCCACTATCTAGAATCCAATCAATTCTATTTACATTACCGTTCTCATTATTCGTAGAATTAACCTGCACTGATGCACTAAATGCCGTACTGTTGTTGTCCGTATGTTGACCTTGGATACCATCGTTGTCTCTCATGCCTCTGCCGCGTTGCCCGTAGCCGCTGCCGCCACGGCGATTTAAATTTCCACGATGCTGGCTGCTCCCGCGCCCGCCGCGTGCGCCGACTCGCTGCTGCGAGTAGCCTCTGGTGTTTCCCCTTCCTCTTTGTGGCGCGCGACTCTCCCGGTCGCCTCCTCGCTGTGGCGCGCGATTTCCGGAATTGTTTTTCGTCGGGCAATCGTATTGTATATGTCCTATACCACCACATACAAAGCATGTTTTTCGATTTTCTACTTTTCTTCCTTTCTCAAACACAAAAGCATTCGACTTGAAATGTTCACTATCACCATTTCTTTTCTTGAATTCTAATTCCAATTTTGATTTTACAAATTCCACTGTTTTGTCCTTTTCCGGTAATGCGTCTACGATATCGACTATATGCGATAAATTTTCTGGCAGTGCTAATAAGAAATAATTTAATCTATCGTCCTTTGTTACATTTTCTCCTGCATTTTTCAGTTCATTTATAAGTTTTTCAAAATTATTATAAAAGTCTGTCGGGTTTTCACTTTCTTCCATTTTCAAATCGAGTAATTTTCTTTTACACAATAGTTTCACTGCACTACTTTTAACCAAATAATTCTCGTCTAATTTGTCAATCATTTTCTTGGTACTTTCTTCAGAAATAATCAATTCTAGTTGCGTATTCGTCATACTGTTCACAATATAATTTTTCGCTCTTATTTCTTTCTTTTTCCAGTCAGCTTCCGTTATTTCTGCCGGTTTTTCTTCATTCTCAATAACTTCGTTACATTCCTTAAATTCCAAGAATAACATCAATTTGTACTTCCACTTGTCATAGTATGTGCCGTCAAATACTTGTAATGTGAATCCTCCTTTGTTCTCGGAAGCCGCCATTTCGCATGTGCCGGTAGCTGATTTTTGACCACTTTCACTTTTCACCTTTTTTTCTACTGTATCAACAAATTCGTCCTCACTTTCACTGTTGGTTTGTTCTTCCTCGAGTGCCTTTTTTTTTCTTTTCCTTTTTTATTTGCCATGTGCTTCCTTTGTCCTTAAACACTTTTCCTGTGCATGCGCTTTAGCTGTCCCTTCGCCACCCGTGTGTCGATGAAGTGCACAGAGAACCACGCTCTGCTACCATGTTATAATATTTGTAGTACGAAGGTTGAAAAAGGGCAGCAATAAACTAATTCACTGGCTCTATATAACTATAAGTTTTATTTACTCGTGTAATTGAATTTGCAACTCTCTTACAACCGCTCGGTGCGGAGGCTGATAATCAAGTGGCGACTGACGCGCTCGCGCCATGCTCGCAGGCGCTAACAATCATGAACGCAAGGTGGCGCCTCATACCAGTAATACAAATGTACCTTATATCCCAACACATATAAACTTAAATTAGTCTACAGAAATTTGTTGTCTATACAGTAGGCAAAGTTGAAGGATATGTTGTCCTTATGTAAGTGCGGGGCTATTCCTTGAACACGTCATTCGTTTTATGAATCGCTGCGCGCGACAGACATAAGAAATGAAATGTCCGATGATGACGATTAATAAAATGCTTAAGTTTTAAATTATAAGAATTTAAAATTTATGTTAATAATGTTGGTGACTAGAAATAAGTTTTAAAAAGTTGTAATTACTTACTTAAATAATGTGTATTTTAATAAAACTATAAACAAATAACTGGGAGTTTTGTAATTTACTACTGGCTATGAAGTACATCCTATCAAAAATCTCCTGAGGTGGACAAAAAGTGCTGTAAGTAGATAAAAGGAACTACATCGGCATGATTAAATCAGCATCATTTTGCATACCCTTGCGTAACATCCATGTAGTCATGGTAAAAAATTCCGTATGCATCACGTGCATAACCTTTTTCACTTGTACACACGTATTTTTATTCGTAAAAAAGGACAGTTTACGTGTAGATACATAATATGTACTATTTTCGCACTTATATCGAATACTGTTTTTAAAAGTTATGATCAGTTCTTCTGTTTGGTATATAAGTCCAATTTTGAGAATTTAGTGGTATTATTTTATGTTTACTTCATTTTAATTGTACATAAATATCACACATTTGCAAAGAATATTCTGTCCAATAATAAAATTTATATAAATATGTATAATTTTTCGAAGCGTAAATTTAGAATACTAAAATATAATAAGGTTTTGTACATGGTATGCTCTTTAAAAAAATTTATTCAGTACTCGCATTTATTTATGTTTAAAATAACAAATATCAGTTTTCAACTACAACGCTTCATATTGAAAGGTTTAATTATTGTATATAATCTATCTCTGATTTATATACCGACTAGAAATATGTAAACATTTATATCTCAAAATGATCGAATTACTAGTTGAGACAGTCTATCATGACATTTTCGACCAGAGACTAAATGTGGAAGACATTTTTGAGTTACGACAGTTTGAACGCAAGCTTTTGAAACGAGATAAAATAATCACAGGCGTCTAAGTTAGGACAAAGTAGCTCGGGACCGCCGATATGTGCCATACTTGCCATATTACATATAATTTAGGCATATGAATATATATGAATATGATAAAGCATTTTGTGTAATTCATATACACATGCTCATGAGTATAAGAGTATGTACATGTATATGAACACATACGTATGGCATTGGCAGGACGTGACATCTATCGGAATCTTTATTGTGCTTGTCCTTTCGGTCGATAACGAAGGAATCTCGGAAAACCCGTTCGTCGATTGACTTTGGATATTATTTCTCGGTTCTTGTGTAAAACTCGAACTTACCCCAAGATAGTTTGGAAAAATGTACCACCCTTATCTCGCATTCCGTCTTTATGTGAAAAGACCTGAAAACTGCAAATCAATACACCTTGACATTGAAATCTAGAAGCGGTATACGTGTATACCCGTATAAATTTATTGACAGTGTTGTGATGTTGTTTTCGCCTAAGATCTGAATCTTTGAGGGAGAGGATAATATTTACTGACATATCCGGAAACAACTAGGTAGACGAAAATTGATATAAAACGTAAGCTTCGTTATACGAAAATCTCATACATTTCGACAAGTAGGCTAAAAATACTTCTGGAGTAAATCCAGAAGTTCTCTGCATTACCGTCTTCAAGAACTGTAATAGTCATATATGTGAATTTTAATTAATTTAAATTTCTCGGTTCATTTGTAGAAAAATAATTTATCATTATATAATATTATAATTGTGCATTAAAACCTTTAAATTCTTAAAGGCCTCCATTACCCAATATGAACTGACAAAATAATAATTGATAAACGAATAAAATGTAATGAACTATTTAACTGAATTAAGATTCCGAATTCAGAAACATAATCACGCATTCGTTTCTGACTATGCCATTGGTAAGGATATACAATACAGAATTACAATAAATTCCAATATGACTCTGAAATCGGATTCTTGAACTTTATTTCATTTTTGTAATTTTGAAACTTCAAATCACACGTTCCTTAAACTGAATAGGTGATTCCGAATTGTAACCGGAAACAAATCCTTTACAAAAATTACTTTTAGAATACCTCAATAACAGAAGGACTATAATGGCTTATTGATATTTGCATGCGAGGATATATTTTTTTATTACAAATGAGGCAATTAATGATAGTTATATTTTCTATGTATAAATTATTAATATGTATTAACATAAAAATTGCATATAAATTATTACCATTGATATCGCAATCATAAATAATATGAGAAAAATCATTGGATTATTCACCACACAGCAAATGAAAACCCAATAAAGTAAATGGGGAATGATATTTTTCGAGATACAGATTAAGGTATGCATCACGATTCGTGAACTGAGTGAAGCCACTTAGCGACTTATCACGTAGATACTTAATCTATTTATCTCATTTTGAAGGGAGTATTACATGTTCTTGAGCGTGGGGAATATGAAATTCTAGAAGGGTACGCTACGTCAGTCATACCTTAGGGGCAATGACGTCCCCACATTTCATCTATTTCCACCATTAAGGGTGTGCTGCTCGATATCATCCCTGTGTACACCACGCACTCACATACATGCACGAATGCGCACACACACACACACACACACACACACACACACACACACGTTTTCTGACAACATTATTTCATTTCATAATTATAAATATCCATGTAACATTTGTAGACTTTAAAATAGTTTAAAATATTTTTTTTTAAATTATACAAAATTTTAATTTTAACAACCATATGAATGAATTTTTAAAACTTTTAGATGATCTTACTGTTACATGGACATTTGTAATGATGAGCTGAAACAAAATAAACATAAAATATTCTTTTTTTATGCTTGATCGTATTTTATTAACTTAATTATGTTTATATATTTTAACAGCAACCGCCAAAAGACTGTCGTGCGAAGACGTTTTGTGATTTTTCTCCTTCTATCTAGTGATATTTTTCATGAGGCCGGAATGTGAAGTAAAATTTAATTGTATAGTTTTACATTGTTTATTTTCATTCATAGGACTTGTTGTTACTGTTAATCTTGTTTATCTTACTCTTAACTCAAACATTATAATTCATTACAAGCAAGCAGCCATTTGATTTTTCGATATTTGTGGAATAATAGTTTATTTTTCATTCTTATTTCGTTCTTACTCACAATGTAAAATTTTTACATACATCAAATAGTATATTATTTAAAATAGACTTAAGAAAAATTTACAATATTTTGCAGATTGTTCTAGATAACCGTTATCATTTGCTGATAAACATTTTTTTAATTGATAATTTAATATTTTTGCCCAAGATGAAAATTGTTTACGCCGATGACTGCCTGAGTTCCAAGCTATGCACACACTTCCGCCGAAACTGGTTTTAATCCTTAATGAATCACGAATACATCTCCATAAAAATATATTAATTCAAGAAGTATTTTTCTAAATGTTGGAATTAATAAATAAAATATAATTTTAAAAAAACTTAGCTACGCTCAACTGTCATCTTCGTTTTCGTTTTCCATAAGGAGTACATATCTGAGATGCATATTTTTTAACACCTCTATCATTATTGAAGAGTCTATGCAAGTGGAGTATTTTTTACAAAAACCCCAACAAACTAATTTTGATTAAGCAGAAGAGAGTGGTCTAAACAGTATCTACTTTACTTTTCAACTTACTAAAAACGGAATGTAAATCCAATTTTAATAAAACTAGGATTGTTAGATAGCTGATTCAATTCTGCAACTTTTTTCACAGTAATGTATCTAGTCTGGCCGAAATTCTGAAAGTATTTGAATAAAAGAAAGTTAAATATTTGGAGGTTTCAGGATGGAAGTCTAAAGTAGACTGGCAGTATTCTTAAGTAGATTCGCTCGTTTTCTCCGCAGTTTCATGAATGTGTAGAACTTTGTATGTTTTTAACCGAAAACCAAGCAAGTTAACTCTTGCAGAGTCCTATAGGACACGCTGAGATGCAGAATTGAAAAGATGAAAAACTGGAGAACTTATTTTTGTATTTGAATTTATTTAATAATGAAATAAATTGTTATAAAAAGATGACTCTTAATTCTCGTAAAATAATACAAATTCGTGACTCTACACTTAGCCGTTCAAGGGACCGGTATCCGCTTAGCTCCTGCAGGAGAGGCAGATTGCTACTGCGCAGCAGATTTCACTCCTCAAACTCATATACACTAATCCTAAAAGCAGAACGTTTGTTTGTATTCCTGTACGAATTATACTTTTGTATAATCGTCACGACCTGTAAATTTAAAGAAGTCGAGAAAATCCTACCAACATGTGCGTCAATGACTCATAATTCGAAGAAACGGCTACGTCGCCTTGATTTATTTAAAACATTCCGCTTTATATAAATAAGAAAACACCATTTTATTCCTAGATCTGGATATTGCAATCTATCTAGTTATCGACAATACAAACATCGCGTGTTTTTTTTTCAAAATTGAAATCTCAGATTCGAAAATTGGGATCTATCAGTTTTATTTACCACAATTTTTAAGTTAGTTATGCTATTGGTCGATAAGAGGACGAATCAAAACCGTGAATTTTAAGCACAAACTTGTTATCAACTAAACAAAATGTCCTATTACATTAAAGCAAACTAGAAAACAATCAAAAATAATTTCAGAATTTAACTTTAATTTCTATACGTGAAAAATGATTAAAAATTTTTTCAATTGTAATGTAATAAGTTTAATATATATATGCCGACTCATTGGGAAAACCTAGTATGTTGTAAAATTCCTCTTTGGACTGAACAACCCGTATCAACTAATGAAACTATATTAAACTTAATTCCGTGTAGTAGAAACAGGATAAACCATTCAGAACTCATATCATATGAGTTAGTATCTAAATATATTTGCAACTAATTAATTATGGGATAGTTATAATAAAGAGTAACATTAATAATTACAAATTGTCTAACGTCTATACTGATAAGTTTAAATGTTACACATTATAGTTATAATTAATTTCATTTTTTATGAAACAATTTCTGATAATAAGACAATATATAATATAACCAATATATAATATACAGGGTGGCCGATTTATCTGAAGACATCGAAATATCTCGAGAACTATGCACAGAATCAAAAAAGTTGTCCGATGAAAGTTGTTCGACACGAAGGGGGGCATCCAGTGATAATTAAATTTACCCCCTCCCCCATCCTCTGGAGGTGGAGTGGGGGCAAAAACAATAAAACTTAAATAGGAACCCCCATTTTTTATTGCAGATTTGGATTCTCCGGAAAAAAGTACACGAATTTGACCTAGGAGCTATTGCATTTTGGTTCACAGGTGGCGCTGTAATCGATAAAAATCCAAATTTATCCGAAGCATTGAAATACCTCGAGAACTATGCACAGAATCAAAAAAAGTTGTCGGATGAAAGTTGTTCGACACGAAGGGGGGCATCCAGTAATAATGAAATTTACCCCCTCCCCCATCCCCTGGGGTGGAGTGGGGGCAAAAACAATAAAACTTAAATAGGAACCCCCAGTTTTTATTGCAGATTTGGATTCTCCAATATTGACAATTTTCGCCCGCGTAGCGGATATGGAATACGGTCATTCTAACAAAGCCGGGAAAAAATACATTTAGCGTTACCCAGGAACAACGACGTGGACGTAGTATTTTTCTGTTCCCTTTGGGGTGCTTGTTTTACGTGAGTCCCCTTGCCTCTCACTATCTCACTGTTCACTTACTTGAGGAAGTGTTCGAAATGTTGACCTTCCACTTCAATGCATTTATTTATTCTTTCTTCAAATGACTTTATACATGATAGAATCATATCTGCAGAAATTTCTGCGCAAGCAGTTCTTATGCGTTCCACCATGTTTTCACTAGTCGTTGGTACTTGTTCATAAACCTTACCTTTTAGGTAACCCCATAGGAAGAAATCTGGAGATGTTAGATCAGGTGACCTCGCAGGCCAATTAATGGGGCCACCTCTACCAATCCACCTACCATTGTAATCACGGTCTAGTATTTCCCTTGCTACTCTTGAAAAATGTGCTGGGCATCCATCATGCTGAAACCACATTGTCCGTCGGACGTCCATAGCAACATCCTCAAGTAGTAATGGTACTTCTTGTTCGAGGAAATCTCAATATTTTGTTCCATTCAAATTACCTTCAATGAAATAAGGACCAATGAGTTTATTTCCTATGATTCCACACCAAACGTTCACCGACCAAGGACGTTGATGATTAACTTGTCGTAACCAATGGGGATTTTCTACGCTCCAATAATGCATATTATGCCTATTGACGCCACTATGGTTCGTGAATGTAGATTCATCTGAAAATAATACATTAGCAAAGAAATTGTGGTTCGTTTGCATTTTTTGAAATGCCCATTCACAAAACACCACGCGGTTATGAAAATCATCGCCATCTAGTTCCTGGTGCAGTGAAATGTGATATGGGTGAAACTTATGACGATGCAATATTCTTTGAATACTGTCTCTGGAAATGCCGGAATCGCGATGTAATTGTCGTGTGCTTATATGTGGATTTTGGTGAATAGCTGCTAGTACAGCTACTTCGTTCGCTTCTCCTGTAACTGTTAATCTTTGCTTCCTTTTTTTCATTTGTACGCTGCCATCAGAGTGAAAGGCATTCACAACTTTGTAAAAAAAAGAACGCGAGCGAGCGTTATCTGGAAAACGCTCAGCATACAACGCAACAGCATCGTCAATATTCCTCTTACATTCACCATAAATAAGAATCATTTCGATTTTTTCGGGAACTGTAGCAGGATTCATTTTTAACTTGCAATTCGATTTAAGCAATGAAGGGTAGACAAAAAATAGTCACGTAAACGGAAAGTTGTTATTCTAAAAGCAAAGTGACCTCCGACCGAATTACTACCAATACAATGGACTTCAAAAACAGTCTTACACTGAGAGACCGTGAATACTAAATTTTAATATGGGGATTAGAAAGTCGCGATATCCATTTACTTCCCTTCAGGAAAGTAGAGAAAAATGTAGGTGAACTGGTTACGTGTGACTCAACTTATGTATAAAATGATATGCTACTTTATTTTCGAGTTATGTCGCCCTCTAGCGTTATGTAACAGAACCGGCGCCGGTGATGGCCGAAATGCAAGCGATGTACATGTATGAAACCACGTGAGTTCTCTCGGGGTCCGGTAGATGGCGACGAAATCCCTAAATGAAGTAAGAGTTTCGTTTTGTTTAATAGAAGCTGGTTTGACCGTCAATGCTCAGCTTATTTATTCTCATTTCGGAAAAAACATACAGAGAGAGAATGAATGAGCTGAGTGAAGGGACATGATGCGTTTTTTAATGGATTGCGTGATGTCCTCTTTTTGTTTATTAAATAATAAATTTAAAACCTAAAATGTAATTTTATTGAAGGTAGAAAACTTATTTATAAAATTGCTTTCATATTGTATGCACAATTTTTATGTAATCAGTTTTGATTTATGAAGAATATCAATTATTCATAATCTTAATTTTTCGAATGGACATTATTAAAATTTCATATCCAGAATAACAATTTTCGCAATTGATATTACTAAATTCTAATATTAAAAATTCTAATATTAGAATTTTTAATATTAAATTTTCATAAAGGGATCAAATTGTCCCTATTTGCCCCCTGGATGCCCCCCTTCGTGTCGAACAACTTTCATCCGACAACTTTTTTGATTCTGTGCATAGTTCTCGAGGTATTTCAATGTCTTCAGATAAATTTGGATTTTTATCGATTACAGCGCCACCTGTGAACCAAAATGCAATAGCTCCTAGGTCAAATTGGTGTACTTTTTTCCGCAGAATCCAAATCTGCAATAAAAACTGGGGGTTCCTATTTAAGTTTTATTGTTTTTGCCCCCACTCCACCCCCAGGGGATGGGGGAGGGGGTAAATTTCATTATCACTGGATGCCCCCCTTCGTGTCGAACAACTTTCATCTGACAACTTTTTTGATTCTGTGCATAGTTCTCGAGATATTTCGATGTCTTCAGATAAATCGGCCACCCTGTATAATAATAACCTTTTTTGTGGTTCAAAATAGATGATTATATACATTTATGGCTATTTCATGTGTCGCATTATGCTTAATTATTACCGGAGCACTCAAGACTATCCATTCAAGTCTAATAATAAGTAAATAACCTTTTTTGTTCTAAATAGATGGTTATATATATTGTACTATTTTGAAATAAATTAGTCATAAATTTGTATGAACAAGTTTATTGTTCCTCGATTTACAGCAAACTGTCAAAATCTAACCTACGTTTTAGTTATCAAAATGACAATCAAAACAAAAAGTAGAAAGAGGTTGATTTAAAAACGCGGGATTCTAAATTACGAATATATAACATTACCCTCTTTCCAAAAAAAATATATAATTGTAATTTATTGACACCTATCTGTTGAGAATGAAGTTCGTATAGTTAGAATTTCAAAAATTTATTCTAATGTATACCAACTTCGCCAGCTTCTCAACCTGCCGTCAAAAATATTAAAAGAAAATGATTAGGGAAAATCGCTGGCACGTAACAACCCTAATCGACGGTATTACAATTTAAAGCTAAACTTAATTTTAAATATTGAAGATCCTTTATTTTGGCCCTTCTTTTGATTGACCGAGGCATATCTAAACACAAGAAAACAGAGGCAGAAACCAGGCAAAACAATATATCTCATATTTTTATTGTATAAATATAATTATTTCTTGTGTAATTGACAAAGTTCAGAATAATCAAAACATTTAATAATACACAAATAAATCCATTTTCTACTACAAAATAGAAAGTCTGGAAAATGTTAACAACAATTCTCTTTGCCACATTTAAAGCGAATCAATCCATCATTTAATTCGAACCTCATTAGATGTTCAAGGTTTTATCATGAACCCTCCAGAACTATCTAAAATTAAAAAATTGCAACCTTATTGATTTCTAAGGGTTCACCTTAAACCCTCCAAGAAATCAAAAAGTTACATAATGATGTAGATTTACCAAATAGTGGGAAATTGATTGTGGTTGAAAATATATAGGTTAAATTACAGTTTGGCTTCATTTCTATTGTTTTACTCCAAACCATTCAATAAATCCATGCTATACAAATAATTAAAAGATTGATAATTTTTTTTAAACGGAAAGAGAGAAAATACGAAAAATATAATTATTCTATAAAGTTTGCTAAACGGTTAACATGTACAACTTTATATTTCTGAGAAGACTCTTTTATTATACGGAATACTACATCGTTTATTTTTGTTTTGATTATATATGGATCATCCCAATCACTTTGAAGCTTCGGAGACTTCCCTTTGACTCTTTTGGGGAGAAAGAGTCAAACTTTCTGGCCTATTTCAAAAGAATGTTTATTCGATTGCAAGTCAAATCTCGATTTTAATTTATTCGATTTATGCACTAAATTATTTCTAGTAGTTTTATAAATTGTATTAAGTTTATTTTTAAGTTCGTTAACGTATTCGGGTAAAAAGACAGGTGTATTATCATTAGGGATTTTACTACGCATTAAATCTAAAGGAAGTTTTAATTCTCTACCAAGATTTAATAATGCTGGAGGGGCATTCCATGTGAGATCGCCAACGTTTAGGAGTCAAGTTTCAGATCTTATTCAAAATTGAACTACGTTTAGAATGCGTAAAGATAAGCCTATCCTATAAATTTCATCTCAAAATATTAATTTGTTCAAAAGGTATTGATAAAAGTGTAAACGACAAAAATGAAATTTTTAAATTTAAACTATTTTTTAAACGGCCATATCTCGAAAACTATTATTCAGAGAAAAAAAATGCATACAAAATTATTAAATAATAGTGAAAAAGAGAAGTTTAAAATCTTTTTTTTATGACAATATAGACGCTTTTGCTAAAGATACAGACAAATTAGGTAACTGTAACCTAATAACTCATAAAATTAATACAGGCAATTCAAACCCTATTAAACAAGCCCCACGTAGAATCCCCTTTCACTATAGATATAAAGCCTACGAAGCTTTAGAAAAAATGAAAGTTCAAAACGTTATTGAACCTAGTTCAAGTCCTTGGTCTTCCCCAGTAGTTCTAATACCCAAAAAAGATGGTTCTATTCGTTTCTGTGTAGATTACAGACAATTAAATAATGTGACAAAAAAGGATTCTATCCCAATACCACGAACAGATGATCTTTTCGATACTCTGGCTAATTCCACTTGGTTTTCAACTTTATACCTACAAAGTGGATATTGGCAAATAAAACTTGACGATAACGATAAAGAAAAATCAGCATTTTGTATCAGTTCTGAACTTTGGCAATTCAATGTTCTACCTTTTGGTTTATGCAATGCACCTGCCACTTTTGTCCGATTAATGAATAATATTTTGAACGATTTAATTAAACAAAAAATTTGTTTAGTTTACCTAGATGATATAATTATATTTAGTAAATCCTTCGATACAAATGCATATGACAAACATTTAAAACATTTAAAATCAGTAATTCAAAAATTATCAGATGCAAACCTCAAAATTAACTTAAAAAAATGTTCTTTCTTTCAAAAAGAGGTTTTATTCTTGGGACATATAGTTTCGAAAAATGGAATTAAAAGTGATCCAAGTAAAATTTATGCAATTCAGGATTGGCCAATCCCTCAAAATAAAAAGAATTTGCGTTCTTTCTTAGGGTTATGTTCATATTATCGAAAATTCATTAAAGATTTTGGCACAATTACTAAACCCTTATATTATCTAACAAATGATAGAATCAAATTTGTTTGGGATACTAACATTAACAATTTATTTTCTCACTTGAAATGGTTATTAACTACTGCCCCAATTTTGTCCTATCCAACTTTTGACCACCCATTTATTTTAGACACTGATGCTTCCATTTATGGAATAGGAGCTGTATTATCACAGATACATCCTATAAATGATAATATACAGCAAACTTACAACGAAAATGTTATTGCATATTTTAGTAAAACTTTAAATAATACAGAAAAGAATTATTGCGTTACTAGAAAAGAACTCTTAGCTGTTATAAAATCAGTTGAACATTTCAAATGTTACCTTTTAGGTCGACGATTTAACATTAGAACAGATCATGATTCACTAACTTGGTTACTTTCTTTTAAAAATCCCGAAGGACAAATTGCCAGATGGTTAGAAATTCTTTTTCAATACGATTTTTCCATTGAACATCGTTCTGGTTCCCAACATACCAATGCAGACAGTCTTTCCAGACGCATCTGCGATTGCAATAAATGTACTAAAATGAATGATAAAGAACTAAATTCAACAAAACTAGTTTGTCAAACAATTTGTTCTATTGATGATAAGTACGATTGGATAAAATTACAAAATGATGATCCTGTAATTAAAAATTTAATTAGTTATAAAAAGAATAATTTTATTCCTGATTGGAATTCAATTGCTAATTTAGATCCAAAATTAAAATCTTATTTATTTTATTGAAATTCCCTAGAAATTAAAAACGATGTTCTTTATAAAAAATGGGAATCTCCAAACTTTATTAAAACAATTTTCCAAATTATTGTTCCAGAACAATTAGTTAACGAAATTCTTTCTGAAGCTCATAATTCACCATCTGGCGGTCATTTCGGTGTAAATAAAACCTTAACTAAAATTAGACAACGCTTTTATTGGATTTCGTGTAAATCGGATGTTGATAATTGGTGTAGGAAATGTCCAATTTGTTTTTCCAAAAATGGACCCCATTCCAAAAATTTAGCCGAATTAAAAGTATTTAATGTCAATCAACCTTTTGAAAGAATTGCTGTAGATATTCTTGGTCCTTTACCAAAAACTCTATCTAGTAATAGATTTATTTTAGTAGTCACAGATTATTTTACGAAATGGCCTGAAGCTATTCCTCTTATTAACCGTCAATCCCCTACAGTTTCTGAAGCTTTAGTTTCACAAATCTTTTCTCGTTTTGGAATTCCATTAGAAATTCATTCTGATCAAGGACGAGAATTCGAATCCGACATTTTTCAAGAAACCTTAAAATTACTAGGAACTTCTAAGACTAGAACAACACCGATTCGCCCTCAATCCAACGGCCTAGTTGAACGCCTCAACAGAACGATTTTAGAATATCTTTCAAAATTTGTCTCCTCTCATCAAAAAGATTGGGACAAATGGATTCCTCTATTTCTGTTAGCATATAGATCTTCTCAACATACCTCCACTGGTTTCACTCCAGGGGCATTCCATGTGAGATCGCCAACGTTTCGGAGTCAAGTCTCAGATCTTATTCAAAATTGAACTACGTTTAGAATGCGTAAAGATAAGCCTATCCTATAAATTTCAGCTCAAAATATTAATTTGTTCAAAAGTTATTGATAAAAGTGTAAACGACAAAAATGAAATTTTTAAATTTAAACCATTTTTTAAACGGCCATATCTCGAAAACTATTATTCAGAGAAAAAAATGTCAAATTCGAAAATGTGCAGAAATGCCTAAATTTTTTACTGGTGTAAATTATATAAACAAAATATTATTGTTTATACCAAATTTTCAAGATTATTTTGTTCTATATTGTCATAAAAAAAGATTTTAAACTTCTCTTTTTCACTATTATTTAATAATTTTGTATGCGAATCAAAAATTTTATCATAATCACTAATCAAAATGTTACGAATACATTAAATGAATTTAATGTAGTAACATCTAAATAATTTAAGGTGTTATGAATTAAAGTTTTAATTTTTGATGTTAAATTCGTCTTTTTAAGATAATCCAGACCTAACAAACAATCACACTGAATATTTGCTACGATCACGTCTAGTTCGACCGTTGTATTCAAAATGGTTATTGAAGCTTTTCTGATAGATTATTAACTAAGGTTATCTCCGGAAGCTGTTAATATCTTAATGCTAGTATCATTTGCTAAAATTGATAAATCGCTAATGACATTAATAAGGTTAGAATTGATGATTGTTACATCAGAAGCTGAGTCAATTATTAAATTGCAAGGAATATTGTTAATATAACATGAAATAAGGAAAGGGTTATTTTGTAAAATATTTAAATGACAAGAAATTCTGGGAGAAATAAAATTACAAAATTTTTTTATATGACCTTTAACATGACAAACCCAACATTTTTTATTCAAATATGCTTTATAATTATATTTCTTATCAATCCTATTTATGTCATTAACAATTTTAGTACTTTTACTAGAATTATGGTGATTAACATTAAGTTTACAGAATGAGGTTAATTCATTCCCCATTGGATTAACCTCATTTAGTTTTCCGAATTATAATTAGAATATTTACAGTTGTGTTGTCGATGACCGAATTTACCACACGAACAACATTGAGTTTGATTATAGAAATTAGACGTGGGGGTATAGAGTTTGAAGTACTAGTATTAGAATTAGAGCCATAGACAAGAGAGGTTATATTATCTAGTTCTATGGCGCGATTAAGTGCAGCTGAGAGAGAATCAATCCGTTGACATTGTAATGAAAATTGCAAATCACGATTTTGTAAACCCGAAATAAATTGGTACGCGGCAATCCGGTTTATTATCTCAGGGGTGGAATCAAAATATGCCATTTTCGCTAGTTTTTCAAGGTTATTAGCGAACGATTTTAAAGATTCATCGGCTTGTTGAATATGTGAATGAAATTTTGAAAAAGAAATTTTGGGGTCAACTTTATCTGTAAATTTATTTTCTAAAATATCACGCAAAAATTGAAAATTAGTCAAATCAGTCGCGGAAGGATTTTCTAAAACCGATCGAGCATCACCGCGAAGGGACAAAGTTAGAAACGAAGCTTTAGATTGGTCGGACCACTGATATAAATTCGCGGAAATATTAAATTGTTTAATATATGCGTTCCAAGAAGATTTACCGTCGTACGTGTCCGGCATGATAAAGGGAGAAGAAACGAGGTTAGAAAATTGAGGGAAAGAGAAAGGGAAGGAAGATGCAATTATATCTGACCTTGCTGGACGATATCCAGGAAGTTGTTCAGCCGCAGTAGCAGATGCAGCTGGAATAGGATGGTGGACAGCAAGATTTGCAGTGGAAGTAGACAT
Organism: Trichopria drosophilae; assembly: GCA_030407085.1. Taxonomy (NCBI): domain Eukaryota; kingdom Metazoa; phylum Arthropoda; class Insecta; order Hymenoptera; family Diapriidae; genus Trichopria; species Trichopria drosophilae. The sequence continues at coordinate 117,630,209 of CM059583.1, forward strand.
AGGAATCTGTGATGTCGCTGGGAGATAATGGTGAACAGCAGGACTTGCAGTGAAAACATCGGAGACAGGAAGGACTGTAGTGTCGATGGCAGGAGCACGGTGATTAGAGGACCTCCGTGGGATATTACTAACACTTGTAGTAATACGACGGGAGGAACATAGCAGACGTTGGCTTGGAGAATTACGTGTCACCGAACCGCGTCGTGGAAGCGGCATAACGAATTATATAATTTTCTCCGACAACAGGGGTTGAGGGTTGATCCGTTGGAAATATCGTGGAATTGCTGCTCTGTTGGTAGACGAAACTAATAACACACACCGCACGTGGAAAGATGCACACTTCTGACACCAATTGTACTATTTTTAAATAAATTAGTCATACATTTGTATGAACAAGTTTATTGTTCCTCGATTTACAGCAAACTGTCAAAATCTAACCTACGTTTTAGTTATCAAAATGACAATCAAAACAAAAAGTAGAAAGTGGTTGATTTAAAAACGCGGGATTCTAAATTACGAATGTATAACAATATATATATATGACTATTTCGTGTTTCGCGTTATGCTTATTTATTACCGGAGCTCTTTAAACTATTTAATCGAGTCTGATAATAAGAAAAGAACCTTTTTTTGTTCCAAATAGATGATTCTATGCATCTATTGCGCAATTTTATGGCTATTTAATATTTCGCACTTTGATTAATTAGTATCAGAGTCTGCTAATAAGCGCATAAACTTCGGACATCTCGTAGTGGCAGGGCGTGCGCCATAAACTTTATTTTTAACTCGTCGGTCGAACTGCTGACGGCCGGTGTCTCGGAATCGGTTGGGGTAATCTTAACAGGTATTCCTCTCCAATCAAACGTTACTTACGAGGCGCAAAGGATCTTGCGGCGATGCGAGAGGAGCGTCGGATGATATCGGCGATTCGGGTACTGTGGTCGGTATCTTCTGTGGCCTGGTTGGTTTCCGGATGCATATTTCGTCGCAGGAGGACATGTTCCCTCTTCCGAGGCTCAGCGCAAATTGGTGTTTCATGGATCCTTCGATCTATCTGCTGCACGTGGGAATGGGCGAGACGAACCGCGGATTGACTTTGAATATCCTTCTGAAGTGGATTTTAAGTCCAATATATAAATATGATGGTCTATTCTCCCATTATCGTCCAGCAGGTCAACGATGACGGGGGAACGAAACTTTACCACAAAGGTCCACCAAATTTCGCGTGTAGTGAACTGCTAAAATTTTCGGATTTCTTCGACAATACTTGCTCACACCACAATACGCGGGCACCCAGTTGTAGTTTCTACTCCCGATGACGATTATTGTAGTATTTTTCCTGTATTGTGGAAGCCCGCATTAGATTATCTCGGGCTAACTCGATACAATCTTGCAATCTGGCTACCCTTCGCTTCATGGACTGCAATATTATATGCCATTTGTAAATCGAGTATATATTGGTGCGTTGGGATTTATCCACTTATTACACGACTAGTGTCTTTTTAACGCGGTTAGTTCTTTCCACGGGGTTGCATTGTGAAGTGTACGGAGGAGTGAAACTGGACTTCCTACCACTATAGTTCAACATTTGTTTAAATTATTTCGACCTAAACGGTTAACTATTATCACTCACAAGTACTTCTGGCGCACCATAGCGTAGAAAGAAATGATCTATTGCATTGTTGACTGTAGGGCCAGTGGCCTGTCGGAGGGGATGACCCGTGCAATAGTCCTACTTAGTTTGTGGGTAATTGCTGCCACGGCTCGGATACTTCGGCATAATGTAGCAGCCTTGGCGTGGCCTGTTGCGAGGGCTTGAACTAGGCGCACTTACAACACAATCTAACATATTTTACGATATCTTGCGATATTTCCGGCGAATAGTAATGTTGGTAGATGCGGTAGATTGTTTTCCTGATCTGGAGATGGCCTGCATCATGGCACTCGCGTAATACATCTGAGCGTTCATGCAGTGGGACACATAGCTTCCACTCGTCACCATCTTCCTTAGTAACAGAGTGTGGTATACGTCGGTAGAGTTTTGCGTTGACCACTCTGTAATTTCGGTCGATGTCGGGTTTGTACCCCATAGCACGGTACCTGCTCTCATACCAATTGACTCCTGATGCTACACGGATTTCGCAAAGAGGCTGGCTAGAGAAAGGTTTTGACCCTACTATAGCATTGGAAGAGGTAAAATGAACTGGAAAATCTACAATCAATTCACAATTAAAATTTAAATTATTAGAAATGCATTCCCAGCTCTCTGCTAAACGTTAATACTATTAACGGATATCACCAGTTGTCATCTAGACTAATCTATATAGGATAGTTAATTTAAAGAGTGTAATCTATAATAATAACAAAATAAATAAACAGGTCGGCTTTGTCCTACAATTTAATTTATTGAAGTTTCTCCCCAACGTTTCGAACAAACTCGTGTTTTTTCGAGAGGTTACTGTTTTGTTCAGTATTTATTTTTTGTGAAATAAAACAATATCTTCACAGCAGAACGTATAGCAATATTTTTTGCTTGTTTCGATAACTCGCGAACGGATAAGCGTATTGACATAAATTTTTTTTTAAATACGCGTCTTGGCATAACTTAGATCTGATTAGATTTTGGCGCAGATCCATCCTTCCATTACTAAAAGAAATTAGCCCCAATTAAGTTTCTTCGTAGTTTTTTGCATTTATTTTTAAAAATACAAATTTTATTAAAAAATGTTTCAAACAAAAAAGATAAAGCATGAAATTCTCTACAAAAAAGGTTGTATGCATTTTCTTTCGAAAGTCAACGATAATGCCATAAAAACTGGTTTAAAATGCTTATGACTATTGTCTGTGTTACGTCCTACGTAACGGACTTAGATTAGTTATTTTCGAATTGTCGTAATTGCAGATTCCGCTTATTGTAAACCAGCATCAATGAACATTGTTTATTAGCTAGCACTTAACGCATGACGCATAAACACGTTTTTATTTTTGAATTTCACCGATCTCTTATGTTTGATTTCGATATTCGAAACGAGAACAACAAGGCGTTTGTCCATAACTCTTAGGGCCACGTCACCGAACATTTCGACACCGATCTTTCCCAGTTTCTATAATTTCCACGAAGTGCTTCTTATTATCAGACAAAGTAAACATCTGTTTTTTCATTCGTATCCGCGTCGGTCTCATCAGAAAGAATCCAATCCTCACGTGCACCTTATCACATTCTAAACTATGAACCTTCACATCCACGCTCACTCCCAAAATACCAGCGAGTATTTCGTCATCGATTCAACTGCTACAATTTCCACGTGGGACAATGTCTACACACCGATACATAAAGAGATAAAAAAGAAGATGATCTCTCTCGAGGGGTCCAGTCAGTTCTCCTTCAGCAGCGGTGTCAGATAGACCTCGACAAAATTTGGACAGTGAGTGCTCTTCCAGGAGTGGCGTCGGATAGATCCCGACTAAATTCGGTAACGTGGCAAAACACGTTACAGGGCTATCTGCCACAAGACTCACAACGGGGATAACTTAAGGGGGAACTGGTCTTCAGAAACCGCTAATATTTCGTATGGGTGCAATTTCCGAAATGATCTCATCACCTTATAGGGGAGGACTGCTCCGAAGAAGCAGTAGTATTTATTTTGGTGATGACGTCATTCGGCTCTTTTTGAATGATATTTGTTATGAATCTGCCGGGAGGCTTTTATCCACGGGGAAGTGTTGCCATTATAGGGGGGACTGCTCCGAAGAAGCGCTAATTTTTAATATGGCAACGCATTAGGATTCATATTTGTTATGAATCTGCCGGGAGGCTTTTATCCACGGGGAAATGTTGTCATTATAGGGGGGACTGCTCCGAAGAAGCGCTAATTTTCAATATGGCAACACATTAGGATCCATATTTGTTATGAATCTGCCGGGAGGCTTTTATCCACGGGGAAATGTTGTCATTATAGGGGGGACTGCTCCGAAGAAGCGCTAATTTTTAATATGACAACAATTGAGACATAGAATTCGTAGTTCAGGAATTAATATTTGGTAATAATAAAGGTAGCTATAATTCGGGGTATTATTCAGTATTTTATTTTGATTATTTCCTGAAAATAATATATTGCATGCGATCAATATTTCAGGCGTAAACATGACTTTTCTATTTGCTTTGTTTTGGAAGTCGGCTCAAGAACGGCCTTGTTGTCGATTTCGAGAGGTACGAGACCTGAACATCCAGGGTATATCGTCAAGCACGCTGCTTATTGCGGCGTGCAGGGGGGGGGGAACGACGCGTGGAGATTCTGGAATGTTCGCGAAAGAGAGGGTACGCGAGGGCGAGGTGGCGAAACTTCGCGAACATTCGAGAAGGATGAGAAGAGAGTACCGGGAGGGGACGGCCAGTCGCGTGTGCCCGTACGGGCCGCGGGGCTCTCCCGACCATCACGATCGCGGTAGAGAGGTGGAAAAACGGCGGCCGGCGCGGCGCGAGCGTCGTGATTCCAACCGACGCGTCGGATCGCCAGTCTGGAGGAGTCTGCAGCAGTCCGTGGAAGAGGTTGACAGTCCGCTGGTAGCAGCCCTGGATCCGAGAGGTACGCCTGGTCATCAAAAGGTACCAACAGCCCTGAGCGCAAATAGTTTCGGCTACGAAGTCTTTCCGTATGCCAATAGTTTGATTCTTTGTGCTCACGGCTGTTTAAATAAAATGCGCTTTTCCGATTGTCCGTTGCCGTTTCGCGAGTGAGAGTGAAAGTGAAAGTGAAAGACGGTAATCGCCTTCGGTTATCTGAGTCGGGTTTTCAGTTCGTATGGCGCTTCGGTTAACTTCTGCTTTGGCCGCGAATTTCTCTAGGGTTATCTTCAGGGAATCTTTCTTTTCGCGGAGAATATCTCGATTAGATTCTTTAACGCGACTGTGGTTATCTCCCGTTGTTTTATTCGGCATACTGGGGAAAAATGTGGTTATCTTACGCTTTTTGTTCGTTCTCGTTACTTTCGGAAAGACGAAGCCCAAAGGCTACGCGCTTCGGTATGGTTAACTATCGGAAACGTGATCGAAGACCGTTCTCTTAAAATTCTGTGAGATGCTTCGGTAAGAGGATAACTTCGTCCTTTCGAGGACTTCAGGAAAAAGCCGTCATTTGGTTATCTTGGGTGATCGTTCGGTATCCGGGAGAAATAACTAGCGGTTCGGGCGAACGTAAGATCGAATCTAGTGTGGTTACCTTTATCGTCTCGAAAGTGCGTGTCCGGTGATCGGAAAGAAAGACGGTAACGAAAACGGGAATACGACGCGTGAAAAGCAAACTCCGCCGAACGTGATGCTTTGTGACGTCACACCGCGACGCCGACAATATGGCCGCCGGTTCCGATCCGCGGTCCGCGACGCGATCTCCAGTTGCCTTGGCGAGCCGTTAACTAGCATGGTCGACGTTCTAAATTTATAGAGTGGCTTCTTATGATCGGAAACGCAAGCTCGTTAATTTTACCTTGGTTCGCTGGATCGCTCTTGTGAGCGATCGTACCTCGAACTTCCTGGTTATCTTTCCACTCTGTTAGAGTGAACACTGTGGTTATCTGTTATCTTGCCCCTCTTGTGAGGTGGCGCTATCTTATGAATTAACGAGCGGACTTTTTGTGCAATAAGAAGGTTTTTCTCGGGTAATACTCCAGCCGATCTGTCGGTAAGGAAAGGACCATGCGTGCGAGGATAACTGGACCGGGCCCTCCGCGCGGTTAAGTTACCTAGATTGCTGATTCACGAGCAATCTGGTGGGGCCAAGGCTATCTCGCACTGTCGGAAGGTAGTGCCGTGTTTTTGTTATGTTTTTGTACGTGAGGATAACTGTCTCTACGGAGACACTAAAATTGTTGCGTATAAGTGTGAGTGCGTTAACTTGAATAGCAGTGTCCGCGGTAAACGATAGCGTCCGGGTAATCCGTTTTAATTTAGTAACGAAAGTGTAGATAGTTAGATTAGGGAATTCGGGAAGTAATCGGTCTGGTAATTCGCGCGGTCAGTTTGAGTGGGGTTCGGGTGACGTAATTTCGGTTATTTGTCCGGGTTTAGCAGATTTCAGAAAAGGGGTAGAATCAGTCAATTTGGTCTTTTTCGGTAAAGTTCGTGTGGTTCGTATAACGTCGTTCAGTGTAGTTTCGGTATGAGATTCGTATAAGTTCGGGTAGGTATAGTAGTGCCGTTTTGGGGAGAGCGCGTGCATATCGGGCGAGCACGGTTCCTCGACGGGTCCGTTACAGGGCGCCGCGACCGCGTGCGAAAGTCCCGCCCGAGTCCGTCGCAAGGCAGCGCGCTTCAAAAGTCCTTGTCGAGTTCGTCGGCGGGCACCCCGTATTTAGAAAGTCCTGGTAGAGATCGTCGCCAGGCACCGCGTGCGAAAAGTCCTTGTCGAGTTCGTCGCAGGGCACCGTATTTAGAAAGTCCTGGTAGAGTTCGTCGCCACGCACCGCGTGCGCCAAGTCCCTGTCGAGTTCGTCGCAGGGCATCGTATTAGGAAGTCCCTGTCGAGCTCTCCGTCGGGGAATCGCGTGTCGTCGCGTATCGGGGAATCGGGTGTCGTCGCGTAGTTGGGAATCGCGAATAGAAGATGACGTCCGTGATTTGGGGCGCTAGAGAGGGCGCGATGAACGTGGTGAACCGTCCTCGTCGGCCGTGGTCGCGTAGTCTATAGTCTGCGCCAGAGAATACCGCCCTCTCCCTTGCCGAGCCGGGAACTCGGGGCTGAGCTAGCGGGCACACCAACGCGTGCGGCGCGCCCATAAATTTGTCGAGCTTCGGCTCGGCTGGCGCCCTCTCTTATCATCCGGCGCGCCGTGCGGATTTTTGTGGCCCCCCGGAAAGTTCGGTTTTTTGCAGGCGGCCACGAGCGACGACGACGGACGGGTGGAGGCGTAGATGAAGTCTAGGAAGGGGGGTGGGGGTCACAATTCATACAATCGCGACTCAACCCGACGTCATCAGGAACGACGTCGCGACCAAATCGGAAGTCAACACGGAGCAGTCAGAAGTGCTCGGGAAGCGACATCGGTCATCGGACATGGTAAGCAATCCGCTTTATATTTAACAAATATTCCTTAATTAACTTTCCTTAATTAACATTCCTTAACCCCCCCCCCCCCCCCAGGAGGCGATGATTAATCGTAAATGCCTCATTTTTATTTTTATATTTTGTTATTTTTCTTGAGACGAATGTGTTGATTACCTTTTAATTTTTGTTTCTCTTTATTTTAAATAAAAGGAACAACACCTTAGGGAAAATATTTTTGTTATTAGTGATACTAGTGACTCGATTCGGCGTCGTTCTTTGAACGAAAAGCCGATCGAGCCACAAGCATCAATAGGGACTGTTAGGTTTCAATTCGGTAATATTATTATATTCTTTTATTTTATTCTTTCTTTTGTAATATACACCCAGAAAACCCAATATGTATTTTCCTCAAAATACTAACTACTAACAATATCTAATGCATTCAATACTCGGGAATATTTAATTTCTTTAAAACGCGAATTAAAAATCAAATATGTAATTTATTTAAAACTACATGTAAAATTTCAACTTTTAATTTTCATTTATCGATATATTACTTTTTATTTTAATTACAAGTTTTGTAATTCTTTAAATTGTTTTTGTTTAAACAAATAGTTATTCTTATCTAAACTATAAATTTATAATACGCATAATTTATAATATAATATTTTTTTTTATTCTAGGAAAAAGACCCAGAGAAGTTGGACACTGGAGAATCCTCGAAATTATCGCATCCCTAATTCCTTCCAACCCTTCCTTATTTTTATCTTTCTAAATAAACGCAATTGTTGTTTACTTTGAATTTGAACTTTATTTAAATCCAACCTTTATTCTTGTTCTTTTGTATTAGCAGCAGCCCCCACAAAATTTCGAACTCAGAATCGACTCTTCCAGTCGATTCCGTCTTTTCGTGGTTGTGTTGAGGTGAAGGTATTTGCAAAACATTTCATTGTAAAACGCTTCCCCACCGGCCATAACAAGTGGTGACAGCGGTGCTCGTGGGAAAACTGTCAATGCAAAAGAACAAATAAAGGACTAGACAATTTAACAAAAAATACAATAATAATTTTTGTAAAAACACTCCCTTCGCGGGCATACCAAGTGGTAACGCAGTATTCGTGGAAAAACTATTAATGCAAAAGAAAGAATAAAGGATTAGCAAGTTTAAACAACAAAAAATATTGCAATAAAAAATAATTATTTTTCACAGTTACAAACTTTTACTGGTATTGGTAAAAAGAAGTAAAAGCAATACTACCAAAAAATTGCAAAGAAAAGAAATCTCCTTGTGTAAAAATGTTCATTAATAATATGGAACTGTTAGTAGTATTAAAATATTAAAAGTGCTTATAGTTTTAGTGGCAAAATACATGAGCATAAAATATATAACATCATTTTTATCTTTTTAAATACAAGTAATGGAAAATAGTAAGTTTTTAGAAACTTATAGTAAATCAAAATAGTAGCAACCATACGAATAGTAATAGGTACTAATAGTTCAATATTAGGTGATTCATATTTTTTACTTCCTCAGATATTACAATTTCTCCTTTACTTCGGTGTTCAACTTCACAGTGGCTTAGCAATAACTATCTGTTGTGCATTATTCATCATTTATTTTCAGGCACTTAAAAACATTTATTTTTCAATTTAGAAAAAAAATCATAATATAATAGACACAAATAGAAAAATTTAATCAATTTCTAATATAGCATAAAATGTTTAACATTCCGTTAAAACCTTTCCAAACTCTTAGAGAATATGTAAAAAAAAAATTCAATACTTATATAAAGATTAATATTTTTGACATTTTAGCAACATTTTTAGCAACATTTTTGTTCAATACATTATTAATCATTTTTATACAGATTTAAAACTTTTCTGGTTATTTTTACTGATTAAACAAAAAGAAAAACAGAATTAAAACGGTAAATATCTTTTGACAAAAACACAACAATAACATTTTTCCGTAAAAAAAATCTTCTTTTTTAATTAGTATTACATTTTTTATATCTTTTTATCAATGTTATTAAAACAAAGAAAAAAGAGACAAATTTATTAATTATTTAAATTTTTGCAATTTGGAACATTTTTTAGGCAATTTCCTTGTGACTCTAAGCAATTTTTTCGAATGTAAAGTAATATTTGTAAAATTAAATACATATTAACCTTACAATTAACCTATAAACATTTTAAGCTATAAACAATATTTTTTAGATTATATAGTCCGTTCATTTTCACTTACAGCTTACGTTTAAAATACAGACGATTTTTAACATAATCTTTATTTTCGCTCCTGACAAATTTTTATGTTCAAACATCTTTTATAAACCTACAACATTTGTTAAACGAGTTTTTATTACAAAAAAAAAAACTTTGAAGGTCTTTAAAAAATTAATTAATTTTTTTTTAAATGGTCTCGTTAATCTCGTTCAAGGTTATTTTTTGCGAATCTTACTAATTTCCAGCAATTTTGAATTTATAAATAGGTTTTAAAAAGTTATTATTAGCTCAAAACAATTATTAAACACTTTTTTTTTGTGCGTATTATTACATACTATCTTTTATTTGAATACGACTTTTAAAATAGATTTTCGTAAACATAAATTTATCTTCCTGAAACAATTTTTGGTTACAAATTCTAATTCAGAAAACAGTCTGCAAACAAAAAAGCAATAAGTCAAATAAATAGAATATAATTTTAATAAATCAATCAACGATATTCTCTTTATATTAATAATTTTCAGAATTTTCGACAATATTTTAAACAGATTTTTAACAAAAACACGTTGTTTTTAAAGCGTGAAAATTGTACAAATAATAAATGTTCGATGGTAATTAATCTTTTTAATAAAATTGTTATCAACAATGAAACAACAAAACCATCATTACGGAGGATCTCTACGAATCCCTTACAGCCATTAAAATATCATCATAAAAATCCAGTTTTTTTACAAGTCTGATAGTAAATGGACCGGATCGTTTTTTCGGACAGCTCGTGCTTTACTTTCCGCTATTTTTCGCTTGAGCGATCTGGATATTTGAAAGATTTATTTTCTTATTGTATTCTTCGGATTAGCGCTGTGTGCTGCTTTTCTCTGCACTGGTTTTTGTGGCATTTATTTTAGTTTAGTGGTGCATATTAGTGTCTTCCGATCTCTTGCAATTATTTGCATATTTGCTGCCACGTCCGCCTGTGTGCTGACGTCACTGGATTTTGTGTAAACACGCTTCTTTCTTTGAGAAGAAACGGGATGCCGCTAATTACCTGGTGTGGTGCCTCGCAGCAAGCCCCGCCTATCTACCAATGGTCCGTGACCTGCCCAATACCCGATCTACCAATGCGCTCATTACTCTGTATCGTCAACTCGCTACCCGGCAAAAGGTAATCCTTGTGTGTATAAGTCATGCACGTCTGGGAAAATTATACGGACGCGGTGCCCGTATTTTGCATCGATTGCAAATAGAGCTTTCCATCCGGGCTGTGCAACGCGTGCCAACGGATTTTTGTCGACACCGATCGCTGCTTTACACTGTGCTGCATGCAATCCAGAACCAGGTATCTTGACCGCTATCGTTCCAACTCCAAGAATCTGTTCCAGATATTGATGTACCTGTTTGGCCGCCCCAATGTCTCCCCACCTGCCGATCTCCATCCTGATCTACCGCAATTAATCACGGCCGCTCCTGTGTGACTTTTCGTGCTGTCATTTAGTTCCGATTTATTGGGACATTCAAATCCTCACTTGACTCGACTAACAAGGCCGATTTTACGGCGTTTTAAAATTACAACAAGAAAATCTCGCTATGCAAGTGCAAGATCTTAGTGATTCGCAGGGAGGTTGCTAAATAATGCGCGTGTCTACACTAGTTGTCAAGAATGTGGAGGAGCTGGGGGGTGAAGGGAAGAAAAAAACTCAACTCGGTCGGGAATGACCGCAAAGGTATGTCTGAAGTTAGTAGCAGAAATCCGAGCTCAATCGAGATGTGCTAACAAATAATTCGTTTTAGTTTATGTCTGTTTCCGGAAATTCATGATGCTGATCCAGATTCTGTTAAGAGTCGCGAAACCGAAATTATTAACGGCCTATTTTTAATCTCATTATAATATTGTAAGCTGCCGAGCCCCTCTCAGTTATTATTCCACGTGTTGGTCGTCTGTCTCAGGAGGCTTCAGAGGCCAAGACCACTCAAAATATTTCTACAAGGAGAAAAAAACGGCGAAAGAACTTTCTCAAACTTTTTTCGTTCAGTCCAAGCCGATAGAAGTACCAATATTTTGGAATGGTCTCCAACTTTTCCATCGGTCCAGATCGGACCGCTCTTCAACCGTTGGGAAGTTGCAGGAAGCACTAAGAACGATCTGCACAGCCGCTCACCAGAAGCCCAGAGGAAACTTACACCCTAAAGTTACAGGGATGGTCCGTCCCATATGTCGCAAAAATCCGTCCACAAACCATCGTCAAGAAGACTAGTACTGTGATTATTCGTCTCGTGTGCCCCTGTGCCACCGCGTTCTGCAGTGTTGTGGCGAATGATATCGGTCTGTATTTCGTCTACGTCGCAATGCGTCCCTTCGTTTCGTTATTATCTGGTTCAATATTCAAAACCGTTCGCGGCCTCAACACCAAACTAGAATTGAGCATCAATTAGTTCGTGGTGCTCTAAATTTCGACGCTTTCCGCGCTTACCGAAACGTGGCTAAAACCCAACGTTGCTAGGTTCACTTGTATTTTCCCCTGTGCGTATTACTCCTGTATTTAGACACGACCGGCTTTTTCGGAAAGGTGGCGGTGTTTTTAATTTGCGATAAAAAATGATAATTCCGTGTGTTGAAGTTCCTTTGACTACGTACTCTGACACTTTAATACGATGCACTAGCAATTCGCTGCACTGTAAATACCGTAGTTCGTCGTACTTTTATTTATTTTGTATTTGCCATCCCCCTGACTTATCAGTTTCGCCTTCTCGGGTGCGCTCTCACTTATTGAGGATTCGGCCTTTATATTTGCGCTCAATGATGGATTAATGATTTTAGGGGATTTTAATGTTCGTCATTTTATTTGGCCTCTAGTGAGTCCGCGCACATCTAGTTTTGTAAAGAGGTGATTACTTACATATATTTCAGCAAGCTCTAAGACTTAGGGCAATTTAAATGTAATACCTAACTGTCAGTCGCATTTTTTGGACCTGATCTTTGCCAACACGTTTATCGAGCTGTTTCTCAGGCCGGTTTTGTCAGGTTCCGTTTGTGACCGAGGACCCATATCATTCCTGCCTTAGCTCTTGAACTGGTCCTTAGTCTAGGCCACCATCAACACGTGAGCCCGGATGGGTCCGTGGCGGCAACACGCTACGCTGGAACTTTCGTAGGGCTGATTTATGAGGTACTTTATGGGTGTCATTCCCAGGAGGGTTAGTTTGGGAGCCTGTCATTCAGGCCCCGGTCCCTAATGTTGCGGTGTGATATTTTTTATGATTTATTATTTCCCGCGCTCTGCATCGTTCAAGATACAATCGTCTTCTTCGTAAAACGGTACATAATGCCACGCATGTTGCTCGGTGCGAAACTATTTCCGCATTAATAGAAAATCGTTAATCAATTTGGGATCCCTCGAAATTTTGGGCTTCATTTGTTCGTCAATGTAAATCAGCCGCGCGTATACCGTAAGTCAATGTTTTATAATGGTGTAACCTTGGACTCTCCCCAATTGATCGTCGACGCCTTTGCTACGCATTCTTAAATCTGTTTTTGTTCCCTGATCCTGCCGATCCGTTTTCCTCACCTGTCAGCCCGTATTTCCATCCTCAACTACATTTTCGAGTCCTAGAAGTATCCCATTGCCCTTAGTTGAGACTCCTAGCAAAATTACTCCTCGGGTCCGGATTGGCATACCGAGCTTTCCTTGCCCATGACTGTGGCACCGGTCTTTGCGGAACCCTTGACCTGGATTTCTTAACTTATCTATGCGCCTTGGTTGTTACCCGCAGTGTTGGAAAAAAAAGCTTCGTATTCATCCGATTTCTAAAAAGCGGGGATCCCCGTGATATTTCGTAACCACCGTCCGATCGCTCTTCTTATCGGTTTTTGCGAAAGTGTTTGAGCGGTCAGCTGCTCACACCCCCTCCTGTTCTCTGCCGTCAAGGATACCATTCGCTCCGGTTTTCAGCACGGGTTTTATGCCTAAGAAGGTCCACGGTTCCCACCAATCTGTTATGTCTGGTAACAATTTGTTGGATTCTGTTCGTTGATGGTGGACGGACAGGTGGACGTTAGTGTTTATACCGATTCATCACTATAGGCTTTCGACCGCCTGAGTTCACTCGGTTTTGTGCGTACTAAGCTTTTGGCGTGCACCAATCGAACCTGCCACTGCGCGACTTGATTTTCTCTTATATTCATGGGGCTGGGAGCACTCGGTCCACTGTGGAAGGACACGTCTCATTTTCTTATTCCCAAACTTCTGGTGTACCCCAAGGCTCTGTCCCTGGGGCCACTTTTATTTCTTATTTATATCAATTGACTTTGCCCCTCTGCTGTGGACTGTCGTGCACATACTCTTTGCCGATGATACGAAAACTGGTTTACAAGAATCGATTCCTTTGCCGATTGTCTATTTCTACCACATTGCCCTTGTTCAGCTTTCGGATTGGTGTGCAGCCAATAGCCTGGGTTTAAATGTTTCGAAATGTGCCGTGGGTCTCGTCCCCCCCCCCCCCCCCCCTTTTTTCCTTTACAAAATAAGCGGCATCCTGTACTATTTGGATTATGTGATCGGTGATCAACGTCTGGCTAGACCGTTTACAAAAGTTTGATCTAGGATGTCACGTTTGACCCAAAATTACGGTTCAAGGACCACATTATTAATACCATCAACGGTGGCACTTCGCTCGTACTTACTTTATTGTTCAACCTTCTTCCAGGTCCTTCAGTTGACGTACGACCATCGTCACACTATATCGAGCATTCGTCCGTAGTCGCTTGGAGATACTAGTAGCGTTGGTCTGGTCACCAAATAACCAATTGTCTTATATCGACCAGCTTGAGGCTGTTGCAACCGTCCGTCTTCTCAAGCTTCTCATTTTTTAAAGCGGGTCGGGGTTTTTATCCACCTGCGTGGAAACCAACACACCCAGCTCTACTCCAATCGACAGGTTTTGCGTCACTCGCCTTGACCGCCGTCAGATATGTGCATTTTTATTTTTATGCAAACTCGCTCAAGGGTTCTTCGATTGCGCAGAAGTTTTCGAGCAAATCAATTTGCGTGGTCAGTTGCGTGATCTTCGTTCACTACAGGTTCTTGCACTGGCTTCGGCCTACGGTACCAACTATAGTCTTCACTCCCCTCTTAACAACATGTTTTATACTGTCTTTAAATCGTTTTGCATTAAGCCCACGGACTGCGCAGGTTGATTTGTTGTTCCTCCACCGACATTAATCTGATCCTTTCCCGCGTTCCGGCAGTATTTTCTCAAGTATTCGAGCACCCTCACAAATTAGATTAAAATTTAGGACTTAAATAGTATTATTGTATAATTGGTGTAACAATTTCAACAGTTTAACTTAAAGTCTGCGAAAATTATTCTAGGGATAAATTTTGAATACGGCCAACCTAGCAATCGTGAAAACAATCGTATTCAATTTCAATTGTGCACAATTTCATCACCAAAGTTTATATTACAAAATAGATCAAGCCCAAATAAGAACCAAATGCACGCATGCAAACGTATAGGACATAACCTGCGAGAATGTAACATATTTAAGGAAGAAATAATCTCCGAAGTAGTACACGAAGTTAACGTATTATAAAGCTAATCTAGACGGGAAAACGGTAAAAATCACAGACGGAAGATTTGGAACAAACTAAACATAAAAAACCTAAATATGTACAGAAGAATTATGAAAGGAGGAAAAAAAACGAAGAAGTATTATATATACTTAAAAACGAAACCAAAAAACAATCACAAAACTAACAAAAATTATGAAAACAAGAACGATACAGGCCAATGATATTCGTTAACTGAAAAATAAATACTGACGGACGATTATGACTTCGAGAATGATTACTGATAATGAATATACCATAATTGAGAACGATACTGGTAAGGATTACGAAACTCATAAACGGGACCAAAAATTCACAGACGGTTCAACGAAATTACACCACACCCAAATAAATCAAACCTGGTGTAGGAACACTAACTGGCAAACAATGCAAGAAATTTAGAGAGGAGATAACCTCAGAAATTATTTACCAGAATTTTAACAGCCAAAACATGCTTAGAAAAAGAACATGACTATGAATCAGGTAATTGAAGACCGTAATGATCATGAAATAAAAGAGTATAACCGATGACGACCCATGAAACCAAGAACACGCCCAACGACAATTATAATACTGAGAGCTACATCGGACAATGATAATAAAACGACGCACAAAAATTGAGATCAATTACAATTTAGTTAAACACCACACTTTGTGAACGAGATGATGAAATAGAAAACAAAGCCTTACTATTATGAAATTCGGAATGAAAATCATTCATTGATTCAGAAAGTGTGAATATAATCGACAAACACTTATATTAGCCAAGCACTACACCGACATGATTGTCATGAAATTAAAAGGAAAACCAGCAAAGATTATAAAACTGAAAACTATGAAAACCTTCAAGCAGCAATGAAGAAAATTAAACCTTCCCAAAATGGAAATCCCAAAATTACAATTGCTATACATTGGAACTATTATGAAGGGAAAACCATGAAAAAATCAAGAACAACAAAGAATATTCTGTGAAAAAGAATCTACCTACGATTATCAACAATTTTTACCTATATCGTAGCAAGAGACAAGTTTACGAACAAAAAGAGTCAAGATCACAAAACGAGTATTTATCAAAACGAGTATGAAACCATCAAGGGAATAATGAACCCTGAAGCATATGACGAATACAATCGAATGCCATGAAAATAGAGAAAGCAATGAAACTAATGAAAAAAATAAAAACAATGAAAATGAAAATAATGAAATTAATGAAACTAATGAAAATAATGAGAATAATGAAAAATATAAAAACAACGTACATAATAAAATAATAATATATTCAAAATAATCAAAATAATGAATATAATGGAGAATTATGAAATGATATTAAAACAAAAACCAAATAAGGAAAATACCGAAAATATTTAAAAAAAAAATACTGAAAATATGAAAACAATGAAAATACTGGAAAATAATGAAAATAATAAAAATACAACGTACATAATAATAAAATACTAAATAATAATAAAACTCATCAAAATATTGAATATAAAGAGAAATATGAAAATATTAAAACTAACCAAAAATAAAGAAAATACAGAAAATAATGAAAATAATTGAAAATAATAGAAACAATGAATATAATAAAAATAATGAAAATAATGAAAGCAATGAAAATAATTAAAATAAGGAAAATAAAGAAAATAATGAAAATAATGCAAACAATGAAAATAATGAAAATAATGAAAAGAATGAAAATAACAAAAACAATGAAAATGAAAATAATGAAAATAATAAAAACAATAAATATAATAAAAATAATGAAACTAAATGAATATAACGAGAATTAGACAAAGCAAATAGCTTACTTCTGGATGCTCTATCCGTATGACTGCGACCTGTGGCAAGTCAATTGAGCCGTTTACGAGGCTGCAAGTGATCTGGTGACTCCGCGAAATCTGACACAGAATATCGGGGAGTCGGCAGATTACAAAACGCATGTCCTCAATTGAACGGTAAGATTCGACCTGACCACGGAAACTCGCTTCCCGAATTCAGTGTGTGATCGACTATTTAACATCTGGCCGTTCATTTACGGCTAAAGTCAAGAAGTTCGCACAACAACTGCGGACGAACTATCAACACACTGAACAAGCTGATGTTGCTTAACATCAAGCAACCTTTAGCGGATAAAAAAATTCGGGTTTTGGCCGATGCCGAAAAGAGCCTGCAAAGACGGGAAGAGGAAATTCGACAAAACTCAATAGTTTGGACGAAGCCTTCCAACCTCTTCAAACATCGTATCGCGGCCTCAAGCGAGTTTCCGTCGATGGCCGCAGTTGAGGAATTCTGGGGGAGCATCTACGAGAAAACATAAAGGCTTAATACAAACACTCCAAGTATTGAAATCTTCACCGAGTTGTGCGACGAAAGTCACACAACAAAGTGAAGATTGCCCACCCGTCAGTGCATTAAGAGGTTAAAAATGGCCATCACAGGAGCGAGGAATTTCTCCTCGCCGGGCTGGGATTGAATTAACAACTATTGGTGGACGAAGTTCACTTCTGTCCATACAACACCTAGCCCGAATATTCACCTCTTATATAAATGGAGACCAACCCATTCCGCACTGGCTGGTGGAGGGCCGAACGACACTGATCCCAAAAATACGGGAGACTTGTCCGATGCGAAAAACCCATAGACCAGATCACGTTTCTCAATACGTTATAACAAATTGTTCACTAACATCATGAACGAGCGTAAGTGAGAAATCCCGTGAAACCGGTGTGGCAACGGATAGTAAAACGAACGAGGCTGCAAAATGGGTGTATCCGGCTGCAAGGACAACTTGCTTAATCGACATTGTTTTTGTCAGGACGCAGTCCAGTACAAGACTAACCTGTCGATAACCAGCTTGATTACATGAAGGCGTATTACTCAACATCGCACGAGCTTTTAAGCTTGTTGCTCCAAACGCCTCCATGTCCAACCAAAAAAAAACATAGTGAGAAATGTAGAAGACCTGATGCCTCTTTGGAAAACACGCTTTTGTCATGACATCGGACAAGCGTCGAACCATGTCTAGACTGGTTCAATTCCAAAGAGGTGTCTATCCAGGGAGATTCTCTAAGTCCTCTGCTCTTCTGCATCTCACTATTGCCTCTAATCCGTGGGTGCTCTACCGGAAATAACAAGGGTACATGTGTGGACCTCCTGGTGAACATGTACATAAGAATCACGCATCTTTTCTATATGGATGATCTTAAATTATAAGCATCAGGCGAAGATCAATTACATCGATCTCTGAACATCGCCCACACATACTCGAGAGATATCGGCATGGAATTCGGATTGGACAAGTGTGCAGTTGTTCATTTGCACAGAGGAAGGTCAGGCCCACCCCCCCCCCCCCCCACCCCCCCCCCCCCCCACCCCCCCCCCCCCCCACCCCCCCCCCCCCCCACCCCCCCCCCCCCCCACCCCCCCCCCCCCCCACCCCCCCCCCCCCCCACCCCCCCCCCCCCCCACCCCCCCCCCCCCCCACCCCCCCCCCCCCCCACCCCCCCCCCCCCCCACCCCCCCCCCCCCCCACCCCCCCCCCCCCCCACCCCCCCCCCCCCCCACCCCCCCCCCCCCCCACCCCCCCCCCCCCCCACCCCCCCCCCCCCCCACCCCCCCCCCCCCCCACCCCCCCCCCCCCCCACCCCCCCCCCCCCCCACCCCCCCCCCCCCCCACCCCCCCCCCCCCCCACCCCCCCCCCCCCCCACCCCCCCCCCCCCCCACCCCCCCCCCCCCCCACCCCCCCCCCCCCCCACCCCCCCCCCCCCCCACCCCCCCCCCCCCCCACCCCCCCCCCCCCCCACCCCCCCCCCCCCCCACCCCCCCCCCCCCCCAATTAATCAATTTCTATAATATAGCATTAAAAATGTTTAACATTCCGTTAAAACCTATTCACAAACTCTTAGGAAAGAATATGTAAAAAAAAAATTTCAATACATTATATTAAAGAATTAATATTTTTGGACCATTTTTAGCAACATTTTTAGCTACAATTTTTGTTCAATACATTATTTAATCATTTTTATACAGATTTGTAAAACTTTTCTGGTTATTTTTACTGATTAAACAAAAAGAACAAACAGAAAATTTAAAACGGTAAAAATCTTTTGACAAGAAAACACAACAATAACATTTTTTCCGTAAATAAAAAAAATCTTCTTTTTTAATTAGTATTACATTTTTTATATCTCTTTTTTATCAATGTTATTAAAACAAAGAAAAAAAGAGACAAATTTTATTAATTATTTTAAATTTTGCAATTTGGAAACATTTTTTAGGCCAATTTCCTTGTGACTCTAAGCAATTTTTTTTTCGAATGTAAAGTAATATTTGTAAAATTAAATACATACTTAACCTTACAATTAACCTATATAAATTTTAAGCTTAATAAACAATATTATTTTAGATTATATAAGTCCGTTCATTTTCAACTTACAGTCTTTAGTTTAAAAATACAGACTATTTTTTAACTAATCTTATTTTCGCTTGTTAACATAATCTTTTATTTTCGCATCCTACTTGACAAATTTTTTATGTTCAAACCATCTTTTTAAATAACCTACAACATTTGTTCATACGTAGGTTTTTATTACAAAAAAAAAAACTTTGAATGGTCTTTAAAAAATTAATTAATTTTTTTTTAAATTGGACCCCCCCCACCCCCCCACTCCCCCCCCCCCCCCACCCCCCCCCCCCCCTCCCCCCCCCACCCCCACCCCCCCCCCCCCCCACCCCCCCCCCCCCCCCCCAGATCTCGTTAATCTCGTTCAAGGTTATTTTTTGCGAATCTTACTAATTTCCAGCAATTTTGAATTTATAAATAGGTTTTAAAAAGTTATTATTAGCTCAAAACAATTATTAAACACTTTTTTTTTGTGCGTATTATTACATACTATCTTTTATTTGAATACGACTTTTAAAATAGATTTTCGTAAACATAATTTCTTCCTAAACAATTTTTGGTTACAAATTCTTTTCAGAAAACAGTCTGCAAACAAAAAAGCAATAAGTAAATAAATAGAATATAATTTTAATAAATCATCAACGAATTCTCTTTATATTAATAATTTTCAGAATTTTCGACAATATTTAAACAGATTTTAACAAAAACACGTTGTTTTAAAGCGTGAAAATTGTACAAATAATAAATTTCGATGGTAATAATCTTTTAATAAAATGTATCAACAATAAACAACAAAACCATCATTACGGAGGATCTCTACGAATCATTACAGCCATTAAAATATCATCATAAAAACCAGTTTTTTTACAAGTCTGATAGTGACCGGATCGTTTTTCGGCAGCTCGTGCTTACTTTCGCTATTTTTCGCTTGAGCGATCTGGATATTGAAGATTATTTTCTTATTGTATTCTTCGGATTAGCGCTGTGGCTGCTTTCTCTGCACTGGTTTTTGTGGCATTTATTTTAGTTTAGTGTGCATATTAGTGTCTTCCGATCTCTTGCAATTATTTGCATATTTGCTGCCACGTCGCCTGTGTGCTGACGTCACTGATTTTTGTAAACACGCTTCTTTCTTTGAAGAAACGGGATGCCGCTATTACCTGGTGTGGTGCCTCGCAGCAAGCCCCGCCTATCTACCAATGGTCGTGACCTGCCCAATACCCGATCTACCAATGCGCTCATTACTCGTTCGTCACCGCTACCGGCAAAAGGGATTCCTTGTGTGTATAAGTCATGCACGTCTGGGAAAATTATACGACGCGGTGCCGTTACTTTTGCATCGATTGCAATAGAGTCTTTCCCATCCGGGCTGTGCAACGCGTGCCAACGGATTTTTTTGACACCGATCGTGCTTTACACTGTGCTGCATGCAATCCAGACCAGGTATCTGCCGCTATCGTTCCAACTCAAGAATCTGTTCCAGTTGATGTACCTGTTGCCGCCCAATGTCTTCCCCACTGCCGATCTCCATCCTGAATCTACCGCAATTAATCAACGGCCGCTCTGTGTGACTTTCGTGCGTCATTTAGTTCCGATTATATTGGACATCAAATCCTCACTTGCTCGACTTAACAAGCGATTTTACGGCGTTTTAAAATCCAACAAGAAAATCTCGCTATGCAAGTGCAAGATCTTAGTGATTCGCATGGGATAAGTAGTGCTAAATAATCGCGTGTCTACACTAGATGCTAGAGTGGAGGAGCTAGAACTCAACTCGGTCGGGAATGACCGCAAAGGTATGTCTGAAGTAGTAGCAGAAATCCGGTGCTCAATCGAGATGTGCTAACAACGTTTTAGTTTATGCTGTTCACGGAAAATTCATGATGCTTATCTCAGATTCTGTTAAGAGTCGGCGAAACCGAAATTATTACGGCTATTTTTTAATCATATATAATTATTGAGCTGCCGAGCCCTCTCAGTTACTTCACGTGTTGGTTCGTCTGTCTCAGGAGGCTCACAGAGGCCAAAGGACCCACTCAAAATATTTCTACAAGGAGAAAAAACGGCGAAAGAACTTCTCAAACTTTTTCGTCAGTCCAAGCCGATAGAAGTTCCCAATATTTTGGAAGGTCTCAACTTTTCCATCGGTCCAGATCGGACCGCTCTTCAACGTTGGGAGTTGCAGGAAGCACTAGACGATCTGCACAGCCGCTCACCAGAAGCCCAGAGGAACTACACCCTAAAGTACAGGGATGGTCGTCCATATGTCGCAAAAATCCGTCCACAACATCGTCAAGAAGACTAGACTGTGATTATTCGTCTCGTGTGCCCTGTGCCACCGCGTCTGCAGTGTTGTCGAATGTATCGGTCTGTATTTCGTCTACGTCGCAATGCGTCAATTCGTCGTTATTATCTGTTCAATATCAAAACGTTCGCGGCCTCAACACCAAACTAGAATTAGCATCAATTAGTTCGGGTGCTCTAAATTTCGACGCTTTCGCGCTTACCGAAACGTGGCTAAAACCAACCGTTGCTAGTTCACTTGTATTTCCCTGTGCGTATTACTCTGTATTTAGACACGACCGGCTTTTTCGGAAAGGTGGCGGTGTTTTATTTGCGATAAAAAATGAAATTCCGTGTGTTGAAGTTCCTTTGACTACGTACTCTGACACTTTATACGATGCACTAGCAATTCGCTGCACTGTAAATACCGTTCGTCTACTTTTATTTATTTTGTATTTGCCACCTGACTTATCAGTTTCCGCCTTCTCGGGTGCGCTCTCACTTATTGAGGATTCGGCTTATATTTGCGCTCATGATGGATTAATGATTTTAGGGGATTTTAATGTTCGTCATTTTATTGGCTCTAGTGAGTCCGCGCACACTAGTTTTGTAAAGAGTGATTACTTACATATATTTCAGCAAGCTCTAAGACTAGGGCAATTTAATGTAATACCTAACTGTCAGTCGCATTTTTTGGACCTGATCTTTGCCAACACGTTTATCGAGCTGTTTCTCGGCCGTTGTCAGGTTCCGTTTGTGACCGAGGACCCATATCATCCTGCCTTAGCTCTTGAACTGGTCCTATCTAGGCCACCATCAACACGTGAGCCCGGATGGGTCCGTGGCGGCAACACGCTACGCTGGAACTTTCGTAGGGCTGATTATGAGGTACTTTATGGGGCATTCCAGAGGGTTAGTTGGGAGCCTGTCATTCAGGCCCCGGTCCCTAATGTTGCGTGTGATATTTTTTATGATATTATTCCCGCGCTCTGCATCGTTCAAGATACAATCGTCTTCGTAAAACGGTACATAATGCCACGCATGTTGCTCGTGCGAACTATTTCCGCTTAATAGAAAATCGTATCAATTTGGATCCCTCGAAATTTTGGGCTTATGTTCGTCAATGTAAATCAGCCGCGCGTATACCGAAGTCAATGTTTTATAATGGTGTAACCTTGGACTCTCCCCAATTGATCGTCGACGCCTTTGCTACGCATTTTAAATCTGTTTTTGTTCCTGATCCTGCCGATCCGTTTTCCTCACCTGTCAGCCGTATTCCATCCTCAACTACATTTTCGGTCCTAGAAGTATCCCATTCCCTTAGTAGACTCCCTAGCAAATTCTCCTCGGGTCCGGATGGCATACCGAGCTTTCTTGCCCATGACTGTGCACCGGTCTTTGCGGAACCCTTGACCTGGATTTTTAACTTATCTATGCGCCTTGGTTGTTTACCCGCAGTGTTGGAAAAAAAGCCTCGTATTCATCCGATTCTAAAAAGCGGGGATCCCCGTGATATTCGTAACCACCGTCGATCGCTCTCTTATCGGTTTTTGCGAAACGTGTTTGAGCGTCAGCTGCACGCCCTCCTGTTCTCTGCCGTCAAGGATACCATCGCTCCGGTCCAGCACGGTTTTATGCCTAGAAGGTCCACGGTCACCAATCTGTTATGTCTGGTACAATTTGTTGGATCTGTTCTTGATGGTGGAGGACAGGTGGACGTTGTGTATACCGATTTCACTAAGGCTTTCGACCGCCTGATTCACTCGGTTTTGCGTACTAAGCTTTTGGCTGCACCAATCGAACCTGCACTGCGCGACTTGATTTTCTCTTATATTCAGGGGTGGGAGCACTCGGTCCACTGTGAAGGACACGTCTCATTTTCTTATTCCCAAACTTCTGGTGTACCCCAAGGCTCTGTCCTGGGGCCACTTTTATTTCTTATTTATATCAATGACTTGCCCTCTGCTGTGGACTGTCGTGCACTACTCTTTGCCGATGATACGAAACTGTTTACAAGAATCGATTCCTTTGCCGATTGTCTATTTCTACAACATTGCCTTGTTCAGCTTTCGGATTGGTGTGCAGCCAATAGCCTGGGTTTAAATGTTTCGAAATGTGCCGTGGTCTCGTTTACAAATAAGCGGCATCCGTACTATATGGATTATGTGATCGGGGATCAACGTCTGGCTAGACCGTTTACAAAAGTTGATCTAGGAGTCACGTTTGACCCAAAATTACGGTTCAAGGACCACATTATTAATACCATCAAGGTGGCACTTCGCTCGTATTACTTTATTGTTCACCTCTCCAGGTCCTTCAGTGACGTACGGACCATCGTCACACTATATCGAGCTTTCGTCCGTAGTCGCTTGGAGTACAGTAGCGTGGTCTGGTCACCATACCAATTGTCTTATATCGACCAGCTTGAGGCTGTGCAACGTCGTCTTCTCAAGCTTCTCATTTTTAAGCGGTCGGGGTTTTATCCACCTCGTGGAACCAACCACCCAGCTCTACTCCAATCGACAGGTTTTGCGTCACTCGCTGACCGCCGTCAGATATGTGCATTTTTATTTTTATGCAAACTCGCTCAAGGGTTCTTCGATTGCGCAGAACTTTTCGAGCAAATCAATTTGCGTGGTCAGTTGCGTGATCTTCGTTCACTACAGGTTCTTGCACTGGCTCGGCCTCGTACCAACTATAGTCTTCACTCCCCTCTTAACAAAATGTTTACTGTCTTTAATCGTTTTGCATTAGCCACGACTGCGCAGGTTGATTTGTTCTCCACCGACATTAATCTGATCCTTTCCGCGTTCCGGCAGTATTTTCTCAAGTAGTGAGCACCCTCACAAATTAGATTAAATTTAGGACTTAAATAGTATTATTGTATAATTTGTAACAATTTCAACAGTTTAACTTAAAGTCGCGAAATTATCAGGATAATTTTGAATACGGCCAACCTAGCAATCGTGAAAACAATCGTATTCAATTTCAATGTGCACAATTTCATCAACAAAGTTATATACAAAATAGATCAAGCCAAATAAGAACCAAATGCACGCATTGCAAACGTATAGGACATACCTGGCGAGAATGTAACAAATTTAAGGAAGAAATAATCTCCGAAGTAGTACACGAATTTAACAGTATAAAGCTATCTAGACGGGAAAACGGAAAAATCACAGACGGAAATTTGGAACAAACTAAACATAAAAAACCTAAATATGTACAGAATTATGAAGAGGAAAAAAAACGAAGAAGTATTATAATACTAAAAACGAAACCAAAAACAATCACAAAACTAACAAAAATTATGAAAACAAGAACGATACAGGCAATGAATTCGTAACTGAAAAAAATACTGACGACGATTATGAATTCGAGAATGATACTGATAATGAATATACCATAATTGAGAACGATACTGGTAATGATTACGAAACCAAAACGGACAAAAATTCACAGACTGTTCAACGAAATTACACCCAATATAAATCAAACCTGTAGGACATAACTGGCAACAATGCAAGAAATTTAGAGAGGAGATAACCTCAGAAATATTACAAGAATTTAACAGCCAAAACATGCTAGAAAAAGAACATGACTATGAATCAGGTAATGAAGACCGTAATGATCATGAAATAGAGAGTATAACCGATGACGACCATGAAACCATGAACACGCCCAACGACAATTATAATACTGAGAGCTACATCGACAATGATAATAAAACGACGCACAAAATTGAGATCAATTACGAAGTTAAACACCACACTGTGAACGATGATGAAATAGAAAACAAAGCCTACTATTATGAAATTCGGAATGAAATCATTCATGATTCAGAAAGTGTGAATATAATCGACAACACTTATTTAGCCAAGCACTACACCGACATGAGTCATGAAATTAAAAGGAAAACCAGCAAAGATTATAAAACTGAAAACTATGAAAACCTTCAAGCAGCAATGAAGAAAATTAAACCTTCCCAAAAATGGAAATCCCAAAATTACAATGCTATACATTGGAACTATGAAGAAAACCATGAAAATCAAGAACAACAAAGAATATTCTGTGAAAAAGAATCTACCTACGATTATCAACATTTTTACCTATATCGTAGCAAGAGACAAGTTTACGAAAAAAAGAGTCAAGATCACAAAACGAGTATTTATCAAAACGAGTATGAAACCATCAAGGAAAATGAACCTGAAGCATATAACGAATACAACGAATGCCATGAAAATAGAGAAAGCAATGAAACTAATGAAAATAATAAAAACAATGAAAATGAAAATAATGAAATTAATGAAACTAATGAAAATAATGAGAATAATGAAAATAATAAAAACAACGTACATAATAAAAATAATCAAAATAATGAATATAATGAGAATTATGAAAATATTAAAACTAACCAAAATAAGGAAAATACTGAAAATAATGAAAATAATAAAAACAACGTACATAATAAGAATAATAAATATAATAAAAATAATCAAAATAATGAATATAATGAGAATTATGAAAATATTAAAACTAACCAAAATAAAAAAATACTGAAAATAATGAAAATAATGAAAATAATAGAAACAATGAATATAATAAAAATAATGAAAATAATGAAAGCAATGAAAATAATGAAAATAAGGAAAATAATGAAAATAATGAAAATAATGAAAACAATGAAAATAATGAAAATAATGAAAATATTGAAAATAACAAAAACAATGAAAATGAAAATAATGAAAATAATAAAAACAATAAATATAATAAAAATAATGAAAATAATGAATATAACGAGAATTAGACAGAGCAAATAGCTTACTTCTGGATGCTCTTCCGGATGACTGCGACCTGTGGCAAGTCAATTGAGCCGTTTACGAGGCTGCAAGTGATCTGGTGACTCCGCGAAATCTGACACAGATATCGGGGAGTCGGCAGATTACAAAACGCATGTCTCAATTGAACGGTAAGATTCGACTGACACGGAAACTCGCTTCCCGAATTCAGTGTGTGATCGACTATTTAACATCTGGCCGTTCATTTACGGCTAAAGTCAAGAAGTTCGCACAACAACTGCGGACGTACTATCACACACTGAACAAGCTGATGTTGCTTAACATCAAGCAACCTTTAGCGGATAAAATTCGGGTTTTGGCCGATGCCAAAAAGAGCCTGCAAAGACGGGAAGAAGGAATTCGACAAAACTCAATATTTTGGACGAATCCTTCCAACCTCTTCAAACATCGTATCGCAGCCTCAAGCGAGTTTCCGTCGATGGCCGCAGTTGAGGAATTCTGGGGGAGCATCTACGAGAAAACATCTAGGCTTAATACAAACACTCCAGGTATTGAAATCTTCACCGAGTTGTGCGACGAAGTCACACAACAAAGTGAAGATTGCCCACCCGTCAGTGCATTAGAGGTGAAAAATGCCATCACAGGAGCGAGGAATTTCTCCTCGCCGGGCTGGGATGGAATTAACAACTATTGGTGGAAGAAGTTCACTTCTGTCCATCAACACCTAGCCCGAATATTCACCTCTTATATAAATGGAGACCAACCCATTCCGCACTGGCTGGTGGAGGGCCGAACGACACTGATCCCAAAATCGGGAGACTTGTCCGATGCGAAAAACCATAGACCGATCACGTGTCTCAATACGTTATACAAATTGTTCACTAACATCTTGAACGAGCGTATTGAGAAATCCGTGAAACCGGTGTGGCAACGGATAGTAAAACAACGAGGCTGCAAAATGGGTGTATCCGGCTGCAAGGACAACTTGCTTATCGACAGGTGTGTTTGTCAGGACGCAGTCCAGTACAAGCGTAACCTGTCGATAACCTGGCTGGATTACATGAAGGCGTATGACTCAACATCGCACGAGCTTTTAAGCTTGTTGCTCAAACGCCTCCATGTCCACCCAAACATAGTGAGAAATGTAGAAGACCTGATGCCTCTGGAAAACACGCTTTGTCATGACATCGAGCAAGCGTCGAACCATGTCTAGACTGGTTCAATTCCAAAGAGGTGTCTATCAGGGAGATTCTCTAAGTCGTCTGCTCTTCTGCATCTCACTATTGCCTCTATCCGTTGCTCTCCGGAAATCTCAAGGGTACATGTGTGGACCTCCTGGTGAACATGTACATAAGATCACGCATCTTTTCTATATGGATGATCTTAAATTATAAGCATCAGGCGAAGATCAATTACATCGATCTCTGAACATCGCCCACACATACTCGAGAGATATCGGCATGGAATTCGGATTGGACAAGTGTGCAGTTGTTCATTTGCACAGAGGAAGGTCAGGCTCCCATAACAACGATATGGAGCTCGTCAACGGAAATGTCATCGGCCACCTTAGCGCCGAAGAAGCCTACACATACCTGGGCGTACCTCAAAGGCATGTCCAGGATGTGCAGGCTGCTAAAACCACCATCATTAAGAAATACCGGCGCATTCTCCGTCAGATCTGGTCATCAGAATTGACCGGGAGAAATAAGGTGGCAGCCACGAATATGTTGGCCGTATCACCAGTGCTCTATTCTTTTGGAGCTGCTTCCGTGGAACGACTGTATTTGCCCCGAAATATGGGAGGTCGTGTCCTTTTAAGCCTGGAGTGTATGCATGACCGATTGGTCCTCGAAACAGCTTGAGACGTGATTAATCGAACGGAGGATCCCCTAATGATGCTAGTACATCAGCACGAAATTCAGGGGAAGGGGGCGTTTTTGTACATCGCGGCGGAACGAGCGGCGCGAAATCTCGGTCTGGTTTTCAACGTGGGACGTAGTGGTGCACAGGAGGCTGAATCATTCATCAATCTGTGCCCAGTACATCTCAGGGCTAACATACGGAAGGTACAACTCCGTATGTTGGAGGGAAGGCATATCGACAAGCCGTTGCATGGACAATTCTTTCGAAATGTTCAACAACTTGGCTTGTCGGCAGAGATGACCTTCTCCTTCTTAAGATCAGCCGGCTTGAAATCCGAGACCGAGGGTTTTATCTTCGCATGCCAGGATGGGGTCATCAATACCTTAGCGTATCGCCAGAACATCTTACACCAGGCGGTACAGAGTACGCTTTGTAGATTGTGTAGATGTCATGCTGAGACACTAATGCATCTTTTGGCAGCATGCCCAATATATGCAGATTCAGCATACATCGAACGTCACAATGCGGCTCTTCGAGTGCTGTATTATCATCTTCGCAGCACTTATGGTATTGATGCAACCCCAGTTTTGCCGTACGCCCCCACTGATATTGAATCCGTAGTCGGGAATGAGTCGTGCCGAATATACTGGAATTACTCATTCCCGACGAGCAGGCAAATATCAGCCAATAAGCCTGACATCGTCCTTGTTGACTTCGATGACAAATCCATCTTCGTCATCGAGTTTTCTGCACCAGCAGAAACAAATATAGTCAGCAAAGAGGACGAAAAACGGATGAAATATCAGGAACTCCTGTTCGAGATTCGCAAGCTGTATCGAGGGTTCAAAATCAAGCTCGTCGTGCTGATAATTGGAGTGCTGGGAGGAATGAGACCAACTTTCCTCCAAAACATCAAAAGCATTCCGGCCTGTCAAGAACATGCAAATTCCATCGCAGGCCGAATGCAGAAAGCAGTGCTGCTGGGATCTCTGCGTCTACTGAGGTCACACGAGATCCTGTAACCACTAACCCATTGGTAGAGGGAGTGGTTACAGTTGCAAACGAAATGGCCCGGTGCAGTCTGCAGCTGAGGAGATGGATATCGGAGCCACTTTTCTGCTGCAGACTGCACACGTGGATTCTGGAGGGCCAAGGGAGGTTAGGGTTTTAGTCGGTAAACCTTGCCGTTAACATCAAAGGTAAAGGAGTCCGACACACGGGGGGTTACACAATATCTTTAACCCCCTATTGTGCCTAATGCATTTCCCCCCCCCGTAAAAAAAAAAAAAAAAAAAAAAAGAATATAATTCTGATCAAGACTTGATAAATAAGTCCTCTCGATCACCAAGATTAAATAAAACAAAAAGGGATCAAAACTTGAAAGATAAGTCCTCTCGATCACAAAGATTAAATAAAACAAAAAAGGATCAAGACTTGAAAGATAAGTCCTCACGATCACCAATATTGAAGAAAACAAAAAGGGATCAAGACTTGTAAGATAAGTCCTCTCGATCACCAATATTAATTAAAACAAAAAGGGATGAAGACTTGATAAATAAGTCCTCTCGATCTAATACGATTTGTCAAATCATAAATTGCAATGGCGAAGATTTCGAACCTGCTGAAAATGAAAACACTCAAAGTATAAATACATATCTCACATCAAATGTCGAAAGAAACAATGAGTCATGTAACGAATACTCTGGGTTTTCCGAGAATTACTATAAAATAATGAATATTAAATTTGTTTTAAATAAATCCGGTAAATGTCATGTCAAGGACAATGCCAGGAGTACAAATTCTACATTCCACAAGTCAATTCGGAATATTTCAAACATAAGTTATCAATTAGGAAGAAAAGGTTTTCAACGAATTCCATATGACAGAGGCAAAATTTATTCAGAAATATTTCTTAGCTTTTTAATTTGTTTTAATTTTTCTATATTTTTGCTAAAAATAATATTCAGAAATTACATTAAACATAAAATGATTATAAGTAAACATTACATGACATAATACATAAGTAAAAACATATTCACATATTATTATTAAAAGCACATGAAAGTGACAGCAAAACAAAAAAAAAACGAAATTGAAATTATTATTACTGATAATAGTTGAACATGTTATCAGGAACCAACGAAATCAAACTCACAAACAAAGTAAATAATTATTACAATTAGAATCGTCACAATGAAAAAGGGTCGGAAATAATAAAAAATATTGTAAATGAAACTGAAACTATAATTAAATTATTCATATAATGAAAAATAAATTTAAAAATCTTATTAAACAAAAAATACTATTCAGATTTTCCGATGCGTTTTAGATATCAACTTTCCGGTTCCGGTGAGTGTTCACTTAGCATTGCTTATCTTTTGCTCCGTCTTTTGGCTTTTTTCTGCTGCCGCTTGCCTCCGGGCGTTGCTTTTTTCCAGCTCACCGGCAAGCTCTTTTTTATGCCGCTCTGCTTCTCCATTGGGCTGTTTAATCGTTGAGTGGCTGACTCGTGAGTGTCTTTTGGTTGGTGACGGATTTCCTAACCTTCAAATTCCACGTGGCTAGTCTACTACCGCTACAGAAGCAGCCTGGGACAAGTACCGCCATCTATTGACTCTACCATTATCTTAGATAACGACGGGTAAATTACCATCTGCCGATAAAACAGGAACCTTGTGGTAATTCAATCGTTCAAACTGATACGGTAACTCAAAATTGTTGGTTGTCTGTTATATGTTATTAGTAAAACATGCCGGAAACCTGTTTTGCATGTGATAAACCTATCACAGCCAGCCCGTTCATTCAATGCATAGTGTGTAAAAATAAATGCCATAATGAATGTTGGCCTGAAACCGGTATCAAAACTGATGAAGGGGTGCATATCTGTTGCCTCACCAACAAAGGACGAAAACATAAATGAGTCGATAATCTACTTAGACCGCCACGATTCCTACGATCAACTAGCGCATCCTCAGTGGACTCTGCTGTTTCAGAAACGTCTCAACAACCGGGTGGAAATGTCGACAATACCCTCGACATAAAATCCTACCTATCTATGCTAAACACAAAAATGGACAAGGTGTTAAGCATTTTAACTAAGGTGGAAGAAATTGAGAAAGATCTAAAAACACTTAAAGTTGAAACTAAAACAGAAATTACATCCACACGTCGAGATTTGAAAAAATCTAGAGCCATCGCCGGCTACGAGGCTAGAAACTGCAATCTAATAATTTCTGGATTACCTGAGCGTGACAATGAAGATCTGCGAAGCATTGTTACCAAAATCTCAGAAGTGCTCAAAGTAGATCTCGATTCTAGAGACATACTGTCTGTGTACCAGCCCCGTGTAACTGACCCATTCGGCTCGTGTCGTTATTGTCCCCCGCTCAGACGTGGTGGCGCTAGTAGTCATGGTCCTCCGGCCGGGCGGGCCGGGTCCTCACCACAGAACAATAACTGACATTACATAACCCTTACGTTTGAGAATACTAATTACGACTTTTATGTACAATAAATTTTTACAACATGTATATGTAATATTGGTAATATATTTATTCAATTTATTTTCATAATGGATACAAACATAATAAATATTAAAAATATTATATTAAATCTGTGGCTTACCGGAATAACGAGATAACTCCATTTTTTGAAAAAATTGAGAAACCACCGAAAATGGAATGGATTTTTGTTTTACAATCAATCTATCAGATCGGAAATTGGATTCAATATCATATTTTAGAAATATTTAAAAAATAAAAATCATATTTACACAGCCTTAAATGCAAATGTGAAACTTCAAATGCGTTTTTCTCGCGTATTAAAAAAATGGAGTTATCTCGTTATTCCGGGAAGCCACAGAAATAATTAATCTTCACTTTTGATATATTAGTAATGTTGCAGGTTATATTAGTAAGTAATATATATGTAATAAAAGCATACATAAAAATATAATGTAATATATTTAATGTAAATATAATATAATGTAAGATGAATTAAAATTTCGGAAGCAAAATTGTAGGAAAAATAATAAGGAAACTCGTAAAACTAATAGAAAATTTTAAGTGCGAAAAATATAATATGTATGAAAAGTGGATGATAGGTATACTGTAGATGAGATGATAAAAACATAAATATATAAAAGTCAAAATAACAATATGTTTAAACATTTTGAAGAAACATATAATAAAATGTAATATGAATAATAACTTAATAAGAAAGTAAATTGATGAACAATGTATGAAGTTAACATCATAAACAATTTAAGATGCTGGACGATCAAAACTGGTGAAGTTGAAGGTATAATGCATGTGTTCCAAGGTGCAAGGATTTCAATCGCTAAAGGCATTGCATAATAATTAATATATCAATATAAAAATCAGAGCATATAGAAAATAAAATCCTTACTGCTTAACACATCATGTTGAAGCAAATTTTGCACATTTCTTCTTATGCTGATTATTTTTTTTTCTGTTCTCTATTACTTTGTATGGCATTCTGCATCATACGCACTTGTACAAAGTATTAAATTATTTGAGGAATAACGTCGCAAGCATGATTCGTGCATGGATAAGTGAATTTATATTTTTCTGATAATTCCGTCATGATTTCCTCAAAAATGTTAGCTGAATTATTATGTCTACAAAACAATTCCTCAAGCGATTTTACAAAATAGTAGAAGTTACTACTTACAAAGATAGATGTTGGAAGTAAACGGCATGTGGAATCTGCTATCAGTGCACTTGACTAAAAGTGAAAGAGGTCGTCACGTCCACCTGCTTCTCGTGACAGAGAGTCAAAAAGATGCTCTTCGACCCTCTTCGTCTTTTGTGTTAGACGAAGTCGATGAAGATGATCAAGACTGCAACTATCATTACTGGCGTATTAATAATTATCATTACTGCTGGATAAAAAATTTTCCACGATTAGTTGGAAAACAGTGTAGTAAACATCATGGACAGAAACATATCTGCAATCGCTGTCTTCACTATTTTCACAATGAAGAAAAACTCGCCACACATAAACTCGAGTGTGGAAAAATAAATAATTGTGCGGTCAAGCTTCCTGAACAAACAGGTAAACTAAAATTTAAAAATTTCCATTGTGCAATTTCCATAATACTGCAATGGCCCCAGGGTAAAGTGTCGGTACAATTGCGTGCTAAGTAACGTTTATCATCGTGCGGACTCAGCGCGATTTTTCGACTCGCAGACAGTATACACGTTGTGATGTTTCACTCGAATCAGTATGGTATTTAAATCGATGTATGGTTTCAACCAAGGGGATTGTTGGAATTGCAGAATGCGATGTACCTCATTCACAACAATACCGTGGGCTATCGCCTGTTTCAAGTTCCGATAATGACTGACATATATATGTTTGTCATTTAACGTAGCCAATAATTTAGTCTGTTTAGAAAAAGGTGGAACAGCTCTTTCGGGACATATTGGTAAATCTTTCTGCTCGTCATGGATAGCATGCGGATAAGAAAGACTGACTTCGAGAATATAGCCGACTTCTGAGTCATCGGCAACATTTTCGAAATCGACATTGTCAACCCATTGGAAACCACCGGTTGGTAATGCTTGACACATTGCCCAACCATACAAATTATTAACATGAAAGTACATTAAATACTTTGACTCTTTTGACGGGTCATAATTAGGCAAATACTTATTATTTGCCTTCGCGTATCTGTTTGAGCACTGTGAAAGACCCCCTCTTATCCCTCGCTCGATAAACATGGCCATCTTTTAACAATTCCAATTCCATCCGTGTATGTAATAAGGCACAACTCCGCGTATATCCCGGTAGAGTGAAGAAATGTGCTGGATCCAAACCGTGCGATTTTAATAGTGTTGTTCGAAAATTTTCAAATACATCTGCGAGCAATAAAATGTCAGTTCTTAAGTACAGATCCGAGTACTCACCCAACGTCTCACAATTAAACGTTTTCCATACATTCGTTGCATGCACATAATCATCAACACTCACTTCACAATCATTCAATTTATTGTAAAAATTACCGCGAGAAGGAAGGTATGGTTCGTCCAAGACGCTCATTTCATGTATATAATTGTAAGGGAAAACGCCCTTACGAGTTAATAAACGAAATTCATTTTCATTTTGAAAATGTGCTTTTAATATTCGTTTGCCATCATTCGATAAATACGATGCCAACTTCTCGAGGGAGCAGTTCAGAAATCTAAGGGAATCCAAAAATGTTAATCTAATTTTAGTGTCCTTGACAAATTTGATTATAGAAATATATTTTTCCATATTGCATGGAAACACTTTAACGTATCCTTCGAACGTGTTAGCAACGTCTCGTATCAGAAAATGAGCGTCGTAGCCGCTTAAATTGTGGAATATTATCGGTATGTTAAAACTACATTTATATTTTAAATTGCAGCTGTTGTGAGCTGCGCCCCGAAATTGACCGGTCAGATGATCATGGTCCCGGACTTTGGCATCGTTGGCGGTGAATGTATCGCCACAGATATGGCATGTGGTTGTCTTATGGAAAGCTGTCCAATCAGCCTTGCTCAAACGCATCGGTTTAACATCTTGCAAGATCTGAAAATGAATTCATTTAAATTTAATGACATTTTTCGACAGTATTAAGATTTTACGATTTATCTATTATAGTGTTTTAGCATTTGATGTGAATTTGAATACGTGTTATGAAAATTAAAACATTTTTGAATTTTCTAAACGGATTAAAAATATTGAATAAAATATGTATTAGAGTTTTATATGAGAAAATAATGGAAATCGTACCTCATTAACTTCTAATGAAATCCCGTGTAGCTCCGCCGCAAACCAGGAAGCAGCGTCGGTGACAGCGGTATCTGGACATTGAAGGGTCATGGTTACAATGAAAATAGTAGCCTGCACTGTAAATCTTATGCTCTTCGTAGGCTGATTTTGGAGCTGTCCCAGATTCCACTTTTTCGAGGAGGCATTCGGTGTCGGCATAAACGATGAAAGGCACTTGAATTGCACAATGGAAATTTTTTAATTTTAGTTTACCTGTTTGTTCAGGAAGCTTGACCGCACAATTATTTATTTTTCCACACTCGAGTTTATGTGTGGCGAGTTTTTCTTCATTGTGAAAATAATGAAGACAGCGATTGCAGATATGTTTATGTCCGTGACGTTTACTACACTGTTTTCTTACTAATCGTGGTAAATTTTTTATCCAGCATTAATGATAATTATTATTACGCCAATAATGATAGTTGCAGTCTTTATCATCTTCATCGACTTCGTCTAACACAAAAGACGAAGAAGGTCGAAGGGCTTCTTTTTGACTATCTGTCACGAGAAGCAGGTTGACGAGACGACCTCTTTCACGTTTAGTCAAGTGCACAGGTAGCACTTTTTTCTTCTCGTCGGCAATGATAAACACATTCACCGAGATATTATTCAAATTCTCGAACTTCGTTACGTCCTTTAGCGCCACCGGAAAATTTATTCCGTCAAAGTTGAGGTGTAGTTTGTAATCCGGGTATGAATATAATTGATCGGAATTTTTTCTAACGGGAAATAATGCGGAAATTATTGCCCAGTCGAAGCAATCGTTATTAAACGACTTCACATTTATTACGGCCTGTTTATTCTTAACCCAAAGTGGCAAATCGATGTATAAACCGGCACGCATAGGGTTATATTTGCAGATTTGAATTTGCAAGTTGTGAATTCCCGTCAGCGACCATCCAGAGTCGCGCATCTCAAATTCTTCGAGCGAGGAAAGAATTGGTGCCTTTACTCTTTCCTCATACCAGTCATTTAAATTAGTAGTCTCGCACAATTGTTCGTATTTATTTTGAAAGTATTTGTCTTCCTCTTTATCGATGAGTGCAAACTCACCACAAAACACTGTACACGCTTTTACACAATTATGATCCGCGATCGCAGCACTGACAGTTTTGAGGGTTTTCTCCTTTGCGGCATCGAAAAACTTTAGCGGATCCAAATATTTTAGATTTAAAGAAAAGGAAGGAGGAAAACAGTTAAAATATATGCATTTGGCAAATTTTTATATATCTACTCCTGGGACTATTTGCCTATATTAAGTAGGCGGGGTTATCCAATTTCGGTGGAGTGGAATAATGTTATAATGGAAAGTAAAAGGAATAAATAGTTACAACTAGAAATACATGTACAATTATGTATACAAAGTGTGAAAAAAAAATTAATAATAATTATTAGAATGCATAGGCAGCGTAAAGTGTCAAATAATACCCAATTGCTTATAAATAATAGTTCAATTAAATCGTTGGGGTATTAATATTACATGAATAGTATTGTAAGATGTAAAGGGAAATAGAAATGATTTTTTTAAACAGATAACACTAATACGAGATAAATACTAAATGGCTGGTACAATATTAATTTAAAAAGTAGAAATGGTTGAACAGATAAAAGAAGTATAATAATACCGATGAATAAATTGATAATACGTGGGAAAAAGAAATGCAAAGAAAAAAGGGTGATACTTTGTAACTAATTGTTTACAGAGATAAATAAAGTAGGATTATATGAATAAGTTTATAAATGTTTAAATAAATAAATGATTGATTATGTCAAAGAGTATAATATTATTTACAATTAATATAAGACGTAAGAAAGACAAAGATTAATTGTTTATAAATAATTGTTTATAAATAATTGTTTATATAGAAAGGAGTACTTCGTTAAACATTTCAATATAAGCATATACGTATTCTATATGTTTTACCCCCCCCCCCCCCCCCCCCACCTTCTTTACCCGTTAACATTTAACTCTTTCACCCCGTGACTTTCATCTCACCACCGGGAACCCCTCCCCCCCACCCCTCCTCCATGAGCCTTTATTCCCCTCACCATTATCTCTCCTGTTACTCTGTCTCATTACACCTACCGGAGATCTTCTTATCACTATTTGCGAATTCCCCCACCCCTCACCCTCAATACTTGACCTCTTCAATCTCCGCAAGCTCCTCCCACCAGCATCTAACCACAGCAAGTTCCTCCTCGTTCCAAAAATTCTCTTATCGTCCACCTCTTTCCACCTCTTTCCACGTACCCCCACCCAACCTGCGAGCATCTTATCCCATTACACTAAAATCTTACACCCCCCAGCGAGTCTTTACCCCTTTCTTCTCGCGATTTTCTTCACATGCACCTCCACCTCATCTACGTGAACTTTCACCTCTGTGGGATCACCCCACCATTATCTCACAACAGCGAGTTCTCTCGCTTTCCACCACTTTCCAATCTGCATGTGTATGTATGTGCGCGTGTGTAGCACGCGTAAGGCCGATGGGACACACGGACATGATCAAAGTACCCTATAACTTTATGTGATCGAATATCAGTACCATCAATACATCGCCAGAACATAAAACTTTTATACATTTAAATAAATTGTTATCAAATTACTAAACGTTATGAATCGAAATCAACATATACACTGTTTATTTGCTACTGTTATTAAAGAAATTAAGAAACAATACCATTCACATATCGCGACAACTTATACTCGAAATATATTATTACCGCAAATATATAATATTATTAAGTAAACACATACTGTACATTCTACAACAATTTACAAGATTATCGAACAAGATAAAACTCAATGTAATTGAACGCCACAATGCCCTCGAACGCGAATGTATACTACTTACAATAACATTGTACCAAAAAGGTTCATGACTACGAACATATTGGAATACAAAATGCAGATGTATTTAACGTCACAATAATCCACCACGTCATAGCGATTGTAACAATGCAAATCTTCTTGCATTTTAGATAAAATGTATTAGGGCCAGAGATATGAAGAAAGCATTAATGAACAATATTAGCCAACAATCTACTTCTTCTACTAAAGTTGGAGGACCAACTTTCAACTAAGAGGGGGGGGGGGGGGGTTAGGTCCTACGTAACGGACTTAGATTAGTAATTTTCGAATTGTCGTAATTGCAGATTCCGCTTATTGTAAACCAGCATCAATGATCATTCTTTATTAGCTAGCTCTTAACGCATGACGCACTAACACGTTTTTATTTTTGAATTTCACCGTTCTCTTTTGTTTGATTTCATTATTCGAAACGAGAACAACAAGGCGTTTGTCCATAACTCTTAGGGCCACGTCACCGAACATTTCGACACCGATCTTTCCCAATTTCTCAAATTTCCATGAAGTGCTTCTTATTATCAGACAAAGTAAACATCTGTTTTTTCATTCGTATCCGCGTCGGACTCATCAGAAAGAATTCAATCCTCACGTGCACCTTATCACATTCTAAACTATGAACCTTCACATCCACGCCCACTCCCAAAATACCAGCGAGTATTTCGTCATCGATTCAACTGCAACAATTTCCACGTCGGACAATGTCTACACACCGATACATAAAGAGATAAAAAAAAACGATGATCTCTCTCGAGGGGTCCAGTCAGTTCTCCTTCAGCAGCGGTGTCGGATAGACCTCGACAAAATTTGGACAGTGAGTGCTCTTCCAGGAGTGGCGTCGGATATAGAAGACCAAGGCGGTGAGCTCGTTGGGTTGTGTACGCTCCTTATCGTATCTCCTCCTTATACCTTCTTCTTATAACAGCTGCGCGTAATCTGCGCCCCCCCCCCCTCCGTCGTTCCCCTCGTTATCGCCTTCTTCTAACACTAGCGCTGCAGCTTCGTGTACTGTACCCCGCTCACCGTTCATCACTCTTCACATTTTTGCA
Organism: Trichopria drosophilae; assembly: GCA_030407085.1. Lineage (NCBI taxonomy): Eukaryota > Metazoa > Arthropoda > Insecta > Hymenoptera > Diapriidae > Trichopria > Trichopria drosophilae. The sequence continues at coordinate 117,669,157 of CM059583.1, forward strand.
CTTATGCCTGGGTAATACAATTTCTGCCATAACTTTTGTTGGGGGATTAAGTTGAATGCTTTGTGAAAGTCTACGAATAAGATTTAACACCGGGAGCTTTATTTTTCAATAGTATTTGAACCAGTGTATTTAACGAAAAAAATGTCATCCTCGGAAGGGCGAGCTCACTAGAATCCGGCTTGTTTCTCCAGTATGATATTTCACAAGCTTGCCCATTTTCCAAACTGCTTTAGAAGATCTGCGATAAAAGTTTTGCTAGGGATTTTCACTTTTGATCTTTGTTTGCTGAATCCGTGCGGTTGCCATTCATATGGAGCGGGAATACACTAACATTCGGCCACACTTCTGGAGGTAGTTAAAAAATTCTAAACAATAGTTAACCAACCACAGGAGAGTGTAGAAAGTACTTGGGCCGAAATACTATCTGAACCTGTGGCACTGCTCAATGCCCACTTGTAGTATTTTCATGCTCTCCAAACGTTCATTTCTAGTAATCGGACAGTTCAGCTCGGCATCATAATTTTCGCGGTAAGTTATAGCAGACGTCGGCGATTGTGAATATAGGTGCAAGATATGTTTTTATGCCGCGCAGTAGGTTGTTCGGTTTCGTCTAAGATAAATGTAACTTAACACACTTTAACACATTAGTTAAAAACATAAAGTCATACAAATCACGTCACGACAAAGAGAGAGCCTGTAAATAAGTCAGAATTACCGGATTATTATGCAGGAAGGAAACGTCATAATGATGCTAGAAGGTAATCAATGCTAGCAGTTAGTGGCGCGATAAGAGCTTGTAAATTATCTTGATGTATGAAAATCTTAGTTTACGGTTCTTAATCCATGTTTCAGAGATGTTCCTAACGACATCCAGTGAAGAAGCAATATGCGCAGCCAGGTTTGTAGGAACACGTTTTGGTAACTCTTTTAGTACTCTTCTTTTAATTGGTTTGATTGGTGATTGAGCCGTAATCGGAATTAAAGAATTCGAGCTGGTTTTTACGAAATTAAAAGTAAATGTTTTATACACTTATATAATGATGTAGTAGTGCACCAATACTAAGGGCCGAGGGTTATACATTTCAGGGTTAAGAGAGAAACTCGATGCTTGCAAATAAACAGTTCTATTAGTCATTTTGAAATTACTCAGTATTAGGAAGCTAACCGGCAACAAAGTAATCAATATTACTAAATTAATTTCTTATTGCTTGATAACTTCGGTTATAATGTAGTAATTGATGAATCGAAAAATACAGAAAATTATATTTTTTAGGCTGTGGTATGGCCTACTCCAGATGGATTCTCCCAGCAACAAAAAATCGATATCTTTGATTCTTTTGTAAATCCGGGATAGTGTTGTACTTCAAATTTCATGGGACACGCAATGCCGGATCTGGAGACCGTGAGGCCCTTGGACTATATGTGCAATTGTGCCCCCAGTTTAAATTCAATCGAAATCGCACATGTGTTGCTGTGCGTGTGTGTGCGCGTGTGTGCGTGTGTATACGGGAGTATTGTGTGTGCCCAGTTTGTGCCAAGTTATTCGTATATAAATTATGTCTTCAGAAATATTGATTTTCAAACGACAAACCCGGCCAGTCCATAAGTTAACCTCTATCACTAGCCGCACGACTTGCTCGTACACGGTGTTTGTTTACACTTTTCGGTGCAAGAGTGCAGAAACGGTGCAAAGCTTGAAATTCACTAATAGTATTAGGAAGTTTTACGCGAAGCTGTACCGCCAGGCGGCAGCACGTTAAGCTAGCAATCTCGTACGTCTGTGTGACGTACACACTGAGGCTGGAATTTATAGTCGCGGTAAACTGCGATCGTGATCTCGAACAGTGAACTCAACCAATGAAAACGTACTATCTTACGGAATTCAGCAATCACAAGACTATTTCCCTCGGTTAGAGATCACGATCTCAGTTTACCGCGACTATAAATTCCAGCCTGAATGGTGGGCAACGTGGGCGTCACAGACGTTACGAAGTGCAGGCTTAACGTGCTGCCGCCTGGCGGTACAGCTTCTCGTAAAACTTCCTAATATTTCGATACAAAAGGCCAAACTGGCGTCGGGCGGTTTGCTGACTGCCAGTATCATGGCGCCGCGAGAGCCTGAGACGAGGCGGCGATGAACAAAACCGAGACGAAGGCGAAGGATTGCATTATTTTTTTATTTTTTTTTTTGACGGAGGGGGGAAATGCATTAGGCACCATGGGGTTTGAAGATGTTGTGTAACCCCCCGTGTGTCGGACTCCCTCAACATTGATGTTAACGGCAATGTTTACCGAGTACAACCCTAAACTCCCTTGGCCCTCCAAAATCCATATGTGCAGTCTGCAGCAGAAAAGTGGCTCGGATATCCATCTCCTCCGCTGCAGACTGCACCGGGCCATTTCATATCATTTCCAACTGTAACCACTCCCTCTACCATTGGGTTAGTGGTTACAGGATATCATGTGACCTCCGTAGACGCAGAGATCCCAGCAGCACTGCTTTCTGCATTCGGCCTGCGATGGAATTTGCATGTTCTTGGCAGGCCGGAATGAGTTTGATCTTTTCGAGGAAAGTTGGTCTCATTCCTCCCAGCACTCCAATTATCAGCACGACGAGCTTGATTTTGAATCCTCGATACAGCTTGCGAATCTCAAATAGGAGTCCCTGATATTTTATCCGTTATTCGTCCTCTTTGCTGACTATATTTGTCTCTGCTGGTGCAGAGGACTCGTTCACGAAGATGGATTTGTGATCGAAGTCAACAAGAACGATGTCCGGCTTATTGGCTGATATTTGCCTGCTCGTCGGAAATGAGCAATTCCAGTATATTCGCCAAGACTCATTCCCAACTACGGAATCAATATCAGTGGGGAAGTACGGCAAAACTGGGGTTGCATTAATATAATAAGTGCTGCGAAGATGGTAATACAGCACTCGAAGAGCCGCATTGTGACGTTCGATGTATGCTGAAACTGCATATATTGGGCATGCTGCCAAAAGATGCATTAGTGTCTCAGCATGACATCTATACAATCTACAAAGCATACTCTGTCCGCCTGGTGTAAGACGTTCTGGCGATACGCTAAGGTATTGATGAGCCCATCCTGGCATGCGAAGATAAAACCCTCGTTATCGGATTCCAAGCCGGCTGATCTTAAGAACGAGAAGGTCATCTCTGCCGACAAGCCACGTTGTTAGACATTTCGAAAGAATTGTCCATGCAATGGCTTGTCGATATGCCTTCCCTCCAACATACGGAGTTGTTCCTTCCGTATGCTAGCCCTGAGATGCACTGGGCACAGGTTGATGACTGATTTAGCTTCCTGTGCACTACTACGTCCTACGTTGAAAACCATACCGTGGCTTCGCGCCGCTCGTTCCGCCGCGTTGTACAAAAACGCCCCCTTCCCCTGAATTTCATGCTGATGAACTAGCATCATCAGGGGATCCTCCGTTCGATTAATAACGTCACAAGCTGTTTCGAGGACCAATCGGTCATGCATATACTCCAGGCTTAAAAGGCCACCAGCAACTGCGTTGCATACAAATCATCTTCCGTGTGTTTCGGTCAAGACCCCTTAGCTCGTCAACGTTCCACTTCAGTGCTCCAAATGAATAGAGCACTGGCGATACGGCCAACATATTCGTGGCTGCCACCTTATTTCTCCCGGTCAATTCTGATGACCAGATCTGACGGAGAATGCGCCGGTATTTCTTAATGATGGTGGTTTTAGCAGCCTGCACATCCTGGACCCTTTGAGGTACGCCCAGGTATGTATAGGCTTCTTGGGCGCTAAGGTGGCGGATGGCATTTCCATCGACGAGCTCCATATCGTTGTTATGGGAGCCTGACCTTCCTCTGTGCAAATGAACGACTGCACACTTGTCCAATCCGAATTCCATGCCGATATCTCTCGAGTATGTGAGGGCGATGTTCAGAGATCGATGTAATTGATCCTCGCCTGATGCGGTCCACACATGTACCCTTGAGATTTCCGGTGAGCAACGGATAGAGGCAATAGTGAGATGCAGAAGAGCAGAGGAATCAGAGAATCATCTGTAAATAATGCGATTTGGCATAAATCAACCACTTTCAATTAAAATTTAATTTTTTTATAAACTGGCTTTTTTAAAAAGTACAATTAAAAATGACTTATACAATAGATTATGGTGCCCCCAGACTCCTGCGGCCCCGGGGCTGAAGCCCCTCCAGCCCCCTCCCCCCTTAATCCGACATTGGGGACACGTGTTTTTTATTTTGACCTAAAAATGCTTTTGAGGCTTTGTGGCTGTATGCCAAACTTTCCTTCGAAAATACAGTATTTAAAGATCTAAAATCCACATTTTTTAAAATGGCCGCCATTTCGTCCCACATTATCCAATCGGGGCGAATTTTTTTAAGTGTTCGGAATTTCATCAACTTTAACTTGGCCAGGCCACATTTTGAATTACTTCAAAAATCGTCGAGTTAAAACGAAATATTCTAAAATTTCTAAACATTTCAAACACCTTGCGTCGTAATTACTATCGCGAAGATGAGTTCCGGGAGGTGCACATCCCAGTGGCGATGATCATGGGAGACGAAGGTACTCATCATCATTTAAGCGTACGAATTACGCACTTGACATGATTCACTTGTGCATGGTAAGGGGGGATGGGTTTATGGGAGATACCTAATTGTTTTAGGTGCGAAGCGATGTACGAATTGACGTACTGTTTGGCATTGTCGATACGGAAGTATTTCGGACACTCGCAACGGATTATGACCAAGTTATCGAACCCGGTCATGATCGCAGGCCCGGTAGCCGACCAAAGGGGTTTAGCCTCTATATACTTGGCAAACAATTCCTGAAATACGACAATGGATTTATTTTGCTTCTTAATCCACGATCCTTTGGTCGTTCGTTCTGGCATAATACCGGCAGGGGCCTGCTGAAATACTTCATGCCATTTACGGCCGAGACAGAGGGGAACGCACTGGGTAACGTTCTGGAATATGCCCGGTCAGTAGAAGTCTTGGACAAGATGATGATATGTCTTATGCAATCCTAAATGACTGGGCAGTTGTGCGCGTCGCTGAGCGTACGAAAACGCGGCTTTGGGGGAGGTCGAGCTTCTACGCATCCAGATCGCGAACTGCAGATTAATTGATGGCATGAGGCCTGTGATAATATAGGAGATCGTCCGTGATTCGCCAGTCGGGGTATTTTGTGGGGGACATTCGCCATTTTTCGAAGGTACCATGTATCTTCGGAGTTTCCGATGGCACATAACTTCGTCCCGGCTCTCTTAAATCGGGAGAGAGCATAGGGGACCACCTTGAAGGCGCGCTTATGATGTTAGATGGTCATATCATGAGTAATAGCATGAGACGGTCTGCATCACAAGTGACCGTCGGGCTAGACTACCATTGGGGTCATGCAAATTAGGCAGCCATTGCAGGCTGCTGTGATCCATGATGAGTAAAGGCGGTACCTTCAACGTATGGACGATACATCCATACTGCCCAGAGGTTGGCGAGACACTCCTTCTCGATCACCGTGTACTTCTGCTCGGCCTTAGTGAACATCCGGCTACCATCGCGATCTTGGGTGAGCACGGCGCCGATCGCGAAGTCACTCATATCCGTTTAGATCTTAAATGGGAGACGAAAATCGGAACGGACAAAAACGGGAGTGCGGGTCAATGAATCTCGCAGCGAACCAAAGGCTGGTCAGAGGTCCAGGCCCACGGTGTACCTTTATTCAGAAACTTAGTAAGGGGGACACGATCGCGAGAGAAGTTTGGGAGGAAACGAGAGTACCACCCCACCATTCCGAAGGAGCGACAGAGCTGTTTGACATTGGTGGGGAATGGAAATTTAGGAATGGGTGAAATTTTCGCCTGTTGACATTTAACACAGTCCCCGATGAATATAGATAAAAAGTGTATATTTTGAAACGATGTTACTTTGGGGACATTTAAATGTATAGTTGAATATATGTATATAACACATAAACTAGTTAAGGCAAAGCCTAGGTCTAGACAAGGTTCTGTAGAGGTTGGGTTAGGATAGTATAAGGGAGGGGAGTCCGAGGGGGGGCATACATATACACATATGTATGTATATACGCTGACCACTACCATGACGTTGACGAAGTGGCTATTTCCATGACATAGAGCAGGGGGCCGCAGGGGAAAAGATCCGCCGAGCGGGTAAAAGTCGCATGTGTACCTTTGGGAGGCTTTGCCCCCCCCCCCTTTATATTATCCTAAAATAACACTTACAGAACTTGCCTCAACCGCAGATGTTATTTCGATGACACAAATGTATAGTCACCGAAATGACTACTAGACCTTTTTTTCGATGACGGTCATCAAAGTAGCTTCGTTACATATTTATATCTATATGTATATCTATATGGAAGACGTTGTAAATTCAGTAATGGTGGATAATCATTATTTATTTTTAGAATATATTAAAAACAAGCAATCAGTCAATATTGAGATCTCAGCTCCCACTTTTGGAGGACGAGTGGATGAAAATGTGACTGAATATTTGGAAAAGTTCCATCATTATTGCGTGATAAGAAGAATTGAGAATAACATGCAATCGTATTATATAGAGGTCTTGTTTAAAAGTCATGCACGTAGTTGGTTCGAACCACAAAAATTCATTCATTTTCTGATTGCAAAATTGAGTTTCGTAACAAATTCTAGAATAATGCCATTCAAACTCAAATCCTGAACGCTTAGTTTGCTCGAAGATATGATGAAACGCAAGATGATTCGTTGCAAGAATAGTTCTTGGGCCAGGTGAAGAGGGCTCGATTTTTTACTCCATCGTTTTCCTCGTATTTTTTACATTTTCAAATAATCCAATAATTTTCGTTGCATGTTTGTGAGTAGCTGGTTTTAATGGTTAGCGCTGAGCAGTCAAGCCTTGGTTCATAAGGAAGGTGTGCTTGATAATAATTATAAAAATCATTTTTCTGAGTGGCTAATTTAATTATACTAACAGCGATAGGAAAGAAACCAACCACTGTTAAGAAGCAAATTCGGTTAAATTTGAAAATAGATTCCTTTAATATTGAGACTACATTTTTGTCTATTCCTCATTTGACCTCCAGTGACCAGTTCCAATGATCATTGGAAACGACTGGTTGGCGAAAAATTGTGGCGTCTATGGTAAGCAGACAATGCATATTAGTAATATTATGATATCTCCACGATTCATTAAATATGTTCAAATTTGGTCTGAAAAAGTTATGTCTGTTCAAGAGAATGATATAATGGTTGCGCAATTTATTGTTCGTCCACAAGGACAATGCGATGATATTCTCCAAACGGTTAAGAAGTTATTTTTTTTATATTATTTAACGTCGACTTTTCTGAACCTGTTGACGTATTCATGCGTAAGTCGACTTGATGGCTTTAAAATAGTACTCATCGCGCAATCCCTTCGCACGCTCCATTATCGCGAATTACTGTTCGGACGCGCTCTTATCGACGACAGTAACCGAACCCTTAAAATTGAACTTCGCGGCACTTCTTCGGGAAATTTAATGTCCAAAAGGCCCCCGGCGTCGCTTCGTTTTTTGCCGATTCCAGGAAGGAGTCCGAGAAGACTTCCGTAATCCAGAGAGTTCCGATAAAACCGCCGTACAACATGCCTCATGTGCGATTTTCTCTACGGCAAAATTCGTTATCTAGTTTCGATTATGTCGATTTTCCGCAAAGTTATTGAGCAGCTGCTCATTCGCCGGGATCCAATTACACCTTTTTATTGGCAAGTTGGGAAATTCCGCAACTTCAGAATCGGGCACCGTCGGACACGTTCGCTCACTAATTTTTCAACCTTTGTGAACCGTGTGTGGCATGTGCCAAGGAGGTTTCTGATATAAAAGCAATAAGAAAATTAAAGAAGTCATTCAATTACTTATTTGCATGAGACCTGGACCAACGCAGCTTGCGTGTAAAGATCCGATAGTGTCGAGGATACTGCATTAAGCGAAACATTTGGCGATCCTGATCAGGGTTCTGCGTAAGTAAAGTGTAGCGGACAAATCTTCTTCCCTTTTTTTCTTCTCGTTATGAACAATTTAAAAAAGGACAATTTTCGTTTAGAAAAAAAGGGGAGATTGACTTGTGAATTGTGACTGTTCGCGGAAGTGCATATTCGGGAGTGCTGATTCATAAAATTTTTAAGTCCACGTGAGTTCGCGCAGCTAATTAGTGATCTCATTCGCGTCTCATTTCGTGTTCTCGCGGTTCGGATCCTCAGCCTTCGTCGACGATCTTCCGATCTCTCTCTCTCTCTCTCTCTCTCTCTCTCTCTGTCTCTCGAATCACAGCTCGGCACTTTTCGGCTCGAGCCGAATTTTGTGCCATTGGTACCCGCACGCGGTCGCTACGTCACAACTTCGTGACGTCAGCTGGGAGGAGGTTGAGCCCCGCGGTTCCCTCTTCACGCGTTTTCGTTGCCGAGCAACGTTCCCCTCAGGTGCAATCTCACCGATCTCGATGACGCCTTTCCTGCGCCCTTTTGCACGGCGCTGTCCTCTCTCGCTCTCGCGCCCCGCGTTTCGCACCACCAAACTGTCAATCTCGAGGCTCCCCGTGCGAAGACAGCAACGAGCACGAGTGCTGCATACTCCGCTGAAAGCAACCTGATAAAATATTGACCGCTTTCAATTGCAAGTTCTCATTCGGTTCCAATTGCAATTTCGATTGCTTTCAACTGCAAATTGCCGATCGTTCAACAACAGTTTTCGATCGTCTTTCATTGCAACTGTCTCTGGTTTTGTTTTTTAAACTTGCGTAAAATTATGCCGAAAGACAGAAGCCGAACGAAACCGTTGGTCGAGTATCGCAAGCTCGTTCAACACGTCCTTCTGCAAGAGGACGCTTTCGCGTCCATCAAACGTGCTGCAGCGCTATCAGCATCGCCTTATTTAAGCCTTGACCAGGCTCGCACGCGTCTTCGACTAATCGAAGGCAAGTGGCAGCAAATGACGGACAGGTACCAAGCCCTGCTTCCTTTTAAAATAGTGCCGTTTTGCGACACCTATGAATATTTTTCCTCGGACTTCATGGAGACAGCAGAGGACATCTATGTATATACGTGTGCCGGGTTAGATGCGGTAATCACCCTCACTACGTCATCTGTGGACAGCATCGAAGGTCGCAAGTACCCGCCATATAATTACCGCGATTCTCTGGAAATATTTTAGGTTGACGGCGATGCCGCCGCATTATTAAAAAATATCGCGTTAACTGCGGAAAATTACGATAACGCTTGGAAAACAATCTCAGAACGCTATGAAAATAAGCGCGTTATCCTAGTGTCACTATTAGAGAAACTATTTTCGTTGAAAGCCATCTCGCGTGATGGTTCGCCCACTGAGTTGCGTAGTTTACTCGATTCAGCGCAGGAGTCCAAAACGAGGGTAGTCTTTAACGCTTCCGCATTATCGTCATCTGGAAAGTCCTTTAACGACCTGGAATACACGGGTCCAGAACTGCAATCCGACCTACATCGTCTCCATCTCCAATGGCGTACGTATAGGTATATCTATACGGCCGACATCGAGAAGCTGTATCGTCAAATTTTAGTGGACTCGCGAGACATTGACCTTCAGCGCATTCTCTGGCGCCGCACCGTATCAGATGCAGTATCTGAATATCAGCTGCTCACCGTAACTTACGGGACAGCAAGCGCCCCCTATTTAGCGCTACGCGTTTTACGACAACTCGTCGTAGATGAAGGCGAAGCCTTCCCACTCGGGAGAGTAATCATACTCTCTCACATGTTCGTCGATGGCGCACTGTTTGGTGTTGGCTCAGTCGAAGCTGCTATCGCGATCAGAATAGAAGTTACCGCATTATTGAACAAGGGCCACTTTTCGTTGCGTAAATGGTCCAGCAACAATCGAATTGCTCGCCGATATCGATGCGGCCAATCAGGGCCTGTCATGCGATAAAGCACTCCAAGACGACGATAGCGTAAAAATTCTTGGCATCGCTTGTTGACCCGCCACCGATTCTTACTGCTTTACGCTAAATTTGTCCCTGACAACGCTCGTTACGAAAAGAGCAATCCTATCCCAGATCACCCGGATTTTCGATCTGTTAGGTTGGCTTGCACCGGTGGTGATTGTAGCCAAACACTTGATGCATTGCATTTGTGGGCGTGTAAAACATCGTGGGACTCACTTTTGACCCCTGACATACAGTCGGCTTGGGATACGTTCTACCAAGCCTTGCCCTCCCTCGCGGATTTGTCAATCCCTCGTTGGGACGACACATCGCCTTCCACTCGATTGGAACTTCATGGGTTCTGCGACGCATCCATGAAGGCGTATGCGGCCGTGATATACGTCCGAACGGAGTCGCCATCTGGTGATGTCGCCGTTCAATTGCTCGCCGCGAAAACATACGTTGCCCCCGTGAAACAAGTTAGTATTCCACGGCTTCAATTATGCGGAGCCCTATTACTACCTCGATTACTAAGCCACATTAAATCGCTACCAGCATTCGCCCATTGTCCTATCCAGTGTTGGACTGACGCGACAATAGTACTCGCTTGGCTCAAAGGCCAGTCCAGCGATTGCAAAACTTCGTCGCCAACTGTGTAGCCGAGGTGCATACGCTGATGCCGGACGTTACATGGTAACACGTACCGGGTGTGGACAGTCCGGCTGATCTGGGCGTCACGAGGCATATCTGCTTCCGACATAATTTTATCGGATGTCTGGTGGCACGGACCAACCTGGTTATCAACCGATGCATTTCATTGGCCGCCCATACAGACTACAGTAGATGACGATGCGCCCTTAGAACGGAGATCAATGGTTTCACACGTCGACTCTCCTTACTGTCGGTCAAATAGTTCTCTTGCGAAACGAGAACCTTCCTTCCGCGAAATGGAACCTGGCTCGAATCATCGAGAGTTATCCAGGGCCTGATGGCCTAGATCGAGTGGTCAAGGCGCGCACGGCCACCTCGGAGTACATTCGCCCGATTTTCAAGTTACCGCTCCTTCCGGTTTCTCTTGAATATGATACGACGCCAGATCCCATTTAATCATAGAGTTAGGTATTTCGTATTACGTAGGTTAAGTTTATTGCTGTAGAACACCGCAATGCGGGCGGTATGTTGGCGTATTCATGCATAAGTCGACTTGATGGCTTTAAAATAATACTCGTCGCGCCATCCCTTCGCAAGCTCCATTACCGCGAATTACTGTTCGGACGCGTTCTTATCGTCGAGTGTAACCGAACCCTTAAAATTGAACTTCGCGGCGCTTCTTCGGGAAATTTAATGTTCAAAGCCCCCCTGCGGCACTTCGGTTTTTGCCGATTCCCGGAAGGAGCCCGAAAAGACTTCCGTAATCCAGAGAGTTCCGAGAAAACCGCCACACACGTGCCTCGTGTGCGATTTTCTCTACGGCAAAATTCGTTATCTAGTTTCGATTAGGTCGATTCTCCACAAAATTAATGAGCAGCTGCTCATTCACCTGATCCAACTACATCTTGTTATTGGCAAGTTGCGAAATTCCGCAACTTCAGAATCGTGCACCGTCGGACTCGTGCGCCTACTACTAATTTTTCAACCTTTGTGAACCGTGTGTGGCATGTGACAATGAGGTTTCTAAAATAAAAGCAATAAGAAAATTATAGAAGTCACGCAACTACTTATTTGCATGGGACGTGGACCAACGCAGCTTGCGTGTGAAGATCCGATAGTGTCTACTGGTAGAGGATACTGCATCAAGCGAAACAGAACCCATATGGGACTAAATTGTGACGGGACCTACAGTTTTCGAAGGTGGAATCCGTACAAATACAGAGGTTAATAGCTAAGAATTTATCTATTAAAGTTTATCAAAATAATTTAAATTTAACAAATAATATACAAAACGATATATCTATAAACAAATTAAATTTAATGAGTAACATGCGAAATATTATGTGTACAAATGAAGGAAATTTAATTAATAACAATTAGAATGATTTATGTGCCAATGATTTCAATTTATTTAAACAGAATGACAATCGTATCAAAACATAGATGATAAACATATTTATTTCGAAGTTATTAAGGAATATGTTCCAACGGTTTGAACTACAAAAATAATTTAAAGACTAATAATAATATGAGAATGGCTAATGACATGCAAACCTTAATTGACTATGTTACCATTTACATTAATGAGACAAAAATGATGATCAGTGTTGATGTTCATAATAAAAATAATCATAATCTGAATGAAAATATTATAAGGGCTGAAATTATATATGCCGTAAGTGATAGCGTGAATGGTGATGATGATGTGGCTGAAATGATAGATGCCACAAATGTTTGTAATAGATTGATTGACAAGTTTAGGATTTATTATAAACGAACGTAGGAGTTCTACAATTCCATCTCAGAGTTGTAATTTTTAGGTTTTGTTCTAAACTCTCAAAAGATGACTTTAGAATTACCGCATGAAAAAAGATACAAAATTTTTGATAGATTACTAATTTTCATACTTATTTTATAATTCTTTATAATATAATATAATTAATTAAATATCATAATTCAACAAATTACAAAGTTGTACAATTAAAGATTTCGCACAACTTATTGGTTCTCTAGTTTTTTGCTGCCCTGCTATTCGATATATAAAAGAGCTGATGGATAATGGACTAAACCTGAAAAAGCTGAGAATATAAACTATTTAGAACTCTTATAGGCCTTCTTTGGTGTGCAATGTTATGCCAAAACTCTGAAAAAATTGCAACATTCTTTTGAGAATAGACAACACAACTGCAATTTCTTATATAAATCGCATGGGCGGAGTCCGTTTCAAAAATCGCAGTCAATTATCTCAATCGATCTGGAATTGGTGTGAGGAACGCGAATTATACATCTCTGCTTCTTATATATCGTCGAAAGATAATAACGAAGCAGATTTTGAATCTAGAAGACTAGATGTGGAAACAGAATTTGAATTATCTGATTTAGCTTTTAATCAAATTACTTCGAAATTTAGAAATCCAACTATTGATTTGTTTGCATCCAGAAGTAATACAAAGTGCGTGAATGGTGATGATGATGTGGCTGAAATGATAGATGCCACAAATGTTTGTAATAGATTGATTGACAAGTTTAGGATTTATTATAAACGAACGTAGGAGTTCTACAATTCCATCTCAGAGTTGTAATTTTTAGGTTTTGTTCTAAACTCTCAAAAGATGACTTTAGAATTACCGCATGAAAAAAGATACAAAATTTTTGATAGATTACTAATTTTCATACTTATTTTATAATTCTTTATAATATAATATAATTAATTAAATATCATAATTCAACAAATT